>CP116448.1:20621090-21821090 GCA_028216015.1 Quercus dentata | reverse complement strand
ATATGGGAACTTATGTCAATGAAATTCTTTTCTTTGAGATCCATCAGAAAAATTGCTCTAGCACAGTTGATTGTAGTCAACTTCTTTATGGGATAGAGGTTAAACATCATGATTATTGTTAGACACCTCATGTCCACTGGAAAGGCAAAGTGGTATTCAAACATTTCCTTCTCTCTCGCCCACCTATCCTTTGTTGAACTGTTTCAATAGAAACACTCCTATCCTTGTAATTGATAAATTCCTAATCTTCTAATCCTTCAAGCCCTAGCACATCATCAATGACATGTGCATCCAAAATGAATTCTTTACCTCTAACCCAAGAACTTAACTCATTCTCCCTTATCACAAACATTTAAATAAAACTCCCTAATCAGGGGTTCACACACTACAGGGAGATCACTCAGAAGCTTTTCCCATCCTCTTCCTTCAAAACAGCTGGGGATAAAGGATTGTCTTAAGTCCTCCAAATCTACAAATCTTTCTTGAATAATTCCAGCTTTCAAGAAGATATCCTTGTATCTCTCAAAGTGTTGAACTGACCTAAACAGTTTAGAATCCATTTTCAATCTTTTGTCAGCCTTCTTTGCAAGAGTTTTCTTCTTCGGAGGTGAGGGAGCCATCTGTGAACAATTAGAAGAGGCCACAACAACATAGAGCAATATATGTGTAGAACTAGTCAGTACCATGTAATTAACAAAGAGATTTCAGCCACACAAATGAACTTGAATACTTAAACAATAAGCTACTTAGATCAACCACATGGATAAACAAGCCTAAAATAGGAAACACAAGAACAACAGGGAGAAAGCAGGGGAGAATAAAATCAGCAGATATAGAAACTATCCTAAAGGCAGATATATGTCATTGAGACATATAATGGAAAAATGATATGACTCACAATCAGCATTTTGAAACTAAGAGATGCTCCCAATAGATTAACACAATAGAACATGCACATTCAGCACAGTAAAACTCACATCCTCAAACAGAACATTTTGAAACAACTCAACAGCTCAAGATCGGATAAAATAAAAGACACACTTAGCTAAGCACGGGATGAAGACCAAAAAGGAAACAACCATGATCAAAACAAACTTTAGCAATGACATCCGCAAGCTAAGCAAGAACATAGAGCAAAAGCCGAATCACAAACCCATCTCTAAAACATAAACATATGTGAAAAAAAAAAGGGAAAAACACAAACTCAAGTAGAAAAGAGTTCAAAACTGAAAACCCATACCTGTGACTTGAAGAATTTGAGCAGAAAATATGCAACAATGGAGATTGGAAATGGGAGCACGGAGTGTTTGGGAAGGAGATAATTTAGAGAGAAGATGAACAGTCACAAATGTTCGAGGAAAACTAAAAAGATTTAAAAGCTGCCCCTATTTCTGCCAAACACGCGTTTTTCGCAACTTGATTGAGTCGCCACAAAGTCGCCAGTTTAAGCCGCCAAAACACTCAAGGACAAAAATTTGAAAAATTTTTCTAAATGTTTTTCGCGACTGGAAGGTCTACCCATGAGTGAGTCGCGAGCTTAGCCACAAAAATCTCTGAGTAAATCTCGCGACTGGACCTTCCACTCGCGAACAAGTCGCCAAAAATGACCCGCGAAGACGCGATCGAGCCGCCGAACAGGGCAAAACTGGATTTTTTGAAATTTTCAGATTTTTTTCAAACAAAATACTTTCCAAAAACACCTAAAACACTCAAAAATCTTTTTGTGCTTGATTTAACAAAGATTGAGCATGTGAAAATTTTCAAAAAAGATTTCCTATAAGGAAAAATTGAGCATGTGAAAAATTGGTTTCAAGTACAAAGATTGAGCATGTGAAAAATTGAGATAAGCTTGATTGAAGATGATTCACAGAATCCTATTCCAATGGTAATATCAAAACAATGTTATAGGAATTTGTTACTTATATGCAAGTTTTTGGGTCTTTTGGTAAGTTTACAGGTTTCGGGGTATTTTAGTTAATTGGAGGCTTTAGGAGTATTTTGGCATAGGGCAGGACTTAGGTACAGTACTTAGGTGCTGTTCCTTAAATTCTCTTCTTAAGATTCTGCCATGTGAAATTATCCTCATGGGATTGAAGTGTATTTTTTAGTTAAGGAGCCACATGGCTCAATCTTAAGTGGGAAAACTAAGAAATAACACCTAAGGTATTGTACTTAAATTTTGTTCTTTAACGTAATACAATTAAGGCTAACGCCATAGGACGTTTTAGCACATAAGTTGCAAACCCTCTTAAAAGACGAAACGCTAACGTTTTGATCTTTCTCTAATCCGCTGGATTAATAACTAGGATCTCTCACATTATAAGGGATAGTTAGTTAGATAATTAAGTCTCTTAGGGATTGATGTAACAAAATTATTTTTCCACTCTTTCTCTCTTTGTTTTGCTAAGCTATAATGTAAAAGAGAGAATAATTGTAAAGATTTAGATTAGCCACTTGCAATAATAATTTCCACTTTTCTTGAGAAAACTTTCCAATCATTGATAGTAAGACAACTTATTGAACGAAAATCTTTTAATATTTACCCCAAAAAAATCTTTTAATATTTTCCAATATGTTCAATTTCTCTTATTTGATTTCCGTGCAACACATAGGAACTTCTCTAAACTAATAGAATCTTTTACATCATTTCAATTGTTTTTTTTTTTTTTTTTTTTTCATGGGCCTTGTGCTTGTCAAAAAGGTCACATTTTTAGTTGAGGGAGTGGTGGCATCACCTACCCATATAAGCTGGCCACCGGCCCACCGTAGCATTGGATTTGGCTGGATTTTTAGTTTTTAGGCTCTTTTGCCACTTGGAGATTTCATTTGATTTTGGCGAAAATACCTTTTTTTTTTTTTTTTTTTGATAAGAAGACTGAAAACTTTATTAAGAACTTGATGAAATTGTAACATCATGGATAAGAGCTTGCTCTAGAAAGCAAGGAGTCTCTTGAATCCAAGCAATAAAATCAACTATGCCACATGCATGTTTGGCTAATAAATGGGCTGGTTGGTTACCCTGTCTCCTAACATGAGAAAACATTACCCCATGAAATTCCCTACACATTTCCTGCATTCCTTGTACTACAGCAGCCACAGAAGATGGTGGGTTGGATGATTCACATAAAGCATGGTGAATAATGAGTGAATCTCCTTCAATAATAAAGTTGTGAATACCTACATCTCTTGCAAACATCAGCCCTTGCTCATACGCCATAGCTTCTGCCTCCACAGCGCCCAATGGAGCAAATATCTTTTTACTTAGAGCCGCTTCAAGCCTACCTTTTTCATCTCTTATGATCACTCCAACACCCACTGCTTTTTGATCCGCAAAGACCGCACCGTCAACGTTAATTTTAAAAATATTCTCTGGAGGTGGGATCCATGACCTCACTCCGTCAGCCACCATTGCTTTGCAAACCAACATCTCGATTGCTGCCTTATATTCCTCCATGTCTTGGGAGGCCCATCGAACCAACTCCGCCCCACTTTTTCGCTTCCCTCCATGTTGAATCTCATTTCGATTATGCCACATGGTCCATGCGATACAGACAAGCTTTGCTACCTCGTTGACGTCACTATGTTCCACAATCAACATGTACCATATTAAGTCTTGGAATGATTGCACCGTTTCTTGGTTCACCAGCCCGACTACTTTTGAACAAGCCCATACCTCTCGAGCTCTTGGGCACGTCCAAAACAAATGGCCCGTTGTTTCAACCTCTAAGCTGCATTCCACACAGAATTGGTCATTGATCACCTTTCTATGCATGAGATTGACCTTAGTTGGGAGGATATCTCTGCATGCCCGCCATGCAAAGTGGCGGACTTTGTGTGGCAGAGGAAGCTCCCAAATTTTCTTCCAAAACCAGCGCGCTTGACTTTGATCCGAGCTTGCACCTTGGTCTACTTGTTTAGCTAGTCGCATGGCCACTCCGTAGGCACTTTTAACACTAAACTTTCCGTTTGGAGTTGCTGCACAAATCAGTTTGTCTGCAGGAAAACAGGAGCTTATTGGAATCCCTTTGATCACCTCCGCCTCATATGGCAAAAACAGAGCATCAAGAATGTGTACCTTCCAACTTGCTGAATTTTGGTCAATGAGCTCACTTACCCTTGTGTCGTGATGAAGAAACTGTCTGGGTGAGGCAACTTTGTATGTGGTGGCTGAAGGCAGCCATTTGTCTCCCCATATACGGATGTTGCTTCCGTTGCCTACTCTCAAGCATACCCCCCCCACGACCAAGTTTTGAGCAGACATGATGCTACGCCAAGTAAAAGATGGGTTGTTGCCAAGGGAAGCCTCCGTGAACTCACAACGTGGAAAATACCTCGCCTTGAGGACCTGATACACCAAGTAATTTTGGTTTGTTTGTAGCCTCCATCCCTGCTTGGCTAGAAGAGCCAAGTTAAATTGCTTAAGCTGCTTGAAGCCCATACCTCCATTACATTTTGGCTCACACATTTTCTCCCAGCTAAGCCAAGCTATCTTCCTTGCTTCCCCCTTTTGGCCCCACCAAAAGGTCCTTATCATGCTTGTCAATTCATCACAAAGTGCATCCGGTAGTTTAAAGCAACTCATGGTGTATGTTGGGATCGCTTGGGCTACCGCCTTGATTAATATCTCCTTACCAGCTTTAGACAACATTTTTTCCTTCCATCCCATCAACTTTTTTTGAACCTTCTCTTTTATTTCATTGAAGGTGTTCCTTTTGTTTTTCCCCACCAAAGAAGGCAATCCTAAATATTTCTCGTGTTGTTTTATAACTTGGGCTCCGAATCTTTGCTTTATCTCCTCTTGGATTGCATTTGGTGTGTTACGACTGAAAAACAAGGATGTCTTTGCCCGGTTTAATTGTTGACCTGAAGCATCCTCATACACTTTCAAGATACGTTGGAGAGCCTCACATTCTGCCAAAGAAGCCTTGCAAAATATCAAACTATCATCCGCAAAGAAAAGGTGAGATAATTTCGGGCCATCACGACACACAGCAACCCCCTTCATAACACCATTCACCACTGAAGATTTAATAAGAGCCGAGAGTCCCTCCGCACATAAGATAAAGAGATAAGGTGATAAAGGGTCTCCTTGACGGATCCCCCTAGAAGGACAAAAATTACCCCTAGGCACCCCATTAATCTTAATAGAGTATGAGACAGTTGTGACACACTTCATGATAAGACTTCTCCATTTTACATCAAAACCCAATTTTTCCATAATTTTGTCCAGACAAACCCATTCTACCCTATCATAAGCCTTACTCATATCCAGCTTTAAAGCCATCTCCCCCATCTTTCCCCTTTTTTTCTGGCTAATATGGTGCATAGTCTCAAAAGCTACAAGAACATTATCAGTAATAAGTCTACCATGCACAAAAGCACTTTGGGTGTCACTGATAATGGAAGGTAAGATTTTCTTTAACCTATTAGCTATAGCTTTTGAAGCAATTTTATAAACTACATTGCATAAACTAATAGGCCTATAATCAGCTACCTTCTTGGGTGTCTTGACTTTTGGAATCAAAACAATATGAGTTTTATTGAAATCAGGAGGTGAAATACCATGATTAAGGAAGTTTAATACCGTTGCTGTGACCACCTCTCCACATATCCTCCAAAACTGCTGGAAGAAAAGTGGGGGCATGCCATCCGGGCCTGGAGCCTTCATAGGGTACATCCGCTTCAATGCAAGTTTAATCTCAGCTGCATTAAAATCCCTTGTGAGCATCTAGTTCATTGACACGGTCACCTTAGGCTGGATTGCTTGGAGCATTTACGAAAATTCTGTAGGGTGACTTGTAGTGAACTGGTCCTTAAAATATACTACCACCACTTCCTCCACCTTCTGATCATCCTCTTGCCACACTTCATTCGCATCCAGTATTCCTTCTATGAAATTCTTCTTTTGCCGGGTAGAAGCTTTGGCATGGAAAAAACTCGTATTTCTATCCCCCGATTGGAACCAGTTAAGCCTTGATCGTTGTCGCCACATATCATCCTCTTTGTCTAGCCAACAATTTAATTCAACTCTGGTACGCCTTAGCTCATTGTTGATCTTAGGAGATGGCAGTTGAAGTTCAATCCATTCAAGCCTGTTTTTGGAGCTCAGCAACCTTTCTTCCCACATGCCCGAACTCTGTTTTATTCCAAGCCTCCAATCCGGCACGACACTTTTCTAAGCAGTTCCCTAGCGTACTTCCTGTGCTTGTCACCTTTCCTTCTTCCCATGCAGCTTCTGTACAACCTCTTCACATCTTTGGTCTCGTAACCACATAGATTCAAATCTGAACATTTTCCTGGCCCTCTTATTCCCCCTCTTATTTTCGATCATACGGAGAACAAGCGGCGAGTGATCTGATACCGATGACGAAAGGTGATAAAGTTTAGCCTCGGGGAATAAACTCATCCATTCCGGAGTTGCCATAGCTCTGTCCAGCCATTCCCTAATCTGTGTGCCATCCGCTCATTTGGTAAATCCACGTAAATTTCGGGACAATGAAACCCAAATCCCGTAAACCACAGTAGTTGATGGTTTCGTTAAAATTCTTCATCTGTTGTCTCAGTCTTTTGCTGCCCCCCTCCTTTTCCGAAGCATTTGTAATTTCATTGAAGTCACCCATACTGAGCCACGGTAGAGCCGAGGTTCCATGCAAGTGTCGAAGTTTAGCCCATGACTCCGGTTTTCATTGTATCGGGATTACCATAGAATCCTATGAAGTGCCACCACCCTATATTTGCTCCTCCATTCACCAACGCATCAATATGCGACTGAGAGAATGTTTGAACATCCACTGTTATCCCTTCCCTCCACAGTAATGCCAGTCCGCCACTTTTCCCTTCGCTTGGTACTATCGGACCATGTTTCATATTACATTTTTCCTTAACGAATTTCATCCACTCTCTGTTTGATTTTGTCTCCATAAGGAAGACGATGATGGGATCTTCTTTATTTATCGCCTTTTCCAAGGCTTTGACTGTCCGGAGATTCCCAAGCCCTCGGCAGTTCCAGCTCATGAGATTCATTGTGTCCCGCGGGGCTGCACCGCAGCCTCCGCCGATCCCAGATGTGTTGCCATGAGGATACTTAAGCTTCTGGTCTCCTCATCCAATCTTTGCTTCTTCTCCATGCACGTAGTCTCAGAAAATACCATTTGGTTCCTTATGTTTTGGAGTCATAGTTAATTTATTCATTATATTTTGATAGCAATCAGTTTGGTCCCTACTATTAATTTATTAACGAAAATTAATTTACTAATAAAAAATGCTTGCGTGGCAAACAGATTGCATAATCGGCATAGTTGAAGGTGATGTGGCACAACTACATCAACTAAAAATCCAATCAAATCCACTTTAGAAACAATTGATGGAATTAACTGTTCTCATCGTTACTCATTTGACCCCTTTTACCTCCTCTCTCCAAAATCAATCACTGCCTTTTCCTCTCTTCTTAATTCTCACTTTCATCTCTACCTCCACCTCCACTGCCCAAAAATTCATCTTCCCCACACCAAACGATGTGGTATTTTCCAACAACCTAGACTCCTTTAAATCTTGATCACACCATCTGGGTGAAGTAGCTTTTCAGTATTTGTACTCCAATTGGGCAAATTGAAAAAGAAGTGATCTTATTTATTATATTTTTTCGATGGATTTGGATTTGAAAGAAATATTCTTAACATAACCCTGCACAAATTTATTAATAGGGGTATCTCTCTATAGGTAATGGTTTCCAATGTAATTTCGTGGAAACTTCTGTTTGAATAACTTGCAATTGATTCCATGGAAGGCAACGTCATCTTGCTAAATAACCCATAGCCCCAAATCTATAACCCATAATCTTGTTACACAGACCAAACCAATTAACAACTAATTGGTAAGAGTTTATATAAAAATAAAATAAAATAAAAACTAATTGGTAAGAGGATTCTTTTGTAGCTCTTGCAAGAGTAGTGAAGATTTGATTTCTCAATAAAAGCCCTGCTAATTTCTTCTTTTGTAGCTCTTCATCTTTCATTCCTCTCCAAACCCATATCCATGTCATTCTCGATATCTTTGCCACCGACCACCACCGTCACCAACATCGTTGGAGACACTTTTGAGACCAAAAAAGAAAGAAAGAAAGATTAAGTTTCGCCACTGGAAATATCGTGTCGTTTGGTGTGGGGAAGGGGATGAAGAATTTCTAGGCAACAAAGGTAAAGGAAGAGATGAAAGTGAGAAGTGAGAAGTGAGGAAAAAGGTAGTGGTAGATTTAGGAGAGAGAAGGTGAAAATCTTCAAATGAGAAACCGAAGGAATAGTTAATTCTGACAATTTTTTCTAAAGTGGATCTAACTTGTATTTTTAGTTGACGTGGTTGTGCCAGGTCACCTTCAACTAATTCCAATTATGCAATCCCTTTGCTATATTGGCATTTTCTTTTAATGAATTAATTAATGGCAGTGATCAAATTAATTGTAAATTAAAAATAATATGGACTAAATTGATTGCTATCAAAATGTTGGGACCAAATTGATTATGACCCCAAAACATAGAGATCCAAATAGTATTTTCGCTTATTATTTGTTGAAATCACCTCAAAGAAGTTCGAGTTTTTTTTTTCGACCATTATACTAGAGTTATGCTACTGGACTGACAGTGACACATGCTCTCAACATTTTATTATAGAAATAAAAGTTATGATTAATTAAAAAAAGGGGTTTTTTTTTTTTTTTTGAGAGAGAGAGAGAGAGTTGGAGTACTGAAATTGCTCTAAGGATTTCATTTCAATGCTAGAAATCAATTTTTCATGCCTTTAATTGTAATATAGAGATGAGCTCATACGGTAGAGATGGCCAACACAAAAATTTTCATAAAATATTTCACAAATTTTAAGGTCATTAAGTTTTTAATGATAGATAATAAGGTAACATTAGTAATAGGTCTAAATAAGGACCAATAAAAACTTGCAAATTTAACTGTTGTAAAAATTTTATGTCTATAACATTATTCTATAATCACCCATCAGGCCATCACCACTATAAAATGGCCACCCAGCCAAGCCACATAGCTAATGAAGCCTTATCTATATTGGCTTCTTTTTCTTGGGAACTAATTTTAAAAGCGAGAAATGCGACGCAGAACATATAGTGTAGAAAAAATGGGTTAGTATTTGTTCTAGATAAAAGCAAAGAGATATTTTAAATCCACAAATATAAACTCTCCAATTTACTAAAAATAAAGAAAATCTCAATTTTATGGAGAGTGAATTGTTCATTTTTGTTTTACAGCCTATTTAGAAGCTTCAAAACTTAAAACAAAATCATTTAACAAATTCAATTCTTAAAACAAAATCATTTAACAAATTCAATTCTTGTGGTACTGCGAAAACTTTGTTTTAAGGGATTGAAAATCGACAGTTTGGTCTTTTCATGTGGTACCACGTACGGATGTGAGTTACACATGATCTTCTTTTCCGTCCAAGTTAATAGACAAAATATCTTTGGAATGTGAAAAGTTTTCCTCAAGGAAATAGGAGTTGCTAAACCATAAGACCTCTAGAAGCTAGGCAAAGATACTACCTACATCACCAAACCCTCCTTCATGTATGGTAATTATGATGAGTAGAACCAATAGCTAGAATTTTATCCATATGTTCGAATTAATCTTTGGGACACCATAAAGTTTGACAACAAATCTCCTTTTGTCATTAAGGAGAATATACATTTTTCATTGGGGCATAACTTTTTCTCTTGAACGTTCGTGAACTAGCTCACACTTGACTTCCATTTTTAGGTTACTTTTCTAATTTTTGTTATAGTAATTAGAAGGTAGCATTACATCTATAAATTACACGTTTGAGGTGCGTGCCTTTGTCATTACTCATCAAAGTTTCTCCAAATTAACCTTCTTTTTTTTTAATAACTTACAAAAAGGATGCAACTAGGAATGAGCTATTTGCAGATTGTCTCAATCGATATCTTTACAAGATTTCTCAGGAGTTGGAAAAAATAAATAAAAATCAAATATACCTAGTATTAAACTTTATATATATGTGTTTGTGTGTGTGATTATTTTTAAATGCTTCAATGCCTATGCAAGAAAAAACTTACGGACAATAATGATTTGAATCCTGCAATGAATTTCTTGGCTTTTCCTTTTTCAAATTTTTTGGTGATATAATTTAACCTAGTCAATAATGTCCAAACTTTTTTTTCTTTTTATAGGAAAACTTCTATTTTGTTCCATTAAAATTTTGAAATTTTAAAAGTTTCAATTAAGTTATGCAAGAGGTCACAATAGAGATGCGTTCATTATTAGCTTTGAGTATCCCTCAAAATCTCTATAGTACCTATTTCCAAAGAAAATTCCAAAGGTTTCACCACTACCACAGCTTCAACTTCTGCAGCTAAATGTGGAAGAGCCACTGTCTGAGACAACATGACTCATCCTAGTCAATAATGTCCAAACTTTTTGGTTTTGGTAAACTTCTATTTTGTTACTTTAAAGTTTCATTAATTTCAATTGGATTGAAAATTTTAAAAAGTGTGGAAAGCCTTCTATGTATGAGCCCCAAAATTCACCCGGAAAAAGATAATTTTAACACCGAACATATGAAAATTTTACCTGTTCCTCACTAATCCAGATCATTAATAGTGATAAGGCCCGTAATTGTCGATAAGTTAACATATCTTTCTTAAATGAACATAGTCCCTACTAGAAATCCTTCTACATTTGAAAATATATAGAAAAAAAAATACCATCATGTCTATCCCTAAATGAACATACATTTGTAAATGACTAGTGCATCTATCTAGGATCTGAAAGCTTGATATTGCAAATAACTAGACCTTGTTTAGACTCCCAATTTTCATTATGACTTGATTAATATTATGCTTAACACACTTGATGTGGAATATACGTGATTAGCAAATTAATTAATCGAAACACTCAACAATTGCATGGATGAACAAATAAGTGCAAGCTAAAAGGGAAAGGGCAGTGGATAAAAGAATTGAAAACCCAAGATAACATAACGATGTGTTATCAAAGAGGAAATAGTCTATCTGCGACCCTCCAAGTCGAAATGATCCACTAATGAATAAATTGGAGTACAAGGATACCAAAAAGACCCTCCAAGCCTAATTAACCCAAAGTACTTGAGCCCTCCAAGCTCTAACTACCAACGGACTTCTTGAAGTCTTGTCTTCACTAGCTTCTCGGATCCTGCAATAGCACCCGATTGCACTACCAAGCCTCACTGGCTTATTTTGGCAAATATCAATGCTTCTCAAGCTTTGAAACACTCTCTACATTATGATTAGGTGTGGGTTGTGTTTGGGTACAAATCTCCTCTCAATAGTATAACAATGGGAGAAGAGAGGAGAAGAGACTAAGGATTTCTCTCTTAAGGGTGTGTAGCTCTTTCTAATGAGGTTATATATAGTATGAGTGAAGGGTATAAGAGTCACACTTAAAATCCCAACTATCAGTGCATTTCGCGAGTCATCTCGCAAGTTGGCCAAGTCGTGAGATAAGTCACAAAACTCATTGACTCTTGACTTCCCGGCATGTGCTCTTCATGTGACCTTTAATTGTTTTGATTAGATTTTCACCAACTTAATACTAAACCTATTACAATTAAATCTCACAAAATACAAGGAAATAAATTAATGAAATTACAACATTTTTTGTCATGAGATAAAGCCAACATAAATGTTATGTGAAAAACCATAACTTAACAAGATCCATCCCTGAAATTGTAACATTATTGATAGAAATGCTTTCCATTTTCCTTTTGGTTACCATTGGCTCTTCTACAACTGTTTTCATGAAAAAAACTGGTTGTTTTTAGGTAGGTAGTTGCAAGGATGGACCCATGATTTCAAATTACGAGCACCCCCCCCCCCCCACCACGGCATGTGCGCGAAAAAAAAAAAAAATCCAAATGAACAATAAAGAGTCAATTTCATAGTGGAGGTTGTTTCGGTTTAATTAAATGAATGATATATTTTGATTCCGATTAGTACCAATATATTATTTCGAAGTTATCACTATATATATATATGTTAGGACATATGCGACACTTGTTAAGAACATATGTCATACTTTATGTAATTGGCTAATCCTTTGACAAAATACACTTTACTTGTAATTGGGTAGATCTAGGATGTGTTTAATGCTTCAAGAAACCTTGTTTCAAGTTCAAGTGTTAAAGCCATGCAAGTCTGTCCAAGATTCAAGTGCAGAAAGTGCTGTTCATTAAAGCTTGACAACTAACTATCTATCGAGACTTGAATAGCTGTTAAAGCCCGTGGCTTGAAAGCAGCTCGACAAATAGGGTATTTGTCGAGGTTTATGAAGTTCAGTTTTTCAGAACTGTTTTTCATCCAATCCGTGATTATATGTTTGGGCTTTCTTTTCTAACAACCCTAGACATATAAAAGGATTATTTTAAAGGCCGTCAAAGGTGATACAAGTTGCACAAGTGTTGAACAAAGTTTGTTCAAGCAAATTGTGGCTAGAGACAGAATTGGCCATAATTCATCTTTCTTGTGAAAAAGCTGCTGTGTTTGTGCACCGTAGGGTTTTGTAACCAAGGAGCTTCTCGATCTTCATCATTTGAATAAGCTGAAGAACTTTGCAGCCAACAACCTTCTCTAGTTGGTGATTGAAGTCACGATCTTGGGATTCATGCAATTGGTTAGTCACGTATTGGGAGTCATGCATTACAAGGAGAGATTGTCACTACAGAACAAGTCCAGTTAGGTATTGGGTAAGGGTTCAACTATAGGTTGGTATAAGGTACTGTGATTCTTTTACTTGTAACCGCTTGTTTTAATAATAGTGGATTCTCGGGAGTAGTGACCTTAAATCACCCGGCGGGGTTTTTGCCATGTTGGTTTTCCCCATTCGTAAACAAATCACCATGTTAATTTATTTTCCACTGCATACTTAGTTTATTGGTGATTTGTTTATGCTACCATGTGTTTGCATGTTAATTTGATTAATTAACAAATTTGGCTAATTAATTAATCACAAGGGGTCAATACGTTTTTGGCCTATCAAGTGGTATCAAAGCAGGCACACTCCGATTAGGTTTAATCTTTGCTGTGTGATCCGTTGACCCCTGTTTGTCATGGCGGTCAGTACACTGTTCCTTTAGGACCAAAGTGCTTTGGGTGTCAAGGCTTCAATCACATGAAATAAGAGTGCCCCACATATCTCAAGACCATTGGGAAGAGCAAGGCACTTGTTGCTACTAGGTGACACTCGAGCACGAGAATGATTTCGACAATGAGGATGACGGAATCTTGAATGCCTTCACTACCACCGTCAATCCTACTGAAGGGATTGTTGAAGATGTGGATGAAGAAGTGGATTTGGTGGATTCTAAGTTCGATAAGATGGATGATCAAGATGATATCCATACAACCCATGAGAAACTGTACAAGATTTCTAAGAAGCATGAGAAACTTTATAGGTTGACCACCAAGAAACTTGCTGATGTGGAGCATGAGTGAGAAAAGCTTTCCACAAAGTTTGATGAAGCTAATCAAACTATTAGAGCACTGCGATTTGAGAACAACTTCTTGACTGAGAAGAATAAGAAGCTTGAGGCAGAACTATTCCAAGTCAGAGCTCAATTGGAAAAGACTTCAAGTGTAAAGCTTGATGAGATGCTTAATCTATAGAAATCTGCTTTTGATCGAACCAGTTTAGGATATGATTTCTCTTCTCCTCGTATTGCTTCTACTAGTACTACTATTTTTGTTCCTCCTGCAAATAATGTTGAAAGCGAGAACAATGAAGTTAAAAATAAATTAGCTAGTGAGAACATAGATAAGGGTAAGTCTATCTTAGGAGCACCCCCTAAACAAGATAAGAAAGAAGCTAAAAACCCTAGGGCTAAGAAGGCTAACTCTCAAAAGCCTAAATGAAGAAGCAAAGACATCTCTGTCATCACTGTGGAGCAGCCAGTCATACTCGACCTAATTGCTATAAGTGGTTAGCCACTCAACAGAGCAACAACATGATAGCATCGGGAAACCAGAATTAGTTTCCATCCTTATTTGCTCCTCTTGGAGATCTTCTCAAAGCCCTCACGTTCCTTTCAAACTTGAACAATTTCAATTCTTTCCCCTCACCGTTAGTTCAAAGGTTCACTCAAAGGAAAGGTTCTTCCAAGGTGTGGAAAGAAAAGGGCTCCAAGTGATTCTGTCACTTCTCTCTCTCTCTCCCCTTCTTGTTTTTGTTTGCATTACTTGTGTGTTTTGTTTTATTGTTTTGAGTCAGTCTAGTTTTATGCTTTGCTTTGTTTAACATGTTTTTGTTTGGTTATTTTTCAATTTTTCCTTATTTTATTTTTAATATAAAAATTAAAAAAAATTGAAAAATCTGAAAAATACAAAAACAGTGTGTTTTGTGTACATTGGTACTTGTGTACCTTGGATGGCCATTGAAACAAAGTTTTCTAAACTTTGTATCGTTTGTAACTTAGATGAGCATCTCTATGCACAACTAAGCAAGTAAGCTCTGTGGCTCGTGTTTGTAATGAGTAAGATTAAGTTATCTCTTGTACTTAACACTCGTATCACTCTTTTTGATGGGAATGACCAAAAAATCTTAAGAGAAAGGCATAAGTAACCATTTCACTCTTGTTGCCCGCTAATCATAAATTGACATCTGTATGCTTCAGCATAGCAAAAGTGCAATGTCAATGACATCTGTATACTTCGGCATAGCAAAAATGCAATGTCAAAAACTTAACATAATTGGGTATTTCTTTTCACTCTCTTATATGTCTACGCATGGTTTGCTAAAAAGAAAAAGATGCAAAGAAAAATAAAAGCAAAAAAATCAAAATGCTTTATATATAATTGTAAGTGTGTATTCTAGGAGATGTGAGAGTTATAGGATGTACCTTGAAGGTGATAGTACCCATCAAACAGTTATGATTGTGTGTGAGTTAAAGTGATTTTCTCATATCTCAAATCGTCATAACATGTATACACTTATGCAATCTTGCGATGTTTTTCACACACAACACGCAATATTCTTTGCTACTCTTGATACATGTGCTGGTACAATGTGATTTGGCTATCACAAGATTTACATGTGTTAATGTATGCTCACTAAACTGTCTCAACTTGTTTTTGGAATATAAAATTGGTTAGACTTGTTTAGTGTGTGTGTGTGTTTGGGATGTATGTGCTTAAGTTTTATGGTTGAGAGATGATTTTGAGAGTTCAAAATTGATAGGCCAAAAAACGAATTGACCCCTTGTAATAAATAAACCAATTAATTTAGTCAATTAAATTAATTAAGTTAATTAACATGCAATCACGTGGTAGCACAAACAAATCACCAATAAACTAAGTATGCAGTGGAAAATAAATTGATACGGTGATTTGTTTAGGAATGGGGAAAGCCAACATGACAAAAACCCCACTAGTGATTTTAAGGTCACCACTCTCAAAATTTCACTATTATCACAACAAGCGGTTACAAGTAAAGGAATCTTAGTACCTTATACCAACCTACAGTTGAACCCTTACCCCAATACCCAATTGGACTTGTTCTATAGTGACAATTTGTCCTTTTGATGCACGGCTCCTAGTACGTGACTAACCAATTGTACTGATCCTAGTACACGACTTCAATCACCAACTAGAGAAACTTGTTGGCTGCAAAGTTCTTCAGTTCATTCACGATGAACATCAAAAAGATGCTTGGTCACAAAACTCTACGATGCACAAACACAGCAACTTCTTCACAAGAACGATGAACTAGGGCAAAAGCGTGTCTCTGGTCACAATTTGCTTGAACAAACTTTGTTCAACACTTGTGCAACTAATGAACACTTTGACAGCCCTTAAAATAATCTTTTTATATGTTTAGGGTTGTGAGAAAAGAAATCTCAAACACAAAAACATGGATTGGAGTAAAAAAAGAATTGAAAATCAATTTTTCATAAACATCAACATATACCTTATTTGTCGAGCTTTCTTTGTCGAGCCACGGGGTTGAACAGCTCTTTAAGCTCGATAGATGGCTAGCTGTCGAGTTAGTTGTCGTGCTTTAATAACAGACACTTTTCAGCTTGAATCTGGGACACACTTGCATGACTTCAACACTTGATCTTGAAACAAAATTTCTTGAAGTATTAAACACATCCTAGATCTACCCCAAATACAAGTAAAGTGCGTTTTGTCAAAGGATTAGCCAATTACATAAAATAGTGATATATGTTACTAACCAGTGAATAACATATGTCCTAACAATCTCCTCCTTTGGAAACCCATGACAAATCCACTACAAACAAATGAGATATGAGAGAAATCATAAATCAATCAACTCATATTCACTTGTTGAATACAATAAAATCTATCCAAACACAAACTCTTGAAAAACTTTGCAAGAAGAGAGTTTATGGCAAGAAGACTTTGACAACCTATATTTCTAAAACACTTTAAACAAAACTCATCAAATCATCTTTGTGTGAAATAGAAATAATAGATTGCATACAAGTAATAAGAACCATGTGTATAAGAAAAGAAAAGAAACAACACATGCAAAGATAGGTGAAAGGAACATACATCAACATATAAAGAAAATAAGTACAATATATTTCAATAATGGTCACAAGACCCAAGGGTCAAGAATAAATGTATCTAAACTAGAGAAAAGAAAAAGATACAAGCAATCCTCACTACATTCCTCAATATGCACTCTTCCCCTAACAAAAATCTCTTATGCTAACCCTCCCCCTAAGTATGACTACTTTCATAACAAAACTACTCCCCCCCTTTTTGTCACGAGTGACAAAGGGTAAGAGTGTCAAGTAGACATCTCGTCATCCCTGGGTGTGCTAGCATCGCCATCATCCTTATCATCAGAATCAGCATCATCATCATCATCAGCATCATTCACATCTGTAGGGACCACAGGAGTTGAAGGCATAGTATAACCACCCATCTCCGCCTGGTGTCGAGCAATGCATCCAACACGGGTGTTCACCTGACACAACTCATCACCGAGAGTGTCGAGGCGAGCATCCATGTCCAAGTCGCGCCATGATGTCCTCTAGAGTCATTCTGGTCATAGAAGAGGAGGGAACGAATGTGGATGGAGCAGAAGGAGTGGGAGGAGCTACCGCATCTTGGACCGTCTCGATTGAAACCGCACCTCACTTCGTTTAACGGTAGCGTAGTCAATGGCACACATAACGGGGAAGTGGTCGGAAGAAGGAAAAGGAATAGAAAAATGGCATAAAATCCGCGTAATAGCCGAAGGGAAAATCAGTTTATCACGGGTAGCCGTATCCTTATACACATCTATAATAGAAAGAATGAAATGTGTAGGAAAATCTATAGTGAGGTGCTCTAACAAAGAAAGCAAAAATCGAGCATGAGGCTCTATGATAGAGTTATAGTGAGAGAGTGGGTACAAAACAAAAGTCATCACCATGTTCAAGAATCTAGGACCTTTAGCAAAGGCTTTACATGGTATAAAGCGATGATCACCCCAATCGGAAGGGCGCTCGTAGAAAGCAAAGATCATCTCGTCTTTGGACATAGTTCTTAGACGCTCACATTTGGGGTAGTCAGGATGCTTTACCCTCGGGACACGAAGCACATCGGATACCAACTCCGGTGTGACAAAAATGTGCGTACCTCGAACGCGAGTATGAAAGAGAAATACTGAAGAATCAATTCCATGCAAGTTGGAGTAAAACTCCTAGATCAACACAGAAGGACATGTGACGGGGACGTCACACGGTGACTCCCAACCTCGACCGTGAATGACATCGGGTAGGTCGGTGTCGATGAAGTCTGCCAAAATGACTCGGCATTTCGAATGAACACCTCGTCGAGAAAAGTTCTCTGAGAAGTCCTTTCGGGCATCCTCATCATGGAACCGAATAGAAGAAGGGGTAGGATTAGAAGATGAACTGGAGGCCCTAGAACGTAAAGGGTTCGGGGACGGAGCAGATTTATGTTTTGGTGCCATTGAAGCACTAACGTGAACAAGAGAGAGAGGGGGAAGAAAGAGACAATCAGAAAAGCTCCAAACAGTTCAAATATATAGAAATATAGTGAATGTAAGGTACATATGCATGAAAATGCATGAGCATGTGACGTACAAAGTAAAAAGCATCATGGGCTCAGCCCAATCCAAACCTACAAGCACACAAGCAGTTCAACATGTATAACACACAACTAAATGTATGAAAATACAGTTATAATGCACATGGAATGCAATGCATGAAGTTTTTAAGATTAAATCTTTAAAACCCAGCCCAAAAATTGCACAAAAACCTCTTTGATTTTGAAAAACCCCAAATTTTGCAAAAGTCCCAAAAACTTAGGTTTCAAAGAATGAAATGCATGAAAATGAGGGATTAGAGACTTACCAAGTGAAGAAAAACTTGATTAATCTCGAAAAATGCTTGAGAAAGAGGTTTAAGGGAAAGAGAAGAGTGTATGGGAGGTGAACAGCCACGGACATATCGAGAGAGATCAAGAAAATGAAGTCCGGATCGCACAGAACCTATATATAGATCCTTAGTAATTCTCGATAGATAGAGGCGTCGAGAGGTATCAAGTTAAGTGTCGAGACAGGTGTTGAGGAAAAAAGGCGTCAACAGATGAAGCTATCGAGGAGCTGTCAAGGGACAATTCAACAAAAGCTAAAAAGAAGCTCGATCAATCCTCCAACTGTTGAGAAGCTATTGAGGGTCCATGAACTTTCCCGATCGATCCACCAGCTGTCAAGATAGCTATCGAGATTGTGATAAGAAATAGCTTAAGATCTCGATAGATAGGCCAAGTGTTGAGAGGTGTCGAGATTGCTTAAAAAAGTTTTTCAAGAAAGGAAAAACACAAATATGAATGCAATCAAGCATGCAACTCAACCAATGATCCAATCAACATTTTAAACTCTCAAAATCATCTCTCAACAATAAAAATGTTAAGCACATCAATCCCAAAAATTCACACACACATTAAACAAGTCTAACCAATTTTATATTTCAAAAACAAGTCAAGACAGTTTAGTGAGCATACATTAACATATGTAAACCTTGTGATAGCAAAATCACATTGTACCTACACATGTATCAAGAGTAGCAAAGAATATTGCGTGTTGTGTGTGAAAAACATCACAAGATTGCATAAGTGTATACATGTTATGACGATTTGAGATATGAGAAAATCACTTTAACTCACACACAATCATAATTGTTTGATGGGGACTATCACCTTCGAGGTACATCCTATAACTCCCACATCTCCTAGAAAACGCGCTTGCAATCATATTTAAAGCATTTTGATTCTTTTTGCTTTTTATTTTCTTTGCATATTTTCTTTTTAAGCAAATCATGCATGGGCATATAAGGGAGAGAAAAGAAATACCCAATGATGTTAAACTTTTGACATTGCACTTTTGCTATACCAAAGTATACAGATGTCATTTAATGATTGGAGGGCAACAGTGGTGAGATGGTTATTTATGCCTTTCTCTTAGGATCTTTTAGTCATTCCCTTCAAAAAGAGTGATATTAGTATTAAGTACAAGAGATAACTTAATCTTACTCATCACAAACAAGAGCCACAAAGCTCACTTGCTTAGTTGTGCATAGAGATGCTCATCTAAGCTACAAGAGATACAAAGTTTAGAAAACTTTGCTTCAATGGCCATCCAAGGTACACAAGTACCAATGTACACAAAACACACACTGTTTTTGTATTTTTCTGATTTTTCAATTTTTTTAATTTTTATTTGAAAAACAAAATAAACAAAACTAAAAACAAACAAAAACATGTTAAACAAAGTAAAGTATAAAAACTAGATTGACTCAAAAGGAAAGCAAAAACACACAAGTTATGCAAACACAAACAAGAAGGGAGAGAAAGAAAAAGTGATAGAATCACTTGGAGCCCTTTTCCTTCCATACCCTAGAAGAACCTTTCCTTCGATTAAACCCTTGAACTGGCGGTGAGGAGAAAGAATTGAAACTGTTCAAGTTCGAAAGGAACATGAAGGCTTTGAGAAGAGCTCCAAGAGGAGCAAAAGAGGATTGAAGTTGATTCTGGCTTCTAGATGCTATCATGCCGTTACTCTGTTGAGTGGCTAGCCATTATAGCAATTTGGTCAAATATGACTGGCAACTCCACAATGATGATAGAGATGCTGCTTCTTTTGTTTAGGCTTTTGAGAGTTAGCCTTCTTAGCCCTAGGGTTTTTAGCTTCCTTCTTATCTTGCTTAGGGGGTGCTCCTAAGATAGATTTACCTTTGTCTATGTTCTCACTAGCTAAATCAGTTTTAACATCATTGTTCTCAATTTCAACATTATTGCTAGGAGGAACAAAAACAATAGTACTAGTAGAAGCAGTATTAGAAGAAGAGAGACCATACCCTAAGCCTGTTCGATCGGAAGCAAATTTCTAAAGACTGAGCATCTCATCGAGCTTTGCACTTAAAGTCCTCCTAATTGAGCTCTGACTTGAAATAGCTCCGCTTCAAGCTTTTTGGCCTTCTCAGCCAAGAAATTATTCTCGAACCTTAATGCTCCAATAGTATGATTAGCTTCATCAAACTTTGTGGAAAGCTCTTCACGATCAAGTTCCACATCACCGAGCTTCTTGGTGGTCAGCCTATAAAGTTTCTCATGTTTCTTGGAAAGCTTGCATAATTTCTCATAGGCTGTATGGATATCATCTTGATCATCCATCTTCTCAAACTTGGACTCCACCAATTCCTCTTCTTCATCCATATCTTTAACAATCCCTTTAGTAGGATTGACGGTGGCGATGAAGGCATTCAGGATTCTGTCAACCTCATTGTCGGAATCATCCCGAGGCTCGGTGTCGCTCAAAGTAGCAGCAAGTGCCTTGCTCTTCCCAATGCTCTTGAGATATGTAGGACATTGTTGTTTCATGTGACCGAAACCTTGACACCCAAAGCACTTAGGTCCCGCAAGAACAATTATCGACCGCCATCCCTAGCATCCTTCTTCTCTTTGTCTTGGCTCTTGAACTAAGAAAAACTGGATTGCTTACGGTCCTTGTCAAAGCCCTTCCCATTGGCATTCTTTATGAACTTCATGAATTGCCTGGTGATGTAGGACTTCATCTTAGAATCTTCATCGTCTAAAGACTCATCCGTGTCTTTGCTTTTGGCCTTCAATGCCATGCTCTTGCCTTTACTTGATTTGCCAATTCTTGTTAACCCTAACTCATAAGTCTGCAGATTACCAACTAGCTCTGTCAAAGGAATGTTGTTAATGTCCTTTGATCCCCCGATCGCCGTAATCTTGGCATGGAATCTCTCAAGCAGAGATCTAAGAACCTTTCTCACAATCTTGGGTTCAGGAATGATTTCCCCAAGATTGAAAGCTGAGTTCACTATGTCCTTGAGCTTGACATAGAACTCATTGAACGGCTCATCCTCCTCCATCTTGATTTCTTCAAAGCTTGTAGTGAGCCTCTAAAGTTTTGAATCTTTGACAGCCTTGAGACCCTCATAGGTTGTCCGGAGAATGGTCCATGCCTCCTTGGCAGTTTCAATAGAGGATATCTTCTTAAACTCCTCATTAGTGACTGCATTGAATAAAGTATTCAATGCCCTGCTGTTGAAGTTGCCGCCTTGATCTTGGCATTATCCCAATCGGCTGGAGCTTCCTTTGGCTTGGTCTAGCCAATCTCTACTGCTTGCAACACCTTTTCATCTAGAGACCGCAAGAAAGCTCTCATGCGTACTTTCCAGTATGCATAGTTAATACCATCAAATAAAGGAGGTATAATTAATGACTGTCCTCTATCCATGACAAATAGGGATCAATGGATCAACACAAGAAAGATTAACCCTAATCAGAGTGTGCCTACTCTAATACCACTTGATAGGCCAAAAAACGAATTGACCCTTTGTGATAAATTAACTAGTTAATTTAGCCAAGTGAATTAATTAAGTTAATTAACATGCAAACACGTGGTAGCACAAACAAATCACTAATAAACTAAGTATGCAGCGGAAAATAAATTGACATGGTGATTTGTTTACGAATGGGGAAAACCAACACGGCAAAAACCCTACTAGGTGATTTTAAGGTTACCACTCCCGAAATTTCACTATTATCATAACAAGCGATTACAAGTAAAGGAATCCCGGTACCTTATACCAACCTATAGTTGAACCCTTACCCCAATACCTAATTGGACTTGTTCAGTAGTGACAATTTCTCCTTTTGATGCAAGGCTCCCAGTACGTGACTAACCAATTGTGTGGATCCCAGTACGCAACTTCAATCACCAACTAGAGAAGGTTGTTGGCTGCAAAGTTTTTCAGTTCATCCACGATGAAGATCAAGAAGATGCTTGGTCATAAAACCCTACAATGCATAAACACAGCAACTTCTTCACAAGAACGATGAACTAGGGCAAAACTGTGTCTCGGGTCACAATTTGCCTGAACAAACTTTGCTCAACACTTGTACAACTTGTGAATACTTTGACGGCCCTTAAAATAATACTTTTATATGTCTAGGGTTGTGAGAAAAGAAATCTCAAACACATAAACACGGATTGGAGTCAAAACAGAATTGAAAATTTGTTTTTCATAAACCTCGACAGATACCCTATTTGTCGAGTTGCTGTCGAGCCACGGGGCTGAACAGCTCTTTAAGCTCGATAGATGGCTAGCTGTCGAGCTTTAATAACAGACACTTTTCAGCTTGAATCTTGGACAGCCTTGCATGGCTTCAACACTTAATTTTTAAACAAAGTTTCTTGAAGTATTAAACACATCCTAGATCTACCCAAATACAAGTAAAGTGCGTTTTGTCAAAAGATTAGCTAATTACATAAAATAGTGACATATGTTCCTAATAAGTGAATAACATATGTCCTAACAAAAATGTTGTTTGGATCATTGTTTGAGTTGCATGTTTGATTGCATTCATATCTGTGTTTTTTCTCTTCTTGAAAATCTATTTTTAAGCAATCTCAATAGCTCCTCGACACCTCTCGATACCTAGCCTATCTGTCGAGCTCTTATTTGCTTTTATCGTAATCTTGACACCTTTCGATAGATAGGTGGATCAATCGAGAAAGTTCTTGTCCCCTTGATAGCTCCTCGATACCTCCTCTATCCATTGAGCTTGTTTTGCAGTGGACACCTCTCAATAGATGCATTTGTCAAAGCTTTTAAAGCTCGACACCTCTGTCTATCAAGAATTACTAAACACCTATATATTTGTTCAGCGCGATTCGATCTTCATTTTCTCGATCTCTCTTGATCTATCCGTGCCTTTTCACATTCCAAACTTCTCTCTCGCATTCCAAACTTCATCTCAAAGAGATTTTCGGCCTCAATCAAGTTCTTCTTCACTTGGAAAGTATCTAAATCTCTCATATTCATGCATTTCATGATTTTTAACCTAAGTTTTTCAGTTTTTTGAAAATTTTATGGGGGTTTTTCAAAATTGATGAAGTTATTGTGAAATTTTTGGGTTGGCTTTTGTGAAAATGCTTTAATCTCTTCATGCATTGTATTCCATGTGCATTATCACTATATTTTCATGCATTTAGATGTGTGTTATATATGTTAAAATGTTGATGTGTTGGTAGGTTTGGATTTGGCTGAGCCCTTGATGATATTATTGTTGCACGTCACATGCTCATGCATTTTTGTTAGGTTCTAAAGACTTAGGTATTTATGTATTTAGAACTCTAATATGTATTGTTGGCAAACCATGATCAAAACAATGTGTTTAGAAGTGTTTTAGTCTTGCTCAAAGTTGTGCATTTATGTAAAGTTGGAATTGAGCTAATGCAGAAAAGTTTTATGCATTTCGGCCTGGTTTGATCGATCGAAGCTCGGGCAGAATGTTTTTTTCCGCAGATTTTCCAACTCAGCCCTAGTAGTTTTAAACGTTTTAGGGTTTTCTAATTTGTCCTAAGTATAAAAGGCAAACCCTAGCCACGTTTTAGTGTTGCTCATATTGCGGTTTGTGTAAATCTCTTGTGAGATCTAGAGGAGTTTTCCTTTACACAAACTTAGGGTTTTCAAGGAGAAGATTTATCTATACCTTGATGATCAACTCAGTTGCTACCATTGAAGTTTAAAGAAAACACAAGCGGGTGTGCTTGTAGACGGTGGTGAATCCAAGAAAGAAGGAGTTCGTGGATTCGGAGTTTGCACGTGGTCGTGTCAGTAAGTTCTACTAGTTGATAGCAATAAGAAGTCGAGCGTGGGAGCTTGTAAGTCTTATTGTATGAACTTCGATTCTTTCAAGATAGTGGATTCAAGTTTACCTTGAGGATAGCTAGGTCAAATCCTCCCTAGGTTTTTACCTGTTTGGTTTCCTGGGTGATCATATCTTGTGTTATTTATCTTTCCGTTGCTTTGCATGATATGATCTTTGTTATTATGATAACCTAGATTTGTTAAATTGAACTAAGTAATAACTTGGCTAATTACCTAGATTAAATCAATTGTTTTAAGGGGTCTAAAAACCTTCAAGTGGTATCGGTGCAGGTTGCTCTCTTGTTGTTGATCTTTTGATCACCGAGCTGATCCTTAACCCCTGTTGTCATGGAACACGGACACTTTCTAGTTATTCCTCCTCACTTTGATGGGAATAATTATGCTTATTGGAAAGTAAGGATGAAAGCATTCCTGAAATCTATTGATGAGAGAGTGTGGAACTCCGTTGAATACGGATGGGAGAAGCCCACTACTCCTATTAGTTAGTGGGAAACTTCTCAAAAAGAAGCAGCAGCATTTAATAGCAAGGTTATGAATGCTATCTTTAATGTTGTTTCTATGGAGGAATTTAAGAGAATCTCTAATGTTAAGGTTACTCATACTACTTGGAATATCCTCCAGAGTGTGCATGAAGGCACAAAGGCTGTCAAAATCAATAAATTGCATCAATTGACTTCTAAATTTGAAAGCATTAGGATGTTTGATGATGAATCTTTTGATGAATTCTATGCTAAATTGAATGACATTGTTAATTCTGCTTTTAACTTAGGTGAAATCTATGATCAACCTAAAATTGTTAGGAAGATTCTTAGATCTTTAACTCAAGACTTTAGACCCAAGGTGACTGCCATTATCGAAAGCAAGGATGTGGACTCCATCCCTGTTGATGAACTTGTAGGATCTCTTCAATCTTATGAGTTGGATCTACCCAAAACTACCAAATCCAAATCAATGGCTCTTAAGTTAGTTGATGATGTTGAAGGTGGTGGATTTGATGATGAGCTCTCTATTACAGAGATTGCTTACCTTGTTAAGAATTTTAGAAACTTTCTCAGGAATAGTAACAAAAAGGCAAGAGGCACAAACACTGCTGAACCTAGAAACTTTAGGAAGCATGATCCCACTAAGGTTAACAATAATGATAAACCTAGAGAAAAAGTAGGTCAATCTTCTAATAATTCTTTAGGTTCTCAGTGTTTTGGATGCCAAGGGTATGGTCACATGAAATCTGAATGTCCTACCTATTTGAAGTCTAAGGGTAAGGCTATGGCTGTAACTCTTAGTGATGGTGAAGTTTCGGATAATGAGTCCGATTGTGATGAGGATGAAAACTTCATTGCTCTCACTGCCACTGCTGTAGTCAATGAGAGCATATCTGTTGAAGAGAACCCTTCTGATGGGGAACTCTCCGAGGATGCAGATCTTCAAGAGGCCTATAATAAACTTTGCAAAGTTGCTGTAAAGGATGCTATGAATGTTGAACTTGGCCTAAAGAAAATCGAATCTCTTCTTGCTTGATAAGAAGAATTTGCTTGTAAAACTGTTTGATGCTACTAAACTTTTAAACAATATGAAAACTGATAATATACTTTTTCTTGATAAAGTTAAATATTTGGAACTTGATTTATCGGTTGCTAGATCTGCTAGTTCTAAACTTGATCAAATTTTGAGTGTTCAAAAGTCTTCTTCTGACAAATCCGGTTTAGGTTATGTTGAAAGCATCTCTATGTCTGCTCCTCATTCCACAAACTTTGTCCCTTCATCTTCTTCTGAACCTTTTATGAGTGAGATTATGAGTGAAACTGTCAAACCCCCCCTGAGTGAGGTTGTCAAACCCATAGAAGTTTCATCATCTAGGAAGATTAGGGTTGATCTGAAAGAGTCTAAGTCTAAGAAGCCTACCCTATCTAAGGACAAGACACATGATAAGCCTGCATGGATTTGTCATTTTTGTGGAAAGTCTAGACACATACGTCCTAACTGTTACAAGTCGCAAGCTGCAAAGAGAACAAACAAACCAAAAGTACCACTGCCTCAAGCACAAGATCCTATGGTACTTATTGATGAATTGGTAAAGGCTTTAAACCTTTATTCCAATCCTGGAGTTGGTAATCATTCCCATGTGAATAAGAACTCCAATGCTTATGGTGCATCTAAAAGGTTTTGGATGCAAAAGACTCGAACTAATCGAGTCTTTTCGACATGGTCCTTATGCTTCATTGCTCTACCCTTTGTGACATTTGTTCTTTGGTTTTGTTTTTTAGTTTCTAGGATTTGCATTGCATAACATTCATGCATTTCATTCTAGTTTTTTTTAATAAAAAAACAAAAAGGAAGAAAAAGGAAACAAATTGTGTTTTGTACTATTCTTATTGGTTTTTGAAGAACAAGGTTGGTCAATTTATTTTCATATAACATGTCGTTTGTACCTTATTTAGCTTTGATGAGTTTACTTATTGCACTTTACTAGTTGAAGCTTTGTAGTGCGTGTTGTGTGAGAAAGATGTTTATGGTTTTTGATTACTCTGTCTTAATCTTGAAATCACATGTTTTTGACTGTTGGACTTGAACTTTTAGAGAAAGGCATAAATAACCATCTCACCACTGTTCACTAGCCAATCATGAACACCTTAGTACATATCATAAGATTTTGTACTCGAGAAAATGTAACACTTGCACGAAAAGAACATAAGGTGAAGCCTCGGTTTAAATTGCTTAATACTTAAAATTGGTGTGTACTATTAGGCTTGATGCCAAAATCACATGACTTAAAATTGACGTGTATATTTTGAGGCATAAATTCAAGAAACTTACATGATTGCAAGCTTATGATCTAGGAGATGTGGGAGTTATATGATGTAACTCTTTCGGTGATAGTCTCTTTTAAATTCTTTGTGATGAATTTTGTAGACTTTGTGATTGATTGCTATTCACATATCACCTCACATGTATCTCAAGCTTTTACTAGTTGCACACACTACACGAGTTACTCTTTGCTAAACTTTGTACATGTTATTGTGTGTGTTTATGGTCCGACCAACCAAGTTTTGCAAATACTTTGAATTTTGTGCAAAATTAATTTGTTGCTTGAAAATTTATGGAGAATGCAAGAAATTTTATTTTTGGGAAATTTGGGCTTAAAGTTCTTGTTTTTGAAAATCACATCATCACATACTCATGCATTTTGTTCTTAAATTTCAATGATTTGAGTTGATTTTGAATTTTTTTCAAAAAACTAAGTTTTTCCTCAAATTTAGTGAGCCTCTGTCCATTTCGATCGATCCATTCTATTTTTCGATCAATCGAAATTGTTTAAATATGTTTGAGAGAGCCTTTGATTGTTTCGATCGATCGAAACTGACTTTCGATCGATCGAACTTTTTTAAAATTATTTTGTTAAAGTCTCTGTCTATTTTGATCGATTGAGGTTGTTTTTCGATCAATCGAAACTCGTGAATCATGTTTTTTAAAAGTTAGATTGGACTTTTTCAAAGTCACTTTTTCAAACCTTTTCAAACTTTTTTCTCTCTCTCTCCGATTTGGCAAGGCTCCACTAAGGATTTTTTGTCGTTTTCCTTCGAAATTTTTGCAAAGTTTTCCTCTCTCTAAGCCGGTAAGTCCTTTATGCCCTTCCTTTTGCATTGTATTTCATGTTTTCATGCATTTCATTGGGTATTTTCGACACTTTTTCAAATTGGGGTTTTTGATGTTTCAAGCCATGTTTTCTGAAATTGATCATTGGGTTTTGTCTCTATATTGTTATATTCATGATATATGTTGGTTAATTTGATCAATTTGGGGATTTGTGAAAAATTGAAAATTCTAGGGTTTGTAATTGATCCGAATTGGGGATTTTGTTCAAATTGGATTAAATTGATGAAATTGGCTTATTCAATTGATGTAATTGGTCATTATTTTCTGAAATCTATCTTGTAAGATGTTCAATTAGTTAATATCTTTCAAATTGATCAAGTGGTTTTCCAAATTTTGGGGTTTTTGTGTTAATACCTCTATGTTCAAGCAAATTTTGTGAATTTGAACTTATTTGGACTTAATTGCACTGCATTAGGACATGCATCATACCATTTAAATTGTTCATGCATCATATAGATTTTGTTCTATATTTTTTATGTGCTAACTTGCAGTCTAACCTTGGTATTTTTTGTTTTTTGTTTTTTTTGTTCCTTTACTTTGTATTTTGGTCCTTATCCTGGCACCATGCCTAGGAAAACTAGAGCCCATAGGACCCCTTCCACTTCCTCCGAGTCTCCTTCTAGGAGTGAGGTGTTTAGGAATGATAAGAGCAGAGAGGCCTTTGAGACTTTGAACAGTAAGCATAAGATTTGGGCTGAGCGTGCTGTGGTTTTAGATGAGATTGATCCAGCCATTAGGGCTAACTTTAAGTCTAGAGGTTGGTTGCCTCTCTTAGAGATAGATCATCCACCCTCGACCGCCCTAATTAGAGAGTTCTTCTTGAACCTCTCTTGCCACGTCTATGATTCCAACACCCTTGTTAGGAGTTGGATACGAGGTGTTAAGTTCACCATTACCCCTCGGGTAGTGGCCGAGGCTCTTGGGGTTTCGGTTGTTCGGAAGCCTGACTATCCCTATGATGAGTCGCCCTCCTTAGATGTTGTCATGTCATACATCATTGGGTCATCTATCCAGTGGGGTTTCGATCCTCGGATCACGTCCGCTAAGCTTACCGAGACTGCCTATCTTTTCTTTAGGATAGCGTGTCATTCGTTGTGGCCTATTTCTCATTTCCACACCATCCCTCTAGAGCGATGTGTGTTTTTGTATGCTTTTATTTCTGGTGTGTTGATCGGTTTCCCTCATCAGTTCCTTCAATAGGAGTTACGCCGTAGGGCATGCGCTTATTCATCCTATTTTCATTCATAGGATTTTGCTCTTTTTAAGTCTAGATGGTTTCCCGTCCGGTGAGCGTGTTCATGTCGTTGCCCCCATAGGTGCCACTTTTCTTAGATAGAGGGCTGCTCACATGCGAGCTGTTCCTTCGCGTCCTAGGGGTGCGTCATCTAGTGTTTTTCCCCTCCTCCCTTTTCTACAGTCTTTGATGATCTTTGAGACGTTTGTGTGCTGCTGCTAGCTAATCGATGTTCCTCCATCGACTACTTCGGATGATTCGGACATTCGATGTACGTTGGATCATGTCTTGACCGTTCAGGCGGCTCATGGACAGATTTTGGTGGACGTGCTCGATGAGATCCATGCCTTGCGTGCGGAGTTGGCTTAGTTTAGACCACCTCCCTTTTGATGATGGAGTTTGTTTGCCCTTTGGCATTCCATCACAAAAAGGGGGAGTATTTGTAGAGTTTTTGTTTTTAAGGGGAGAGTATTTCTTTGGTTGGAGCTTGTGGAGTTTACATTGTATCTAGGTGCTTCACATTGTATTTTACCTTTTTAGCTCTTGCCATGTTTTTGATGGGATATTCATGTTAGGGGGAGTGTTTTTTTTTTTTTTTGGTTCCTTATATGTTTCTTGTTTCAAACTTTTATTGATTTATATTTATGAGTTATTCATTGATATATGTCTTTATTGTGTGTTGTTTGAAATCAAGAATTTAATTTGTTTATTTGTATTTTTTCCACACATGCGGTTATGCATTTTGTTTAGTGTTTTAGGAAATATATAGGTTGATTCAATTGAGTCATTGTCTACACTTGCAAATGATGGATAGTAGTTAGGAATGAATTTATTTTATGAGCATTATTTGTGTAAAGGGCTTTTATTTTGTAAACTTTGAGCTTCTAGTTGTGTTTTGTCACGAATTGCTAAATGGGGAGTTTGTTAGGTTCTAAAGACTTAGGTATTTATGTATTTAGAACTCTAATTTGTATTGTTGGCAAACCATGATCAAAACAATGTGTTTAGAAGTGTTTTAGTCTTGCTCAAAGTTGTGCATTTATGTAAAGTTGGAATCGAGCTAATGCAGAAAAGTTTTATGCATTTCGGCTGGCTCGATCGATCGAAGCTTAGGCTTGATCGATCGAAGCTCGGGCAGAATGTTTTTTTCTGCAGATTTGCCAACTCAGCCCTAGTAGTTTTAAACGTTTTAGGGTTTTCTAATTTGTCCTAAGTATAAAAGGCAAACCCTAGCCACGTTTTAGTGTTGCTCATATTGCGGTTTGTGTAAATCACTTGTGAGATCTAGAGGAGTTTTCCTTTACACAAACTTAGGGTTTTCATGGAGAAAATTTATCTATACCTTGATGATCAACTCGGTTGCTGCCATTGAAGTTTACAGAAAACATAAGTGGGTGTGCTTGTATCTGGTGGTGAATCCAAGAAAGAAGGAGTCTGTGGATTCGGAGCTTACACGTGGTCGTGTCAATAAGTTCTACTCGTTGGTAGCAATAAGAAGTCGAGCGTGAGAGCTTGTAAGTCTTATTGTATGAACTTTGATTCTTTCAAGATAGTGGATTCAAGTTTACCTTGAGGATAGCTAGGTCAAATCCTCCCCAGGTTTTTCTTGGTTTGGTTTCTTGGATGATCATATCTTGTGTTATTTATCTTTCTGCTGCTTTGCATGATATGATCTTTGTTATTGTGATAACCTAGATTTGTTAAATTGGACTAAGTAACAACTTGGCTGATTACCTAGGTTAAATCAATTGTTTTAAGGGGTCTAAAAACCTTCAATTTTCATGCATACGTCCTTTACATTCAATATATTTTTGTATATTTGAATTGCTTTGGGACTTTTATGAGTGTTTCTTTCTTCCCCCCTCACTCTCTAGTTTATGATAGTGTGTCATGGCATCGAAACGTAAGTCTACTCCGTCTCAAAACCCTCTTCATTCCGAGGCATGTTCGTCTTCCGATCCTACCCCCTCTTCTGTTCGGCTCTGTGATGAGGATGCCCGAAAGGACTTCTCGGAGAACTTTTCTCGACGAGGTGTTCATTTGGAACGCCAAGTCATTTTGTCGGATTTCTCTGACACTGACCTACCCCCTGTCATTCACAGTCAAGGTTGGGAGTCATTATGTGACGTCCCAATCACTTGTCCATCTCGTGTCTTTGATCCAGGAATTTTATTCCAACATGCATGGACTTGATTATTTAATACCTCTCTTTCATACTTGCGTTCGTGGTACGCGCATAGTGGTCACATCGGAGTTGGTATCCGATGAGCTTCATGTCCCGAGGGTAGAGCATCCTAACTACCCCAGTTGTGAATGTCTGAGGACTGTGTCCAAAAACAAGTTGATTTCTTCTTTTTGCAAGCGCCTTTTCGATTGGGGTGATCGGCAGTTTACTCCATGTTCGACCTTTGATAAAGGTCCTAGATTTATGAACATGGTTATGACTTTTGTTTTACACCATTTTTCTCACTATAACTATATCACAGAGCCCCGTGCTCGATTTTTGCTTTCTTTGTTAGAGCATCTCATTATAGATTTTCCCACACATTTCATTCTTTCCATTATAGACGTCTATAGGGATACAACGTCCCGTGATAAGCTCATCTTCCCTTTCGCTATCACGAGGATCTTATGCCATTTTTCTGTTCCTTTTCCCGCTTCCGACCACTTCTCTGTTATGTGTGCCATTGATGCCGCTACCATTAAATGGAGCGAGGTGCAATTTCGACCGAGGTGGTTCGATGCAAGAGCTCCTCCCACTCCTTCGGCTCCATCCACCTTCACTCCCTCTACTTCAGCAGGAAGTGTGACCCCTGATGTGATCATAGCATAGCTTGAGCTCATGGATGCTCGCCTTGATACACTCTCTACTAAGTTGTATCAGGTGAACAATCGTGTCGGCCGTATTGCTAGACGGCAGGCTAGCCTTGGTGGCTTTGTGGAGTCTCCCTCTCCTCCTCCTGCGGCATTTGAGGCATCCGAGGACGACGACGACTTCGACGGTGATTATGATGATGAGGATGTAAATGCTAGCTCTTCTAACTCTGACGAGATGTCTACTTGACACTCTTACCCTTTGTCACTCGTGACAAAAAGGAGGAGTAGTTTTGGTTATGAGAGTAGTCATAATTAGGGGGAGGGTTAGCATAGGAGATTTTTGTTAGGGGGAGTGTGTATATTAAGGGATGTAGTGAGGACTTAATGTATTTCTTTTCTTTTCTTTCTATTAGAGATACATCAAATCTTGTACATGGGTCTTGTGACCATTATTGACATACATTGTACTTATGTTCTTTACATATTGATGTATGTTTTTTCCTTTCACCTATCCTTACATGTGTTGTTTCTTTTCTATCTTTATGCACATGTTTCTTATGCTTGTATGCAATCTATTATTTTTGTTTCACACAAAGATGTCTTGATGAGTTTTGTTTAAAGTGTTTGAGAAATACAAGTTGTCAAAGTCTACTTGCCATAAACTCTTTTTTTGCAAAGCTTTTCAAGAGTTTGTGTTATGATAGATTTTATTGTATTCAATAAGTGAATATGAGTTGAGTAATTTATGACTTCTCTCATATCTCATTTGTTAGTTGTGGTTTTGTCGGGGATTACCAAAGGGGGAGATTGTTAGGACATATGTGAGTCACTTGTTCAGAACATATGTCACTACTTTATGTAATTGGCTAATCCTTTGACAAAACGCACATTACTTGTAATTGGGTAGATCTAGGATGTGTCTAATGCTTCAAGAAACCTTGTTTCAAGTTCAAGTGTTAAAACCATGCAAGTCTGTCCAAGATTTAAGTGCAGAAAGTGCTATTCATTAAAACTCGACAGCTAGCTATCTATCAAGACTTGAAGAGCTGTTGAAGTCTATGGCTCGATGCAATGACTTGATAGATAGGGTATCTGTCGAGGTTTATGAAGTTGAGTTTATCATGACTGTTTTTCATCCAATCCGTGATTATATGCTTGGACATTCTTTTCTCACAACCCTAGACATATAAAATGATTATTTTAAGGGCCGTCAAAGGTGAGACAATGGCATAAGTTACACAAGTGTTGAGCAAAGTTTGTTCAAGCAAATTGTGACCGAAGACAGAATTTGCCCTAGTTCATCTTTCTTGCGAAGAAGCTGTTGTGTTTGTGCACTGTAGAGTTTTGTAACCAAGGAACTTCTCGATCTTCATTGTCTAGTTGAATTGAAGAACTTTGTAGCCAACAACTTTCTCTAGTTGGTAAATGAAGTCGCGTATTGGGATCCGTGCAATTGGTTAGTCACGTACTAGGAGCCGTGCATTACAAGGAGAGATTGTCACTACAGAACAAGTCCAATTGAGTATTGGGGTAAAGGTTCAACTGTAGGTTGGTATAAGGTACCGAGATTCCTTTACATCTAACCGCTTGTTTTGATAAAAGTGGATTCTCAAGAGTGGTGACCTTAAAATCACCCAATGGGGTTTTTGTCTTGTTGGTTTTCTCCATTCGTAAACAAATATCCGTGTTAATTTATTTTCCATTGCATACTTAGTTTATTGGTGATTTATTTGTGCTACCACACGTTTGCATATTAATTTGATTAATTAACAAATTTGGCTAATTAATTAATTAATTAATCACAAGAGGTCAATACATTTTTGGCCTATCAATATATATATATATATATATATATATATAAAATAATTTTAATAAATCACTATACCGAATGTAAATATTTTTTTTAATGATATCTCAACAACCCACCAACAATTTTATTAACTCTCTCTCTAAACTCCCTTATTCAAATGTTAAAACTTAAGCCTTCACACGCCTACTGTAGTCTATGTACTGTGGTTAGCATTCCTTTTGATTATGTTTTATCTCTTTTTTTTATTTATTATCATTATTTTTTTGCTTTCAATTTTATTTCCTACACGTTTTGCTTTCTTTAATTCTTGTTACTTTGCTTCAATTTATTGCCCTGACGGAAGACTCATCAATACTCACTACTCAATTTCACGTGAGGGCAGCTATCTTTGTATCAAAAATTCATTTGAATTCAATGGTGTAATTAGTTTAAAGACACCCAAAACAAAACAATAATAAAATAAAAGAAACAAAATGCTAAATAAGATACTAACTGAGAGAGAGAGAGAGAGAGAGAGAGAGAGAGAGAGAAACGAAGAAGATGCAGAACAGTGGCCAGAGAAAAGCAAAAAGAAGAGGTGCGCAGCAAAGAATACACAATGAGTGGCCAGAGAAAAGCAAAAAGAAGAGGTGAGCAGCAAAGAAAACACAATGATGAAGAAGAGGTGAGCAGCAAAGAAAACACAATGATGAAGAAGAGGTAAGATCATGATAAGAGAGAGGAACTGGATCTTGAAATTTAGGGGAGAAATCTTATCTTAGGTGGGGGAAAAATCACAATTTTCTGACTTTCTTTGCTTCGGCCCGCTATCTTAGGTTAAGGATTTACATAGGTTTGGAATAGGCTAAATAATTTTTATTTTTATTGTTACTCAAAACAAAAATTATTTTTATTATTTAGGCTTTTATTTATTTTTATTTATTTAAAGGGTTAAGGATTATGTTTGAAGGGCCAAAATTATTTTTTGAGAAATGCTACATCAATAATATTTTTACAATGATCCTACGTGATAAGTTGTTATTACCGGTAAAAAAGTAATCCCAATGGTTGGCCCAATTTAAAACCAGTAACAACTAGTCACATATAATTCCTTGTAAAATTATTATAAAAGTACTGTGGAGGTACATTATTCTATTTTTGTTGAACCCAAATTCTTGAGATTCTCAAGTTGGGTGGTCAATAACTTTTTGTAGGGTAGATAAAACAGTTTAGTTTAAAACAAATTGTTTATATAAAATATTTTTTTGCAAGAATGATTTTTCTTTTTTTGGCAAGTCAAGGTGGTCTTGTAACCACCCTCGCTTAGTATTTATCTTGCTTTCATCTCTGAAATTGTAACATCATTTATGGAACAATTTTCTAACTTAATTTCAGAAACTTCTAATGGTTTTTCTTGAACAATGTTGATAAGATATGCAGGTTGTTTTGGAGGAAGGAGTTGAATAGTTTCACTTGAAAGCATAATTGCAACATCTAGCATGGTAGGTCGATCATTTGCTTGGTCTTGTACGCATAAAAGACCAACATGAATGCATCTCAATATTTCAGATGAAGGGGATGACTCATCCATTATTGTTGGGTCTATTAGCTCCAAACCTTTCCCTTCATTCCATAAGCGCCATGCACGATACTGCACAGTTGTACACACAAAGTTAACTATTATATTCAAAATCTCGTGTATAAATTTAGAAGAGTTAATTGAGAAACTTACATATCCTATAAGGTTGAGCGGATACTCAGAGTAATAGCAACTATTATTTTTCTTGCTGCTCACGGTTTCCAATAGTAGGACTCCATAGCTGAATACATCAGTTTTTATTGAAACAACACCATTCATGGCATACTACGGAGACATATAACCACTGAAATAATAATTGACCAATAAAATTTAGTGTATTAATAAGCACATATATGCATACACACAAATAGAATTAAATTTTTCTTACTTGAAATGCAATGAATACTTACTATGTTCCAACAATTCTATTTGTGTTTTCTTCTAATCCTTTCAACCCAAATATTCTAGCCAAGCCAAAGTCAGAAATTTTTGGATTCATATCCTCATCAAGCAAAATATTGCTTGCTTTCAAGTCTCGATGAATTACTCTTAGTCTTGAATATTTGTGAAGATAAAGAAGTCCTTGAGCAATGCCTTCAATGATGTTGAAGCGTTTTTTCCAATTTAATAAAGACTTTTTAGTAGAATCTGACTCAAAGTAGAAAATGATTGCAAGCAAATGATAAGTAATAATTGATTGCGTATAATAGAAAAACAAATATCCAATAAGAAAATTTTCCTTGTAATGAACATAAACCCTACCAAAGAGGAAGAAGTCTAAGCTTTTGTTGGGCATGTACTCATAGATTAGAATTTTTTCTTCCTGCTGAATGCAAAGCCCTAACAATCTTACAAGATTTGTGTGTTGGAGTTTGGCAATAAGAATAGCTTCATTCTTGAACTCTACCAATCCTTGTCCAGAACTTCTTGAGAGTCTCTTTATTGCTATTTTCTGCCCATCATATAATTCACCCTGAAAATATATTTCGATAGTGAAATCTCACTTACATTATCTTAAATTAGTTTCCATTTTTATTATTTAATTTTCTATCAAGATTCTACCTTGCCCTTGGCCAAAACTCTAGTTCTTAAGTTCAAATTTTTTACCAGAAAAATAAATAAAGAGAGCATTAGGTCAAGGTGGTACATTTAGTTTGAATAATAGTTAGATGGTGTAAATTCTTAGATTTCTGCATAAGGCTTGTGTATGGTTGATAATTTATAATAGTATTAAAATATGTTGTCTTGATTTCAAACCTTATTTCCACTATCCATCATACTACCCATTTAAAAAACTTAAAAATCATTTAATTTTTTAATCATATTCAAATTTAATCATACATACATTGTGTGACGCTCGAAGAAAATGCTAGTCACATCCGCACTAACACCTCAAAAAGACTAGTCAAGTTGTAATTAGGGCTCCTTGTAATTACTTGTAAATTGAACATCTATCTTGCAAAAACTTGATATGCGACTTAGCCTATGGCCACATAACACAACTCAAAAAATCTAATCAAATCAAATCCACACAATTTGGGATATAACAATCTCCCTCACTTAAATTTTTGATGACCTTATCAAGGCCCACATTGTATTGCAATGACCCTAAGCCACGTGATGTTATGAAGTTTACTTAGTTTCTTTGATATCATGTGTAACAACTCGAGAAAAGCAATAACCACATCTACTTTGACACTCCAAAATGGTTAGTTAAGTTGCAATCAAGGCTCCGAAACCCAAGATCCACTTTGTAAAGACCCAATATGCAACTCATCACACACTTGGACAATACAAACTTAAACAATTCAATCCAATCAAATCAGCACAATTTGGTGTATCTCTCACACACACACACATATATATATAGAGAGAGAGAGAGAACCTTATAAACTGGTCCAAAACCACCTTCTCCTAATTTATTTTTAGTTGAAAAATTCCTTGTGGCAGCAGAAATGGTTTCAAAGCTGAAGATTTGCAATTCATGGCTATCTTGCCTATCATTATTTCGTTTCTTCACTTTGTCACGTACAGTGGACGATATTGCATTACCTCTAAGTTCTTGTAGAAGTATCTTTTGTTTCTTCTTTCTCTCCCCTAATTAACAAATATGCAAAATATAATTTGAAATTTTTTTGTTGCTCTATCATCAATAGGACAAAATTGGCCTCTGCCCTTTTCGGGCAAAATAAATAGCATTCTACTCAATTTCCCAAACTGATTAGGAAAATGCCCCTTTTCTGAAAATCGACTTTCTCAAAATCGAGTTAAAAAAAAAAATTCTAGAACCCTACAGTGGCGTTTTAAGAAGTCTATAATGACGTTTTAATGACCTATAGTGGCGTTTTGTAACTCGATTTCCATGAAGTCGAGTTACATGCAATTTTTTTACCTATAACTCGATTTCATGGAGCTTGAGTTAAAAAACGCCACTATAGGTCCTTAAAAACATCACTACAAAACTTAACTCGATTTTGAGAAAGTCGATTTTCAAAAGAGGGGTATTTTTCTAATTAGTTTGGGAAAGGGGATAGAATGTTATTTATTTTGCCCGAAAAGGACAGAAGCCAATTTTGTCCACAATCAATAATATATCCAAAAAATCTATGGTAAGAATATCAATTACCTTCCGCTATGTGTTTTTTCACTTTTGCATAGCATAATAAGCACAACAAGGCGATGATGATTCCCCCTACTGCCACAATGAGCCATATCCACCACTTATTTGCTCGCCACCTGTTCGTCCTCACGTCCGTATCGCCATCTATGATTAGTCATATAGAGAAATTATGTTATATGACTTCTAATACTAATATACAATTGTATAGTGAAAGAATGGCATGTACAACTCAAAATTTAATTTTAAAACAAACAATTATAGTAGATTGTTAAAATAATATAAAATAAAATAGCAAAATAAATTTCAAACTTATAAAAACTCTTACTGTGTTCTATATAACATAATGGAAAATCAAAAGTGTAAAAATAATATTTAAAAAAGAAGAAGAAGTCATTGACTTGTTGCAACTACACCATGTGTGGCAGAAATTATATTATGTAATATATGATATAATATGATTTGGATATGAACCTATATAATGTTAATTTTATTGTAAATTTTGATGACAACAATTGATATTATTATATAATTTCACAATTCTTATATTGTAATTGTACAATAATGGTCTTATAATTTCACCTAGAATGATTTTTTTTTTTTTTTTTTCGTATACCTTTAGATAGGTTTTAGTCACAATTTATGTGAATATTGGTTAATTTTAGGTAATAGTTACTCACTGAGTGCGTGGATTTAATTGATTTAAAATTTAATGATTTTAATTAATATGTTTTATAATTTAAGGTTTAATTAGAAACCACTCCAAAAATTCAAAATAATTATATAATTTAAACAAAGGGAATTAACTTGGCTTAAAGAGGATATAACCACTTGTCATAGAGAAAATATTACCACTTTACGTAATCAGACTTCTCGTTTGCTATTTTTATTATATTGTTGTACTAGTTATTAACTCATGCAACGTACGAGAAAGTTTTATAAATGATTTTATACGCGATAAATATTTTGTTAATAAATATAATAAATAAAGCAGTCAATAGAGAGTTTGTATAAAAATAACTTACCTAGTTTAGTTATAATTTACTTAGAAAAGATCAAAAGATGTTAATTAGAAATTTTGTTAGTGTTGGGTGCTTTGTCCAAAAATATGGTGAATTCTAATTAGTTTAAACAAACATAGTTGAATACTATTTGAAACTCTAAAAACCAAACTAAAAGTTATATATCAGAATGATGATGTGGAAAGTGGTAAATCCTCAAAATCTTTTACCACTACATTATAAAAAGTTAACAAAAAAAAAAAAAAAATCAAAAGTTTTCATTTTATAGTTTAACAATATTTGCTAACTAGTGCAGGAGAAAGTTTGACAATATTTATATATATAATAAATTTTTAAATGATAAGTATTAATATCTACAAAGTCAAATTAGAGAATTTGTAAATAAATAAAAAATCTAATATATAATTAAAATTTGTACTCAAGATCAAACCTAATTTAACCAAATTTATTTAATGCTGAGATGCTTTATCCAAACAGACAATAATTTTAATTATCTAACTTATAAATTCTAATTATTAGATAAAAGTAACATTTTTTTTAACCAAAGAATTTTCAACTCTAAAAACAAAATTATATATATAAGTTGAGCACGAAGTAATTAGACTTACCAATTGCTGAATTAAGGAAGTATATTGTCCGTGTCACAACAATTCCCCAATAATAATTTTCTTTCACTTATGCTTCATTCTTTGTAATAAAATTTGTAACACTTTTGATATATTTTTTCTTTGAATGATTGAGACTATATATTAGATTTACCTGTATATGATTGTAAAGAAACACGCTACAAAAAGGGGAAAGTATCACAGATGAATTGCCAAATTTGGTTGCGGAACTAAATACTAAATAGTATGCTTTGCTCTAGTAAATCTGATATTCTCAACTATTTCAAAGCACGAAGCACCTAGAATCTCAACTATTTCAAAGAATGAAGAATTACATAATTGATGGTCATAAGCCAAAAAATATATGCAGATTTCGGATGATTCACAATCCACTAAAAAAAAAAAAAAAAAAAAAAAAAAAAAGGAAGCTTGTTACAATTATTCAACTCTAATTAAGAAATCAACTGTATATTTATATGTTTTTGCACTATAATTAGATTATGATCATTCAGGATAAAAAGTGAAAAGAGGGATTAGAATATTTGTTGTACAATATGACATCAACGAAGGAATAGAAAAATCCAAAAATGTCAAAAATGTCTTCTTCTTCTTCTTTTTTTCTTTTTTTTTTTTTTGTAAAAAAGTTTAGCTCATCAATTAAATTTTTTAAGTTTTAATTTTTTGTAGCATAAAATTATTCATAAAAATTGAATTTATGAATTGAATATATATATATATATATATATATATATATATATATAAGGTTGAGTTCAACTTATATATGATGTAATTTTAAGAAATTTTACACTATCTAAAAACTTTATACCGAAATTCATATTCTTAAAATCTCACAGTTTGATTACATGTTTCATATATATTTTTAACATGCATGTCATATTTTGTGTCAATAAGATATTATTTATAATAGTATATATTTTGTTTAAATGTCAACAAAAAAAATCATGTTTTAGGAGAAAGGAATAATTCAATACCATATGAAGATAATTGATTTTATTTATCTTATGAACTTTTTAATTCTATATGTAATTTTTCAATAAATAACTTCTTAACATTAAGAATTTTATTTCTTAACATTATGAATTGAATCAGATATTATTCTTTCATACAAAGATGGTATAAAACTCAATAGGAAATTGTCATACAATGAGAGTTTAAAGACTTCACTTCTATACTAAAAAGAAAAATAGAATTATACTTTTTATATTGGTCTTTATGACAAACCTCTATTCTCATCTATGACAAACCTATCATTTGTTCGCTCATGTGTCCCTCAATATTTCCGTTCAGTTTTTTTTTTTTTTTTTCGCTCAAATCAGAATAAATTTCTATTAATCTCAAACTTTTAAATACCTTAAAATGGAAAAAAGAAAGAGAATAATTAGATATGTACATACCATCTCTTGAGTTGGTTGGTTTGTGTAGATCAAACTGAGGAATTATGGTGTAAAGCTCAAACGCGTTGAGGATGGGAGGAAGGTCAGACCCCGTTGTTGCATTAATAACAAAATGAAATTGCCCTTCGAATATTTGATTGAGACATATGGACAGTGGCTTTATGTAGTCAAGAGTTATAGGTTCTGAGACATAGCTTCCTCCATTCACATCAATAATGAATTCTCTTTTCTTTCCTTGCGTAAGTTTTGCAATTTCAGCAAAGTGAAAGCAAACATAAATTCCTCCAGTGTTATTAGGCGTGTTAGAATAATAAAAACTTAAGGAATGATAACCACTAGATGGCTGGACAGCAGTTCTCAATACTTCTGATGGTAGTTGATAACTATCGTTGTTGTTATGTATGTCAATAACTGAGGAGGTATTGATAGGAACTGAGTTTGGCAACGCACTATAAGTATACCACAAGCGATCATAAACATCGTTCTTGTACCTTAGATAGGACATGGAAAAATTGATTGTCACATTAAAATTTCAGAGACGAGACATTTTAAAAAACAGTATTCAAATTTGACATAATATGAACAATATATAAAGGGTAAAATATGAGAAAAAGAGAAACACCCCGAATTATGAGTTTATACAATAATATCAAGACTTTTCAAATACCTACCATGCCGCCGGAGAGGGGGGGGAACCATGACCTCCATAATTTTTCTTTAGATTTTTTTTTTTTTTTTTTTTTACCTATGTTAAATTTTTTAATAAAAATTTATAATTTTGTTTAAATTTTTACTAAATTGGCTATATATAATTTAGTTACAATATGTTACTAATCTCACAACTCAAACCCTTTCCACCTAAACCCCTAAGCACTTTGTGTATCTAAATTTACTTTTTTAACCTTATATAATTCTTTAATTTTAGGAGTATCTAGGGCATATGTTCTAACAACATATAAGTATTAATGACTCTCTTTATTTATTTATTTTACTTTTTTTTATATATATCTGAAATAGAATTCTATTCTAGTCTAATCTAAATGTATATGTGTGTGAAATTCTCTCGTGAAGACTTGAACCCCTACCTTTGCCCCCCCCCCCCTCCCTCCCACCCACGCCCCGCAAGCATCGATACTCGATCTAAATATTAATGACTCTCTTTATATTCAAAAATATTATAATAACACTCATTTAAAGTATTACTGTCTCTTTTCTTTTCCTTTTTCCTAATGTTCAATTTTTTTTTTTTTTTGCCAAATATAACTCATCCATTTTAGGAGTATTTAGAGCATATATGTTTATGAAAATATTTAAGTAAATCTCTTTAGAAATTTATTTTTGTTTCCTAATTTTTTTTTTTTTTGATAAATAGAAAACCTTTTATTTCTTTTTAGGCTCACAACTTGTCTCCTGGAAAAATTTTCTAGTTCCACCACTCTACTAGGGGAGAAATTATAATATTTTCATGATGGACCACGTTATTTATCTACTATTCTACTAAAAGATTCTCGTCTATTTAAAATTGTTGAGTTAGAAAAAAAATTTAAACAGACAATAACTACTAACTCAACAATTTTAAATGCGTGAGAATTTTTTAATAGAATGATGGATAAGTATTGTAGTCCACTGTGAGTATTGTATAATTTCTCCCACAGTGTTTTAGCCAATAATAAATAAATAGAAGTCAAAGATAGAGAAGGAAGAATGAAGATCAGAAGAATTTTCAAATGGTGATAAGTGACTTTTTGTGGGTAGAGAACAAATTGAATATTTTTAAAAGTTTTGATATTATTAGCTTTGAGCCAAACCTCAGGTATAGTTTGTGTACTTTGACGTTTTAAATAAAAAGAAAATCAAAGAACGAAATTGTAACTGACTTACCTCATAAAGTGCCGGTTTTGACCTGTGGTGGTTCCAAGGTCGAATCGCCAGCCGAATTTTAACGCTCCAAAGTCAAACGGATAAAGGGACTTGTCCAGCGGACGTAGCTCCAAGGCAGAAATAAAAGGTATTCCAGACCCAGTGTTTATGAAACATACGTATATGATGTCTGACGTGGGAACATGAATCACATCGAAAAGCCTCAGAGTATATATCTGAACGAGATCGAGATCCAATGTGAACATATAATTAACCCCGACATACACGTCGAAGTTTGGAATTTTATTCTTGTTGTCATAATTTCCATAATAAAAGTAAAAATTAATGAGATAATTACTATTTTTGCCTTGTTCAGGTTTCAAAGTGTAACAATTCTTTTTTCCTTGTGGAAAGCTTCTCAGGTTTCTTGATAGCTGCCCAAAATCCGGATTTGGATAGTAGTTCTCGGGGGATATGTTGGAATTTGTCCCAGTATCTATAAAACCCGTATCTGACTTGTAGAATATACCACTGACATCATCCAAGTAATCTTTGGTAGCCCCACAATCAATGCTTATGAATCCTAGGTATATAATGCCAAAGAAGAGAGATATATATATAAATTTAGAACACACCAATCAATATGGAAAAGTCAAGAAGAATTTGAGTTTGAAATTCAAAATAATTAAATTAAAAAAAAAAAAAAAATTGCGATAGATTATGCACCTACCCTTCCATATGCTTTTTGCGAAAATTTGCTATCCTTTTTAAGTTTTAAGTACAAACGAGTAAATTACAAAGCTGCCCAAAATATTAATTGTTTTTTTTCCTCATAAAAACTTTTTTTAAATTGATTATTAATCACTAGTTTAAGGGTATTTGTTAGCTTTTTCCTTTAAAGAATTATAATATTTTCAGGGGTATTTTTTTGGGTCATGTAACCATGATATATAATGCCTCTCTTATACCATTTTCTCTTTTAGGGTCACTTTATTTTCTTAAAATGATGAAGTGATTTTCGGGTTGTCATTTGTATTTTGGTTTCTGCTACACGTGTTTAGATAGATAAGAAAAGAAACTAGCAACATTTGCATATATGTTCTTCTTGCATAAGTATTACAGAGGTCCAATGGCAAAAACAAGATTATAGTATGTAGGCACATACTTTTGATCAATGTTTTCAAGGAAAGGGGAAGGGGGGCTATAAAATAAATAAAAAGTCCGTAGGCACATGAAGTGAGTGCAAGTTTTGTGTTTTGGCTGGTTCCAATGAAGTGAATGTGTGATAGAGAGTTTGTGATTTTTTTTTTTGGTGAAAAATTTAATGTATATACTATATATAGTAAAGCTTTCTAATTTTTGAAAAAATTTGAAGGAAAGTACATGATAACATACTCATATTCTGCTATGCAATGGAGTCTCTCTCTCTCTCTCTAAAATTAAGTATATATGTTTTATGAGATAGGTTCAAGTTACATCTGGTGTAACTCTTATAAAGTTACACATTTTTTTACACCGTAGATTCATAAAATATCTAACGGCTAAAAAAATATCATTAAATGCTATTGGTTTCCACCTCATTCATAATTAATACTAGCATTTTCTCTCTCCTTATTTATTGTTTTTCACTTGATTAAAGGGCATACTGCCATTTTTAACAACTTGCATTTCTATACTTGAAAAATAAATAAACTATACCAAAAAAAAAAAAAAAAAAAAAACGGATTTTATCAACTGGACCAAAGTTCATTGGCATTTTTTTTGTTTTTGTTTTTGTTTTCTGCTTTGGTTACGTTTAGATTTTTCATGGAAATTATATATGCCTCCAGTTATCAAATCTATATCAAATCCTCCAGATCCAATATAAGGATATGAAGTTTGGTGGTCCTTAGCATATTTTATTTTGTGTTTGTGTTAACTGTTATGATCCCACTTGTATGTGCATATTGCGTGGATGTAACTTTTTTGTGTCTACAAGAGAGGGAGAGATTTTTCTTGATCCAGCAATTATTACTTTGAAGAAGAAGAAGAAACTTTAAAAAAAACAGTGACGCTTCCCCATTTTTAACCCCACGTTTGAAATCGGTTCAAATTAATATAAAGAGAGAGAGAAAATGCTAGTATTAATTATGAATGAGGTGGAAACCAATAGCATTTAATGATATTTTTTTAGCCGTTAGATCTCTTATGAATCTACGGTGTAAAAAATGTGCAACCTTACAAAAGTTACACCAGGTGTAACTTGAACCTATCTCATGTTTTATTATAGTTGTAGTAATGTATAATATACAAATTACATTATATTGATGCAAAAATTTATTTTTATTATGTTTAGATAAATTAATTTATAATCAACATACAAAGTTACCAATGTGTTTTTTTTTTTTTTTCCAAAAATGAAAAAAAAATAGTTGGATCTTACAATCCTTGATCCATTTCCCCCAAAAAAATGATTTGACGTAGGATTCCAATTTTAACAAATTTGAGCTAATATGTGAAATCTCTATCATTAAGATGGTAAGATTCTTGAATAGTTGTCAACATCCTTGCAGGTCAGTGGCATATTATTAGAATTACGTAGTTAAATAATTAAAATTGTTATTTTTCAATAGTTTAAGCTGTTGGAAGAGCAATTTAACACATATATAACCTAACCTCTTTTATTAAGAAAATCAGGATTTAAATCTTCCATGATCCATTGTGTTATTGAATTATAAAATTTGAAAGAAAAAAAATCTTAAAAAATCTCATGGGTGTATACTTTCTGCCATTTTATTAGAAGCAAAAATAAAATAAAATATTTATGGCTATTTACAGGAATATGTTCAAGCAAGCATGTCTAAAAGCTAGTTTCTGAAGAGAGAGATAGAGAACGGAACGAAGTTTCAAGATGAATGACATACCTGGAACATTGTCAACAAGTTTTCTTCCAGCATGCTCATTTTCTCCTTTAGCTACTTTCCAATTGCCAAGAATACCAATCACCAAAACAAACACACACCATGCTTTCAAAACGAAAATTAATTCTAGGGCGTAATCCATGATGATCTTTATTGGCATATTATGCTCTACTTAGAAGGAAGATGTATACTATTTAAGGCCCAAATTCTTAGCTACATCGATTACTTGTGTTACTAACAAATGACTTTTAGTCATTGTCAATTAATTGCCTACTTTTATTCATAGGAAAGAGATATAGGATGACCCCACCAATATATTTCTCTAATTTTCAGTGACAGCTTTAAGAAAGGTAATCCTTAAAAAACTTAAATTATAAAAAATTTAAGAAAATAAATTTGAATATATCCACGTTACAAAACATGCATGTAAATATATTAAAGTTTTATAATTACATTTTACGAGTTTTAATATTTTAAATTTGTTACATGATACTTTCCTCATAATATATAGTAGTTTTTTTTAATTTAAAAATAAAAACCTTCGTAGTTAACAAAATGTTGTTTAAAAGATTGTCTATTTTTTTATTATTAAAAAAGAAAATATTAATGAATGCCTTAAAGACATTGATTTAAGAACTATTTTAAAAATTATTTTATGGGAAAAATGATATAGTAATTAAATTTTTTCCCATGAAAGTGGTTTTTCAAATTTTTTAATATGGTTTATTATTAATTTCTCTAAAAGCGGGTGTTAACATGATTTTTAAAAAATTATTTTCTATTTGTGTTATTTTATTTATTTATTTATTTATTTTGGTTGAACTGTCCTATCACAAAGTTGAGGATAAATCCCAAACACTGGGGGTTTAGCGTGATTTGGGAACATTTTGAAGAGTATAGGACACTGTTTTTCTTTCTTCTTTTATTTTATTTTTTATTTATTTATTTATTTTTGTTCTAAAATGCCGACACCGAGTCCAAGAGTAGGATAAAAGTCATATGAAGCAAACATCGATTCTTGACTTTAGGTCCCAGGCCCAGAGAGTAGGTTTCAACGTGACATTTACGCGTTTAACTTTACCGGGTCATTGGGTCTAGGGTGTGGTTAGACGTCAATTAGGCCTCTTTGAAAGCTAGGTGGTTGTGGGTCTATTTCACCATTACTCGCTGATCCAGGTCAGTATAGAGATAAGGCCATAATAACTAATAAGGCCCGTAATTGTCACTAAGCTGACGCCATAGGAGTAGTTTTTATAGTCCTTTTTGAGAAGTCATACGTAAATAAATAAATTAAAAAATTAAAAGAAAAAAATTTGTCAACAAATGCACACTAACATTTCTTTCTTACCAAATTAAGAGCCTGTTTAGATTGAGGACGAGTGAAGGGGAGTAAAGTAGAGTTGGCTGAAAGTATACTAATTTTAAATTAATTCTACTCTACTCTCCCTTATTCTCTTTCAATCCAAACGGACCATAAAGTATATTTAAAAGGTTTTGATTTGATCCTCCATATTTAAGTACATTTTCAAATTGATTTTCTTGTTCATCTTTTCTCAGTGTCAAGTGAGTGCCTAGTCATACAACACATCACCCAAATACTAAAAGGAAAAGAAACAATGCCATGTTAAGGGGGAAAAAAAAAGAAAAAAGAAAGACTTGGTCAACAAGAGTGATTTTCGAATCACAAGAGCATACTCGATCTCAAATGCCCAATATAATGCAACATTTACAATTCAATGTCATAACAACAATACTTTTTTTTTTTTTTTTTTTTTACATATCATATTATAATTTATATTTTTTCTATAAATTTAATTAATGAGACCGACTATGAGAATGATGTGAGTGGAAGGAGTATTTCTCCTAAATTATTGGATATATATATATATGTGTGTGTGTGAATACTAGCCAAGAATTTAGTTTGGGGTCAGAAGTAAAATTAAAAGAAAAAGTTATAATAAAAAATTGTTCCTCAAAATGTTAGTTAATATAAGTAAAAAAGAAATTAATTAAAAGATTAAATAAAATTTTAATTGTTATACAAATTTAAAATAAATATAAAATGTATTTATGTTAATTGTATAACATAAATATACAAATTAACATAAATTTGTTGGAGCAGTTTTTTTTATATTTAAATATCGCTTAAATAATACTCACTTAATCGATTTCTTATATATATATATATATATATATATATATATATATATATATTTTTTTTTTTTTAATCTATTCCTTTCGTATTTTGTGATATAAAGTTGTTGATTATTATTTTTATTCAAATTCGGCAAATATTTCTTTTTCCATGTAAAATATGATTAATCCAATATCTCTTTCATTTATGATTAAAATATATTAAACAAAGAGATAAGTGAATAAAGGAGAGCTTAATTTGAGGGCATAAAGTAACTAGAAAAAATGTTTCACATATTAGTGAACCAACAACAAACAGAAAACTACCCCCCCAAAAAAACCATTTAAGCAAAAGTTAAAGAGCTTTGTATGTCAACCGACATATTTTATGTTTCTAGAGGGAATGTTTACATATGAAATCTTCCCCTCCCATTAAAAACATTGCCCAAAAAATAAAAGAAAAAAAAAAAACTTGACCGGGTCCATCACTCCATGTGACAAACGTCCAAACAAACTTGACCGGCAAATAAATCATGAACGAGTGATCCACCTTTCAACACATAAGTACAGAGACAAACGTTTTAAATCAAACATAAGACAATCGTTAAAGTAAACATTAATAAAAGTAAGTGATCCCATTTCAAAAAAAATAGACAAAGACAATTACAAGGAGTCAGCTCTGAATTCTTGTAAAACCATGATATCACGCTGTTTTAAGATGACCATTTTCATTTTCACGTGTGAATGACAAATTTCATTGAACAACAATATTGGCTTGAATGAGTTCAACTGCTTTTCCATAATACAGATGCAATAAATTTGGAAGATTCAACGCAATGCAACGTACGGCTGGTACGATGGATAAAGTGTAAATGTCAAAGCTTGAAGCAGGAGCAATTGATTTATAGCCTCTTCCATGTTCTTCTTTAGCTGCTCAACAACCAGTGCAAAAGACTCATTGATTTACTGGATACATCTTTTCCATATATCTTCACTAACACAATATCTCATCCTATTTCTTCACGGTAGATGGGTGGGGTATTTGGAAACAAATGGTCTCTGGATTCAATGACGTGGTTAACTTTTGCATCGGTGTTTGCCTTGTGGGCAATTACTGTAAGTTCAGCTAATTTGGTTTCAGAGAGGGAGTTTAGTAATTACAAACATGGTAGAAGGAAACTAGACGACATAGGAGGTAAGTCACTTCTTCCACTGATTGAAGTAGCCAGATATTTGATTTTGAGACGTGGGGTCTGCCTATTTTAGTGTCTTTCTTCTAACTGAATAGCACTGCTTGCATTTCTGTTGAAACCAAAAAATTTGATCATAGCCCTTAAAATTTTATAGCTAGCAGATTAATATACTTGCACCTACTTTGAGTTCCAAACTTTGACATAGTTGATATATTTGATCTGCTTAACATACGCACGCATGCGCACGCACACACAGAAGGTTATTCTAAAATTTTTGCTGGCTTATAGGTTCCATAAGCATTGATTGTGGGATTCTGGATGATTATAAATACACTGATGACAAAACTGAGATAGAATACATTTCCGACAAAGATTTCATCGACTCTGGAGAGAATAGGAACATATCTTCTAAGTTCGATCATGAAAACCTTCAAAAATATCTATGGAATGTGAGAAGTTTTCCTCAGGGAAACAGGAGTTGCTACACCATAAGACCTCACGAAGGCAAAGATACTACCTTCTTCATCAGAGCCACCTTCATGTATGGGAATTATGATGAGCAGGACAAGTTGCCAGAATTTGATCTATATAATGGAGTTAATATTTGGGACAAAGTAAAGTTTGACAATGAATCTCATATTGTCATCAAGGAGATTACACATTTCTCTTTGATGGATCACATAAATGTTTGTCTCTTAAATACTGGCTCAGGAACTCCTTTCATATCAGCCCTAGAGCTGAGGCATTTTCATAATTCAAGTTATAGAATCCCACCTACAAAATCCTTGGTTCTGTACAGGCGTTTTGATGTTGGTTCAACAACTGGTCAAGTAATCCGGTGAGTTATTTCTTGTGGTTATTCAGATTAGTTTTCTATTGTCTCAAGCTACCCCTATCAATAGGCCAGACATTGATGACAATATTCAAGTCTAATCTAATTATCTAAATAAAATTACTATTTTCATAGAGCAGTGTTTCATTTGAAATAAGAACTATACCAAGGCAAGAAAAGTAGGATATAATAGGAGACTATTCTACAGGGCTTTTATAAATGTTGAAGAATTTATTTGACTCTTAAACCATTTTGAGAAGTGGATCTATCATAGTGATTAAGCCAGGATGGATAAGATATAGGATAATTTGGTACCATTACTTGAAATCTTGAAGTACTTTCATTTAATTTAGACTCTTATTCATGGTATATTCTGTCCATCCCATTGGATGCTCCGGTTTGGGGCGAGTTCCAAGTTTTTGTTTGCAAGGATGATTAGATAATATGTTCTTTTGCAGTAACATCTTCCATTAGTAAATGATATATTTTTTAATGCCTCAGGTACAAAGATGATGCTTATGATCGAATGTGGTTTCCTTATAACTTTCCTCAATCAATACCATTCGATACCTCCTCTGCTGTTGATAGTGTGAATCATTCTGAATATAAACTGCCATCAATGGTCATGAACACTGCAGTCAGACCAATGAATAATGACTCCCTTGATTTTGAAGTGGATACTAATGATCCCACTTTAGAATTTTACATATACCTGCACTTTGCCGAACTTGAAATCATCCAAGAGAACGAACAAAGAGAATTCAACATTAATCTAAATGGTAACTCCTGGAAGGAATCTGTTGTTCCTCTCTACCTGTCCTCAACTACTATAAATAGTAGCACGCCAGTGAGGGGACCCAAGCTCAAGTTTTCTATTTATAAGACGGAAAATTCCACCCTCCCTCCTATTCTCAATGCAATGGAGGTTTACATATTTAAAGATTTCTTACAGGCACCAACAGACCAAGAAGATGGTATGTTGTTCTTACACCAAATTTGTTGTCAATCAATTGAGATGCAACTTTACTATGTCTCCTCTTTTTGTCGTTCTTATATTTTTATTGGAATGAGATAAAATTTTGATTCAGTTTGAGAATAATGTTGGTGTATATTAGTTAATGCCATCATGGACATTAAAGTGAGCAATGGGGTTACTTAAATCTGGCAAGGAGATCCATGTCTGCCACGACCTGCGTGGGATGGCCTGAATTGCAAAGACAATGGTTATGAGCCCCCTATAATCATCTCCTTGTGAGTGTCTGTTAAACCCAATTAATAAGTCATCTAGATATCTAATGATATACATTACTAGCCTAATTGAGCCTTCTAAATTTAATTGCAGGAATCTAGACTCAAGGATTGACAGGAAAGATATCTCCTTCAATGGCTAGGTTTAAATCATTAGAGTACCTGTGAGTATTATTCAATAGCAACTTTCAATCTTTACACAAATGATGGCATTTGCCATTTGAGCATTTTTGACACAATTAGCAAACTATTTTGTCAACCCAATGTCACTCCATGAGAATCAATACTTCTCAATCATTCATAGATATAAAGTTTTATAAAGCATTTCTTAACTTAATGTTCAAAATATCTAATCAAACAAATCCAATGCATCATTTCTCAGGGACTTATCAAACAATAGCTTAACAGGACCACTACCAGAATTTTTGTCACAAATGCCAAACTTAACAACCCTGTAAGTGGTTTTGCCCTTGATGTTAATGTCCCATACTAAAAATTTGAAATAAACCATCTAACTCAAACAATTCTTTGCAGGAATTTGTCAGGAAACAAACTCTCTGGTTCAGTTCCTTCTGCTCTCCTAGAAAGATCAAATAATGGTTTTCTGTCATTGAGGTTTGTTTTTACTCAAAAATCATGAACTTATATGATTCATGATTTGGTAATGTGCATAATATTCAATGTTTTTCATTACCCCTTTTGTTTATTTAATTTTGTTAAAGATTTAACTTCCATCTTTTATAATTTCATAGTGTGGATGGAAATCCAGACCTTTGTGTGATAGCTCCATGCAAAAAGGAGAAAAAGAATTTTGTTGTCCCGTTAATTGCAGCCACTGTCTCAGCTCTAGTTGTCTTAACTATGCTAGTTGTTTGTTGGCGCTGCAAAAGAAAACAAGGTATACGTGGTACAAAGTTTCTTTATTGTGATCTAAATCACTTAATAATAAACACTATCAATACAGAAATCATTTTGTTATTATTTTTGAGATACTATCACATTTAGAAGAATAAAAATGAAATTTTCTTTAAAATCCCTTGAATTACTTGAGCATACCATAATTGGAGATTATGATGGTCTTATTAGCTGCAAAGCAACTTCCAAGTACTCACCAAGGAGGCAGGCCACTGAAGTCAGACAATCGACAATTCACATACTCTGAGGTTGTAAGTATAACCAACAACTTTCAGAAAATTGTTGGGAAAGGGGGATTTGGAACGGTATACCTTGGATGCCTAAGTGATGGCATGCAAGTTGCAGTCAAAATGCTCTCTCCATCATCAACTGATGGCTCAAACCAATTTCTCACAGAGGTATGCTATTCTACACCCAAGAACTTTAATTGTTACCAAAATATGTTCAATTAAAAGTATTTATGTATCTATGATTGAGTGTCATTTTGAATTGCAGGCTCAGCTCTTGATGCGGGTTCATCATAGAAACTTAACTTCCTTTGTTGGATACTGCAATGAGGGTACAAATTTTGGGATCATCTGTGAGTACATGGCGTAGCGGAACTTAGCAGAGCATCTATCAGGTACTAATTGATTTACTTATTGATCGACATTCCATTGGTAAAATATAACTTAAAAATAATGGACTTCTGGTTTGTTATGTTATGGCCGCAGATAAAACAAGAGATGCTTTGAGTTGGAAAGAGAGACTTCAGATTGCAGTTGATGCGGCACAAGGTCAGCTGGCAGAATTGCTCTTAATAAAGTTAAACTTCTAGTTTGGTTCATACGTTTTAACTAAGATGTGCCAAACTTATACGTGTAGGCCTAGAGTACTTGCATCATGGTTGCAAACCACCTATAATTCACAGAGATGTGAAGACAGCCAACATTTTAGTGAATGAAAAACTGCAGGCCAAGATAGCTGATTTTGGTTTCTCAAAATTCTTCACTGAAGGTCAAAGTCATTTATCCACTGCTATTGTTGGCACGATGGGTTACCTTGATCCAGAGTAAGTCTTTGTGGTTCAGTATACTTCCATTCAATTCATTTTTCGGTTCAAGTTTTCTTCAACACATTCTGACTGACTGAAATTTAGCATCTAGATTAATGGTATTAGAGTTGTCTTCTATGCAGATACTACACTTCCAACAGGTTAACTGAGAGAAGTGATGTTTACAGCTTTGGAATTGTACTTTTGGAGCTGATCACAGGCAAGAGAGCAATAATAAAAAGCCATAACAAGGATAACACTAATATTGTTGATTGGGTTAGCCCCCTTCTTGCTAGAGGGGATATAAGAAATATCATTGATCCGAGAATGCCTGGAAATTTTGACACAAATTCGGTTTGGAAGGCAATAGAGACAGCAATAGCATGTGTGCCATTAATTTCCATCCAAAGGCCAAGCATGAGCCATGTGGTGATTGAATTGAAGGAGTGCTTGGAGATAGAAAAGGCTCATGAACAAGATTGTGGTCCAATGACGAAATCATTCAACGACACATTTGAAGTGAACCCTTTGGGCCTTGAGATGGATATGGTTCCCCAGGCAAGGTAGTACGTACTAGGTAGCCAATTGCTGGTTTTGAGTACAATACAAACGATCCAAGTTGTTGATTGTAAATATAATGATCGCTTATTTTTCATTTGAGAAAGAAAACAATAAGTAAAGAAAATCTATAAATCTTTGGTATATGTCTTTCATCTTTGTACTTGTCAGCTAAGTTTAGTCGGTAAACATATTAATTAAGAGGCTTGAAAAATCCAATCAAGACCAAGAAAGAGAAGGCTTTATACACAGAGAGAGCTAACTTCTGGTCTTACAAACTTGTGAGAAAATTCAAGCGTGAAAGAAAATCTGGAATGAGACTAAGAAGAATCTAGAAAAGCTCAGAGTGCTCTAATATCATGTGAGAAGTTGATGAAAATTGCATTGTATTAACCAAATGAAAAAACTGTACAAGCAGAGGTATTTATACAAGCTTGAAGTGTAACTGACTTCCTAACTAACCCCAAATTATACGGATCTATTCCCTCCAAAACTAATGATATGAAATACACCTATCAGCTACTTACACGTGTCCATAAATATCACTACTGTTTACTTCCACTAAACTACCAGTAGCATAGTTTCTCAAAAAAAAAAAAAAAAAAAAACTACCAGTAGCATAAGGAACTATAAGACAGAACTATAGGTCGTTTATACAGAACCAATAACTGGTTCTTTGTGCTTGTCCTGCTCAGATTGCAACTTGTAGCTTGAAGCTAATCCTTCTGATAACTTCCAACGAGGACTATTCATTGCCAAACTAAAAAGAAAATTATTTTTTAATGTGGTAAACTGTCCATCTACTCTCTCATCCATTCACTGTCCCTCTGTCCCCTTTGCTTTTTCACTTGTTCTCTCTCTCATTATTGTGTCCTCACCGTCGATTATCAATGTCCTCATCATCGAATCGTTGCTCTCAGCGGCGTTGGTGGCTTGTTGAGGTTGTAGAGGTCGTCATATGTAGACATGGCAAAACGGGCGGGTCGGGTCGGGTCAATCAGGTCACGGCTCAAAAACGGGTCATTTTAAGTGAGTTGAAAACGGGTTCGTGTCAATTGGATTGCGGGTCGGGTCGGGTTGACCCGTATTTTTCACATGAATTTTTTTTTTTTTTTTTTTTTTTTAATATAAAGAAAACAATATGTATTTGCCATTTGGATAGTTATGCAACATATTACTTGATGTAAAATGCATTATTTTGAATTCACTACTTATATCAAGAATAAACCCAGTTAAACTTATTAATACTTATTCAATAATTTTAAAATTATACAAATCCTAACATTGCTATCTAAAACAAAATAACACAAAGATAAGTAAAACAAATATACAAGTTTTATTTTTACACAATATCAACATTCCAAAAAAAAAAAATTACAAATGACTTATTGGATAACCCATTTGATAAAGAATAAAAACATATAAGAAAGTTACAATTTTAAAAATTAATTTTATAATCCATTATCAATTGTGGTTGACATTCTATTTCAATTTGAGATATACATTAAAGTTTGATTGCTTACTTATTTATACCTAGTCTCTTTTATGAAGATCATATCATTGTTAAGCAACACACACTCTAGAAAATATCATAATTTATTTTGAAAAGCCGTTTATTTTGAACATAAATTGTTAAAAAATAGATCTAAGCATTCATAATTTATGCTAATTTGATACTTTGGCTTTACTATTTTCACACTTGTGAATATGTCTCACACATATCTACAATTTTAAATCTGTTTTTAACTTTACAGTAACAAGATTATCTTGGCATGTACTTTGCTATTTGATATCTAAAAATCTTTACTCATTCTGAATGCTCAACTATTTATTTTTCAATTAATTTGCATGCGATTATGTAAATGTATCAATTGTTTCCTTAAAACTCACAATAAACAATTAAACCAATATTGTAATTTCACTATTTTTTTTACCAAAAAAAAAGTTTTAAAAAAATGGTTCGGGTCGGGTTGACCCGCCAAAAACACGGGTCGGGTCACGGGTCAACCCGTTTTTGCTTCGGGTCAAAAAAATCGGGTTCGGGTCGTGTATTTTTCAGGTCGGGTCAGAAAATTCTGATCCGTTTTGCCATGTCTAGTCATATGGTCAAGTTATTGAGATGGGTCTGTGTTTTTGGTGGGTTGTTGGTGTTTTTTGTCGTTGAGGCATTTGGTTTGTGTTTTGATTGAGGAATTTGTGTTTTTGGTGGTAGTAGTGGTGTATTTTTGGATGCAAGGTGGGTTTGTGTCGTGAAGGAGAAGGTGGATTTGTGTTTGGTGGTAGCAATGGCGCCTTTGTGAAGGAGAACATGGTGTTGGGTGGGGAAGAGGATAAAAATAATTTATTTATTTTTGGAGAGAAAAAATAGTAGTTAAATAGAGTAGAGAAATAATTATTGAGTCTGATATATATATATATGTGTGTGTGTGTGTGTGTGTGTGTGTTAAACTAGCAAAAGTAAAGTGCTTTAGATTAGTTTAACTAAAATTTTGTTGAGACTGAATGCTCATAGTAACTTATTCGGAAAAACAAACATAAGAGCAAAATAATCATGTATCTTTTTCCACTTGTGTGACGTATTCACTGCAATTTGAAGTTTTTTTTTTTTTTATTCGACACTCATATTGGTAATAGATATGGCAAAACAGGTCAGAATTTTCTAACCCGACCCAAAAAATACTCGATCCGAACTTGATTTTTTTGACCCGAAGCAAAAACTAGTTAACCCGTGACCCGACTCGTGTTTTTACAGGTCAACCCGACCCGACCCACGACCCAACCTGAACTCAAACCATTTTTTAAAAACTTTTTTTTTTGGAGGTAAAAAAATAGTAAAATTAAGATAATATTAGTTTAATTTTTTGTTGTGAGTTTTAAGGAAACAATTGATGCATTTATATAATTGCATGTAAATTAATTGAAAGATAAATGATTGAGAATTCTGTAATGAGTAAATATTTTTAAATATAAAATATTAAAGTACATGTCAAGATAATCTAATTACAGTAGAGTTAAAAACATAGATTTAAATTGTAGACATGTGTGAGAAACATTCACAAGTGTGAAAATAGTGAAGTCAAAGTATCAAATGAGCATAAATTATGAATGCTTAGACCTATTTTTTTAACAATTTATGTCCAAAATAAATAGCTTTTCAAAATAAATTATGATATTTTCTAGTGTGTGTGTTGCTTAACAATGATTTGATATTCATAAAAGAGACCATGTATAAATAAGTAAGTGATCAAACTTTAATGTATATCTCAATTGAAATAGAGTGTCAATCACAATTGATAATAGATTATAAAATTAATTTTGAAGATAGTAAATTTCTTATATGTTTTTATTCTTTATCAAATGAGTTATCCAATAAGTCATTTGTAATTTTGTTTTATATTTTGGAATGTTGATATTGTGTAGAAATAAAACTTGTGTATTTATTATACTTATCTTTGTATTATTTTGTTTTAGATAGAAATTTTTGGATTTGTATAATTTAAAAATTATTGAATAAGTATTGATGAGTTTAACTGAGTTCATTCTTAATATAAGTAGTGAATTAAAAATAATGCATTTTACATCAAGTAATTTGTTGCATGATTTTCTAAATGGCAAATACATGTTGTTTTCTTTATAAAAATAAAAAATAAAAAATAAATTCATGTGAAAAATACGGTTCAACCTGACCCGACCCGCAACTCGATTGACCCGAACCCCCTTTTTAACCCGTTTAAAATGACCCGTTTTTGACCTGTGACCCATTTGACCTACAATCCGATTGACCCAACCCGACCCGACCCACCCATTTTGCCATGTCTAATTGGTAACTGCAACCAAAATGTATTGATTTATTAGTTGGTGTTTTTTTTTTTTGGGAAGACAACTTGGTTTTACAATCAGACCAGAGTGTAAATCGGGTAAAATAATAATATCCAAACCAAAAAATTATTTCAATAATATCTTAATTAAAATTGAGTTATAAAATATGGAAAAATGCTAAAAAGTTTACAAATTTTATTATACATCATTTACCAACTAACGTGCTATATAATGAACTTGGGTGAATTTCTAAAAACAATCCAAACATGCAAAATTAATGCTAAAGTCTGAAAAAAAAATTGTAATTAATGATACATTAGTTTTTAAAATTTATTTAGTAAAATGTGTAATATCATTAACATCACTCTAAAATATATAGTAAAAATAAAAGAACCAAATTTGTTTTAAGTTACATGGAAAATGCATATCGTAGAAGTCTGATATATTATATATTATCAAAACCAAATATTAAAATATATTATAGAATAATTTAAAATAAATATATTGATGGCTAACGCATTTAATTACACGATTTTTTCCATACGATTAATAATTTTGAAATGTCAATATTAAATATTTTAATTTTAATGAAAAATACTAACAAAATGTTTAATATGTTATCAAACAAATACGTAGAGGTTAATTGTTCAAATTAAAATCCCAAATACCAAATTGAAACTCACATTAAAATTCCAAAGGTGATGTTTATAAAAATCCTTTAAAAAAAAAAAAAATACTTACACACTTTTGTTCACGCAAATTTGCTGTGTAGTTCATCAAAATAACTAAATATTTAATAGTCTGGCTCATGGAGACCCATTCTTAAGTTTTGTCATAAGAAGCATAATTGTGATAACTAGTGGTGGTGGAGTAACATATAAAATCCAGGGTATATAACTGCACCAACAAATTTTTATTTATTTAAATAAAAGCTATATATTAAACATTATTATAAAGTTTTGAATTCTTTTTTTATAACTGCTGTAATCACTAAATAAATATGGGTTTTACATATATCTCCCTTGCATTTCCTTTGCGTTTAACAAAAGGACTAAGCTTCACATATAAAAAAATAGTGTGACAAATATAGATAAAAGATTGGAAAAAAATTTAAAAAACTGACAGAGAAAGAGGCCTGCCTTGAATTGTATACCTATGACTTTATGTAGAAGTTGTATTACTCAAAAGTCAAATGTGTTGAACACATATAGGATTTGTATAGTACAAGTTGTTTTTTAGATTTTTAAATATGGGATTGTTTAAGAAGTTGTACTTAGGAAAACAAAATCGAAATTTAAAAAGGTAATACTTGAAAAAAAAGTACGGTTTGATAACGTGTCACCAAACAAACCTGCAAGTTCTCGTCTCAGTCAAATTCACTCATCCAAAAAAAAACAAAAATAACAGAAGGAAGTAACATCAACTCACCAAGTTAAAAAGGCTTTTAAGGAAATTCAGGTTATTATTATTATAGTTTTTTTTGTTATCTCAATTTGAGTTTTGGGCTCTATTTTAATTGTCAATATTGTACTAATGAATTTATTGTTTTTTTTTTTAAAAATTGGTGGTGGAGAAATGTTAGTAAGAAAAAAGTGAGGGCCAAAAGTTTATTTAATTCACTTTTAATTAATAAAACAATCAGATTGGGCTTATGTTCTGCCTTGTGGACTGAAAAAAAAAAAAAAAAAAAAAAAAAAAAAAAAAAAAAAAAAAAAAAATCTTATGATGCCCACGCATACCAGTATGAAATGCCTAGCCCGCCGACTCACCAGCTGTAGATGGCTGTGGTTTGACCTAATTCATGTCTTAATGGCCATTTCTTAATGAGGTGATACAACTGTTACATTAAAACTAGAGGATACTTTGTTTGAAAATGGCCTTGGATGGGTAAGGTTTATAGGCAAATTCTAGTACCAAAATTTGTCAAAATTAGGCTATATTAAAAATAGTGTCTGAATTGAGTAAGAAGCTACTAAAAGGGGACAAGGTTACGAGTTAACTCAAAGATTATGAGTTAATAATCTTTTGTTCATATCTTTTACACCATATTAAATTTATAAATGAACTTGTTTTGTCAGAAAACATATATTTGGGCTTTCAAAATATATAGAAATTTAAATCCAATATGTAATTAATTGAAATGAGTGAGATGTGTCTATTTGAAGTTGTCACAACTTTGTGGTCTCTGAAATTTCAATGGATTGAACCTCAATTTGCTCGACTGAAATCACATGAATAGTAAACCAATTTGTTGAATAGCCATGGCTATTCAATTTCAATATACTGTTCTCTATAGAGAACAAATGCTTGCTACAGAGCGACGGCAAGAGGCCGCATGCAGGAGTAGATCTAGTAGCCAAATCCCTTGAGCCAAAGAGATCTCTCAATTCTTCTCCTTTGAGTGTTTCTCCTTGTGAGATATTTTTTAGAATTCTTCTGAGAATTTCTCGCCTTGAGCTGATATTAAAACATTGTTCATCCAAACTGTACAAACTCTAAACCTCTGTTAGAAAGTCCATATGATAGAAAACCTCTGGAGAGTTATTTGGTGAGTCAAAGTTCTAGGATCATTGTGAATGAGCTTTGTTCAGGGAGAAAGTTCCATGTACAAGAATCTGCTTGTTCTCAAGTCACTGTCATTGGGTTGGTAAGAGAAGTCCATTTATTGAGCTTAAATAGAGAGTTTAGGACTGCAAACATGTTTTGTAAATATAAGTGATTATAATTGTTTCTTCTCTGAGTGATTATGGCTTTTATTATTACTAGTCGCATACCAGCGCGTTTTGCCATGGTAATTTTTTTAGGATGGTCTCATTAAATATTTTATTAATACTATAATTTTAGTTATTAACCATTTGATTTTCATTAGTTTTTAAGTTAACAAAAACCTTAAATATACCTTCTTCTTTTTTTTTTTTTAACCTTTACACACACACACACATAGTGAATCTTTACACATACCTTTAAAAAAAAACTCTATATATTCCACTTTTTTGGATGCCTAAAATTATAGACTACTACTCCATAATGATAGTGGCTAATTAATTTATTTTTATTTTTTATTTTTAGTGATCTCATTTGTAACGCTTCTTACCATTATCTTATATTTACTAACTGATGATTTGCATAACAAAGACGATAAATGAGAGGTAGCATTGTTCATTAGATTTTCGAAAGTAATAGTGCATGAAAATTATATATATATATATATATATATATATATATATATTATAAATAAGGTTAAATGAAATGTCAAAAAATGGATTTTTAAATTTTCTAACTTTATTTCTTATTCAATTTCTACTACTATCGAGAACATCTCTTTTTAGTTATGATTAATATGGTTTCCATAGTTAGAATTTGATTAGTTTTAAATTTAAATTTAGTAATATGATTGTATTTAATTATTGATTGTTGATTTAATTTTTAAGTGAATTAAACGGTTTATGTTACTACACTCGTAAAGTTTTTAATGTTCTCCACACGGTAATCTCTATTTTATTTTTTACTTCTCCTAACAACCTCTTTGTTTTCCAATCAACGATTACTAATTGACGTTTGTTTTTTTTTTTTTTTTTTCTTTATCTACTCTTTATTACTTTGTATTGGTTTTTTTTTTTCTATACCATCTCTCTCTCTCTCTCTCTCTCTCTCTCTCTCTCTCTCTCTCTCTCTCTCTCTCTCTCTCTCCACTGGCAACCTATCGTTTTCCAAAATTTGATGATGATTCTATGACATTAAATATGCGTTATTAATTTTTTATTTTTTATTATTTAGTGTTTCTAACTTGATTTGTTTTGTATTTCATTCTTCCTTTGATGCATTGGGTGTGAGAATGAGTGTTTCCCTATCATTACTCCACTTAATGTGGACAATTTTATTTATTTAATTTAGGCAAAATATTATATTTAAAATTTTTAAAAATAAAAAAGGAGTGGAAATATAAATAATTTAATGATATATATGGGGATGTGGTTGAATTTAAATGTTAAATAAAATGATATGAGAAAAAAAATAAAAATAAAACACATAACAATAAACACTAACTTATCCAAATAATTCTATGTAATATAATAATAGTACATTCTTATATACTATTTTTAATTATTTATAATGAAATTTGATAATATTTAACAATCAAAGACATAAAAAATAAATAAAAAAACTTAAAACACAAAGCTAAATCCCATAAACCAAAATAGAGCTCTAAAGAATACAAAACTTTATCAGGCTAAAATAGAGATGCAAGAAAAATAAAAATGAAAATCTACCAAAAAATTGAGGGAGAAAGAGTGCGAAATAACCACTTTCTGTGAGATAAAATTATGTAAAGAATAGAAGAGTGAATGATAAATTTATATTAAGAGGATGATAATATAAAAAAAAAAAAAACAAAATAAAGGAAGATAAATGGAAAGAGGAAGAGTGATATCAAGGTAGAATTTTTGGGGAGATGAAAAGGCAAAGAGAATGAGAAAGGTTGAAGAAAGTGTAAATGTTAAAAAAAAAAATGAGTACAATTTGATGAGCACAATTTTCTTTTATTTGAATTTAAGTAAAATATTACATTTTTTATTTTTTAAAACAAAAAGAGAGAGAAAATATAAATAATTTAATGATAAGGAGGATGTGGTTGAATTTCAATATTGAGTAAAATGGAAGGGAAGAAAAAAATAAGAAAAATTAAAAGATATAACAATAAACACTAAATTATCCAAATTATGCTATGTAATGGAATACTATTTTATTTTTATCTACTATCTTTAATTTTTATAATGTAATCGGATAAAATTTAACAATCAAAGAGCAAAATAATAATAATAATAATAACTTAAAACACAAAACTAAATCGTATCAACATAAATTAGAATTCTTAAAAATACAAAATTTTATCAACCTAAAGCGGAGATACAATAAAAAATAAAAATCCACCAAAACGTTGAGAGAGAGAGAGAGAGAGAGAGAGAGAGAGAGAGAACCTTTTTGTGAGAGAAAACTATGCAAAGAATGGAAAAGAGTGACAAAGTTATAGTAAGAGGGAAGGGATAAGAAAAGACAAATAAAGGAAGATGAAGAGAAGGATGAATAGCAATATTAAAGTAGAGGGTAGTGGGGAGATGAAAAGGTGAGGGAAGAAGAAAGGTTGAAGAAAATGTAAATATTTAAAAAAAAATAAGTGAATGTAAAAAAAAAAATTTATAGGAAAATTGGAAATAAAAAAGAAATATATATAGATGTTAAAATCGACAAAGATGAATATGTAAAGTTAATAATCTATATATATATATATATATATATATATTTGTAAAAAAAAAAAGGAATAAATATTAATTATATATAGATGTTAAAACCGACAAAGATGAATATGTAAAGTCAATAATCTATATATATATATATTTGTAAAAAAAATAGGAATAAATATTAATTATGTGGCAAATGACGTAGTGATGAGGTGGCGCAACAGGAGCTCAGCAGCTATAAATGCCATGCTTCAGCTTTTAGTAATATACACTACAAGAATTTTGGTATTTTGCGACCAATGTTTTAGTGACGACCAAAAATTCGTCACTATTAGGCACACATTAGCGACAATAATATATGGTTGTCGCTAATAAGTGCATAGTAGCAACAACACTAACATCGTCACTAATAATTTGTCGCTAAAGCCATGGAGGGAATTTTATTTACTTTTGGAAAATGGAGTGAAACTTTTAGCAACGATAATAAATTTTGTAGCGACGACATTTATGTCGCTAAAATAAGGTTTATTTTAACGACGACATCTACCATCGCTAATAATCATCTTTAGTGACGACCTTGTGTTTCGTTGTAGATATGTGGCCAAAAATATATAGTAAATATATTATATATACGCTTTATTTATTAGCGACGACACATTGGTCGTCGCTATTAGTAGGCAATTAGCGACGATATAATTTGTCGTCTCTGATAGTCACCTTTTAGCAATGACATAACATGTTGCCGCAAATATATCTACCAAAATATAATGGAGGGAAAAATTTTCACTCTCACAAAGTGGTGGGAATTATTGGAGGGAAGCAGATTATATATTAGTAACGAATTAGGTCATCACTATAAGGGATTTTTTAATGAAGACAAAGATTGTCATCACTAATACGTGGCCAAAATAATTTGGATATAATATGATTTTTTTTTTTTTTTATCAAAACCTCCAAATGCCTCTTAAAAATATTTAAAATGATATAAATTCCTTTAAAATATATGAAATTATTAAAATTCCATTAACCACATCAAAATGACCAAAATACCCCCAAACTCATATAATGACCAAAATAACCTTGAAACCTCTAAAGTAATTTAAAACTCTCAAATGCGTTAAAAAGAAAAAAAGAAAAAAATGAGACAAGGGAGGGCTTGTTGCTTCAAAATACTCCTAAATCATAATGTTACCCATTTGAAACTCGAAATCGATAAAATAACAAAAATCTAGAAACTTCTGATTCAACTCAAAATCTTGACTAATACCCATGCTTATTAAAATATGAATCGTATCATAAATCAATTTTTGTTTTTTTCTGTATCATGTGTCATAAGAAAGGCATTAGTCAATATTTACCAAATTAATAAATTCATTATAAATATATGAAGGTATATTCATTATAAATTCATAATATATTCAACTAGTAACCCATTCAATCATCAATTTAATATTTACCAAAAGTAACTAAATAAATCAAATGAAAATATATTTACAACATACATATTCAAATTGATTAAAATCAAAAATAATATTACATAATATATGAGCCAAAATAATAATTTTTTTTTATCATTCTGCTAAATCAACTTTACCTAAGTCAATATTAACATGATGTTCATCATCTTTCAAAACTATTTCTTCATTGACATTTTCTAACAACTATTCCAATACCCAATAATCCACAGAAAACCTTCCCGGTGAACCTAGTTTCACCAAGTCTAGTGGTCTCGGAACCATTGACCGGGTTTGACCAAATTTAATTAAACTTTGACCATGCTTTTCTCTAAATCCAACCGTCTGATTGTAAGCATAATTGACCACAATTAAACTTTCATTACACTCTTCAAATCTAACGGTTAGATTTTAAATCTAAGTATGGCGCGTGATGGACATGTGTTGTGTACCTATATGGCTATGTTATCTTAATCTGACCATCCAATTGGTCTCGAATTTCATCAACACCAATAAGCCACCATATTCTTCAATACCAATTATAAAGATTTGAATATGATTTTCACCAAGTCCAGTGGTCTTGGGACTATCTATTGAGTTTAACAACGTTTGACCAACTTTAAGTAAACTTTGATCGCGCTTTCTATAAATCCAACCGTTTGATTTTGACCATAATTTGCCAAAATTAACCTTTCATTACACTCTTCAAATCTAACAGTTAGATTTCAAATCTATGTATGGCACGTGATGGACATGAGTTGTGTTCTTGTATGACTATGTTCTCTCAATTTGACCATTCAATTGGCCTCAAATTTCACCAACACCAATACGTTACCGTACTCTTCAATACCAATGACCAAGGTTTGAATATGAATTTCCCCAAGTCCAATGGTCTCGGAACCATCTATTAAGTTTGACCAAATTTGACCAACTTTAACTAAACTTTGACCGCACCTTTCTCTAAATCCAACCGTCTGATTGTGACCATAATTTATTAAAATTAACAAATCATTACACTCTTCAAATCTAACGATTAGATTTCAAATCTAAGCATGGGGCATAATGGACATGTGTTGTGTACTTGTATGGCTATGTTCTCTCAATTTGAACATTCAATTGGTCTCAAATTTCACCAATACTAATATGTCATTGTACTCTTCAATACCAATGATCAAAGTTTGAATATGAATTTCACCAAGTCCAGTGGTTTCGGGACCATCTATTAAGTTTAACCATATTTGACCAACTTTAACTAAACTTTGACTGCGCCTTTCTCTAAATCCAACCGTTTGATTGTGACCATAATTTACTAAAATTAACCATTCATTATACTCTTCAAATCTAACGGTTAGATTTCAAATATATGTATGGCGCGTGACGGACATGAGTTGTGTACTTGTATGGCTATGTTCTCTCAATTTGACCATGCAATTGGCCTCAAATTTCACTAACACTAATACATCACCATACTCTTCAATACCAATGATCAAGATTTGAATATGAATTTCACCCAGTCCAGTAGTCTCGGGACCATCTATTAAGTTTGACCAGATTTGACCAACTTTGACTAAATTTTGACCGTGCTTTTCTCTAAATCCAACCGTCTGATTGTGACCATAATTTACCACAATTAAAATTTTATTACGATCTTCAAATCTAACGGTTAGATTTCAAATCTAAGAATAGCGCGTGATAGACATGTGTTGTGTACCTGTATGGCTATGTTAACTCAATCTGACTATTCAATTGGTCTCAAGTTTCATCAACACCAATAAGTCACCATACTTTTCAATACCAATTATGAAGGTTTGAATATGATTTTCACCAAGTCCAGTGGTCTTGGGACTACCTATTAAGTTTGACAACGTTGGACCAACTTTAAGTAAACTTTGACTGCGCTTTTCTATAAATCAAACCGTTTGATTTTGACCATAATTTACCAAAATTAACAATTCATTACACTCTTCAAATCTAACGGTTAGATTTCAAATCTATGTATGGCGCGTGATGGACATGAGTTGTATACTTGTATGGCTATGTTCTCTCAATTTGACCATCCAATTGGCCTCAAATTTCATCAACACCAATACGTTACCGTACTCTTCAATACCAATAATCAAGGTTTGAATATGAATTTCACCAAGTTCAGTGGTCTTGGGACCATCTATTAAGTTTGACTAGATTTGACTAATTTTAACTAAATTTTGACCGCGCATTTCTCTAAATTCAACCGTCTGATTGTGACCATAATTTATTAAAATTAACTATTCATTACCCTCTTCAAAACTAACGATTAGATTTCAAATCTAAGCATTGTGCATAATAGACATGTGTTGTGTACTTGTATGGCTGGCTATTTTCTCTCAATTTGACCATTCAATTGGCCTCAAATTTCACCAACACCAATACGTTACCGTACTCTTCAATACCAATGACCAAGGTTTGAATATGAATTTCACCAAGTCCAATGGCCCCGGAACCATCTATTAAGTTTGACCAAATTTGACCAACTTTAACTAAACTTTGACCGCACCTTTCTCTACATCCAACCGTCTGATTGTGACGATAATTTATTAAAATTAACAATTCATTACACTCTTCAAATCTAACGGTTAGATTTCAAATCTAAGCATGGTGCATAATGGACATGTGTTGTGTACTTGTATGACTATGTTCTCTCAATTTGAACATTCAATTGGTCTCAAATTTCACCAATACTAATATGTCATTGTACTCTTCAATACCAATGATCAAAGTTTGAATATGAATTTCACCAAGTCCAGTGGTTTCGGGACCATCTATAAAGTTTAACCATATTTGATCAACTTTAACTAAACTTTGACCGCGACTTTCTCTAAATCCAACCGTTTGATTGTGACCATAATTTACTAAAATTAACCATTCATTATACTCTTCAAATCTAACGGTTTGATTTCAAATATATGTATGGCGCGTGATGGACATAAGTTGTGTACTTATATGGCTATGTTCTCTCAATTTGACCATGCAATTGGCCTCAAATTTCACTAACACTAATACATCACCATACTCTTCAATACCAATGATCAAGATTTCAATATGAATTTCACCCAGTACCCAAAGAGTCTTGGGACCATCTATTAAGTTTGACCAGATTTGACCAACTTTGACTAAATTTTAACCGCGCTTTTCTCTAAATCCAACCGTCTGATTGTGACCATAATTTACCACAATTAAAATTTTATTACGATCTTCAAATCTAACAGTTAGATTTCAAATCTAAGTATAGCGTGTGACAGACATGTGTTGTGTACCTGTATGGCTATGTTATCTCAATCTGACCATCCAATTGGTCTCAAGTTTCATCAACACCAATAAGTCACCATACTTTTCAATACCAATTATGAAGGTTTGAATATGATTTTCACCAAGTCCAGTGGTCTTGGGACTACCTATTAAGTTTGACAACGTTGGACCAACTTTAAGTAAACTTTGACTGCGCTTTTCTATAAATCAAACCGTTTGATTTTGACCATAATTTACCAAAATTAACCATTCATTACACTCTTCAAATCTAACGGTTAGATTTCAAATCTATGTATGGCGCGTGATGGACATGAGTTGTATACTTGTATGGCTATGTTCTCTCAATTCGACCATCCAATTGGCCTCAAATTTCATCAACACCAATATGTTACCGTACTCTTCAATACCAATAATCAAGGTTTGAAAATGAATTTCACCAAGTCCAGTGGTCTTGGGACCATCTATTAAGTTTGACTAGATTTGACTAATTTTAACTAAACTTTGACCGCGCATTTCTCTAAATCCAACCGTCTGATTGTGACCATAATTTATTAAAATTAACTATTCATTACCCTCTTCAAATCTAACGATTAGATTTCAAATCTAAGCATTGTGCATAATGGACCTGGGTTGTGGGAACTTTGGGTATGTTCCAATCTCCTAACTTCTGATCTAGATCCAAAGTCGGTACGATTCTGAGTTGATTGTTCCATCTTCTTGTGGAATCTCAGGTGGGTTTGTACTGCTAGATCTAATGGAAGTGGAAGAGTCACTCCTTCTAAACATCCTATTTATCATCTTGGATTACAAGCCTAAGAAATCAATTACAACCTAGACTACCTCTATCTTCCAATTTCTGGATCTAACCTTAGATCTGAAACAGGGAGTGTATGGACGCCTTCTGTGACTAGTTACCAACTTACAGCCGCTCGGACGCCTTCTGTGATGTCTACTACTACTTACTGCCGCTATTCCCTATTATTGGTGCTTCGAACCCTATCGCTCACACCTTAACGCTATATATATATATATATATATATATATATATAATTTATTTTTTATTTAGCTCCTTCAAAAATAAATTTCTGACTCCGTCATTGGCATTAAGATTTAGTGATGGTGGCCTTGTTTAATTAATTAATTTAATCTTAGTTTAGCTTATTTTTTAAATGATTATTTAATCTTAGTTTGTAAGCAAATTGTTGTCAAACCCTCTAAGAAAGTACTTTTGTTCGTATAGCAATAGCACTAGATTTTATATGGATTTTTTTTAATTTTTATTTTTATTTACTGAGAATGTGATCACATACCTTTTTTTTTAGATTGATTTTTTTGGATCCTGGGACTTTTAATATTACTATTTTCTTTTTGTTACTAGTAAAACAAAAGTTTCTCCTAGACAGGTTATTGTCTTTCTGTTTTAGGGGTAGAAGAAAAAATTAGTTTTTTTTTTTTTTTTTTTTTTTTTTTTTTTTTTTTTTTAAATTGAGAAGAAATAACTAAGTTATAAAATAAAAACTATTTTATATTCTTACAAATATGTTTGTTTTATTTTTAGATGAACAACACAAAGATTTTTTTTTATAATATCATTACCTTGGCTAGCTAGGCTACATTCTAGAATTTAGATCATCACAGCTACATGTTTTCTTCTTATGTGTTGTTATTACTTATTTGAGTATTGAGTAATAAATGTCACATATGGAGAAAAATATTAAAACATAAGACAAAAATAATAATGGGGTGAATTAATTTACATTCTCTCTTCTTCTTTTTTCTTTTCTTTTTATTTTTTTATTTTTAACTTCATGATTATTTTCCCTCTTTGTATGAATTCTTAAAATTTTACAATTGTCTTTCATGTATGTCTTACCATGTACTAAACATGATACTTCGTGCACTTCAGAAAATAAGTATCCACATCATGTCTCATCCAAACTCAAGAAGTTGAAACAGGGCTCATGGGGCTGGGCTGAAAATGGATGATATTATAATACTGTTTTGAATGATTGACTTATCAAATTATTATTTGAATATTTGATTTGTAGTGATGGTTAGTCCTAACTTTTGGAGTTGGATTGTATTTTCTAGTCCTCAGCTATATAGTTTCTTTATGTAGTTGCAAAGTTGTTTTGTCAGGGTAACCATGGAAACACAAACACCTCATTTCTTTGTCTTCTATCTTCTAAGGAATTTTGTACTCTATAGCTTATTTCTACCTTTGTCTTAAAAAAAAAAAAAACACTTAACTAAGTTCTCATTGTGAATGAATTCAACATAGATAATTGAAATTGAATGAAAATATGTCATGCTAATTATATAATTCATTGAATTCACCAAGCATGTTTACAATGTAGGTTTGGAAAAGACAAATTATCAAAAAAAAAAAAAAAAATTGGAAAAGACAATTTTACAATTTTTTTCATAGAAAAACTTATTTATGTTTCGTCTAGATTTTCAATTCTCTTTCTATGTTCATCAATTCGTCTTGATTTAGCTATCCATGAATTTATAACTCCCAAAATATTTGTGTGAGCCTTCCAACTTAATTAGTGAAGTGCAAGTGATGAAAATGTTAATGGTTGTATAATTATGCTTGAGTTATATGTATGGAGATAATAAAATAAGTAAAGGTTTAGATTTTGTGTTAGTCTTGTTAAAAATGAGTGATGATAGAAGTTTTGTTATTTTTTCCCACTATTTTCATTTCATGCTACACTAGCTACTTTTTTATAATAATTAATACATAATACACTACTTATTAACTTATAGGTATCTATAAAGCAAGAAGTTTACTAACTTATATCCACATCTATGGTATTTTTGAAAAATATAAATGTTAAAATTTTACTTGAATGTTTAAACTATTTAGTAAGTATTTTTGTCATCTATTTTAGTGACCTTTACATTGGTTTATACTCTTTGTTTCAGGTTAAAATGTCGCATGCCTTGGGTTCTAGTTTTATAGATGATGTCGAGGGGAGATATATTTTATTGCAACAAGTTTTAGCTTGGCAACATATCTTCATGAGGAATATGTTATTATTTGATTAGTATTTGAGAGAATAGATTGGAACTTAAATTATGTTATATGATATTGAACTTGTGTATTGTTTTTCCTTATTAGTAGTTATTGATTGAGCAGTTATTATCCTTATATGTGTATTTGTGATTGAAAACTTATGATGTGTGGGATTGTGGTTTATTATTTTCCATAAGGTACCCATGTAAAATTCAAAATGTAAATTTTATAGAAAAATCCAAAAAAATGTAAAATTTTATTAGCGATGACATTGTTGTCGCTAATATTTTATCATATCATTAGTGACGACAAACAATATCATCGCTAATATGCAATTTTTAGTGATGACATGTTTGTGGTCACTAATATATCATTATTTATGACGACAGCAAGCATCGCCGCTAGTAATGACATATTAGCGACAACAAAAATGTCATCGTTAATAATAATCTACTAGTGATGAAAAAAAAATTCGTCACTACTAATGAGCTAGTAGTGACGACATTTCGTCTTGGGTTCTCGAGTTATTTATGACGACAATTGTCATTATTAGCAATAACTTTGACGTCGTTAATAGTATTGTATTTGTGACGACATTAATATCGTCACAAAAAAACCTTTTTGTTACCATTTTCGTTTAACGAAAGTTAGCGACGACATTTTTCGTCACCAATATAATTAGCGACAATATTTAAAGCATTAGCGACGACTATATGTTGTCGCTAAAGACCAAATTTCTTGTAGTGATATTGATTGATTATTTTTTTAGATTTGATAATTGAAAATTGTGGTTTGGACTATCCATTTGTGTAAACAATGTGTTACATTATTTAGTCACTGCTTAATCATTTTGGGTCTAAATCCAAATTTTCAAAATTGGAACAAATAAAGCCTGACTAATAGTCACGAACCCTAATGCATTTTGCATACATATTTCATGGTAGATGGTACTCACCCATCAATCCATCATAAAAATGAAATTCATTCATAATAAAAATTGTGTATTATAAGCTATAGAAGAACGTCCCCCTCATACTTAATTGAAGAACAGATCCAATCATGAAATAAGTATATAAGAAGTTTTTCAAATACGAATGTAATTAATACTGCATATTTGACATAGAAGATAGAACATAATGCATAGAAGGAAGTACTTATCACAAACAAACAGAAAATTCTTTAACAACTACCTAGCAAGGGCAGCAATATCTGATTCAAGCTTTAAAGAGGTCGTTATGAGTTGATTGTTTGAAATTTTCTTATTGCCCCCAGTCACCATCCTTTGGCTTCTTCCATGAGCCATCTCTAGAGCCAAACATTCCTTTAACTCTGCACATACTTCACTCATATCCGACCTTTGGATTGTCCCTGGTGCTATGCATGATATGGCTATCTCCACAACTTTCCAGGCAGAATTGATATCAAATTGTCCATGTAACCTTGGATCAATAATGTTCCGAATATCTCCACTTTCAATTATAGGATGAACCCAGTCAACTATGTGTGTGTTTTCTTGATTCCTCTTATTATTGCCGGGCGGCGATTATTAGCTCAAATAGAACAATACCGTAGCTATAAATATCGTTTTCTTGTTAAAGTTTCCAGATTTTTGAAATCAGTATGTAAAACACAAGTCATTAGAATTTTTTAACAATCCCAAAACTATGTAGATATTTTTATCATTCTCTTAGATCCAGTCAACTAGCTACATTATATAGTTGAATGACTAATATTGTTGAATTTTACGTTACGTATGTAATAGTTGTTGGCAAGCAAACCTTTAAACAACCCTGTTTAGGTCAAGAGCCTTGTAGTTTAATTGGAACTTCATGGTATTTTTAATGAAGATGTCCAATGTTCAATCCCCTTCTCTATTGTAATTACTATTAAATTATAGGCTAAAATGCAAAACTTATCGTCTAAGTTTCTTCAAAATTCATTTTAACCCTCTAACTTTGTTTTCATTCATTTTTGTCCTCTATCTAAGTTTCAGATTTATTCAATTAAGGCATTTTTGCAAACTTTTGTTAAAATTTTTATTAAAAAATATGGAAAATATTTTCAATCATTTATTGAATTTTTATTAATTTAAAAAATTTGAAGAAAAATTTAAAAAATTGTAAGATTAACCATAACATTCAACAAAAGTTAATGGAAAAGTCTTAATTGAATAAACTTGAAAGTTACAAGTTTGAAATGAACAAAAATAAAGTTAGAGGATTGAAATAAATTTTGGTGAAACATAAAGGGTGAGTTTTGCATTTTAGTGTAAATTATAAAAAAAATTAAAAACAACTCCAACTAGTGAAGTGAGGTGTGAGATGGAATTCTAATAGAATAATTTGGCTTGTTGAGGTTGCAGAGGTCGTCATATGGCTGGGTTATTGAGATGAGTCTGTGTTTTTGGTGGGTCGTTGGTGTTTTTTGTCGTTGAGGCATTTGGTTTGTGTTTTGATTGAGGAATTTGTGTTTTTGGTGGTAGTAGTGGTGTATTTTTGGATGCAAGGTGGGTTTGTGTCGTGAAGGAGAAGGTGGATTTGTGTTTGGTGGTAGCAGTGGCGCTTTTGTGAAGGAGAACATGGTGTTGGGTGGGGAAGAGGATAAAAATAATTTATTTATTTTTGGAGAGAGAAAAAATAGTACTTAAATAGAGTAGAGAAATAATTATTGAGTCTGATATATATATATATATAGATATATGTGTGTGTGTGTGTTTGTTAAAGTAGCTAAAGTAAAGTTTTTTAGGTTAGTTTAACTAAAATTTTGTTGAGACTGAAGGAAGGCTAAAAGTTTATTTAATTCACTTTTAATTAATAAAACAATCAGATTGGGCTTATGTTTTGTCTTGTGGACTGATAGAAACCAGAAAAAGTAAAAAAATAAAAAAATTCTTATGATGCCCACGCATTCCAGTATGAAATGCCTAGCCCGCCGACTCACCAGCCGTAGATGGCTGTGGTTTGACCTAACTCATGTTGTAATGACCATTTCTTAATGAGGTGATACGACTGATACATTAAAACTAGAGGATACTCAATTTGTTTGAAAACGGCCTTGGACGGGTAAGGTTTATAGGCAAATTCTAGTACCAAAATTTGTCAAAATTAGGCTATATTAAAAATATTGTGTCTGGATTGAGTAAGAAGCTACTAAAAGGGGACAAGGTTACGAGTTAAGTCAAAGATAATGAGTTAATAATCTTTTGTTCATATTTTTTACACCATATTAATTTATAAATGAACTTGTTTTGTCATAAAACAAATATTTGGGCTTTCAAAGTAAATAGAAATTTAACCCAATATGTAATTAATTGAAATGAGTGAGATGTGTCCATTTGAAGTTGGCACAATTTTGTGGACTCTGAAATTTCAATGGATTGAATCTCAATTTGCTTGACTGAAATCACAAGAATTGTAAACCAATTTATTGAATAGCCATGGCTATTCAATTTCAACATACTGTTCTCTATATAGAACAAATCCTTGCTACAGAGTGACGGTAAGAGGCCGCATACAAGAGTAGATTTAATAGCCAAATCCCCTAGAGCCAAAGAGATCTCTCAATTCTTCTCCTTTGAGTGTTTCTCCTTGTGAGATATTTTTTAGAATTCCTCTGAGATTTTCACTCCTTAAGCTGATATTAAAACATTGTAAATGTTCATCCAAACTGTACAAACTCTAAACCTCTGTTAGAAAGTCCATTGATAGAAAACCTATAGAGAGTTATTTGGTGTGTTGAAGTTCTAGGATCATTGTGAATGAGCTTTGTTCAGGAAGAAAGTTCATGTACAAGAATTCGCTTGTTCTCAAGTCACTGTCATTGGGTTGGTAAGAGAAGTCCATTTATTGAGCTTACATAGAGAGTTTAGGACTGCAAACATGTTTTGTAAATATAAGTGATTATAATTGTTTCTTCTCTGAGTAATTATAGCTTTTATTTATTTATTTATTTTTAGATTTGATAGTTGAAAATTGGGGTTTGGACTATCCATTTGTGTAAACAATGTGTTACATTATTTAATTACTGCTTAATCATTTTGGGTCTACATCCAAAATTTCAAAATTGGAACAAATAGAGCCTGACTAATAGTCACGTACCCTAATGCATTTTGCATACATATTTCATGGTAGATGGTACTCACCCATCAATCCATAATAAAAAATAAATTCATTCACAATAAAAATTGTGTATTATAAGCTATAGAAGAACGTCCCCCTCGTACTCAATTGAAAAACAGATCCAATCATGAAATAAGTATATAAGAATTTTTCGAAATACGAATGTAATTACTGCTGCATATTTGACATAGAAGATAGAACATAATGCATAGAAGGAAGTACTTATCACAAACAAACAGAAAATTCTTTAACAACTACCTAGCAAGGGCAGCAATATCTGATTCAAGCTCTAAAGAGGTCGTTATGAGTTGATTGTTTGAAATTGTCTTACTGCCCCCAGTCACCATCCTTTGGCTTCTTCCATGAGCCATCTCCAGAGCCAAACATTCCTTTAACTCTGCACATACTTCACTCATATCCGACTTTTGGATTGTACCAGCTATGCATGATATGGCTATCTCCACAGCTTTCCAGGCAGAATTGATATCAAATTGTCCATGTAACCTTGGATCAATAATGTTCCGAATATCTCCACTTTCAATTATAGGATGAACCCAGTCAACTATGTGTGTGTTTTCTTCAGGTCCTCTTATTATTGCTAGGTGGCCAGTGATTAGCTCAAATAGAACAATACCGTAGCTATAAATATCAGTTTTCTTGTTAAAGTTCCAGATTTTTGATATCTGTATGTAAAACACAAGTCATTAGCATTTTTTAACAATCCCAAAACTATGTAGATATTTTTTCATTCTCTTATATCTAGTCAACTAGCTACATTATATAGTTGAATGACTAATATTGTTGAATTTTACGTTACGTATGTAATAATAGTTGTTGGCAAGCAAACCTTTAAACAACCCCATTTAGGCCAAGAGCCTTGTAGTTTAATTGGAACTTCATGGTATTTTTAATGAAGATGTCCAATGTTTAATCCCCCTTCCCTATTGTAATTACTATTAAATTATAAGCTAAAATACAAGACTTACCCTCTAAGTTTCTTCAAAATTCATTTTAATCCTCTAACTTTGTTTTCATTCATTTCTGTCATCTATCTAAGTTTCAGATTTATACAATTAAGGCATTTCTACAAACTTTTGTTAAAATTTTTATTAAAAAATATGGAAAATATTTTCAATCATTTATTGAATTTTTATTAATTTAAAAAATTGTAAAATTAACCATAACATATAACAAAAGTTGATGAAAAAGCCTTAATTGAATGAACTTGAAAGTTACAAGATTGAAATGAACAAAAATAAAGTTAGAGGATTGAAATAAATTTTAGTGAAACATAAAGGGTGAGTTTTGTATTTTAGTGTAAATTATAAAAAATAAAAATAAAATAAAATAAAAAACAACTCCAATTAGCGAAGTGAGGTGTGAGTTGGAATTCTAATAGAATAATTTCTTGTAATAATGCATATAATATCACAAAAATTACCAGTACAATTAAGACTTAAGGGTACTCGATATATTTCTACTACACCAAAAGAAATCTATTACTTCAGGTGTCAATACAACAAAATTAAACACAATATCACATATACAAGTTAAAAGTCCTTCTAACTTAAAAGTGGTAAATTATTGCAATAATTTATAATTATTAGTTGCAATTGAAACTTTAATATTTACTGTATTAGGAAAATTTATTGCAATAACTTAAAAAGAAAAAAAAATCATTGCACTACCAATTATTTTACAATCTATTTTAATGACAAACATGAAGCGAGAGAACTTGATATCAATTATTTTACAACTTATTGTAATGAAAAATTTGAAACAAATATTTATTACAACAAATATATCGTTGCAATAATTTAACTCAAATTATTTTTGTCTATTATTTAGAATCTATTGCAATAAGATTTAGAAGTAATAGCCTATTGCTACAAAATATTCGAAATAGTAAATAATTTATTGTAATAACATATATATCATTTCATTAAAATTGTTATTAAAATATTTAGTTTATTGCAATAAAAAATTTTGTTGTCCAAACCTATTATCTTAAATTTTATCGCAACACTTAGCATCAACTATTGTAATGATTTTGATGTTCTTGTAATGATTTTTTTCGTTGTAATAAACATATTTTTCTTGCAATGTTACTTGTATGAAAAATGTGGATATTTAAGTAGTGGAAAATTTAAATATTCATGGTAGGTTAAGTAATACTATTTGAATTTATGTACACAAAACTATCATATATTCCCTCTGTAGCTAAAAAGAATAAGGAATTCATTAAGTCTTGATACTTACTCAGGATTAAGATATCCAATTGTACCAGCAGGATAACATGACACATGAGAGTCATTTTCAGCTGCAAAAGCCGTAGACAACCCAAAATCAGCAATCTTTGCTTGCATCTTTTCATTTAATAAGATGTTGGAGGTCTTTAAATCTCTGTGTATTATTGTTGGCTTGCAACCATTATGTAGGTACTCCAACCCTAGAAGTCCAACAGTAAGCCATTATTAACTCATTAATGCAAACAAAAAGATAGATATTAGAGAGAGAGAAATAGTCATTTGATTGATCTTTTCCAAACCATGTTATGCATCCACCGCAATATGAAGCCTCTGATTCCTGGTCAAGATATTCATATTAGTAATTGCAACCAAAATGAATTGATTAATCAGTTTCAGTTTTTTTTTTTTTTTTTTTTCTTCCGATGAAGATAGCTTGGTTTTGCAATCAGGTTAGAAAACAAATAGGCTAAAATATTGACATGTAAGTTTCTTTCTCTCTCTCTCTCTCTATATATATATATATATATAACATAATTGAAAGAGTTATAAAATAAAATAAAAAAATATTAAACATAGTATAAATTTTATTATATAACCTTTATAAACTAATGTAGCAATGAATGTATTTGGTGTCTAAAACATGATAAATAAATGTTTGACTTAGTTTTTTTTTTTTTTTTTTTTTTTTTTTTGTAATAGGCGATATATCAATTTGTAAAATTTTTGTAGTAAAATGTGTAGTATCATAATCATTAGCATCACTCTAAGATGTACAGTAGAAACAAAACAACAAAAGTTATTCTAAATTGCATGACAAATACACATTTTATAAGCATGATATATTATCAAAAACAAATATTATAATGTTGTGGGAGGCCAAAAAGCTTGATCCCATTGGGCTTGGGCCAAGAAACAATAAGACCCAACTACTAATTCATTAAACTCAAGCAGGCCTAGGTAGATTGAAAGGTAGAGCTGACGAAAGAAGCAACTAGTCTGAGGAAGGAGCTCAGAAAGAGACAATTTGAAGAAATTGGGAAGTGATTAGAAAAAGCTGAGGATGTTGATTTGAGGAAAGTAGCAGTAGCTAGCTTGGATAAGAAGAAGGGGAAACTTCCTGGAAAAGCTACTGTTACCTTCGCATTAAATGCACTATACCAACTCGGACGTCTTTGCATTAACGACTAAATGACACCTGAACACAACTTGTTATCTACCTAACACCACCTCAAAAGAAGGGAAAGAGTAGGATGAGACAAGTATCCAAAAGAAAGATCATCCATCATCTAGGTGGAGGGCCAGGATTGGAGCAATGAGACTATAAAAGGAAAGAGATCCTCCAAGTACAAGGATTGGATCCAAAGAAAAAGAGAGAGAAAAAGGAGAGAACGTGATTTACTTGAGCTTAGTCCTATTTTTTACTAAAGATAAAGGCTCCTCGGCTGCTTCGAGGAAGAAGAAATAAAGAGAAATTCATTTCATTTTCAATTTTCACCCAATCATTTTTTTTTATGTGAATCCTTAGATAAGAATTATTGTTAAAAGTTCAACAGTTGGCCAAGAAACTCACATCTACAAATAATTGTCGTGGCCCATGATCCAAGCCAATTCCTTTTAAGGTCCTCAGATTTTTAACCCATACAAATATATTGTAAAATAATTTGAAATAAATTGTGAAATTTCATTTAAATTTTCTGAAAATTTTAATAATTGGGATTTAATCATAAAGGTATTTTACTTTTTCAAAAACCTTGGTAAAATTATGTTAATAATTTCAATGTACTTATAATGAATCACATAATAAAATTATGTCATACAACTTATAATACTTATATTGAGCCACTTAATGCGGCCACAATATGTATAAACCAACTTTATTTTTATATTTATTAATAAGCATAATATGTTCACTCTTGAAGATCTAGAAGACAAGAATGTAAAAAATTATGCTTTTCAAAATCATACAGGAAATTATTTTAACTTTCTTAATAAAGTTGTTGAGAAAGTGCTTATCAAAAAAAATTAAAAAATGATGGATTAAATGTTCTTTACATACCACTATGATATCATTTTTCAAAGGCATACAACATAGAAAAATAATAATATATTTATTTTTGTTGGTAAACAAGTTTATTTACAATATTTCACATATCATGAAAACTACTATTGAAAAATAGAACTTATCATTATGAGCATAGGCTTAGTTTGGCATTGAAGCACTAAAAAAAAAAAAAAAATCCAATATATATATATCTATACTATTATTTAAGGGGCTTCCCTTGTTTGGATTCCTCATTTTTTAGTTTAAAAATGCCACTAAAAAATGCCCCTACACCCCTATATTTAAGTAGAGACAAAACTAAAGAATAATTTGGTAAAAATACAACTCTAACTTCCACTAAAACATTTCCTAAAAAATAGGTTCGCTCTCCTGTTGATTTTCAAATTGATTTATCCACTTATCCACTTATAAATTAAATTTTCAAAATAAAAATTATATATATAAAATAAAAACATTTTTTTTTTTTTTTTTACAAAATAGGACCACTAAAAAAAAAGCCTCACTTATAAATTAAAATTTCAAAATAAAAACACTTTTTTTTTTTGGTGACAAAAGAAGACCACTAAAAAAAAAAGCCTCATCGCACACGTGAAGCACGTGTGATAAGGCTAGTATATATATATATTGATTATGCGTGTTGCTCGAAAAACCAGAAATCTATAGCGGTTCAACTTGTTAATAGGGTGGTTGTACATATACTTATAATTTTAGTTTCTACAGCAACTAATTAAGAAATGAGCAATTTGGCCATATAATTTTATAACAAACTCGATCTTTGATTTGTATATTTAAAAGGAAATCGCTGAAATTTATTATAGAATAATCATAAATAATTTTGGGATATAAGAAAATGTCAAATAATATCATTTTAAAAGATCATAAACGATACCACCACATATTCTTGGTGCGATAGTCACTTCACAAGTATAAGTGATTGTGGGGTGTGGGGGGCAAGGGCCAGGGTTCAAGTCATTGAGTAAAAATATAATTAAAAATTTTATTTTTTATTTTATTGATCTATTATGTTAGTACTAAATATGTTTTATATTGTGTTCGTAAGATATTTAACAAAAGTCAGTTTAGTTTTAATTTATTTTTTACAGAACCAACGAGCTGCAATTATATATGAAAATTAATTGTATCAAAGCCTTCCCCTTCACTTATCAAATCTTCTCCCGTCTCTCCATGTGTGTGTTAATACTTAGTATTCTAAAAAAAAAAAAAAAAAAAAAAAACTTATCATACTTACGTTCAATCATAAATGAATCACCATAAACATTATCATGTATATACTAATATACCCGATAAATGCTGTTGTAGGTTTCCATTAGCCATGTACTCATAAATGAGTGCCTTGTATTCACCTTCATCACAATACCCAACAAGAGAGACCAAGTTTCTATGATGAACTATCATTAAGAGTTGTGCCTGTATTAATGGATCAGATCGGAACCAATAAAAATTTGTCATATTAACAATTTGTAAAAATATTGTAAAATATTTTGTTGTTGTAGCAATGTAGCATTATTCCTTGAAAATAATTGAAGAAAATATAGCACTCATGTATCTAACCTCTGCTTGAAATTCTTTATAGCCTTGCTTTGATGATGGAGACAACAACTTAATAGTAACCTCAGTTTCATCTTTTAGAATGCCCAGATAAACTTTTCCAAATCCTCCTTCTCCAACAATGGTTTGAAAGCTATTAGTTATTTCCACAACCTCGGGGTAGCTATATTGTCGATTCTTTGATTTGATGTTGGATTCTTTAACGGTTTCTGTAGTGAAGGATTACATGTCACACCCCAAAAATATAATTAAGAAAATTGAGAAAGGAAATATGTATTCCCTCAATCTGCAATCCCCTAATTAGAATTAAGAAAATTCAGAAAGGAAATATGTGTACATCAAATACTAAACTCTAATGCCACTCCTACCTCACGTAACTCTAGAAACCCTCACTACAACAAACTTTAGTTATTTTAACCCTCTTTTATCGACGGTTTACTAAAATCTGTGGATACAATCTATAAATACAAAGGTGGAGGCTATATTACTAAACTTTATTTCAAAGGTTAGTTGGTCCCTCAAAATAAGTTAAAACACCATTGAAATAATTGAAAAAAAAAAAAAAAAGCCAGTTTTGTAACAAAACTTTTACCTTTTTCAGCTCACAGTTTTGTTGAAAAGTCAAACTTTTTAAGAGAATATAATTTATTGTCTTGTTTATCTTTTAAAAATGTATAAGTTTTTAAAACTATCCTTAAAAAAATTTATCAAAAAATTAAATTAGTAAATTAATAGGGGTATAATATGAACATTAGTAAATTAATGACTTTTATTTTTAAAAACAGGATAATATTTTGAGACATCTCAAAATGAAATAGATGACAAAAAAAAAAAGTGGGACGGAGGGAGTAATAAAATTTTCAGCCCTCGGAAAAAGCCCACAACAAAATTTTCATCCCTTGAAAAAAGCCAACACCAAAATTTAAAAATATAGCCCAGAACGTAACCAACAAATGCCTCTCATTCCAAACAGCTCTCTCACCCTCTCACTAAAAGCCTGAAACCGAGAAAGCATAGAAATCTCAGAGCTCATGGAAGTCTCATAGAGCTCGACGATCATGGAGATCACATAGAGCTCGACAATCATCTATTAGGTATGTAATCGCAGAGCTCGCATTTGAGTTGATCTCGGTTTTGTGACTCTTTATCCCTCTTGGCATTGTGTTTCTCGGCTCCGATTAGGTACGAATCACAAACCCTAATTTTGTCTTTGTTTTTTTTTTTTTTTTTTTTTGTTTACCCACACTTTTTCATCGATTTCCCCATGATTTTCGTTTCACATTTCTCAAAAAACTGAGCTCATCATCGATTTTCCTATTTCGATTTCTAATTGTTCGACTTTTGCGATTTCATTATTCAATTTCAAATCATAATCTTTGTTTCCTTTACTGTTTTCGATTTCTAATTTTCATTGTTGCTCTGTCAAGTGTGTTTGTGTATTCAAATTTAGTTTTCTTTCTCTCCGTGTGTGTGTGTGTGTGTTTATTTCAATCTACATCGTCCAACTTGTTGGCTTTGGTGGGTGAGTGTTGACTTTGAACTGTACGGATCTACTGGGTATCATTGTTAGCTATTGGGAATTTGTGTTTAGTAGTAGAGAAATATTAGTAGTGCTTAAAGCATACTTGGGTTTATAGTGAAATAGTAGTATTTTAACAATTCTAGAGTAGAGTTACCCTAAAACTTTGGAGATTCAGAGGACCTTAATTCGTAATTTACTATTTTAAACATTGTGTTTGGGATGATGGGTTTATTGAAATGCTATCGGTTTTTCTTTTGATGGTAATTTGGAATGGACACGGGTTTTTGTTTAGATAACAGAATGGTTGAGGAAAATTTAGTTTTATTTCCAGTTCTTTGGTTCATATTTTATTCTTCTAAGTTTTCTGAGGGAAATATTGCCAACGAAGAGATCCTACCTCCTTTAATCCGTGCTAATAGATGTCCAATTCTTTGTACTCATAAATAGAACATTTTGACACCACCTGTGAAAATAGACTTGTAGCATCTAATTATAAATAGGTTACAAATTCTAAAGCCTACCAGAATTAACTTTTCTTTTCTGGGCTTGGGGTGAGGGGAAAGATTGGGATATATTTGCATCTACTTGTGATGCTTCTTGTGTTAGTCACGCTGGATACATCTATTGACCTAAGGTAAACGTGTGAATCAATTTGCAAACCTTGAATCAACAGAAAATGGCTGTGCTAGATGGTTAGGATGAGTTAGCATGTTTATGTTGAGTGAGCATCAGGGGTCTTAGCAAATCCAACGAAACTAGAAATTCAGCACCAACTTCAATCAAGCAAATAGTCAAATGCTGCTTGGTTTAACTGTTTAAGATGAGGTCTTTCTAAAGGCATTAATGGAAAACTTCTTAGTGCTAATCCAAACAACATATAAGTTTTGAAAGGAACTCTAAGGACCCGTTTTTAATGAAACTTGATTTCTTTTTCTATTCTTTTGGGGGGGGGGGGGAACTATTGAGAAAGTCCCAACTAGGATTGAGGTTAGAAAGATCAGAGGGAATGCCTTCATCATATAGCTCATAGGCCCGTTAGGTTGCTACTGGTATCAAAGTGAATATAGCATGAGTAATTCAAAGCACATCATTATGCCACTATGTCATGCCTTGTACAGCTATCACTCTTTTGGCAGTTGGCTAGATTCTATTATTTCTTCTTTTGCAGCTTGCTTGGACCTGCTACAACTTCTATTAGTCAACACCAACAAAATTGGCCATGGAGAATTATTTCTTTCTGTTGAGGGCCATTTGTGGAAGCCTGTGCAGACAGAAAAGCCCAATAATGAGGACTACAAAGAATTGACAAGATAAATAACAAAAAACCCATTAGGCCCAAGCGGCAGGAATAATGGATTACAAGCCCAACAAATAAATAAATGGGTCTTGAAGAGGCAAGCAGACTCAAAGAAGTCGGGAAAGAAAGAAATAGCATCCCATGGGCAATGTATGAGGTAGAAAAGTGAGAAAGGGCCACCGCAGGCCCAAGGCAATGCAAACTAAGAGAGTAAGGGGTTTATGGCAGGCCCATGAACCCCAAAGATAAGAATAAGGTTATTGGGCCGGGGAAATCCAATGAAGTTAGTAAAAAACCCATGGGAGTGTGGAATTAGCAAACGGGCTGAGGAAGCCCAAAGAAAGCAATCGGGCCATAGATGCCCAAAGGAAAGCCCAAAGGGACGAAGGAGCCCATGAGTAAAAGCAAAACAGTGCCCATGACAGGCCACCGAGAAAAGGGATAAACGACTGGCCCAAAAAGAGGTACAGCGGGAATAACGGTTTAACGTTACAGGAAATAAAGAAAATCAAGAGTGGGCCAAAGAAACGTAAGGCCCATCATCATGCAAAGCCCAGCTCACGAATGGAGCGGGAAACCAAAGAAAAGCCCACATGAAAGGCCAGAAAACATAGACAGAGAGTCTCCGGATCACGGCAAACGCATGAGCGGCAGGCAGACTCTTGGACATATCCGAAAGGGAAGCACGCGCAAGGCCCAGTCACCACCAGCCTGTACCCAGCCAATATAGGACGTGGTGGGGCCATGGGCCAGAGGTAAAAGGCAAAGGGGGTATGGTTTGGCGGTGGGGAGAGGGGAAAAGGTCTATTTTGCGGTTCCTGCCTAAGCCCTTTTGGGAGGTATGTCTTGCTGGGATGATAGACCACCCAAAAGAGGCAAGTTTGAGGGGGAACCGTTAGGTGCATGCCTTGAGGGTAGAGAGAGAAAGTATTTATACCGTGGCAGGAAGAAGTGTTACGGTATACAGAGGAACGAAACAAAATTGCCTCTGTCTGGCAAGGGTGGATGTTGCACTGCACTGGTGGTCGGCAAGTACGCCTGCACTGGACAAAGGCGGTTAAGGGGCAAAACAGTAAAACATTGGTCACGACAGGCACTATAAAAGGGCCCTTGCCGTACTCAAAAAAAAAAAAGGATCGAAAAACAGAGTATTTTTAGGGAGTGAAAAGAAAAACAGAGCAAGAAGAAAAGAAAAAAAGATAAGAAAGAAAACAGAGAAGAAAAGAAAGGAAACTAAGGGAAAAGGAGAGTTAGTTCAATGGGCATGCACCAATAGATCGGTTTCCCTCTCTCCCCCTTCAAATCTTGCTTTCTTCCAAAACGTAAACAAGGACTCTTTCTTTTTGGGCAATAACCATTCAGGTCCGACTCCCTCAAAACCATTAATCCCCACGGCAGGATCTTTTTCCTAGGAGATTATTTGCATTGAGAAGAGGCATTCTCTCCTCTTTGGCTTTGCTTTGCAGACAAACTAAGAAACTTGATTGTATGCCCATTTGATTAGTTCGTATTATTTTCTTTACTTTTTTTTTTTTCGTGATTGACATCATTATGACTGTAATCACGCTTTATTAGGGAGTACATAGCCATTTATTTAAATAGTCAGAATACTCTGTTTTGGTTGTTATTATATCTGCCTGCCGTAACTCGCATAATGATTCGCTTGCCGTAAGTTTACTCCTGGCAGACAAGGCATAAGTTTGTGCACAAACCGGCCCAAGTTGAGTTACAATTGGATTGGCCCCAACTCCCTTACTCAGAGATATTCGGGCCCATCACTGCAGGAGGCAGCGTGACCCATTACCGCAGGAGGTAGCCCAAGCCCAATACACCATACACAAAAAAGGCCCCTACACTTTCATTCTAGGTAGGTGAGTTATCCCTATTCTTGTGATATACAATGTTTTTGTCTGTGTGTGTGTCTTACGCTACATCCATAAATACCTGTTTTAGGACATGACTATGGGCTTCTACATAAGTAAAAGAATGCAATAATTTTTGTTGTTAGTGTTGGTTTGGATTTGCTTATTTACTTGAAGTATTAAGATATGTCAAGGTTTGGGTTTGTTTATTCACTTAAAGCATTAGGATCTCACCTATTTGAGAAAGTGAAGTTCTAACAAACATGAAACTATAAATAAATAAGTCAAATAAACTTAAAAATGGCAGCAACATAAAGTTGATTGATGACAATGATGCTGCAACAAGGAGAATCCCCTTGATCTAAAAAATGTACATAAGTCAGCTACTAGTTTGTTTTATGCACTTTGGATGTTTGTTGTTAGAATCCCCTTGATCTCCCATTATTTGATATTTACTTATACTATTTTTGGGCTGTTCTTGTTGTCTACTTTCTGACAGTTCTTAGCAGTCACTTCTTGAAAAGTTTTCGCTTTCGGCTTGCCAATGAGTTTCTGATTTGTTGCATTAACACGTATATGCACTAAATAGTAAATACACTTTCTAAATGACCAAATAAATTTTTCACCCAAAAAAAAAAAACTATTTCTAGTCATAGAAACAGTGGGCTGGCAAATTGTTTTTGGTTCCTCTTTTATCATATCCTTAGAGCTTAAGATCATCAAGTACATTGAAATATTCTTTTATGCAGGCTTTTCCACTGGATTTAGTACTCTTTTCCGGTTGAGGACAACTTAAGGTGTGTCCCTCATTGAAGATTTTTAAAAAATATAATCCAACTTTAGATGGAACGGAATTGGGTAGAGCTTAGGAATAGAGCTCTTCCCGAGTATAGATAGGGAATTAAAGACTTCCTTGATTTTGCATTTGAGCATACAACAATGGGGGATAAAATTAATTGTCCGTGTAAGAAATGCAATAACTACTTTGCAAAGACCAGAGATGATGTTGAGGCTGATTTGCTTACTATTGGTATTCTCCCAAGTTATACTCATTGGTTTAGACATGGTGAGGAGAGACATTTTCAAACGTGTGATAGTTTGGATAGTGATGATGAGTCAAACAGGGATGGCTTGAGTGAGATGGTAGAAGATTATTGTGCAGCCTTAACGCAGCCAGTTGTGTAGCTGGAGATTCGAATGGTGATGGTACTCCTGAAGAGCCTAATGATGATGCAACTAACCTTTTTCTAAAACTAGGAGATAAAGAGCAGAAACTTTTTCAAGATTGCAAGTATACAAAACTTTCTTTCATTGTGAAGTTACTTCATATTAAATGCCTTAGTGGTTGGACAAACAAATTGTTTACTCTATTGCTTCAATTGTTGAATGATGCGCTTTCTAAAGTTATTTTAGTTGCCAAATTCATTATATGAGGCAAAGAATATGATTCGGGATTTGGGTCTTGATTATGTGAAGATAGATGCTTGTGAAAATAATTGTGTGTTGCATTGGAAGGAAAATTCCAACAGAGTTGAGTGTCAAGTTTGTGGCATCTCAAGATGGAAATTAAGTGAAGGGAGTGTAAGGGGTAAAAAAGTCTCTCACAAGGTATTGCATTATTTCCCAATAACACTAAGGCTCAAAAGCTTTTCTTGTCAAAAAAGATAGCTTCCTACATGACTTGGCATCATGAGAAGTGTGTTGTTGATGGTCTATTAAGACATCTAGTTGACTCTATGGCATGGAAAAATTTTGATGAGATACACGAGTCATTTTCTTCTGAGAAGGGCAATGTTAGGTTGGGTTTAGCAAGTGATGGGTTTAATCCATATGGAAACATGAGCACCAATCATAGCACATGGCCTGTTGTCCTTGTTTCGTATAATTTACCACAATGGATGTGTATGAAGCAATCTTATTTTATGCTAGCATTGCTCATTCTAGGACCGAAAGGTCTTGGAATTCAAATTGATATTTATTTGCAACCATTAATTGATGAGCTGAACAAATTATGTGGGATGGTTATTCTTTTCAATATTACCTATGGATTTAAAGTTAATATTTGTTATTCTCTTATTGCAGACATGGAAGTTTTGCTCTTGCATACAAAAGTTGACCTTGTAGTAACTCTTGGTGGGGATGGAACAGTCCTTTGGGCATGTGAATTTACTTTGATTTTAGCAATTATTTTTAAATCAGAATGTATTATAACATTAAAATATTATTTTAGAGTACTTACATTACAGTTGCACTTTATCTTGTTTTCTTCTTTTTGGTGAATGACGTTTCTTTTGTTTTATTTAGATATATGAACTCTGTTGTGCCTTTTTTGTTCTTTTTGAAATTGTGGGTATCTTGAATTTGATATTGTGGAAAGGTGTGTAGATCTATTTGCTGGGAAATTAACAAACTTTTGGTTTCATTCTCTCTTTTTCAGAAACTTGAGGGCACCCATAATGGTTGAAATGTTCAATTGTACCAGCTGATAACTTCTTGCTTTGGAGATGATGATGATGAATAAAATGTATCAAAACTTTTAACTCTTGGATAGATTAGTCTTTGTACAAAGTGTGGTTGCTAATATCTTCTCTTAAACAATAATTGACATATTGGCAGAATGTATGCGGCCCCTAATCTGTTAATTTGTAGGTTTGAGTTTAGAGATCAAAGAAAGTGTAATTGTAGCAATAAACCACTTTTACTATACATCAACATCATAGCATATCATCTCAACAATTGTGAATTTGTGTGTGTATATATTTTGTGCATGATTATGATTTTTTTTTTAATAAAATAAAATCTTATTTTGAGGGTCAAGAAACCTCTTAAATAACCTTATTTATCAAGGGTTGTAAATATAAATCTTTTAAACCTTGGTAAAAGGTTATCTAAGGGTCTCTTGACCCTCAAAATAAGATTAGCGCACTTGTTTTGAGGGCCACGAAGGCCTTCAAAATTTTCTTTTTGACGGTATATGTTTCGAAGGTTATCAAGGATCAATTGAACTCTTAAAATAATATTTTTCAAGATTTTTTAAGGGTTTTGACCCTTGAAAAAAGTTAGATTTGTTGTAGTGATCATTGCTGTCCTGAGTGTCAAAAGCTGAGGAGGTATTGATTGGAACCCAGTTTAACGTCGTACTACTACCACTATAAGGAATCCATAAGCGATCATGTTAAAATTTTGCAGAAATGAAATTTCGAGTTTTCAGGGGAAAATGTCAAACCTATGACATGTTTTACTACATAAAACTTCTAAACTGATTTGACAATAAATGTAATTGGTGAGTTTTTATCATCTAATAGTTGAATTTCAAATTGTTTTTTTTTAATTGGTATTACATCAATTTGTAAGACTAATGTAGTAAAACTTGTAATATCTATAGCATTACTTGTTCTTAAATTCAGAGTCATAAACTGAAAAAAAAAAATATATATATATATATATATATATATATTTTTAAAACTATAGCTAATTCACCTGATCAAGTACATAGGGCTTGAGGTGCCAATGTCTATTCGCGAGCCAAAACTTAGTGCTCCAAAGTTAATTGGATAAATGGACTTGCTCAAAGGACGTAATTCCAAGGCGGAAATGAACGGTATTCCAGACCCCGTGTTTATCAAACAAACAAATATGGTATCAGACAAGGGAACATAAATGACATCCGGAAGTTTTTCCCTTGTAGAATAAATCTGATCTGACTCGTTAAAACTCACCGTGGTCCAAAAGTTAACCCCAACATATACGTCAAACTCTGGAGACTGATTCTTGTTGTCATAATTCCCATAAAAAAAGAAAGCCCTGATGAGATAGTTACTTTTTTTGCCTTGTTCAGGTTTCAAGGTGTAACAATTCTTTGTTCCTTGCGGGAAGCTTCTCAGATTTTTTATTTGCCATACATAGTTGGGATAATCCGTTGAAGAATAGTACTCGGGGGATATGACGTTATTTGTCCCAGTATCTATAAAACCTGAATCTGACTTGTAAAATATACCAGTGCCTTCATCCAAATAATAGTTGCTTGCCCCACAATCGATGCTTATGAAACCTACAAATTTTATGCCGAAGAAGAAAGAGATATAAAATTTTATAGATGCCAAATTGCCAATCAATATGATAAAGTCTAGTATAATTCAATTTGAAATTCAGCATAATTAAATAAAAAATAAAAAATAAAAAAGTGGACTAGATTAAGCCCCTACCATTTCTTTTGAAAAAACCCCACTCTAACCAAGCACTAAACCACTGCCACAAATCCAGTTGGTTTTATGGCCCATGCATGCAAGAGGATGGATCTATGGAGGATGATGATGCCGAAAAAATCACCAGTGAGCCACACGGTCCTCACGTGCTCTTGACAAGAACCTGCACAATACAAAAGCTCAAGACCTTAAGAGGAGTACCGATGTGGTGCCGGCCAAATACCCTCCGACGGTTAAGTTAGAGAAATATTTTGTTCACAACTCTAGAGTACTAGAGCTGGGATGAATATGCATACCTTGGCTAGTGAGGGTATTAGGGCTTTTATAGTAGTAGAGGGTTGACATTTTTTTCTTCTCAGAGAAGTCTTTCCTTTATAGGAGTCTCTTTGAGCGTTTTTGGCGGGATCCTTTCCTTATAGGAATCCCTTTGAGTAGCACCAAACGTGGAGGGCAAGACTTTTCCTTATATATGCAATCGTGGGCACCAAGCAAACCGTTATGAGGACCGTTAGCTTATCACACTCCCTTCAGTTTTACAGGTGTCAGCTTATTGATGCCATCAGCCATTTGGTACTGCCTACCGACTACCCCTTTCAGGTCTCTTCTTGCCATCAGCTTGCAATGGAAGTCGACGGTTTTGCTCGCTCACGCCTTAAGCACTACTTTTGTCTATATCACAAGATATCTTATTATACATGCGTGTGTGGAGTGGACCCGTAGACTTCCTCATGTCGTCACTTGTCAATAGACTACCGCTTCATCCCTTTTCATTGGTGATTCTAATATTGTAAATTTATCCTTATCACTCATTAATACCCATATCTCGTGGGATCCTTTCCCGCCTTCACTTTCTCCCCGTCATCTTTTCATTCCGTCTAGGCATAGATGCCAACAGGTCATAAGATGAAGTCGTCGACTTAACGGCTTCATCTTGCGTGAAGTCTTGAGCTTAGAGACTGACGGCTTCATCTTGCGTTAAGTCTTGAGCTTAGAAGTCTTGAGCTTAGAGACTAACGGCTTCATCTTGCGTGAAGTCTTGAGCTTAGAGACTAATAGCTTCATCTTGTGTGAAGTCGTCAGTATGCATAATAGAGCTAACGGGTCTTTGGAGATCAACAACAACTTTTATTTTTCCAATTAAAAATTCCCCTTATCGGAGGATATGAGGTAAAACTAAAAAAGAGGAGTTGGAATTTTGAAATGAAAGGGTGTTGTTTCTTAGATTTCCAAATTAAATCATTCCAAAGTTATCATTTAATCCACGTTAGGCACACCTAGCAGTGTCAAACCATTTTAACATATGGGATGGTGGTTAAATTGCACAAAAAAAAGAATATATATATAACCAGTGCTCTAGGAATTTTTCCTAGGTAATGATTACAAAACTTAAAGTATACAAAATCTGATAGAAAGAAAACTTGAATATATTGACATAAAAAAAACTTCAATACATAAATTTTTATAATTTCCTTCTACTAAGGGAATGAAAAGGGGAAAAAAAAAAAAAAAAAAAAAGAAGAAGAAGAAGAAGAAGAAAGAGGGACTACTAATAGATAAAATGAGAACTAATCATATTGTGATGTTAAGTTGCACTGGTATGAATATGATATAAGTATAGGTACAAGAATTTGGCATTTTTTGAAAAATTAGGGTAAAATATGTTTGGGGTACAAATATTAATAAATACTAGTGTTTAACAGGCGCAATGCGTGGGATCATTTAAAATCTCTTAAGTAGAAGAAAATACACCTGATTGCTTTTAATATATACTATACATTCTAAAGACTCTTAGTCATCACAACCCAATTTTTGATAGTATTTACAAAGGATCCTGACAAATTACATTGAAATAAACAGACATGTTTTTTCACCGTATAACTAACCCTCCTAAAAAACTTAAATAAAAAACAACCCAACCAAAACACTCTGAACTAACTTATATCTCTTAGTTCATAACGAAATTAAAGGGAAAAAAAAAAAGATAGTAACATTCAATTTCACTTATGCTATATGAATCCTGACCTGGTCTGTCAACAACTAAAAATGCAGAAAAGATACTATATTATATTCAATTATTGACAGCCTTGTTCTAAATTAAGTGTTAACAATTCCAAATTAGCAATTAGTACACAGGAAAAAAGTAATATAGATTAAAAAATAAAAATAGAAACTTCATAAAAAAATTTATAAACATGAATCACAATAGATCTAAAACATACTTGAAAAATGTGATATTCTTATCTACCATTCCTATGAACCACAATGAACAAAAGACTTCAATTTTAACTAAAGAAAAAACTGCTTGTGGAGGTAAACTGCTTGGATGCAGTAGCTAAACACACATAACTTAAAATAATAGTCAACACATCATACTTCTTATTTTACAGCAACAAAACTATAGGGGAAAATGTATTTATTTTATTAAAGCAAATCTTGTCGACTACATTCTTCATCCATCTTATACACTTTGAAATCAACCATTTTGGGACCATCACAAAGTCTAACATAACGAATTGGGAAATATAATTACATTTATTGCCTTAATCTGTCGACTTTATTCAAGACATTCAGTTTACTCTTCTAAAGAAAAAGAAAATAATAATTAACAATACTATGAAATACATAAAGACTCATAGAGTAAGGTAGTATATACATTAGAGTTCAGTTTTTTTCTTCTTTGATGCAATTTGCTTAGTACCCTTTTGACATTTTTGAAGCATTTGGAGCGGCATTCTTTCAGGTCTTTCAACAGATGTTTCTCCTATTTCTATTTTTTGACTAGCTATGTACTTGTCCTTCCTTGATTTTCTTACAATTTCCTCCATTGTGTCTTGCAATAATTTGCATTCTTATGTATCGATTAGATATGTAAAGTAGATTATGTGTAGACTAATGTTTGAATCATATAGTAAGCAAGGTGAAGCAAGTATGCTTCAATCACCTGATGTTCTTCAACTTTACTTGAGTCTTTTTGCTTATGTGAAATTTCCATCTCCAAAATGTTCGAGACCGTGTAATTTTCTTTTCCATACTTCAAATTATATTCATCAAGATGCAGTTGGAACAAATATTCATTGCCAATTATTTTTTGAATCTCTTTTGGTAAAATATTCTCATCTAATTTTGAAAGTTCAAATATGTGTATAAACACCCTTGAACGTTTAGACCCCCAAATTACAACTTAACAAATTCAAGCATTATGTCAAACAACTAGTGTGCGGAAAATTAACATAAGCTATAATATGGAATTGGAAAAACTATCTAAGCCAAATTAAAATCACAACCCACAGCAGATAATAAAAGGAAAAGATAAAAGGGAAGGAAGATGCAAACACAAAGACAACACGCGATGTGTTATCGAAGAGGAAACCGAAGCCCTCGGCGTAAAACCTCTCCACCGCCCTCCAAGCGGTAAACAATCCACTAGAAAATGTAGTTGGGATACATGGACAGCAATAAACCCTCCAAGCCTAATCTACCCAAAGTGCACTTAAGCCCTCCAAGCTTCTTGCTCCAACGAGGTTGCGCCGAACCTTTTTCTTTTCTAGCTTCCCGGATTCCGCTACTAGACCGTAGCATCAACCAATGTAGATTGGTTCCTTCCTAATCGCTTCCCAGAAATCCAAACAGCTCTCTCGTAGTGATGAATATGGTGAGAACAAGGTTTGGTAAAATGTCTTTCAAGGATTTGACAATGGAGAGGAAGAGAGTTGAGGAATTTGAAGAGACTCTAATGTATAGATTGTGGGTGAATCAATCTTGTTTTTCTTTAGGGTTTCTCTCTCAAAATTCTCTCTGGAAGCTCTCTTTCATTTGTGGGTAAAAGGGGTATTTATACTGGAGTAAGAGAGGAATGTGAAACATTAGGATTTACAAAACAGGGGTGGCTCGCGGCTTGACCTCGCGACTTGATCGAGTCGCGAGATCCGATCGCGAGATAACCGTATGGACAGTTGTCCTGCTTTGTCCTGTAGTGCTCCAGCTTGCATGACTGTTCACCTTCTGGCATGCTTGGCACATGTGCTACGTCTGGCGGCTTGCGGTCGCGAGCCACCCGCGAGGCCAAGCCGCGAGTCTCTGTTTTCTTGCACACTCTTGAGCAAACTTCACTCTATCTCACTCACTACCCTTACAACAAACCCACCTAAATACAGGGTTACTAAATGTTGAAATATAAGCAAATTTGGCACGGAATAAAGCCAATAAAATGGTTGATTAAATTTAACCTTACAATCTCCCCCTTTGGCTATTCCGTGACAAAACCCTAAAACAGACTCTAGACTTAACATGTGAGTTGGGAACAGTTGAACAAAACTCACTCACACCTAATTTTAGAAGCTATGATGCACTTGAATCATAAGAACATGAAACTCTTGAAACACAACAATACACCATGATCATTGTATGCAGAAAAACATGAAATGCATATGAAACAAGCTTAAGGTGATCAAGCAAAGATGAAGTGAAGATTCAAATCAGGGCTTGATCAACCAAGTAATCACCACAAGGTAGTGATAACAGTGCTCATTCACACTTGGAATGAACACTTGAACATACAACTTAACAAGAAGAAGGCAAGATACTTGTATGCTCAACACTCAACCAATGCATAATACACAAAGTATATGCATCTAGGAACAATCCTACAAGGGTACAAGAGTGATAGTACATAAATCAAAATGCAAGACATTTAGATAGAAGTACTGATTTCAACATAGCATAAAAGGCTGCATTAAGCAAGGTACAAACCATAAAGCCTACAGAATATGCATAAAAACATTAACCCTAAAAGCTTACATAAGCACATGGGTACACACACAATATATCAGTTTACAAAACACAATATATCAACTTAAACTCAAGAAAATATAACAACTTAAATTGAAGAAGAATGCAAAAACACTCCCCCTTAGGTAATATCCTCCCCCTCCGATCAGGCCTATCACTCCCCATTTTTGTCATGGAATAGGCTATACATCCTCTTCTAGCTTTCTCTGAATTTGATCCAATTGAGTTTGAAGTGAGGTAAACTTCATATCCCATCGAGAGCTGTGATGGTGTAGAGTAGATGTGAGTCCAAACATCTTTGTATTCAACTCGTGTACAGAGGATACAATGTGATCAAGTTTTTCATCAAGGGAGAGAGTCTTTGAAATGAGAGCCACTGTGAGATGCGGAAGTTTCTGGTTTGGCTCTATTCCGACTATGTCCAATGCTTGCATTGAATGTACGCATGTTGATTAGACTAGGTTTCGAGAGAGGAGATTCATCTGCCGTTGGATAAATTCCCTTGAGCTTCAAGATCCTTGAAATGAGACAAGAGAAAGGAATGCATGTTCGGGACTCGGTTCGTAGAACCGTTTTGCGTTGAACATGAAAGATATGAGCACAGATGTCAATTTCTACATCAGAGATTAGATCATGAAGAAACAAAGCACGTCCGAGGTTCATATACCCAGTGCTTGATAAAGGGTACAAATTGTGAAACATCACAATTGCAAGCACTCTCAGTTTTGGAGGAAGAGAGGAAACACTGATGGATTTTCCATTAGGTGAGAACTCCAAGTCTTGTCCAAGACTTTCCTTGAGAAGCTCCTCATCGGGACAAAGATCATCATAAACCGGTGAGTGTCGAAATATTGGTCTGTTGATGTGAAAGATTTACGCCAAATATGCAGGAGAGACTGAAAAGCTCTTTTTCCTAACCCAAGACTTAAGTTCATCTTCTTCCACAATCGTGTTGGCATAAAATGCCTTTACCAAATCTTCATATGCATCATCCAGATCAGAGAGAAGGTAATTCCAGTCCTTGTGAGCAAACCATTTCGGAATGTCGGTGTCATGAAGTGATGATTGATCCACAGTTCTTTCTAGTAATGTTGTAGCATTTTGGAAATAATTCTCATGAGACTGATAGGCTGCATAGGATCTGAACTTGTTGGGATCGAATCTCTTTGATGAAGAACGAGTCTCTTTTGTTTGAGGTGGGTAGTCATCAACATCAATGACGTGTTCCTTCCCTTTGGAACCGCCTCCTTTCACAAGTGCTTTCTTGAATGGTGACATGTCTAGTCCGAATCATGAATAGAGGAAATGACAGAACACAATCCAACTGACATTATTAGCAGTGGGTTAGTGGTAATTTAGGGATAATGAAGAAACCCTAATAGCTAGATGAAAATGACTAGAAAATAGCAATAAAGGACAAAAATGGCCCAAATGTAGCTACACAAGAGAGTGGGTCAGATTAAAACCACACAGTCAACACAGGAACATTTTGAATCAACACATCAACAACGGATCAGACAAGATGAGAAACCAACAAATAACAAACCCTAGCTAAGCACATGATGAAGAACACAACCAACAACTTAATAAAGCTGAAAACTGAAACAATAGCTTCCACAAGCTAAGCATGGACAAAGAGTAATCGCCGAACTAAAAGCCCATCTCAAAATCACAAACAAATGAAAATAATCCAGAGGGAAAAACACAAAAACAAGTAAAATAGAGTTCAAGACAGAAAACCCATACCACATTACTTGAGGATCTTGAGCTGAAACGAAGCAACAATGGAGTTTGAAAAATGGGTGCACAGAGTGTTTGGGAAGGAGACAATGGAGAAAGAAGATGAACAGTCACAAAAGTTCGAGGGAAAACTAAAAAAAAATTTAAAAACTACCCCTATTTTTGCCAAACACGTGTTTTTCGCGACTCAAGTGAGTCACCAACAAGTCGCTAGTTCAAGCCGCCAAAACACTCAAAGACAAAAGTTTGAAAAAATTTTCTAAGTGTTTTTCGCGATTGGAAGGTCTACCCGCGAGGGAGTCGCAAGCTGAGCCGCAAAAATCTCTGAGTAACCCTCGCGATTGGACCTTCCACTTACGAACAAGTCGCCAAAAATGACTCACGAAGACGCGATCGAGGCTCGCGACTTGACTTACCCGCAATCGAGTCGCCAAAACAGGGCAAAAATCGAATTTTCAGATTTTTTAAACAAAATACTTTCCAAAAACACCTAAAACACTCAAAAATCTTTTTGTGCTTGAATTAACAAAGATTGAGCATGTGAAAACACATTTCATTAAGTACAATCACACAAATGAATATGACATTTATTGAACATAAACTTGTGTGTTGTGTGTGGATATCGACAATGAGATATTCCTTAGTCTAATGTGAAGCTTCAATGATCAATTCAATCAAGGCATACACAATTAGCACTAGATCAAGTGATCCATCTCAATTATAGAAATATGTATATATGATCTCCCACAAAACTTGATAACATATCTTGGAGCTTTACATTTGACTCCACTTTCAATCATAACAATTGATCTTTTTGATCTTTCGAGACAATCACCTCTCATTGTGAGGGTGATATTTTATATTTCACTTCAATGAACTAGCCTTTGGCTTTTTGAATAAACAAACACTTTCATTTTAGGTCGCTTACCCTTTTTCCTAGTTGAATACTAGAATGTGCGACAGACTTTTGCAGCTCAATATCTCTTTTCATTTGGAGATTTACATTTGATGAGCTCTTTTTAGCAAAAACAAAAATAAAGAGTGGGAAGATATATAGACACAAGTCTATGCATGTCTCAAGATCATCATAACCATTCACTAATCATTCATGACAAGTTTGAAGATCTATTTACAACAATCACATAGATTTCAAGATTTCTCCCACAGTGATATGAGTGCAAAGAAACAAGCAATGCTTGAAAATGCACAAAGCCATTAGCACAAAGGTACAAGGCAAAACAAGTTTTGAGACAAAATCTCAACAATGTCAATCAAACTTTTTTATTTTCTAATTTTTATGTGATTTTTGGATTTTTGACATAAAAGAAGAAGAAGATTGATCAAACATAAAAAGGAGCAACAGTATTCACAAATAGACAAACAATCAATAATCATGCTGCACAAAGAGCTAACAAAGTAGTGTGTGCCCCAACACAAACAAGCTTATCATATTATAAATATGTGAAGCACACATCACACAAGAGAGTCAAGGAATTGTACCAACACCAATGGTCTTACGGGTGATTCAAACCGTGGACCATCGAGAGGCTTGGTGAAGATGTCCGCCTTTTGATTGTCGGTGTGTATGAACTCAAGACACACAACTCTTTCCTCTACTAGATCCCGAATGAAATGGTAACGTATCTCTATGTGTTTAGATTTTGAATGCTGGACAAGATTCTTGGAAAGATTGATGGCACTGGTGTTGTCAGAGAAGACACACATCGTCTCTTGAGGAATTCCATAGTCATGAAGTAATTTCTTCATCCAAAGAAGCTGAGTGCAGCAACTTCCAGCGGCGATGTATTCTGCTTCAGCAGGAGATAGAGACACGGAATTTTGTTTCTTGCTCATCCACGAGACAAGATTGTTACCAAGGTAGAAACAGCCGACTGAAGTACTTTTTCGATCGTCTACACTGCCAGCCCAGTCAGCATCTAAATACCCGACAAGACAAGCATTTGAGTCTTTTGAATACCACAAACCATAGTTTGAAGTACCATTCACATATCGAATGATTCGCTTAGCGGCAGTCAGGTGAGATTCCTTTGGATTAACTTGGTATCTGGCATAAACGCCAACATCGAATGCAATGTCCAGTTGACTGGTTGTAAGATAGAGTAAACTCCCAATGATACTCCTATATAAGGTAGGACTTACTTCTACTCCGGAAGAATCAACATTCGAGTTTAGTGGATGAGCTCATGGGAGTGGAGGCATGTTTTTGGAGTCTAGTCCAAACTTCTTGACAATGTTTCTAGCATACTTCTCTTGTGAAACAAATATACCCTCCTTCTGTTGTTTGACTTGAAGACCCAAGAAAAATGTGAGTTCCCCACCATACTCATCTCAAATTCCTTCTTCATCTCCTCAGAAAATTCAATAGCACGATCTTCAATGGTTGCCCCAAACACTATGTCATCAACATAAACTTGTGCCACAAGGAGATAATCTTCATCATTTTTGACAAACAGAGTTCGGTCGACATACCCCCTTTTTAATCCTCTATCTAGAAGGTAATGTGTAAGCCGATCATACCAGGCTCTAGGCGCTTGTTTTAAGCCATAAAGGGCTTTCTTCAATCTCAATACATGATCTGGAAAGTGAGGATCCTCAAATCCTTTTGGTTGCTCAACAAACACTTCTTCATTTAGATATCCATTTAGAAATGCACACTTTACATCCATTTGATAGAGTTTGAAGTTCAAAGTGCATGCAATGGACATGAGAATTCGAATGGATTCGAGTCTTGCCACAAGAGCGAAGGATTCATCAAAGTCTACTCCTTCTACTTAAGTGTATCCTTGAGCTACTAACTGAGATTTGTTTCGAATTATCTCTCCATCTTCATCAGTTTAGTTTTTGAAAATCCATTTTGTGCCTATGACATGAACGTTTTCAGGCCTTGGAGCAAGTTCCCACACATCATTCCTCACAAACAAATTCAGCTCTTCATGCATTGACTCAACCCAATTCTCATCTTGAAGGGCCCCTTCTACCCTTTTTGGTTCAAAACGCACAAGATAACAGAGATATGTTACATGATTGGCTAACAGGATGTTTCCTTTTCTGAGGCGAAGACCTTCATCTAGAGACCCTATGATGTTGCTTTCCGGATGGTTCTTAATTACTCTCGAAGATGGCTTCTTTGATGTGGAGACTTCATCACTTCAAGAGATAGGAGGATGGACTTCCGGAGGAGTAAGAGGACTTGATGTTCTAGACATCGATCTCGTTTCCATTCTTGGGTTGATGGGAGTCGATTCTTCTTCTGGTGTAGGTTCTTCACCTTCTATATCAAGAGCTTCGACCTCAACATCGGGCTCTTTGGTGCTCGGCCCTTCTCCATCATCAATCATCTCCACCTTAGATAAGGCATCATCAATCTTGACATTGATGGACTCCATCACTGTCTTAGTTCTCTTGTTAAAAACTCTATACGCCCGACTCGTAGTAGAGTACCCAAGAAAAATACCCTCATCACTTCTTGCATCAAACGTCCTAAGATTCTCCCGATCATTTAGGATATAACATTTACTTCCAAACACCCGAAAATATTTCACTCTAGGCTTCTTTCCATTCCAAATCTCATAGGCGGTCTTCTTTGTTCCTACTCGGAAAAATATTCTATTGCCAATGTGACACGAGGTGTTGACAGCTTCTCCCCAAAATTTTTGAGGTATTTACTTGTTAAGCAACATGACTCTTGCCATTTCCTAAATCACCCGATTTTTTCTCTCTACAACTCCATTTTGTTGTGGAGTTTTGGGGGCTGAAAATTCTCTTTTGATTCCATTCTTTTCTCAGAAAGACTCGAATTTTGCGTTCTCAAATTCCCTCCCATGATCACTTCTAATTTTGGCAATAGGGATCCCTTTTTCGTTTTGTAGTTTCTTGCACAGAATCTCCAACCTCTCACATGCTTCTGATTTTTCTCTATGGAATTCAACCTAAGTGTATCTTGAGTAATCATCCATAATGACCATAATGTATCTCTTTCCCCCTAGGCTTTTAGTTCTAGTAGGCCCCATTAGATCAACATGAAGTAACTTCAAACACCGAGAAGTAGCAATCACATTCACCTTGTGATGACTTGCCTTTGTTTGCTTTCCCATTTGGCATGCACCACAAACGGTCTTCTTCACCTTTCCAAACTTAGGAAGTCCCTCAACTGCTTCAAGTTTGGACATTTTAGCTACTTGTTTGAAATTGGCATGCCCAAATTTGTGATGCCACAGCTCCAACATATCCACACGAGCACTTCTACACGAAATGGGTGCCGTGGAAACTATTCCATAACAGTTATCCGTAGTCCGATTTCCCTCCAAAACCTAAATCCCATCTTCATTGATGATCAAGCATCCCTTCTTAGAGAATTGTACCAGGAAATCATCATCACAAATTTGAGTGATGCTCAGCAGATTTGCCTTGAGCCCTTTTATGTATAACACATCTTTCAATAGCGGTAATCCAGGTATCTCAATAGTTCCTTTGCCTAGGACTTGAGCATGACTTCCATCACCAAAGGTCACATAGTCACCAACCTTTTCTTTGAGTGTCTTAAACAGTGACTTATCCCCCGTCATATGGCGAGAACAACCACTGTCAAGATACCACAAGCATGCATTAAACACCTTCAATAAGGTATGCACAAATAAGCTCACATGAGACAAACATTCTTGACCTTCAAACAAAAACTCATTATCGGTTTTCATGCTTCTTTCAGATTGACTTTTCATTTTCGGACTCTCAATCATCTCACACAACATTCTATTCTTTCTTTTATATTTCTTAATCAATGATTTAGATTCAGATATGCTCTTGTGTAAGACATGATTCTGATTTTCAAAATATTCCAGCATGTGAACAAATATCCTAGCATGTTTCTTAGTTTTTAACAACTCTACAAGATCATTAGTAAAACACCCTTGAGACATATGCATAGAGTCATTTTCACAAACACTTAAGATACAATTCAGCATGGTATTTTCCATAACAACTACCACAACACAGGGGTCTAGGATCACACTTAGATAATAAAACCACAACAAGTGTACCCGCTCTGATACCAATTGAAAGTTCAAATATGTGTATAAACACCCTTGAACGTTTAGACCCCCAAATTACAACTTAACCAATTCAAGCATTATGTCAAACAACTAGTGTGCGGAAAATTAACATAAGCTATAATATGGAATTGGAAAAACTATCTAAGCCAAATTAAAATCACAACCCAAAGCAGATAATAAAAGGCAAAGATAAAAGGGAAGGAAGATGCAAACACAAAGACAACACGCGATGTGTTATCGAAGAGGAAACCGAAGCCCTCGGCGTAAAACCTCTCCGCCGCCCTCCAAGTGGTAAACAATCCACTAGAAAATGTAGTTGGGATACATGGATAGCAATAGACCCTCCAAGCCTAATCTACCCAGTGCACCTAAGCCCTCCAAGCTTCTTGCTCCAACGAGGTTGCGCCGAACCTTTTTCTTTTCTAGCTTCCCAGATTTTGCTACTAGATTGTAGCATCAACCAATTAGATTGGTTCCTTCCTAAATCGCTTCCCGTAAATCCAAACAGCTCTCTCAAAGTGATGAATATGGTGAGAACAAGGTTTGGTAAAATGCCTCTCAAGGATTTGACAATGGAGAGGAAAAGAGTTGAGGAATTTGAAGAGACTCTAATGTATAGATTGTGGGTGAATCAATCTTGTTTTTCTTTAGGGTTTCTCTCTCAAAATTCTCTCTGGAAGCTCTCTTTCATTTGTGGGTGAAAGGGGTATTTATACTGGAGTAAGAGAGGAATGTGAAACGTCGGGATTTACAAAACGGGGGTGGCTCGTGGCTTGACCTCGCGACTTGACTAAGTCACGAGATCCGATCACAAGATAACCGTATGGCGATTGTCTGTTTTGTCTGTAGTGCTCCAGCTAGCATGACTGTTCACCTTCTCGGCATGCTTGGCACGTGTCTTTGCGTCTGGCGGCTTGCGGCCGCGAGTCACCCGCGAGGCCAAGCCGCGAGTCTCTGTTTTCTTGCACACTCTTGAGCAAACTTCACTCTATCTCACTCACTACTCTTACAACAAACCCACCTAAATACGGGGTTACTAAATGCTGAAATACAAGCAAATTTGGCACGGAATAAAGCCAATAAAATGGTTGATTAAATTCAACCTTACAAATTTCAACATCTGTATAAACAAAGTATCATACAATTAGCAAAATATGTATATATACATGCATCATGTCTTGTGCAATTATTTAAAAAAAAAAAAAAAAAAGAAAATGGTGCATGTATATATGTGTGTGTGTGTATACAACATTGGTAAGAAAGTATTAAAACTTCAGTTTTCATAAAATAAATATATAGGGCTGACATTTATAGTAGGGATGTTAGGCAATTTTTTATTTAATTAGGTGGCATAACCATTATTTGAATGAAAGTTACAGGTCTTGTTGCCAAAGCACATGCTTATGGCCTACAGGTTCATATATTTTATTGGTGCAGTAGAATTTTTAGCAAATTAAAAGAAGTATATGTAAATCAATCAAATGTTTGATACCCCTTTGCAACTTCAGCTTTGTGGTCATGCCACATTGGTCGCTACACATACAATCTTTGAAAGTATTCTACAGTATGAAACTCAAAGAGAAAGAGGTGTGCTCCAACCAAACATGATCCACTAAATGAATTACAAACAATTTCTGTCAATTTAATAGTAATCACATTCATTGTTTTATAAATGAAAATTCACTTACCAACAACCATAAAGTTACAACAACAAAAATACATTACACTTTCAGATTTCAAAGTCTTACAATTTTAATCGCTCTTCAAAAATAGTAGATCGGGTAGGATGGAAAACAGTTTCAAATAGTGATAATGCTTTCTCTTTTTTAGCGCCCTGTCTCCCCTTGAATAGTAAGTGATAAGTCATTGGTTCATATTCAATAATAAGTAAAACGGGCTGAAACTCCTGTTTTTGCTAGGATGATGACAAGTACAGATTGGCAGTTAATGAGTCTCCTATTAAAAAAAATGAACCTTGAGATCAATCGGATGCAAAAAAAAAAAAAAAAAAAAAAAAAAAAGAAAAGGAAAGTGTAATAAGCAGGAAATCAAATGGTATCAAAATATTTTGACCAACCAATCCAAAGAAATATAAAAAGCAATACAAATTCTGTTAAGTTCAAACAGTAATATAATAATTGATAAGAAGTAAATTACAGTCCAAACTCTAGCCATGGTTTAATAGTTTAGGAAGTTGTAGACATGAAGTTCGGATTTCTTTTTTTTCTTTTCAAGTAAGGGAGGGGAGAGATATGAACTCAGGTTCACCCAATGGGGAAACAGGGCGAGTCCGCCAACCCACAAAGCTCGTTGTTAACTTTGATTTAATTTGTCAGAAAAATTAAACAGAATTAGTTGAAGGCCGGATACCTAGAGTCTTTAAGGTCAATATTGTAAACTCCTTTATCCTCCCAACAGAAATCATTCGATTTTCCACTAAGCGATTCATATATATGGAAATGCAGTCTTTAATTTCCCAAGCTACTTCTGATGTAATATTTGTAAACTCTTTTATCCTCTCATTTGAAACCATTCGATTTTCCACTGAGCAGTTCATATATATGGCCCAGAACAACACATAGTTTAAGGACAATCCATAGGAGAGAGATAAACCAACATGTTTTGCATGAAGTAAGAATAAATAAAATAGTTCATTTTCCTCTTTTACACTAAGATTTTCCCAATATTAGTACTCTTCTTGTTACTACTAAATCTGAGATCTCTTATTAAATCTAAAATGTTTTAGATAATCCATTCAAGCATTGTATTACAGCAGATATTAGTTTTTCTTGTCAATGAATACCTTATCAAATTTAGGCCGTGATGCTGACTGGGAAGTAACATATCGCAAAGTCTGAAAAAACTTTTTTTGACCAAAATTCTGACCTTTTGCCAATACTGCATTGTAATATCCCCAGCATTAACTCTCAACTACAATAAGATGTGATCAATTTCCCCTTGATGTTTAACCACACAAGGCCGAAGAAAGAATTATAAACATATAATGTTCCCTGGAAACAATTAAAAAATTTTATGTCAAAGAACATGTTAGGAATGTATAAGTTAATTAAACAAAATAGTTCTGTAAGTTCAAGATGCAGATATGAAAAAAAAAAATTAGATTTCTGTATCCATTTTTTTTTAATATTATTTTTTGTTTAAAAAAAATTTTAAACTTACCTATTTGTCAACCGAGATCATAGCAATAATGATCGGATCATGGTAGTTTGCTATGTTGATTGCATCTCACATTCAACGATATCTCGCTTCAAAGTTTTGTACTTCATTACAGATATGAATCAGTAATATTAGAACATTTTAAACATTAGTAAAGTTTATATATAACAATGGAGAAAAACCTACTATTTACAATATAAGTGACAATCTAGTTTACATTATCAACAACTTGAAATAATTTTAATAAATAGTATGTGTTACCTTTAGGCAAATTATCAAATATTTCTTTGTAGACTATTTTTTGTACGAAAACAATCACCATTATCATTTTCTACAATGAATATCCTAAGGCCATCTTTACTTGTAACTCTAGATACGGCAACATATAATTGTCCATGACTGAAAACTGGTCTATCTAAATAAAGTCCAAAGACGTTGCAGAGATTGACCTTGGCTCTTATTAATTGTCATAGCAAAGCAAACAGATACTAGAAACTGCCTTCTTTTTAGTACAAAGGGCCATTTGGAATCAGAAGGGGATAAGACTATTCTTGGAATAAACACTTTTTCTCCAATATGAGTTCCTTGTTATTATTTGAGCTTCCAAAACCCATTTTGATAATTGAGTGACTAAAAGTCTAGTACCATTACAAAGTCCATTACTTTGGTTTAAATTTTAAAGTAACATTATTGGGAGACCTACTTTCAATCTGAGTTTATGGTTTGGAATACCAAGGAACTTCAATGAATTGAGAAACTCTATTGGATACATGACATCTTGGTCTAGAATGTTGCTTGAAGCTTTACATAATGAATCTGCACTAAGATATGTCTCTTCATACATTAATAAGATCAATCATGTAACCATTTATGTCTTCTACCACTTCATTCGTTGGAGCTAAAATTGCTCTCTCTTCTAAATACTTAGAATCGTTGTATTTTGTATCGAAGTCAGGAGAGGTAGCTTTTACAATATCATTGAAAGGATGAGCACCAAGCTGAATTAGTAAATCATGCGGTATTTCAATCAATGCTTCACCTCCACTATTACTAAGTTCACCATTACCAATTTTCAACATCCATTCAGCAAATTCCCTTGCTGCAATATCACCTAGGTTTTGTGTCAAACTCATATTTATTGTTAAAATGAAAACTTTGCAACCGTTCCATAATGACGACTTATTATATATGTACTATATAAATGAAATATATTACAAACCCTTTATTTAATCAAATATTCCTTCCTCTTGTATTTTTTCTTAACACTTTCACGAAAGCCCAAACATAAAGAAACAAAAGCACCTAAACATAAGCACTCAATAAGACAGCAAGAACTAAGATTGATTACATTAAAGTTCCTCAAATATTTTAGGCTTTGCTTCAAAATTACATAGAGATAGATTAGATTATATGCACAACCAAGTAATGGAATTCATGAAACTTTTCACTCACTATTATGTAATCTTCTATTCATAAAATAAATAAATAAAACTAAAGCATCTATAAGCACTCAATCCAAAACACTAAGATACACACAATAAAAATAAATGAGTAAACAAAATAAACAAAGCTAACAACAACATTTAAAAAAGCCTGCTAATAAACTGAGCCTAATAGCACGAGCAAGTACAAAAATTAAAAGAAACAAAGTCTAATAAGCATTCTAGTAAATTAGAGACATATATTAATAAGGAAATAACAGTAAAATTTACATTAAAAACTCAGTAATTAACATTAAAAACCAATAACTTTACTTACTAAACTTTACAAAATAACTTTACTCCTCAAACATTCATGTAGGGTCACGTTTTTCTGGCCAAGCCCAAGATGCATGGGACCTTAGACCAGTGAGCCCAGTATAATGAATTTGTAGAGAGTGGGCCAAAGAGCTAGGCTTTAGTGTATGGACAATGGTCATCACGGTGTTCTTCATGGACCGAGTTTATCAAAGAGAATCGGTCCTCGACACGATCCGAGGAGCTTTTTCTGGTACCTCCGGTGTGTTGAGGGGGGGGGGGGGGGTCACAGCCCCGCCCTTCTATCTCTCTTTACTCCTTCTTTATAGTAGTTTCCTCCCTCTTGAATGGGGTCCCTAGGGCAGGTACTTGTCCCATCAGCCCTCTCCTCTAATTGTTGGGAGTGGTTATAAGGACAGAGAAGTATAGCCGTGTCGGACACAAGGCATCGAACGCAATGATGGCAGCCTTTCCCTTAGGCACTTCCGTTTTCTCTGTTGTCCTTTTCTGTCTTTAGTACTTTTCCTGCTCTGTGGGACCATATGGAGTGTCACCACCGGTGGCAGGTTGCCTCCTTTATCCTCGGCCCCACCCATGCCGAGGAGGATTCTCCCCATGGCCGAGGAGGGGCTTTTCCTAAGACTGGGCCATTGGCTCAATGTAGGCATCGACGTGGACTTACTGGTCTTTTATCCCCCACAATAGCCCCTCAAAATCCTGTTATCCGGCTCCTCGGGCGGAGAGGAGGGTTTTGGTGACATCAAGCCTCTGTCACGGCTTGCCAAGACAGGCCCTCCACTAAATGCCAGAGCCTCTTTGTTTGCCTAAGACGCGTTCCTGACTGTGAGACATTCTTTTAGTCTATCCAAGCCACGTTTCTGTTGTTTCGGTGCACAAGGCGCGCTTTAATTAGGGTCTCTTCACGAGGTGACATAAATCTAGCGGTTGAAGACTACTTTGGAAATTGAGCGAGATTTATTTCGCTTGTAATTCCTTCTTGGAGATTTGGGTGAATTGATTGCCACCAGGTTCTGCCTCCTATATAAGACGCACGATGGGAGGTCATTCCCCTTTATTTGCAGATCCTTGAGCTTTTCGGGTTCTTAACTCTCCAAATGTTCCCAAAGTCCCCATTATGAGTGTGACTAAGGTTTAGAGAGTGAAATGGTCATGTTTAGGGTGAGGGTGAGGGTGAGGGAACCAAACCCTCTTTAGAAGCCTTGGGTATCTCCGAGATTCAGAATGGCCCGGTCAGGGCAAGGGAGACAAAGGCTAAAGATATTTCTTCCCCTTAATAGGATAAGAGAGGAGTTTTTTCTTCCTTGAGCCAAAATCCGAAGCAGGTGGAGGTCGCATCAGATTTTTGGTGCGACAACATTGGGATTTTCATTCGACGCCGTGTGCCATGCATGTGAGGGTTTGGGCTTCCCATTTCCGGTACCATCCATACTTGCTTGATTACTGCTAGAGCAATACTTGCTCGATTGCTACTAGAGCAAGTATGGAGATTTTGGCGTCTCTGCCTCTTCTTCTCTTCCACCGCTAGTGCCATCCGGACTTGCTTGGTTACTGCTAGAGCAAGGTCGTGAATCGGGCGCCTCCGCTTCTTCTTCTCTTCTACCACCGATGCCATCCGTACTTGCGCTATTGTTGTTGAAGTTAGATTGAGGATTCATCGTTCCCGTGGGCCCTCTTTATTTTTAGTTACCTTCTGATATAGGCTTGTCTAAGCTCTTTTTATGTATATTGTACTACTTCTTTATCTAATAAAAGATGATTTTACCTCATTTTGTGTATCCTTTCTTTTCTGCAATAATTATTCTTTCGAACAATACTTAGAATCGATGCCCTTGTCAGTAAAGAGTTATCACTTTGAACTTATCAAAACCGATGGGCACAACAATGCCGACTTTAAGTAGGTTAACTATATAAGACTAACCGGGATGACAGCCGCATGTTCTATCTCGCGAACGGGGTGACCGTTCGAGGACGTGTAATCTAAAATAAACTGTCCGAGGAGGTCGACAGGTGCTAGGGTTCTTTTCCACGTTTTCGATGATATTCGTAACTTTAACTTGCTTTAGGCGTCTGGTCCGAGGACCGAGGCATGATTATACCTAGTCTAAACACTTAGGAAGGTACCATTGTGTGTTAGTTTCCATAAAGCCGGAGGTCCGAGGACCACGCAGGATCTCCATTCTGCCTAGGACTTAGGCCTTTCTTGGAGTGACTAGTTTCCCCATAGGTTTGAGTCCGAGGACCATGCAAGACCTTGGTTCTGTCTAGCATTTAGGCTTTTGCGGTGACTAGCTTCCCCATAGATTTGAGTCCGAGGACCATGCAAGACCTTGGTTCTGTCTAGCACTTAGGCTCTTGGAGTGACTAGTTTCCCTATAGGTTTGAGTCCGAGGACCATGCAAGACCTTGGTTCTGTCTAGCACTTAAGCTCTTGGAGTGACTAATGTCCCCATAGGTTTGAGTCCGAGGACCATGCAAGACCTTGGTTCTGTCTAGCACTTAGGCTCTTGGAGTGACTAGTTTTCCTATAGGTTTGAGTCCGAGGACCATGCAAGACCTTGGTTCTGTCTAGCACTTAGGCTTTTGAAGAGTCTAGTTTCCCCATAGGTTTGAGTTCGAGGACTATGCAAGACCTTGGTTCTGTCTAGCACTTAAGCTTTTGGAGTGACTCTCGACTTCTTTTTCCAGAGGGGACTCAACGGACTGGACTACTAGGCCCGCGAGAATTAGCCCCTTGTCAAGTGCGTGGGGCACACATCTGACGTCAGAAGCCCCTAGGACCACGTTTCGCTTAGCAACCCTTCTCGTGTGATCAACGCTTCCAAGTATGGACCTGAGTGTAAGCCTAATTACGACAATGACGGTGTGTTTTAGGAAATAATGGGGAGGCTTTCGTGTAGCTTGTACCACCGCCACAATGGTCTTCCGGATGGACTCCCTGCGCGCGAAGCATGATCCTGCCGTGATTAGTCGCTACACTTGCTAACGCACAAGCTCTTTCCATAGACGGCGCCAATTGTAGGGTCACATTTTTTTGGCCAAGCCCAAAATGCATGGGACCTTAGACCAGTGAGCCTAATACAATGAATTTATAGAGAGTGGGCCAAAGAGCTAGACTTTAGTGTATGGACAACGGTCATCACGGTGTTCTTCATGGACCGAGTTTATCAGAGAGAATTGGTCATTGGCACAATCCGAGGAGCTTTTTCTGGTACCTACGGTGTGTTGGGGGTCTCGGCCCCGTCCTTCTCTCTCTCTGTACTCCCTTTTTATAGTAGTTTCCTCCCTCCTGAATGGGGTCCCTAGGGCAAGTACTTGTTCCATCAACCCTCTCCTCCAATTGTTGGGAGTGGTTGTAAGGATAGAGAAGTATGGCCATGTCAAACACAAGGCATTGAACACAATGATGGCAGCCTTTCCCTTAGGCACTTTCATTTTCTCTGTTGTCCTTTTCTGTCTTTAGTACTTTTCCTGCTCCGTAGGACCATATGGAGTGTCACCACTAGTGGCAGGTTGCCTCCTTTATCCTCGGCCACACCCATGCCGAGGAGGATTCTCCCCATGGCTAAGGAGGGGCTTTTCCTATGATTGGGCCCTTAGCCCAATGTAGGCATCGACGTGGGGGCTACTTGGTCTTTTACCCCCCACAATTCAGATCTTAAACCATCCATCTTATAAAACATAAAGACAATCAGAAAGAAAAGTGAAATCCTAACAAAAATCTCTTAAATGGAAAAAAATAATAATAAAAAAAGGGGAAAATTAGAACTCATATGTTTTTCAATTGAGATAAAAGAAGAACCCAAAAGATGGCTCTAATGACCATATATAAAAGAAAAGCCAATAGGAAATAACAAAACGCTATTCTAAAAGAGAACCAAGTAAAAGCATTGTTAAATATTACGTGTATATAACTATATATATATATATAGGCAAATATTCCCTTAGGAAAAATTATTACTGGCCAACACCAAAAATCTTATAAGAAAACTACGACCGATTAAGAAAATCAACCCTTAATGGATACATATAATAAATATAACCTCTGTTAGTAGAGAAAGTGAAACCTAATATATGAACCTTGTTTTAGATTCAAAATGTTGCATTGCTAAAGCACATCCCTAAAATTCTATTACTCATCAATAAAAAAATCAGCCCACTACCTTCTTTTTATCTCTTCATTGGATTGTGAAGAAAAATTTTCAATAAAAGCTCAATAACTAACACCAAAGGGTGGATGCACACACATATGAAAAATTATGTGAACATGGAACTTTTTATGAATCATATACTTATTCAAAGCAGCCCAAAACACCAAAACCTACAAATATTGGAAAAAAAAAAAAGATTTAGAAATCAATCATTATTGAACAACTAACATGTTTTTTCCTATACATATTCAAGAGCTAAAACTCATGATGCCACCCCAAAAACTTTGAATTATGATAAATCAAGAAGAAAGCATCTAAATAAAAAGTATAACACAATGACTTAGATTGTCCCTAATCAATAAATACAAATCATCTAATGACTTAGATTGTCCCTAATGACAGTAAATAATTAAAGATTATAATTTGAGGCCAAAACATTGAAAGAAAGAGAATAAACGTCCGGATTTTAATTCAAATTCAAATAACAAAAAATAGCAGTGAGGATGTGAAATAAGAACTGAAATTAATGATTACATAATCATCACAAATAGAAATTCAAATCCTTCAAAACCAGCACAATGTAATCATTGAGCTACACTGAATAGTAAAATTTAACAAAAACAAATAAGCCAAAATTAATTGCAAAGTCGAGCAAACATAATAATCAAGATTCATGGACTAATGTAAAAAATTAATTAAAGAATAAATGAATTAGTGAATCAATAGAAGTACGCAGAATATTGTTGTTCTTTGGTCATTCAGATGGAACCATGAATTAAAATAAAAACATTTGCATAATATTTTATTGGCTTTTAAAATAAAAAGGTTCTTCTAAAGAAGTTATTAAGAACCGCAACAAAGAAAGATGAAAGAGAGACTATAAAAGAAGCGGAAGCAAACATTGTAATATGGTTTGAGTTGCAAAAAATATGAAAGATTGTTTTAGTTTTTAATAATCTATTGCCTATTTCCAATATGATGATGTTAAAGAATTTGGCTTCCATTATCCAAGGATATATAAATAAATACTTAAAGCAAAATTAACATCAAACAGTAAAACTTAAAAGCAAAATTTACACTATATTTTGTAAATAAAACATAATAGTTCAATGTCATATGACCAGTGACTTTTATGAATAAGTAAACTTAGTATATATTTACACCCATTCAAAATAACAGCAACAACCAATAGCCTAAGGTGAATTGTAAATGCCAACTTCTAAATTTTAGTATGTATGTAGTGCTTTAACTTAATTCCATGAACTTACAGATAAATATAGTCACTATTTTACTAACAAATGTGCAATTAAACAATTAGGAAAGAAATACATCAATACATCAAAACAAAGAACCATAAACTTTGCATACAAAAAAGAATCCAACAACTTTAGACAATATTTATACATTTTGGTGAAAACAGATTCAGCTCTTACAAAAGATAATCTTGAACAACATTGAACAAACAATTTTTATTTTTATTTCATTATATGGTGTTCTTATTGTCAAGGAAACCCTACATAATAATAGAGTAGGTTGAAGATGTAGGAAAAGGCGGAATAAAAATGTTTTAATATTATTATTAAAAGACTTTTCTAAGATAGGTTGAAGAAGATCACTAAACACCAATCCAATCTAACTAACAACACAAATATACATCAGAATTGAATCTCACACCAAATATTCATTTTTAAATTGCTACACTTCTTAATGTTGCCTCTCATGAATTCCTTCCCCATTCAAATATTTATATTCACTAAAAACAAAGAACTTGTATTTGTAAAGAACCTGTGATTGGTGCGATTCAACACCATTTCAATCTCTTTTACCAAAAAGCAATAATCCCAAAAAGAACAAATCTAACCCAAATACCCAAAACAAAATCAATTCTAACCTAAAGACCTTAGTTAAAACAAAATCTAACCCATATAATCATGAACTGATATCAAAAAACCTATAGTTAAAAAACAATAGTTAATATCCACACATGAATATATATATATATATATATATATATATATTCATTTAATCTAAGGATATAAAAGCATACGAATGATGTAAAGCACATAATTCCATAGATATATCAGAATCATAACAAAGATTCTAGTGCTTCAAATATTATATGATAAAACAAAGAAGTTATATCATATCTAAATAAACCTAGAAATCTTATTGGCGGTGTGCATCTGTAACCATAGGTTTTACGAATCAAGTTTGTACCCATATAAAATTATATATATGGCAAGCCACAAGATCCGAAACTTGAATTAATATATCACATATATCAATCACAAGATACGATTTATCAAACAATAGTTCTTAAATGAAATTATGCAGGAAAATTACTACGTAAATTTGAAGAATCAATATTCTAGGGTTCTACATTATTGTCCATGCCGTAAGAATCAATTTTCACAACAAAGCACCAAAAGGGGAAGAATGAACACAGAGAATTGATGCGTACCTTTCGTCAGAATAGCGCCGATCTCTATCTCCGTATCTCAAAACCTCCGGGACGTTTGATCGCACGAATCAACACTGGATCGCAAAATCTAACGAGAAGAGATCGCTAGGGTTTTTTTTTTCCTTTTTCCCTTTCTTTGTATCGCAATATCGACAGGGTTTTTTTTTTTTTTTTTTTTTTAGAGAGAGAAAATGTTAAGAGTCCGAAGAGATTGGTAGATATTTTTTAGTTTCTACGTTTTTTTTTTTTTTTTTTAAATATAAACAATTACAATCAAACGGTGTTAAGCTTTTGAAAACAATATAATGTATCGCTTTTTAAAGTGGAACATGGCTGAATTTTAGATAGGCACTTATCCTATTTGTCACCACCTCCTTAATTATAGGAACTCACTTTCTCTCGAAACCACGCTATTATATAGATATAGATATAGATATAGATATATAGGTATATTTTAAATACTTTGAAAATAATTTATGTTTATTTGAGGTTTTAAAATTAAGTAACAAACTAACAACAATAAAATCCTTGAAAACATATCTAAAACTATAATTTATGTTTATTAAAATTGATAAATAAATAAATTATCCGAATATAATGTCATTCCTCAAAAATAAAAACATTAAGATTATAAAAAGGCTAACCAAATTAATTACCAAATGCTATTTTTTTAGAAGAAGAAAGAAAAAAAAATGATATAGATTAAAAGCATTGTTTCTATTATTTAATATAAAAAAATTTGCATTTTTAAGGGTTTATAAAAAAAATTAAAAAGGGGTACTAACTGCTTTCTTTAAAAAGAGAAAAAAGAAAATGAGAAAAGAGTTATGTTTAAGACTTGGTCATGTTGAACTGATAGGCAGGTGCGAATAAGACCAAAGTTTGAAAAGTTACTTTAAAACTTAATAAAATCACGGGGGCAGGCAAACAAAATGAAAAGGGTAAAACCAACTCTGTGGTCTGTAGTCGTTGACGTGGATGTAACATTACATCATTTTTTGTTGAATCCAAATTATTGAGAAATTCTCAAGTTAGTGTATTCAATAACTTTTTGTAGTTCATAAAAAAATAAAATAAAAAATAAAAAAAATAAAAAAACAAAAACAAAAAACTTTTTGTTGGGGAGACAAAAGTCACAAAACATATTAGTTTAAAAATAATTTTATATATAATTACCTTTTTTTCCAAGTATAATGAACACCCTAATTTGCATGTAGCGCTGCCATTGACCACCTCAACCTAGCGATTACGGCAGAACCACGAAGAGAGAGAGAGCACAACCACAACCTCCTTGAGAAGTCACATGATACAAATATAATGTCTAAATCACAAAAGACAAAACCCTCTTTTCTAAACCACAACTGAACTAGCTAGCCTCCAACCAGAGAAAGTAAAAAGGAATTCTCATGTTCCAGAGAGATGCGTGTTAATGTCCTTCACTTCTTCTTTCCATTTTCCAAATGATAATCATGGTGCTGCGTATTTTGGGTACACCGCCGGACTTTCTGTTAAGGGCGTGGTAAGCAAATCTTTGATGGTATTTTGGAATTGAGACCTTAGAAAATTGCTTTGTAAAAACATGATCTTTGTTTTAAAATTGGGGTTAAAAGAAAAGCTATCAATACCTCTAAATTTGGAACTCTGTTTTTTCGCAATTGGAAAAACGCAATTTAGGATGCGTTTAGATATTGCTTATTTTGTTGAAAACTAAAAACATTAAAAAAAAAAAAAATTCCGGTTACTATTTACACTAAAAAACACCATTCATATGCCTTGGTGCACTGTTCATTCCCATGAACAGTGCACCAGGCGCTAGTCCAAAAAAAAAAAAAAAAAAAAAAAAAAAAAAAAAAAAACTGAAATGCAAAATGCTAAAATGTGGACATGATCCAAACACTCACTTATTAGAAATCATGGGGCCAAACACTGGTGTTTTTGTGTTTTTCACTGAAAACATGTTTTTGGTCTGCACAATTGTGGGGCCAAATGGGCTCTAATGGATATATGCGTGAATGTGTAATATTACTTTTGATGTCACTTTTGAGAGTGAGAAAGGAATTTTTATAGAAAGACTAATTAATGTTTTACTAACTACATTTCTAGATGTGAAATGTTTTATTTACACTGTATTCTGTTTTCACATTGAATGTGAGATAATCAAAATCATTTGCTTCTGCAATAGCTGAGGCATCAACTTAATTTATATGTCAAAGTAAGCATGACTAATAGTTAGTCCATGAAGAAAGGTTAAGGGAGAGGGAGAGTTGAAGAACTGACAGAGATTTCATGGTTAATTACGTACCTGGAGTTTGATCAACAAGTCTTCTTCTAGCATGTTCAGTACTATCTCCTTTAGCTAGCTTCAATTTGTCAAGAATACCAATCAGCAAAACAAAGACAAGCCATGCTCTCAGAACCATTATCGACTCTAGGGCATCATGCATGCCGATTTGTATTGGCATATTATGCTAGTCACAAGGAAGATAAGTAGTACTTCAATACTTTTAAGGCATAGGAATTGGCTTAGGTATGTAGACCTGTAGAGATGTTGACATGTGTAAAAATCTCAACAGGTCTAGTGTTCCTATACACGAGACTTCATCCTTACAAGGTAGTATATCATGTACTCGGCATATACACAGACAGGTCCCATAGCATGTATGTTGGGTACAAGATATAATTTTTCCATCCTTACGTTATGGCAAAGTATGAGTGATTTTGTATAAGGATAACTACAAGGTAGTATATCCTTACATTACGTTACGGCATAATTTTTCCATCCTTACGTTACGGCAAAGTATGAGTGATTTTGTATTTTTCTTCTTAGTGTCATTTTCTTCTCTCTTTCTTCTCCATTTGGGGGGAAAATGGACCCAATAGAAAATTCCACTTCATTTTATTTTCTTTCCTTTACAAAATAATTATTAAAAAAAAAAAAATTCTTATTTTACTCTCTTCATTTTATATTATCTCTCTCTCTCACCCTGACCAAACTTAGTAGGAAAGAGCTATAACTATCAAGTCATTGCGTAATAAGAGGATCCTAATTGAGAATATCATTTATTAGACCCAATTAAGTCATATAAGAATAAGGGCTACACTTCAGGAAAACAATTGCACATTGAATAACGTCACGCACTACAACAAACTTGAGTTTTTTCCACATTTTTTTATCTACGGTTGCTAAAAAATGTTAATAAAACCCCTAAATTTCTACGGTTGTACTCAACTGTTGATCAAAATAAGGAAATTAACCTACTTATTTCCACATTGGCACAACTGTTGAAACAAGTGTAAAAAAAAAAAAATTAAATAAAAGTTTTATCCACGGTCTTGATGAATGTAGAAGATAAACTACGTCTTTTTTCTACGGTTGTCAGTGTTGAAAATTAAAAACACGGAACTTATATAAAGCTACAGAACAACCCAAAGTTTTATAGATAGCTCTCACAGTTTCTCATTTTCTCTATAGTAGCTCAAATCTCTCTCACACAAAACTTAGAAATTTCAAAGCCAATTTCATAGCTCTCAATCATGGAAATTTCGAAGCTCTAGGTCATGGCAATTGCATAGCTATTGGTCTCTCAACGTTGTGGCTCTATCTCATCGTTACTCACAAAATCGAAGTCGAAGTCTTCCGTCAACTCCTCTACTCTTCGCCTACCTCATCTAATCTCTCCCAAATTTCTAGGGTTCCAAGCTCAATCGCCACTGCGACACGAAGATCATTTTGCCTGATTCGTCTCGATTCTTCAATGGAGGCAAATTCGGTGCGTTTTCATGTTTTGTTTATAAATTGTAATGTTTGGTTCCTGGGAAAATTTTAGAGTGAATATTTAAATTCTCCCTCACTTCCTCTCTCTCCCCAAACCACCAAGGTTCCCTCTCTCTTTCCCTCTTCCTATGTATATGCCTATATATAGGTTTTTGTATCTTTCTTAGATGGCTTTGTGTTTTGTTTCAGAGTCTACTCTGTCGTTGCGCTTCATCCCGATACCATGGAGAAGCTCCAACTTTTCCGGGGAGACACGATCTTGATCAAGGTGAGCTTTTTAGGATCTTCTTGAGTTGTTTCGATTTTTACTTTTAAGGGTTTTTGCTTGTGTTGTGTGTATTGTTGTTGTTGTTATTGCCATTGATGATGATGGATTGACGATGATGATTATGTTGTATGGCTGTGTTGGGTTTATGGGTAAACAGGGTTTTGGGTGATGAATTAGTGTTGTGCTTTTATCTGGGTTTTGGGTTTTTTAGGATCTGTGAAATGGGTTTTTTTTTTTTTTTTTTGGCTTCACAAAGTTCGGTTTTTTGAAGCAGTTGTTGGGTTTAGTTTGTTAATGTAGTGGTTGTTATACATTGTGGAATTGGTTTATTAAATTGTGTGCCTTATAGACTTGTTTAAGGTAAAGGTAATGTAAATAAAGATTATCGTTTCTATGTTTAGAAAGGGAATTGGCTGTTTAGGAGGCAAATTATGCTAATGTTGTTTAAAAGTTGGCATGTTATGTATTGAAATTTTGATTGCTTTCTCAAACTCGTGCATACATGCTTGTTTTTACTTCTTAGTAGTACTCTTAGTGTGAAGTGTGTTCTGTTTGGATGAATTCCTTCCTGCAAAGTGGTACTAATAATGAAATCTCTATCTATGAGCTTGAGATTATTAAGGGAGACTCTTATTAATCTGATTTATGTATATTTCTTTGTTGCTTTTGGTGTTTAGGGGAAGAAAAGGAAAGATACTATCTGCATTGTCCTTGCTGATGACACTTGTGATGAGCCAAAGATAAGGATGAACAAGGTTATAAGAAGCAACCTCAGGGTGAGGCTTGGAGATGTTTCTGTGCACCAGTATGCAGATGTCAAATATGGAAAGCGTGTCCACATTCTTCCTGTGGATGATACTATTGAAGGGGTCATTGGCAATCTCTTTGATGCATACTTGAAACGTGAGTGTCTATTTGGAACCTTTTCATATTTCCCCACTTAAAAACTGAAGTAACTTTTTTGTGTATGACCTTTGTTTGTGGGGGGGTGGGTGGGGTTGGGACCGCAAATGTATTGTATGCGATTTAAAAGAGATACTGTTACAGAAGTTGGATATTTTTAATGCATAAATAGTTAAATTATGTCTAAGTTGGAGAATCTAATTGTAATTTGCCAGCCATTGCAACACATTTAGAGTTTTGTTCTTAAGAGCTGAATTAACAACCAAAATATTTGGTTCAGGATGTGCAGAAATTGTAGTGACTTAGTGACTTATTATAGTCTAGCCATAAATAACAATAGATTGAGTTAGATGCTGAGATAATTTATGGACACTGTTTTATAGAAATTAGTGCTTAATTTTGGTGTAACATAATTTGATGATCTATTTATAATGAATTAATGATGCTGCTTTTCTATACTGACATAAGTTTCTTTTTTACAAAATTTGGAGTTATTATGGGGCAATATGGGAATGGTTTTATTTATTTATTTCCTATGTCAGAAGACTCAGATAGCGTAATTTGGTTAGAAGACTCATGTTAAGGAAGTGAGCATGCAAATATCTAGTGTTCTTTTACTTCCTTACTAGAGAGTTTATTTTTTAATTTTTTATTATTAAAGGGCTGAGAATTATTTGCTGAGTGTGCTGAGGTTTTTCTTGTACTTTATTAGTGATCTAATTACTATCAATGCAGTTTGGTTGATGGATCATTGGTTGCTAGTCATTCCTCTGTATCTGAAGACATTATCATGGTTAATAATGGTTGCCTATGCTGTACTGTGCGAGGAGATCTTGTTAAAATGCTTTTGAAGTTAGTTAAGGAAAAACAGGACAAATTTGATCATATTGTTATAGAAATAACAGGTATTTTACATTAATACCTTTGCAATGCCAATTATCATTTTTTTATGTAAGCAGTAGGGGTGGAGGTTTTACTTTATGTATTTACTCAAATTCTAAAATGACTGATTAGTATAGAGGTATCAATCTTGAAGCATCAGTTGAATCTCATTTGGTATGAATTCCAAGTGGATCTTTCATCAAAATAAGAAAAAAGATGAAAATTAGAACTTATTATAAAAAAGATGAAAGGATATGTATATAAAAAATTCTTCACCAGTTTTCTTTGTTGAATTTATAAACCTCATGTTCAATGGCTTCTTGTTCTTGATCTTGAAGATTTGCTGAATGGCTCTTGTCATTCCTTTAGTATGATGTTATGCCATTTATGGATTTTTTTTTTTTTTTTTTAAAAGAAAATTTTGGCTTCAACAGGAGGGGAAGGAGTGATTTGAACTAGTGACTTCACTTATGAGGTGTGGTCTCTAGCCAATTATGCTATCCCTTGGGTTTGTCTTTTATGAATGTTATTTTAGGGGAAAAAAAGAGAGGTGAAACCTGGGAGATTACTAACTCCATCAAGTGCAGGTACTGAAAAGCTACTCTTTAATTCCTAGAATCTTTTTTGTAGGCCTTGCTAAGCCAGCTCCTGTTATAGAAACATTCTGTAGCAATGAATTGGTTTCGCTTAATTTGAAACTAGATGGAGTTGTTACTTTGGTTGACTCGAAGCATGCCATGCAACATTTGAATGAAGTCAAACCAAGATTTGTAGTGAATGAGGCGGTAGAAGAAGTTGCCTATGCCGACCGTATTATTTTCAACAAGGTAAATTTTGATTTCTTGCCTTGAAATGCTATGGTTCTAAATTTTCTGTTGCGAAGAGATGTATGTCTAGAATAAAGCTATTTTGGCCGCCCAAATTAATTAGATATTTTCCCATATTGGCAGATAGATTTAGTCAGTGAGGCTGAGTTGGAGGTACTGACTAAGAAAGTCAAGGTAAGTTTTTCCGTTGCACATGAATGCTCTGTTTAGTTTGTTAAGTAGTGAAGGGGCATATAAGTAGGAGAGAAGAGATACAGGTGGTAGGTTGTTTGGGATGGGTTGGTCCTTCTCGCCCCAGTTCAAAAGATGCAGGGTGGTTGTGGGAAGAGGATGCACCGGAAGCAAAATTGTTAGTTGGTGATGATCTTGATGAAGGTATGTAGCAAATTATGCAGCAAACAAGAACTCTCCAAATACCTTTTAGTGTATAAGGATTGGCTATTGTAAATACTTTTTAAGTGTACTATTCAAAACAGGTTTTGTGTAGCAAGTAGTGATTCATGTTTCAAATTTAAAAATGTAAAGGGCAATAGACAGAGTAGTTGAGTTATGTTGATTTGTACAATTTGTTTCATTGTGTTAAAAGAGTAGTTGATTGGCTGTTGTAATTCAATTTAGAATTGAACAATTGTGTCTACATTTATGTTTTGAATCAGGTTATTAAATTTTGATCAATATGAAAAGGTGCATTCAATTTTTTTTTTTAATTAAAGAAAAGACTTATTTCAACGTTTACAAACCCTTGAAATTTATCTCAAGGTATCTTTTACCAACGGTTGAGTGCATGTGGAAAAAAGTAACAAGCATACTTTTATAATAATACTTTGACGTTTATTAACCGTTGATAAAAGTGTAACATTTTTTTCAATGGTTGCATAGGTCGTAGAAAAAAAATTTCAATATAGTTTTTAATGGCGGTTCTCGACAGTTACTTTAACCGTCGAAAATAGTATTTTCAACAGTTTTTAGTACCTTTTTCAACGGTTTCAACCGTTGAAAATATCCAAATTTCTTGTAGTAACGTTGGATTGAGCCCCAGTTTGGGGGTAACCGCCAAAGTCAATTTAAGAGCCGACATTTTCTTCCTTCATGTGACTTGTCTGCAACATTTTTATTTTTATTTTTATTTTTATTTTTTTCAGAAAAAGAATAAAATATGAAATAAACTTATCCTCAATTACAAATTTCTCAAAAAAATAAAAATTAGCCATAAATTTGGGTGCACTTTAATTTTGTGTCAAGTGTACTTCTATTTAATAATTATACTATTATTTTGTAAGTTTTTGTTAGCTCAATTGATAAAACATCTTGTGACATTATAGGTTTAAAACTATCTCTTAAAAAACAAATTTGATGACAAGTATCTTTAAAATTTTAATGCACTCCAATTTCATTCTAAATATCATTTCCATAGTCCTCTAATTTATTGTAAAATATAAAAAGATTCAATCGGAATATTAAATAACAACATATGCATCATATCAAATTATTTGATTTTTTTTTTCTGTGATTGGACATGATTGTGTACAGTGATCAAATATATCATTCATTTAGAAAGGATTTGTTAAGAAATTTTTTATTTTATTATTTAATAATTTGGTGACATTTATGGGGAGTGAAGATTTAAAACCCGACTCTTGTACTGGGTTAGTAGACTCTTTACTTAAGGTTATATATACTGGATTGCTAAGAGCCAAATTCTTTGCATAGGAAATGCACTTTGTTAGCTAAATTCTAGATAGTCTCTCATTAAAAATGTTGCATCGGACTAGCTACTAGCTAGCAGCCCAAAAATATTCTAATTGTTACCATAACTTGCCATATCCGACCATATTGTAGCGATCCAATTCATTCATTTTTAAGTTATATTCTCTTTCAGAATGAATAGAGATAATAATTTGTTATTTGGAATTATAGATATTATTATAAATTTATATTTTTCTAATGTGACTTTTAATTTATAACTAGTGAATCACTTAATTATATTGTTATAGTTACAAACTATAGAATGAAATTTTGTGATATATATATATATATATATATATATAAAAATTATGATAATTTGATAGTTAAGATCATGAGGATTTGAATCTGAGACGACTTTATTAGAAATAGGAGGTATCAATTAAGCTACAAAGCCCTTAAGTTGTATTTATATTTATGTAAGTTGATGGTTAACACTATTGAATGAGCTAAATAAACTAATACCAAATTTATTAATTTCATGTTTATACAATATGGATTCTCAAATTATTCAAATAAGTTTTTTGATTTCAAAAATGTTCATATCACTATGCATTTTTATCCCCCTTGACAAATTTTCTAACCTGGTTACTGCAAGGACCCATTGGAACTATGAATTTGAAGGGAAGAAGCCAAGAAAATGCATAATAGTAATTTATTCTCTGTCATTTAACTTTTCTATCCTTTTTATCAAACACATATGTTAGAAATAGAACTATACCAATATTTTCTATTCTCCAACTTTTAATAATAATTTAATTACATAATCGACCAAATTCCAATGTAACACATTTTTAGATGCACGGTAGCTCGAAAATCTTTCTCTATGACTTTTTTGCCACATCAAGAACTAACGCTTAGACAAAACCTCGATAAGTTGTTCCTAAATGGATAATATAAGTAAAGAATCCAAGTTGTTTTCCAAAGACAAGATTTGTCACCCAAAGTGGTGCCATACATCATTAATATGTAATCAACACAAATAAAACAGAGAATTCACATAAGCTCACACTTAATGGCATGAGGGCCAAATTTTCCCAACCAATCTAAAAAATTGTTGACATCAACTTATACATTTGTTGTGTAAAAATGCATTTTTGCTACAATACTTGTGTAAATATACACAAGCACTGTTGTTGTGTATTTCAATTGTTTACTTTCTTTTGTTTCCTAAGAATGAAAGAATAGAGTGAAGGATAGTTTTGGTGTTTGAAAAAAGATAACATTTAAAAATTTAAAAAAAAAAATTTACTTGATTGAAATAGTTTTTTTTTTTTTTTTTTTTTTTTTTTTTTTTTGAGAATCTACTTGATTGAAATAGGATTTAGGATAAATAACTTAAAATAGGTGTTTTGAAAAATTTGTTAAGTAAAATAGAAAAAATAAGTTCTTATACTAAAATAAACATATTATTTTACACAAGCAAAATGAGAATGCTTAGGTTTTCTCCCAAAGGTAAGAATAAGATGATTTTGGTGGGCAGAGTGGAAAATCTGTACCAACTCAATTTTCCATCATTCAAAATCTATCACACAAAACCAAAAAACAAAAATCTCGCACTTTTCATACTCAACCTTTTCCACCCAACTAATGGATAAGTATCCATTGCTTGTCGAAGAGTTCACATACTGTTTTTCTTGACTCGTGGATTGAGGTAAGCATGATTGGAAAAAAAAAATTACAAAACAAAACTTTAATTGAAAAATAATGTCCTCAAGGACTAACGTCCCATGACAAAAATTCGTTCTTTATTTCTGAGGGGTTGATAATGAAGTTTGCATACTTTAAATTGGTACTCCAATTCATTCTCACATTAAAAAATAAAAATAAAAAAATAAAAAATAAGTACTCCAATTAATTGAACAATGATAGTTAGGCTATTTATCGATTTTGTGTATGAAAAAAGATTGACGTATTGGAACTAGAGTGGGTTTAGTAATGTCTCAATCAAAGAACTTAGCAAAGGGGATTGGACCTAGCATGTCCCAATCTGGTTTGCAAAGGACCTTTGGGTCAGGACCCAAGCTTTGTCCACGGGCCTGTAGAAGGACCCAACGGAGCACGTCAATTCGAAATGAACCTTGCCCAAACTTGGTAGGGACCTTTATAAAAACTTACCTCTTATATGTGCGAATCTCATTCAAGCAACTACCTCAAGCATCTTTAGCCCATAAGACATACCATTCACAGCCCACAGGCACCTCAGACTTGATAAACAGCCCAGCTGAAGCCCAATAAGCAATCCAAATATGCCTTTCCAAGCCCATCATACACAGCTACCAAAGTAAGCTCACTAGTCCTCCTTGTCAAATAAATAATAATTTATATTATATGTAACAAATACATAAACATCAATTGTATTTCTATACATACAATTATAATTAGTCACTAACTCGTGCGATGCACGAAAAATAAATTAAATATAATATATAATTTAATCTTACTAAATAACAGTATATAGCTAAAACATATACTGATAGTTATATGTTATAAAATGAAGAAAAAAAATGTTTTGTACAACTATTATTATTATTTACAATGCATTGAAAAAAACTTATGCAACATAAAAAAAAAAAAAATGTCATTATAAATTAACAGAATTACCCGTGCAATGCATAGGAAAGCTATCGAGTATGAGGTATGATTTAATTTTGGTTTAATTTACTACAATCATCATATCAGTATAATTTAACAAGAAAACTTAGTTTGTATAAATGCATTGTATACTTAGAAATGTGAGGTAACATTAATAAAATACAAATTGTAGCAATTTTGCAAGATGATATCTAAATAAAATTGAACATATTTAATAAATTAGAACATAAAATCGTGGGTTCCAATTAACTTAAGTAGTAAAATTGAGTACCATCCAACAACATTATAATTCTTTTGGGAATGAACCTTAAATGAGCACAATGTTTAGCAAATTTATTTATTTTTCTATGATATATATGAATATTTTGCAAACATAACTTTGATAGATTTTTTAAAAGATTTAAAAAATTCTTTGTTTCTTCTTCTTTGATTGCACATCAAGATTCTAATTTAAAAAATCCCTAACCTCAATATGAAATATGCAATTAAACAAAAATTTAAATAAACATTAGGATTCCAATTATCTTGCATGCAGGCCTACTCCCTTCTCTTGAACAATGTCCGTCATAACGATTCAAGATACTATTTAATGATGATAATTACATAAAAGAAAAGGGAAAAAGAACAATAGTAATAAACTGAAACACAAAATACTATTCTATCTAATAGATGTTATAAGACCCTTTTTTTCTAAATATTTGATATTTCAAAATTATTTTTGTTACAAAGCCTCTATCGGAACTTATTTAGTTATATAAAGAGTTCCACATTTGTCACATATCATTGAATTGCATAGAACTCAACTTTGGTGAAATTAATTTCTACTTTGAACTTGATTTTGAGAAAATCAAGTTCCAAAAGATGCTACATAACCAAATAAGTTGCAATAGAAACTTTTTAACAAAACAATTTGCATAAACTAAATATTTAACAAAAAAACACCGACATTGCAATGTTAAAAGAAAATTTTGTAATAAATTGAAAGACAAATATAGTTTTTCTAAAATTATTGTGATTGTTTTGTAACTTTTCAAATCTGCCAATCAGTTTCAAAAAACCACCTAATCCATAAGAGAATGATATCTAAAATCAAATAAATGTCAATTTAAATGTCTGAAAAACTAAGTCTATCAAAATGTATGACAATAAAACAACACAAATCAACCAATAATAACCTCGAATTTCAATACTTGGCAAGAAATAGTCAAACCCATTAAGCCAAGAGTTTAAATAATATTTTTGACATTCGAAATTCAGGGTCTCCCTCTTTAATTTTGTGGCTTGAATGTGTACTTACTCGGACGTGGTCATAGCATAAGTCCCACCCTTTCTATGTAATAGTGGTTAATCTATGAATGAAACTTTGGCAGACTTTTCTCTTGAAAAAAAAAAGGAAAAATTACAATTAAAATAAAGAAAGGCTGCATGTTATCCATATTGTGCATGGGACTTGTTTACCTAGCATTCAATGAGAGTGCCAGATTGAACCAAATTTAAAAAAAAAAAAAAAAAAGGATATAATAGAAAAAGAAAACGAATTCATAGAAAAATAATACAGGTATCAAAATAGAAGTTAAAAACATATATTGTAGCATTCCTATTCCTCCCCTAACTCCTTAAAGCCAAAGTTTAATGAACCAGATAACCAATAAAGCAAAAATTTAAAGAACCCAACTTACAAGAAGAAGCAGAGGAGAAAGAAAGGGCAATAAAGCCAATTAAGAAGACTTGTTTGTTGAAGAGGCTGTGTTTGTTTTCTAAATCTTTGCGGCGTTTAGACTTCAAAGGCTTTTGTGTAGGGTTTACACGTTTTTGGGTCTTTGGGTTTTAAAGAGAAATTCCTATATAGTCGAAAATTAGGGCTGGAATGAATGAATGAAGGAGAGAGAAGTGAAGGGTTTGGCTTAGAGTCTAAAGATAAAAATGAAGAGAAAAAATGGATTAGTCTGCAATCACTATAACACCCCGACCCAATTTTTATAATTAAACTATGTGTTTAAGTGGTTAAGTATTATTAATATTTTAAGCCACTTACTTACAAAAATTAATATAAGAGTATTTAATAAGCATATTATTTTATAATGCCATTGAATGAGAATTGTAAAGATTATAAATAATTGAAATGGCTATTTGTATTATAAATATACTTAGTATGTGCAAAACTATATTAAGTGGTTAAGTTATGAGATATATATATATATATATATATATATATATATATATAGTTGTTGGTGTTTTAACTATGTATGATGCATGAGATATTATAGAACATATATGCTCTTTTAATGTGATGAATATAATTTTATAAAGATAAGGATATATATATGTGTGTGTATATATATATATATATATATATATGTATATGCAAAGTGATATTATTTTTGTAGAAAGGTGTGAGTGTGAATGCAAGAAATTATTTTGTAGGAAAGTTTGAGTGTGAATGCAAGAAAGTTGAAAAGTGGGTGTGATTTTCTTTCCCTAGCCTTACACGTATCCACCCCAAATTTTCCACTCTCCTTATCTGATTTTGCTGCCCCAAAAGTCTTCTCCCATATCTAATCTTCTTGGCTGCACCAGACAAGAAACTCCAGCCACTCTTTCCCTACTCTTTTCCTTGTTCTTTGTTTCTTTCTTCTCCCCTTCTTACATGACAGCCCTCCCTCTCTCACCAAAGAAAAATATCTCTCTCTAAAGAAGAAATTAAAGAGTTAACACTAAAATTTCAGCTTCAAATTGTTGGGGGTAAGTAATCAAAACTTCATTTATTTATTTTTACTTCTTTATCCTCTATCCTGATTTTAGAGGCTGAACTATGATTCTGTGTTAGTGATTGAAAGTTTGATGATATTTTGATCAATTGAATGCTTATTAACATATTTTAATATGTATACTATAGGTATAAAAATACCCAAATGAAATTAAGGCCTATTGCTATTTTTATGATGATTTTGTAAGAATATGTACTGAAGCTGTCTCTGTGACAGATTTGATGTTTACAACAAGAAAAATATGTATTAAATTGTATATAGTGAATTTTGATGCTAGGGATAATTCCTATGAAACATAAGACATTTGTGGTTGTTATTGAATTGGTCTCACAGAATTTGGATTAATATAAAAATAATGGTTTAATTTATAATTTGCATGAAATTCTGTCAGGACAGATTTGAGTATGCCATTTTGTGTGATTTTTAGTAAATCATGTGTTTATGCTTTGACTCCGAAATTTTTATGGTTTATACTGGACATACAGGGGAGTAGTTATGTAAAATTTCATGACAATTGGATGTGTTTGGACAGCCCGTTTGTATTTTACAAATGGGGCATATGCTGCTGGAATAGAACAGTGAACAGTAAGGGACATGCCTAACTTTGAGGATTTAATTCTAAAGTTAGGGTGAATTTTTTGAGCTATAATTTAATATGCTCATCCTTTGGTATGTTAGAATAATATATAAATTTTATGAATTGGTTTCTCTATGATTATTACATCATGTTGTTTGATGAATGTATTTTGTATTTGTGGGAACCTCTTTGAGGTGGGATTAGGACTTCATTGATTCTAAGAGATAGGCTTTGAGATGAATGTGAAGTTTATGACAAGGAAATTATGGATAGTAATAAGCTTGATATTTGGTTTAGGTGTTACCAATATCCAAGTCTAAGCTCCTTTGACTTTAGGCTCTCGGTTCCTCCGCTTTCGGGTAAGGGATAAGTTATATGGGCACTTGGTAAGTCATGAGGTTATTTTAAAGTATATTATGCATTAAAATGTTTTTGATTAGAGATATGGCATGTAATCATTATTTCGACAAAGATATGTTCGTGAGCTTTCGAAACCTTATGTATATGATTCAGCATATTAATGCTATTACTGATTCCATGAACATGATGTTTAAAGAAAAGAATGGAAATGTTATTATTATGAAATTTTATGCAAAATAAGAAGTTTCAGTATGATGTAACAGTATGAAATGTTTTCGGGTTATGTCCTCTGGTGATTTGAACTCGGCTAATAGGAGTTAATTACTGGCTTTCCATGGAAAAAATGTTATATGTTTGGCTATTTAAAGTAGAGGAAATAGGGTTGCCCGTAACTCTAGGCCATTTAAAGTAAAGGAAATGGGGTTGCCCGTAACTCTAATCTAAATAAGGCCTTCTCCCTAATGTGTATGGATGACGGGGAGGAACAAAACCTGGAGGGGATGTGCCATCAGGCCTCCCAAAGGGGACAATATCATACACACGGGGGCACCCAAATGTGATGAGGCCTTCTCTGTACGGACTTATCGGATATGGACTAACCAATAAGTTATTTATGAGCAGCTATATTATGTTATTAATCATGAGAGAACGATTTTTATTTAAATGCATTATGAAAAGTTAAAAGCTCTCATGAAAAAAAGTTTCTGATAAAGAGAAAAGTTGTTCATTAAAGACAAAAGTTTTTGAAGTTCATTTGTACTATAAAGATACAACTTCTGATGAAAGTACAAATTTACCTTTAAAAGTTATCAGATATCTGTTTTTATGAAACATTAAGTTTTATGACCATGAAAGATATAGAATTTTATGAGAAGAAGTTTAAACAAAAAAGTTTTCTTATTAGTCAAGATGTTTCTAGTTTAATACAAAATTGCTGATTATCCGATTTAAGTTAAAATAATTATTTTGTAATGAGAATATATATGGCGACTTAGTAGGAAATGAAAGAAGTTTAATCCGAAAGGTTTTGGTAATATTAAACCGATAAGAAAAAGGAGAACAATTATTTTCTATGAAGAGCGTATAAGTTATTATTATGAATAGTATAAAATACTATGCATGAAAAGATGTTCTCCTGTTCGAATATTCATAGAATGAAATGATTTGATTTACATGCATCCTTATTGAATTTGCATATATCTTACCTTTGCTGAGCTGTGTAGCTCACCCCTTCCACTCTTTCGGTTAGCGGGTTTTATTTTGGAGCAAAGGGAGCCTTAGTCGAGTTTTCGAAGGAGTTGGTTTAGTTTTATATGTATAGATCCTAAATTAGCAATATGATGTTTAGATTTGTAGCATTGTTTATTTTAGGATCTAATGAAAGTGTATACCTTAAAGTATTAAGAGATGTATTATGTGAAATTCTGAATTTGAACAATTGGTGAATTATGTTATTCTTTGGAGTACAATGTAGATGCTCTAAATGTCAAGTGAAAGGTTATAGCTTTTAAGTAAAGAAACAAAAATGAAAAGAAAGAGGAAAGCTTTTGTAAAAGTTAAGTTGGTTCTTGTTAATATCAGGTTTAGGCTTGATATTAGCATGCCGGTCATGGTCACAAATCCAGGTATCGGGTTTGGGGCGTGACAATCACTTGTTGTATTGACATTGAGATTGTTAGCGATTTTTTTCAAAGACAGAGGTGTGCAGTTGGAAAAGAGAAAGCGCTTGCAAATCGCAGTTTTTTTTGCAGTTCGATTATATTTATACCAACCTCTATTTTGGGTAAGGGTTAATTTAAAGCATTTATTATAATTTGGGATTACTACATTTTCTAATCACAAAAAAATCTAGGGGTGTGATGAAAAATTATTTCTCCACACATGATACTCATCACACTCCTAGTTTTTTTTATGATTGGAAAATGTAGTAATCCCAAATTATAATAAATGCTCTAAATTAATCTTTACCCAAAAAATAGAAGAGCCTACGAACACGCGCGTGAGCGTGTGCTCAGAGGCTAGTATTACGTAATTATTATCCATTTTTGCCATTTTTTTTTTATTGCAGTAATCAACATGTTATTGATTGGAAGATGATGCAATAATTTAGTATTAACCTTTAGGTGGAGGAAAAAAAAGATCCTCTGAATAAATCTTATAAATGGTGCATATATTGAAAATGCATAATACAATTGTGTACATGTGATGACCTTTACAAAAGCTGTTATGAAGAAGTTGGTGGATCAATGTAGAAAAATGAAATATTTACATCAGGTAAAACTATAAAATAATGCACTACATCCGAAACATGGAATAGGTGAATGTAAGGTTGAATTTAATCAACTATCTTATTGGCTTTATTTCGTGCCAAATTTGCTTGTATTTCAGCATTTAGTAACCCTGTATTTAGGTGGGTTTGTTGTAAGGGTAGTGAGTGAGATAGAGTGTTGATTGCTCAAGAGTGTGCAAGAAAACAGAGACTCGCGGCTTGATCTTGCGGGTGACTCGCGGCTGTAAGCCGCCGGATGCAAACACACACGTGCCAAGCATGCCAGAAGGTGAATAGTCATGCTAGCTGGAGCACTACAGGACAAAACATGACAATCGACCATATGGTTATCTCGCGACCGGGTCTCGCGACTCAGTCAAGCCGCGAGGCCAAGCCGCGAGCCACCCCTGTTTCTAAAAACCCGACGTTTCACATTCTCCTCTCACCCCAGTATAAATACCCCTTATACCCACAAATGAAAGAGAGCTTCAGAGAGAATTTTGAGAGAGAAACCCTAGAGAAAAACAAGATTGATTCACCTACAATCTATACATTAGAGTCTCTTCAAATTCCTCAACTCTCTTCCTCTCCATTGTCAAATCCTTGAGAGGCATTTTACCAAAACCTTGTTCTCACCATATTCATCTTTGTGAGAGGGCTGTTTGGTGTTTCTGGGGAAGCGATTAGGAAGGAACCAATTTACATTGGTTGATGCTACGGTCTAGTAGTAGCGGAATCCGGGAAGCTAGAATAGAAAAAGGTTGGCGCAACCTCGTTGGAGCAAGAAGCTTGGAGGGCTTAGGTGCACTGGGTAGATTAGGCTTGGAGGGTCTATTGTTGTCCATGTATCCCAACTACATTTTCTAGTGGATTGTTTACCGCTTGGAGGGCGGCGGAGAGGTTTTACGCCGAGGGCTTCGGTTTCCTCTTTGATAACACATCGCGTGTTGTCTTTGTGTTTGCATCTTCCTTCCCTTTATCTTTGCCTTTTATTATCTGCTGTGGGTTGTGATTTTAATTTGGCTTAGATAGTTTCTCCGATTCTATATTATAGCTTATGTTCATTTTCTGCACACTAGGTGTTTGACATAAAGCTTGAATTGATTAATTTGTAAATTGGGGGTCTAAACGTTCAAGGGTGTTTTTACACATATTTGAACTTTCGGTGAACTTATTAATATTATGCCGGCTATGGTGGAGAAGTTGGTGGAGCAATGCTATTTGTTTCACATTCTAATTGCTTTCAAGCAACATTTGCCATGAACCCATGATACAAAATGTGTTATTTTGTGTTATTAATAGAGACTTTAAAATGTTCATAATAATGATAAGCACAATAAACATCAAGTATAAACTTGTAAAATGAAATATTTTAACTGACCTTGTGATGATATTGCATAGCTCCATGTATGTGAAATGGTCTGCTTTAGCTTGGGACTTGAAGAACTATCATTTAATTACCAAAATTAAAAAAAAAAAAAATATATATATATATATATAAACTATGTAATTAAGTTTTTTTTTTTAAGTAGACGTGGTAATGATTTTGTACCTGCTTTATTATTGCATCATCCTTAACTCTCATTTTCTGTTTGTCTTTATGGTTTTGGGTGTTGAAGATTGCATCGTTCTTGGTTTTTTTTCTTCGTATCTTTTTTTGCTCTTGGATGTTGGAAACCTCATTGTCCTTGATTTTCATTCTCCGTTTATCTTCCTTGATTTTCATTCTCCGTTTGTCTCTGTTGGCATGAGTGTTAGAGATCATATTGTCCTTCATTTTTCCTTTGTCTTTATTCTTATGGATGTTGGAAACCTCATTGCTCTTGATAGTGATTTGTTGTTTGTCTTTGTTCTTGGAACTTCAAAATGAAGAAAAAAAATGTTTGTATATTAAGATTATCAATTAGTTATTTTCCTATTTTAAAAAATAGCGTAACACACCTTTCCAATTCTTGTGATAAAACTCATTTCACTTCTTTCCAAAGCTCTTTCTTGTCGGCTCGAACAGTGAATCCCCAACCAAGTGAATAAATTTGCAATTTTCAAACCTATCCCATATGTAACATGACATTTGTAATATTATTTTTGATAAAACAATAGAAAGGGATGCTGATTAGAGATATCATTAAAAAGAAATATACCTTGTTATCAATGGCCTTCATGTTCGGTATTGATTGATCATCCTTCCACTTCTCCCAATGAGCAATAGGAACAGCATCCACTCCATTATTTAGCATAGTGGACTCAATCCTCACATTTGAGTTGGGCATCCTTCCTATTACCAATTAATTGTACATATAAAAACTTCAAGAAATGAAATATTAAAACGAAGATAGCATAAACATTAAAATTTGTAAATTATTAAAATAAATCTATATGTAAGATAGTTCTTTTCAATTGTTAATTAATACCTATGATGAAGGGAACAAAACATCTTTATACACAATATTTCTTGTGTGAACACCTTCCTCCTCGGGTATTCTTCCTTTTTGCACCAATAGTTTTGTGGTGGATTGGGAGACTCCCCTTGACAATGCCACATATAATCGGCCAAACTAAAAACATGATTAGGAAGATAAATTCCAATAGTTGGAATTGTCTAACCTTGCGCTTTGTTTATTGTAAGTGCAAAGCTCAAACGTACAGGAAATGGTCGTCTGATCATTACAAATGGCAGGTTACATTTTCTGTTGTCTTCATGATTGTTTGTTGAGAAGAAAAAAAAAATACTATAAAGTATTATTAAAGGTGGTTTAACAAAAACCCAATAGGAATAATAATGAACTTTTATTTTATTTAATTCAATCTTTGTTCTTCTAAATTTTTTATTGAACAAAAGTACACTAAATGTAGTTTAAGTTCATAGTAGTAGGAAGAGCATCCAAATTCACGTTTAAGTTCAAATTCATGTTTTCCTCTTCTTCTTCTTTTCTTTTTTTTTTTTTTTAAAAAAAAATCTCTTCCATATTTTTTTGGGGGGCGGGGGAAGACTTCTACTATAAAACCACTACTATAACTTCTCCATTCATATCCTTATATTTAGGTACTAACATATCTGATTTTGAAAGAAAATAAAAAAGGCTAAATTTTAGGGAAATTTAAAAGATTAAGGTAGGGAATTGGTGTGACCTTATCCTTCTTTAAAATTTTATCCAAAAAAAAAAAAAAAAAAAAACTACACTAAAAAAAATCCCATTTTCTATCCATGTACTATTTAAAAAAATCCCACTTTCTATCCCACATTTAAAAACTACCCGACCATCCTTTTTTTAACCCAAATTCACATTTTTTTTTTCTTTTAAATCTCTTCCATATTTTGGGGGAGACTCCTACTATAAAACCACTACTATAACTTCTCCATCCATATCCTTATATTTAGGCACTAACATATCTAATTTTGAAAGAAAATAAAAGGCTAAATTTTAGGAAAATTTAAAAGATTAAGGCGGGGAAATGGTGTGACCCTGTCCTTATTTAAAAGTTTATCAAAAAAAGAAAAACTACATGTTTAAAAAAATCCCATGTACTATTTAAAAAAGAGTAATGCTATAGACACAAACTATATTACAATATTTTTATAAATTGCTGATGTGGTTTTAACATTTTCCTAATAATTATTGTAAGTAAAAATGTGATGTTAGTGATGGGACCATATTAGAACTAGTAAAAATTTGCCACATCAACAATTTGTAAAAATGTTGCAAAATAGTTTGTGTCTGTAGCATTACTCTTTAAAAAAAATCCCACTTTCTATCCCGCGTTTAAAAACTACCCAACCACCTGATACATGGCTTGCATTTTTGGATTGGGACTTGGATGCTTCTTCTAATTTTTACAATAGCTGAGTATCCAATGAGTTTAAAATTGACAAACTATGATTATCAATACGTATATTGCATTTTTATAAGGTACATAAGTAAATTAATAAGTTTTTTGTTAAAGGAAATGCTCCTAGCAAGATCCTAAAATTTAGTAACTACACATCCACATTTGTTTGGTTCCCCCCCCCCCCCTTTTTTGGTGTTGGTGATGTTGTTCTTTTTTTCAACTTTTATCAATGGTAGTTATCATTTTTTGTCTAATCCTAAAATGTAGTTTTTTAATCCTAATTAAAATTTAGCTATTTACTACACATCCATAACATAAGTAAATAAAAGCTTAAATTTCAAATTTTATGGTAGGAGATACACATTTCTTTTGGTGTTGTTGTTCTTTTTAAAAAAATTTAATTACATTTATCAATTTTTGTTTAATCCAAAATTTTAGTTTTTTAGTCCTAAAAGTTAGCCACTTACTACACAGCCATAACAAAAGTTAAAAATAGTTTAAATTTCAAATAAATCAACAACATCAACAACCTTTAAAACTGAGAAAAGGGTACATAACATTTTTTATGAAGTAGTAAATTAATACTTACGGAAAAAAATTTAAATTGAATTTGACATAGAATTATACAAATGAAAAATATAGTTTCTATTACAAAAGAAACTTTTTTACAACAATTTCTTAGATAACAATCACTTTATGTGAGGTTTAATACATATAATAATTCTTGTAAAGTCTCTCACCCAAACTTATCTAATATTCCATTCCAATGACTCCTCAATGCAATCCAAAAAATTTGTGCGTACGTGAACCCGAGAGAGATAAAAGAATTAGGGTTAAACCAAGTATTTTAAAAAAAAAAAAAAAAACTTTAATCAACAAACCAAAGTTAGCGTTCATGTTATTAAAGATAATAGCATAAGTTTGTTAGAGTTTGTGTTTGATTTAAATTTTGATGAGATCATTTTTCCTGAAAATCCTATTAAAATTGTTTAGAATAAAGATAAAGATTTTTTAGAATTTAACTCTATCATGGACTCTTTAAAATCTCACCACATCATCAACTATTTAAATAAATAACTAATGGAGATCTAACCATGTGATTGGTGGCTCTACTTTCTCGGAACCATAATGAATTGTCAATGAAAATCAAAATTGAGAGGTTGGCATTTGTGAGGTTGCTACATACCTAAATAAAAAAAAATTAAAAAAAAAAATTAACACCAAAAACATAAACAATGATGGTAAAAAAAAACTAAAAAAATTTAACGCCAAAAACATATACAATGATGGTAAAAAAAAAAAAAAAAAAATCTTAAAAAGAAAAAAAAATACAAAGAAGAAAAAGAAAAAGGAAAAAAGTGAGGAAGGAGAAGGAAATAGTAATTGATCATTAATCGGGGAGTATTGTGGTAACTATTTTTATTTCAATTCAAATTTTTTTAAATAAAATGTAAACAAAGGCTACTAAAAAATGTAAGGGAAGCCATATTGTTTTAACTGTTCACGAATGATTTTGAATGCTTCTTTTGTAGCATAAGGCGATCTTGTCTTTGGATCACAATACCTACAACATGAAATGACAATTCATTAAGAAGTACAATGGTAGAGTATATGAAGGAACTATTCATTACAAAATTACATTTAAAAAAGAAAAAAAAGAAAAAAGAAGGAAGTTGCAAAAGGTAGAACTTGAAAATTTGTTGGAGCCTTTAACAGTAAATGTCTTTAATCTAAAGAAAAAGAAAGGAAGATGTAGAGCTAAACTAAATGTCTTCAATCTAAAGAAGAATGAGAGATAGAAAGTGAGATAGAAATTGCAAAGCGTACATGAGTTTGTGGGACTTAAAGTGTAGGAGTTTTAATTTATATATTTATCCCCGTTAGTGGAAAACTTGTAAGTGGGTATGATGAGGGTATTTTAGGCAAAAAAAAATGAGAAATCCAAACAAGGGAAGCCCCATAAATAGCAGTATAGATTAATCAGGGAGTATTGTGGTAACTATTTTTATTTCAATTCAAAATTTTTAAATAAAATCTAAACAAAGGCTAATGAATAAGGTAAGGGAAGCCATACTATTTAACTGTTCACAAATGATTTTGAATGCTCCTTTTGTAGCATAAGGCGCCACTGTCTTTGGATCACAATACCTACAAAGTGAAATGAAAATTCATTAAGAAGTACAGTGGTAGAGTATATGAAGGAACCATTTATTTCAAAATTACATTTTTAAAAAAATAGAAAAAGAAAAAAGAAAAAAGCAAAAGAGAGAGTTAATGTGATACATAAAAAAATAAAAAAATAAAAATAAAAAAAAAAAGAAAAAAATAAAAAAGGAAGCTGCAAAAGATAGAACTCGAAAATTTGTTAGAGCCTCTAACAGTAAATGTCTTTAATCTAAGGAAAAAGAAAGGAAGATGTAGAGCTAAACTAAATGTCTTCAACTTGAAGAAGAATGAGAGATAGAAAGTGAGATAGAAAGCGTAAAGCGTACATGAGTTTGTGGATCTTAAAGTGTAGGAGTTTTAATTTACATATTTATCCCCATTAGTTTAAAACTTGTAAGTATGATAAGGGTATTTTAGGCAGAAAAAATGAGGAATTCAAATAGGAGAAGCTCCTTAAATAGTAGTATAGATGTACCAAGTGAATAACAACTGTATGATATTGTGTAACAACTTGTTTCTTTTGGTTGTTGTTAGTTATTTAAAATCCCAAAAGAAATAATTGTTTAGTGTCTTATTCTGCAAAACGAAATGACACAACTGTTCGCTTTTTAAATGTAGGCGTGTGGCATAAATTTATGTAGTCACGTGGCGCAATGAGACACAGTCAAGAAAAAATCAAATGTTTCGACTATTAATTATTAAACTAGCATTTAACCCACGCAATGCACGGGATCATTTTTACATATTAAAAAACAATTGAAGGATAATTCTTTCATGGACTAATCTAATAATGACTCTAATATCATAACATGATTGAGAGTACTTATTGAATATAGAACAATACCACATGTTTTTTTGTAAGGAGATTCAAGTGAGAATAACTTAAGAAACAGGGTAGCATACATAAATTGTCTAGGAAAAAGTTTCCTAATAACTACAGGGAAGAGCTATTAAATGAAACTGGTGCAATCAATCATAGTAAATATATATTGTACCAAGTTTTCAACAACCATGCCTTTGAACATTGCATTTAGTCTCATAATTTCTTCATCTGCTAAGCATATCAAAAATATCATCAGCCAATGTCAAAAATATTCCTTAACCTTACATTGCAAAGAGGACAATTAATTCCAAGAATACAAAGTCAAACAAAATATATATCTTGAGGCAGGGGGGAGAAAAAAGAGATCCCTTAAAGCCAATCCTTATTTTGCACTTGCACTGATTGAAACTAAAAATTGGTCCCTCAAGATCAAATGTCCAAGCCTATGTAAGTGCAAAGAAAGTGGCTATGTAAGATGCCATCAAATGGTGTGTTAACCTAATGAAACAGTATAATTTATCCTTTTTTAATTACAAGCGTGGCAGAGTTTTAAAAGGACAAACATTGCAACGTGCAGTTGGTTTAACTTAAAAGTTGTATACGTGGCAGCATTTGAAAGGGCCTTTTTTCCTAACGTGGCAGCATTAGAATACCTGTCATCACTCAGTTGAAGTGTCAATGCTAGGTTTGTAATGCCCTTGATAATAACAGCCTTCAATCTTCTATATAATCCAATCCTTAATACATATTGGGTTACACCTCACCCACATTTTGATTTGAAATATAAGACAAATTGAAGAAAAAGACTGACCCAGTTTCTTTTCACTGAAGATGTTTGAAATTTCTTCTACAAAATTTGGCAATTAGTAAATCACATATGGATCCAAAAAAATAAAAATGAATTAGATGTATAGGCAAAGTAAATGTAAATAAACTTCATTCTCAAAAAAAAGAAAGTAAACTTAATAAATTTAATATTGTGTTTTATTTTTAGGACCATATATAATGATTGTTAATTTTTTTTAAGTGAAAGAATAAATAAAAAGAGTGATTAGATTCTTATTAAAAATAAAAGCAATAAAATGGTCTTAGTGTAAATAAAGACACATATTGGGTATTTTGTGAAGCATGAACCTTCGAAGAAGGTTCCTATTAAATTACTTTTTCTATTCCCAATCCCTTCCGTGATTAAGATTTATCTCACCTCTACTATTCCTATAAAGTTACTTTTCCTTTCCTCCATACTCTTCTTCAGTTCTTTACTTCTTCCTCATTAGTGAGCCTCTGTGAACTCCCTTCACATCATCTTTTTTTTTTTTTTTTTTTTTTTCACCATACTTTTCTGCTATCATTTTCAAGTTTTAGTTTTTTTTTTTTTTTTAATAACTATTCAGTCTCATGAAAAATAGCACATGAAAATATTCTCTCTTTTCAACTGGCTGTAGTAAATCGAACAACTTTCTTTCCAGAGTAAATTATTCTTGCAGAAGAGCAAAACATTAATTCGGAACTTCTATCACTATTTTTGTAGGGAAAAAATGGTTCAAAACGTAAATATAAATTGAGAGAGGTTTTGAATGGAAAATGGCCGTTGTAGTTAATTTCGCTACTACCTAAGATCACGTTGTTTTGGATTTCTATTTGAAAGTTCAAATGTGTGTATAAACACCTTTGAACGTTTAGACCCCCAATTTACAAATTAACCAATTCAAGCTTTATGTCAAACAACTAGTGTGCGAAAAATGAACATAAGCTATAATATAGAATTGGATAAACTATCTAAGCCAAATTAAAATCACAACTCACAACAGATAATAAAAGGCAAAGATAAAAAGGGAAGGAAGATGCAAACACAAAGACAACACACGATGTGTTATTTAAGAGGAAATCGAAGCCCTCGGCATAAAACCTCTCCGCCGCCCTCCAAGCGGTAAACAATCCACTAGAAAATGTAGTTGGGATACATGGACAGCAATAGACCCTCCAAGCCTAATCTACCCAAAGTGCACCTAAGCCCTCCAAGCTTCTTGCTCCAACGAGGTTGCGCCGAACCTTTTTCTTTTCTAGCTTCCCGGATTCCGCTACTAGACCATAGCATCAACCAATGTAGATTGGTTCCTTCCTAATCGCTTCCTAGAAAACCAAACGACCTTCTCACGGTGATGAATATGGTGAGAACAAGGTTTTGGTAAAATGCCTCTCAAGGATTTGACAATGGAGAGGAAGAGAGTTGAGGAATTTGAAGAGACTCTAATGTATAGATTGTTGGTGAATCAATCTTGTTTTTCTTTAGGGTTTCTCTCTCAAAATTCTTTCTGGAAGCTCTCTTACATTTGTGGGTATAAGGGGTATTTATACTGGAGGGAAAGAGGAATGTGAAACGTCGGGATTTACAAAACAGGGGTGGCTCACGGCTTGACCTCGCGACTTGACCGAGTCGCAAGATCCGATCGCGAGATAACCGTATTTGAGTCTTTTGAATACCACAGACCATAGTTTGAAGTTCCATTAACATATCGAATGATACGCTTAATCGTAGTCGGGTGAGATTCCTTTGGATTAGCTTGATATCCGGCACAAACACCAACACTCAATGCAATGTCCGGTCTACTAGTTGTAAGATAGAGTAAACTCCCAATGATACTCCTATATAAGGTAGGACTTACTTCTACTCCAGAAGAATCAACATTTAGTTTAGTGGATGAGCTCATGGGAGTGGAAGCATGTTTTTTTGGAGTCTAGTCCAAACTTCTTGACAATGTTTCTAGCATACTTCTCTTGTGAAACAAATATGCCCTCCTTCTGCTGTTTGACTTGAAGACCCAAGAAAAATGTGAGTTCCCCCACCATACTCATCTCAAATTCCTTCTTCATCTCTTCAGAAAATTCAATAGCACGATCTTCAATGGTAGCCCCAAACACTATGTCATCAACATAAACTTGTGCCACAAGGAGATAATCTTCATCATTTTTGACAAACAAAGTTCGGTCAGCATATCCCCTTTTGAATCCTCTATCTAAGAGGTAATGTGTAAGCCGATCATACCAAGCTCTACGTGCTTGTTTTAAGCCGTAAAGGGCTTTCTTGAGTCTCAACACATGATCAGGAAAGTGAGCATCCTCAAATCCTTTTGGTTGCTCAACAAACACTTCTTCATTTAGATATGCATTCAGAAATGCACACTTTACATCCATTTGATAGAGCTTGAAGTTCATAGTGCGTGCAATGGACATGAGAATTCGAATGGATTCGAGTCTTGCCACAGGAGCAAAGGATTCATCAAAGTCTACTCCTTTTACTTGAGTGTATCCTTAAGCTACTAACCGAGATTTGTTTCGAATTATCTCTCCATCTTCATCAGTTTTGTTTTTGAAAATCCATTTTGTGCCTATGACATGAACATTTTCAGGCCTTGGAGCAAGTTCCCACACATCATTCCTCACAAACCGATTGACTCTTCATGCATTGACTTAACCCAATTCTCATCTTGAAGAGCCTCTTCTACCCTTTTTGGTTCAAATTGAGCAAGATAAGCGTTGATATGTTACATGATTGGCTAGCAGGATGTTTCCTTTCTCGAGGCGAAGACCTTCATCTAGAGACCCTATGATGTTGCTTTCCGAATGGTTCTTAAGTACTCTTGAAGATGGCTTCTTTGATGTGGAAACTTCATCACTTCGAGAGATAGGAGGATGGACTTTCGGAGGAGTAAGAGGACTTGACGTTCTAGACATCGATCTTGTTTCCATTCTTGGGTTGATGGGAGTCAATTCTTCTTCTGGTGTAGGTTCTTCACCTTCTATATCAAGAGCTTCAACCTCAACATCGGGTTCTTTGGTGCTCGGCCCTTCTCCATCATCAATCATCTCCACCTTAGATAAGGCATCATCAATCTTGACATTGATGGACTCCATCACTGTCTTAGTTCTCTTGTTAAAAACTCTATATACCCGACTCGTAGTAGAGTACCCAAGAAAAATACCCTCATCACTTCTCGCATCAAACTTCCCAAGATTCTCCCGATCATTTAGGATATAACATTTCCTTCCAAACACCCGGAAATACTTCACTCTAGGCTGCTTTCCATTCCAAATCTCATAGGCGGTCTTCTTTGTTCCTACTCGGAAAAATATTCTATTGCCAATGTGACACAAGGTGTTGTGACTTCTCCCCAAAACTTTTGAGGTATTTGCTTGTTAAGCAACATGACTCTTGCCATTTCTGAATCACCGATTTTTCCTCTCTACCACTCCATTTTGTTATGGAGTTTTGGGGGCTGAAAATTCTCTTTTGATTCCATCCTTTTCACAGAAAGACTCGAATCTTGCATTCTCAAATTCCCTCCCATGATCACTTCTAATTTTGGCAATAAGGACCCCTCTCTTGTTTTGTAGTTTCTTACACAGAATCTCCAACTTCTCACATGCTTCTGATTTTTCTCTAAGGAATTCAACCCAAGTGTATCTTGAGTAGTCATCCACAATGACCATAATGTATCTCTTTCCTCCTAGACTTTCAGTTCTGGTAGGCCCCATTAGATCAACATGAAGTAACTCCAAACACCGAGAAGTAGCAATCACATTCACCTTGTGATGACTTGCCTTTGTTTGCTTTCCCATTTGGCATGCACCACAAATAGTCTTCTTCACCTTTCCAAACTTAGGAAGTCCCTCAACTGCTTCAAGTTTGGACACTTTAACTACTTGCTTGAAATTAGCATGCCCAAATCTGTGATGCCAAAGTTCCAACATATCCACCCGAGTTCTACATGAAATGGGTGCCGTGGGAACTACTCCATAATGTGATTATCGTAGTCCGATTTCCCTCCAAGACCTGAATCCCTTCTTCATTGATGATCAAGCATCCCTTCTTCGAGAATTGTACCAAGAAATCATCATCACAAATTTGAGTGATGCTCAGCAGATTTGCCTTGAGCCCTTTTATGTATAACACATCTTTCAACAGCGGTAATCCAGGTATCTCGATAGTTTCTTTGCCTAGGACTTGAGCATGACTTCCATCACCAAAGGTCACATAGCCACCAATCTTTTCTCTGAGTGTCTTAAACAGTGACTTATCCCCTGTCATATGGCGAGAACAACCACTGTTAAGATACCACGAACATGCATTAAACACCTTCAATGAGGTATGCACAAATAAGCTCACATGTGACAAACATTCTTGACCTTCAAACAGAAATTCATCATCGGTTTTCATGCTTCTTTCAGATTGACCTTTCAATTTCGGACTCTCAATCATCTCACACAACATTCTATTCTTTCTTTTATATTTCTTAATCAATGATTTAGATTCAAATATGCTCTTGTGTAAGACATGATTCTGATTTTCAAAAAATTCCAGCATGTGAACAAATATCCTAGCATGTTTCTTAGTTTTTAATAACTCTAAAAGTTCATTGGTAAAACACTCTTGAGACATATGCATAGAATCATTTTCACAAACACTTAAACTACAATTCAGCATGGTATTATCCATAATGACTACCACAACACAGGGGTCTAGGATCACACTTAAGTAATAAAACCACAACAAGTGTACCTTCTCTGATACCAATTGAAAGTTCAAATGTGTGTATAAACACCCTTGAACATTTAGACCCCCAATTTACAAATTAACCAATTCAAGCTTTATGTCAAACAACTAGTGTGCGGAAAATGAACATAAGCTATAATATAGAATTGGATAAACTATCTAAGCTAAATTAAAATCACAACCCATAGCAGATAATAAAAGGCAAAGATAAAAAGGGAAGGAAGATGCAAACACAAAGACAACACGCGATGTGTTATCGAAGAGGAAACCGAAGCCCTCGGCGTAAAACCTCTCCGCTGCCCTCCAAGCGGTAAACAATCCACTAGAAAATGTAGTTGGGATACATGGACAACAATAGACCCTCCAAGCCTAATCTACCCAGTGCACCTAAGCCCTCCAAGCTTCTTGCTCCAACGAGGTTGCGCTGAACCTTTTTCTTTTTCTAACTTCCTAGATTCCGCTACTAGACCATAGCATCAACCAATGTAGATTGGTTCCTTCCTAATCGCTTCCCGAGAAAACCAAACAGCCCTCTCACGGTGATGATTATGGTGAGAACAAGGTTTTGGTAAAATGCCTCTCAAGGATTTGACAATGGAGAGGAAGAGAGTTGAAGAATTTGAAGAGACTCTAATGTATAGATTGTTGGTGAATCAATCTTGTTTTTCTTTAGGGTTTCTCTCTCAAAATTCTCTCTGGAAACTCTCTTACATTTGTGGGTATAAGGGGTATTTATACCGGAGTGAAACGTCAAATACCCCTTATACCCACAAATGTAAGAGAGTTTCGAGAGAGGAATGTGAAACGTCGGGATTTACAAAACAGGGGTGGCTCGCGGCTTGACCTCGCGACTTGACCGAGTCGCGAGATAACCGTATGGCCAGTTGTCTGCTTTGTTGTCTGTAGTGCTTCAGCTAGCATGATTGTTCACCTTCTCGCACGCTTGGCACATGTGCTGCGTCTGGCGGCTTGAAGCCGCGAGCCACCCGCGAGAACAAGCCGCGAGTCTCTGTTTTCTTGCACACTCTTGAGCAATCAACACTCTATCTCACTCACTACCCTTACAACAAACCCACCTAAATACGGGGTTGCTAAATGCTGAAATACAAGCAAATTTGGCACGGAATAAAGCCAATAAAATGGTTGATTAAATTCAACCTTACACTATTAATTATTTGAAAGAGTTATAGGCGGTGTTTATTGATAAAAGTTGGCGAGTCAACGATCCGCTTAAGCGTTTTTTATTTTAAATGCAATGGTTCCTAAAGCATTTTTCTTTCAATGGCGAAGGAGTTCAATGCTTGATTTTTTAAATCCTGAAGACGTGAAAGGCACAACGTTTCGCTTTTTATTCCATGCTTTTGACTGGTAGCGTGGTAGATTTTTAAGTGGGATTTTTTCCTACATGTCGCAACCTCCTTAATTGTAGGGAAAGACTTTTGCTATTATATATAGCTAGTCGCTAACTCGTGCATCATATAACTCTACCTATACATGCTTAGAGAGGATCCAAACGGCCAGAATGAGGTTTTTTTTCATAGCCATTAGCATTGAAGTACTTAAAGATACGCTCACAGGTACCTTTTGCATTCTTTTGCATTTAATAAAATTCTTATTTTTTTCAATAGAGGCTCACCGAAATAGGAAGTGACACAATTTTTGATTCAGAGCCATTTACAAAGCAACAATTTCGTATAAAAATGTGCAATATATATGCTTTGCCATAGGTGCAAAGGAAGCTAAAAACGCAATATATATACACACTACCATAAGTGCAAAGTAAACTAACTACGCAAGAGTAATTTTTTGAGCATGGTTTTAGGAGGCACAGATCCTGGCCGTCCAAATGATCTTTGCCACAACAATGACCCTAGTTATCAACTAAGGCTATTTAATCCATTCCGCATTCTCCAAATACTCGTATGTAAAATTGGAGAAAGGTAATATTTGAGTTCAAAATCCCAATTCTAACAAAATCACATATGAAACAACAATGAAATCAATTCAAAACAGAGCAAACAATGAAACAATATAATAAAAACTCAACTTTGAGGCTTTGTTCTATTTAAACCAATTTCAATATGAATTTTAATCCATATCAATCAAAGGAAATTGAAATTTGAAAAAGAACATATCTATAAACGTAGAGGATGCAATGCCTTGTCATATAATGTCTTCCATATCAACTTTCTTGTAGCTTCATGTAGATCTGAAACACAAAGAGAACTAAAATAGCCTTAATTTTCATGGGTCAAATAATTTGGTTAAGAATTAGAACACAATCACTTATTTAACAAATAAGGGCAAAAGATCACATCACTGTGAATAAGGTGTTATTCTTCTAAATTTGTGAATTAATTAATCGGTGGCATGCATGTTATGACATAGGCAAATAGTTACCATGCTTTAGAATTCTTAAGCAAATCTAAATATCCCCAAAAAGCATATATTAATCTCCAAAAGACATAAGCATAGCATTTACTAGGCTAGACAACTATATTAATAGACAAAAATTTCCCTAAAGCTAACGCTTATCTAAAAAAAAAAAAAACAAAATAGTGATAGTGATAGTGATGGGAGATACTTCCCGTGATAGTGATGGTATTAATTATTAATATTCAAGCAATAACATTAATTACCAAAATACAACAACAATTCACAGAATAACAAAAACGCAATAAATAGAAAAACACATCCATGAATGGTAAGGCCACAACCACCATCACTACCAACAACAACCCATTACCTTAAATTCACACAACCAAATCCACAAACACATTTCAGACAAAATACATCAACTACATATTCACACCATCACTCCCCCAAAACACAAAAACAATCCACCAAATAACAACCTAATTCCTAGAAACTGAAATAGAAACAAACCTAGATGCACAAATGAATAAGTAACACTAACACATTATATATACTTGCATTGAGGTTTCTAATGCTCGGCAACCTCCGCATACTATGCAATTAATAAGCTTTCTTTTTTCTCTATTTTACAAACATAACCAAATACTTTGGTTGCATCCATTATCTCTAACTTTCTTTTAGCATTTACTTCATCTATAGTTCGCATAGAAATCTCAACTATGTTGCCACAATCCATTAAAAAAAAATTATTAATCATGTAAAATTTTAATGAAGTCCATATATTACCTTGTAGAGAGGTACATAATAGTCACATATCCAACTTCAGAAGATCTATACATTGCTATAGATTCTGCAATTTTAAGCACAATCTATATTAGTAGGAAATTATCTAAAATTCAAACCGAATGAATCAAGACTTAATGGGACTATATTAGTTGCTATCATCCAGGTTCTTCACACTTATAACTACAGAATGAATCAAGACTTTTGGTTGTTACATTTTTAAGAAGTGTAAGTGTTTGTTTGTAGATTCCAACCACTGTTGTAAGAGTACTCTTAACTGATAAATTAGGAAGATGACCACTTTTATTGGTAAATGTGGAAAAGGATATATTTTTGAGGCAATACATCATTAATTAATTGTTAATGAAGTCATGATATGTGCTTCAGTTGCTTCCTTTTAGGCCTGTCATTCTTGTTTCAGGTTTCTCCCAAATCCAAATTTTCTATATCCTTATTTTTCAACTCTTTTCTATTGTTGTTAGTAAAAGAATAATCCTTGAAAAAAGTAAGTTTATTATGAGCAAAACCTCCACCAGTAGAGCTCAGTCCCATTTTGGCGTATATTGGTATAGTGGTAACACAATTTCTGTGTCTTAGATTCTGTATCTTTTCCTTACATTCTTAAAATGCCACTTAAAATATGGTAATCTAAAGAGGTTTAAGTTTCCTATATTCTTATTCCAACGCTTATGGTGTAAATATTAGTACCTTACAATACATCCGACAATCTTCTTGGACTCAAAGCCCTTTTATTGACTTTGCCTATGGCCAAAATCACTGGCATAGAAAATATTCAATTTCTTGTGCCATCTGAGTATGCCTATGGTTGTAATCATCAGCATGGCAAAGTATGCAATTTCTTGTGCTTCTTTTCCATTGTATCATAATTTGATTCTTAAAAGAAGAAGGGACCTTAATACCTCCTGGTCATTAAAAATTTCCACTAATTTTGTGCCAAGATGTTAGGTAGTAGTAGTGCAAATTAAGTGACTAATATGTGTACTATTTAACACCACACCACACTCAGGGGTATTGTGCAGCTTACTCCTAAACAGATCGTCAATTTTTTTTTTTTTTTTTTGATGTGGTATTCAAAAAAAAATTAATTAAAATGAGACACCTGTTCAGCAATCTTGAACAACCATACTAACCAACCAAAACCTTCAAAACAAAAATAAAATCGCCACAAAATCCAAAATAGCAACAGCCCCAACATAACATTTCTCAGTTGATCATATAAAACCCCAAAGATTATATTGCCCATTGAACTTGTTTACTGTTTCTTAATGTACAAAACTAACTAAAGTTTACAATGCCCATATAATAAATATAGAGAGGGAAAACAAATGCGAAATAAATAAAACAAAAAAACCATATAGCAAACCAAAACAACATAACCATAATCAAAACCGAATCAAAGAATCCCAGGAAATAGCAAGTTTACTAATGCGGCCTAGTATTGGGAATTCAACAATTCCCAAGGTCTCATCCCTCTGTAAGCCAAGAAAACATGATGTGAAATTAGCTGTAATGCAGATATGGTCACGTACACCTTAACCTCAGCACTATATAAAATTGTAACAAAAGAAACAAAGAAACGATTTAAAAATAAAAAAGAACAAAGCAATAAAAGGTAGGACTAATATGACCAAAGAGAAGAAATTTACTATGAAATTTTGCATTGATGATGAGAGAAAAACCCCGGTGAATGGGCAGAGATTAACAAAATAAACATAAAAAGGTAGAGGAAAGTAACAAACCTTGGAGGTGGCATTGATAAACATCAAAGATTGACAATTTATTCAGCAATCTAACAATAATTTTATAATTTTATAAACAATAAATTTATAAAATTATAAACTATTAAAGTTTTCATAATTTATTCACCAATGCAGGATAATTACCAATCAAAGTGAGATGCTTATCCACAAATTAGCTTTGCAATGCCTCAGCTCTCCTTTGCACTATTCTTCCTCATTCATTGGGCCAATAATCTCTTCTTTTATTCATTTTCCCTATATCAATATTCACGTGTCAAAAGAAAAATCAAAGTTCATATAACATAACATAACATAACATTGTTTCTCCAATTTATTATAGGCAACTGAACACCAATCAGTCAGGGGGGGAATCCTAAAAATAAATTAAAAACATCACTAACCAGTAACCATTCCTCGAATCTTTGAGACAAAGCCTAGGTAGAATTTGATCTTCTATGGTGTTTCCCTAGAAAAAAGAAACAGAGAGGAAAACATATTAGGAATTGAAATCTATAATTGCAGCAAATCCTAATTAGAAACCCCCAAATCCCAAAATTAATAACAACCACCAAATTGAAAATTTCGTAATTTTCCCAGTGTCCTTGTTTGTTTTCTTTTATTAAGAAGGCTATCAAAAGGTGTTTTAACACTGCCAAACAGATCAAAAGGTGTTTTCCAAATCAAAACCGGTTTTCCAAATCAAACGCCCAAAAAAAAAAAAAACAAACTATGAACGCAGATATTAGAAAATAGGGAAAGGCTTAGTGATATCAAAATAAATTGAAATTTTGAGAAAACAAACATTTTCATGGAGAACCCAAAAGCCTGAAACAAAATGGAATCAAAACCAAAATCAAATCTAAACCTATCCAACAAAAAAACTCAATAAAAAGTAATATTTCATACCGAAATCTACAAAAATAGAGAAAAACGTACCGGAGCCAATTCCAGCAATCTGATGGTGGCGGATAGCCTAACGGTGTTGATGCCCATAAATTTTTCTTTCTACTTACAGCGGTGCTCTAAGTCCGGCAAAGGAACAGAGAACTCTCTCTGCCTCTCTATTTCTTTGTCTCTCTTTTCTCTCGATTTGCGGTGAAAGAAATTGAATGATTTAAATCCAAAAAAGAAGAATTCAAACAAACCATTACCGAAGATATTTAATAAAAATAGACAAATATCATAATTCCGATTTCCTTAACCCTAATTTAAGGAAACAAAATCTCGTTGCAATTGTATAAGTGGAAAACATATAACAAAACTAATTTAACTTTAAATTTGTGGAAAAAAAAGTCGGAGAAAGAATGGAACCCGTCGGAGGCATTGTTAATCAAAAATCGGAGGGAACTCTTGTTAATTTTTGAGTTTTAATCAGGAACCAAAACGTAATTTTGAAAATAGGAAAAAGGTCAAATCTTCCTTCTAAATTTGGGAAAATTTTTGAAAGAAAAAGAATAGGTACCCATCAGAAGCATGTCGTAATGGGCGGGTTATGACTCCTCTTTGTTCTTGACGCTTCATCTTCCTTACTTCTTATTCCGGGCAAAGAAATTAGTAGACAGTTAGATGAAGAAATCTGACAGGAAGTGGGAGAAATCTTTTCATTCTTGATTGCAAACTGCAGTTTTTGATCTCTCGATATCTCTCTCCTTCTCCGTTCTCCGCCTCTCTATTTCTCTGTCTCTCTTCTCTCTCGGTCTCTCTTTCTCCTTTCTTTGTGTAGCAATCTCTCTCTCTCTTTTTCTTTTTCTTTTTTTGGTTTTGTCTTAAGCGATTAGTATTCTTTTATACAAAAAGGGCTCCAAATAGTGTCTAACGTAGTGAAAAATTATAATTTACTGATTTTAAACGGTGTTATAGCATTACCAAACAAAGTAATTTATCGCTTTATAAAGTGAAACGTGTCTTAAATTTTAGATAGCCATTTTTCCGATTTGTCAACACCTCCTTAATTGTAGGAATCAACTTTCTCTCACCTTTTGCTATTATATATACTAGCGTTTAATCCGCGCAATTCGCGGGATCATTTTATAATTTAGGCTCACCTTTACATTACTCACACCACAAAACACCTTTGATAGGTTTGACCTTTGTGTCACATACATAAGACATGCAAAAATAATACCCCATCTGTTGTTAACATTAACAATCTTGGCTTTGCATGTCACTAATTAATTTGATCTAGCTGTGATAAAATTGTATATATGTTAAGATTATGCTATTCCTTTTTATTTATTTAACAGATTAATGACTTTCCTATTACTTTAACAACTTGACTTCAAAAAAGGAAAAAAGTAAGAGACCAAGCACAATAGATTAATAGGTTTTCTGATATTTAGTTTTCCAAAAGTTGGAGATCTCCTGTAATGGTTTGCATTTTGATTTTCTCAACTCTAAATATTTGCCTTGTTCATGGTCTTTAGTTGTTATTTGTATAATATAAACCTAAAAGGTCAACAATCAAGCTCAGTACTTAAAATTAGGACTCAAATTCATTACTTGAAATTATAAGCTTTTTAATGTAGCACCTATAAAAATGCATACTCATAGCATTCTCAATTTTCATCAATCTAACAGAGACAAATGAATTACAATCTACAATTATAACTAAGTTTAAAATTAGAATCACATATATTACAAAACTTAAATTCATGTTGATATAAGAGTCTTAGGATGCTCAGATTACAAAACCATAGCCTAAATACAGAAAATTAAATCTCTCATAATCTGAAATAAAACAGAAAATTATGTAAATAAGAAAAGGGTATGAAGAATAGAACTTGGTGCATAATTCTTAAGCATTTTTTATGCTTCCAAGTCTTCTATTTCAGCAACTATTTTTCTATTATGTAAGAAAGTTATCCATCCAGTCCTTTAGGAGGTCCTTTTGGCATAATTTCCTTTGTGACTTTTGGAATGTCAAAGTTGATGTAGAACTTTGTTGCCTATGTGAATGACAGTCAATAGTTACCTACAAATTTTTTTAATCAGTTAGGCATTAACATTTGTCATGTTTTCATTTAAAGTATATGAGAATAATATTTAATAATATTTAAAAGAAACGCCCAGACAATCAAATAGTCAAACTTAAGAGGTGAGAAAAACATAACTTTCATTTCACAAAAATGATATAACTCTCATGCTCATCACATGTTGCAAAGATCAAAACCACATCTATATTTCATGCCCAACTGACAAAACACAAAGTAGCAAGGCACAGATTAATTAAGTTTAAATATAACTTAAGAAACCAAAATGCTCTAAAACAGAAAATGTAGTGAGCTCAAGTATAAGCGAAATCTGGTTTTCGCTTATACTTTACCCAAGGATTTCTATGGGTAATAGTGATCTGTGCAATTATTCTCTTTAGACTCTATGACATATCTACTCCCTTTAATTTAATTTAACTTGGCATGATGTTTCTATGGATAATAGTGATCTATGCAACATCTAGTTGAGCTGGTTTTTGGTTTGCACTGCATGTGAAACCAAAAAATGACATCTCTTAACCATTAGAGCAGAGATTGCAAACTATTTTTCATGTTGCATCAAATGTTGTAGCCTTACTTCCTACTTTTAAAGTCCTACAATAGAAGGTAAGATCCAATTCATGTCTAGTGGAATTTCGGGACAAAATGGGCTTCTGCCCTTTTCCACAAAACTAATTAGCCTTTTGCCCTTCTTCCCAAACTAAATAGGGAAATGCCCCTCTTTTGAAACTCGACTTTTTCAAAATCGAGTTAAACCCTATAGTGATGTTTTTAAGGACCTATAGTGACGTTTTTAAGGACCTATAGTGGCGTTTAGTAACTTGATATCCATAAAATCGAGTTATAGGCAATTTTATTGCCCATAACTCAATTTTGTGAATATCAAGTTATAAAACGTCATTATAGGTTCTTCAAACGTCACTATAGGTCCTTAAAAACGTCACTATAGGGCTTTAGAATTTTTTTTTTTTTAACTCGATTTTGAGAAAGTCGAGTTTCAAAAGAAAGGCATTTCCCTATTTAGTTTGGAAAGAAGGGCAAAAGGCTAATTAGTTTTGTGAAAAAGGGCAAAAGCCCATTTTGTCCTGGAATTTCAAGTGCATTGTATCATGCGTGTGATGTGTAACTAGTGTGATCTATCTTTTACCGCTCTACTGGTGCATGATCTGTGCAAAACATCTTGCTTAGCTCCACTATTCATAAGATTTTAGTTTCAAGTTTAACACTTTTACTACTGCTTTGGTATTAGTTTATGGATTTTTGGTTTTCTTTCTTGGCTGTGGTGAGCACTTTTATATACCTAACTATTCTTAGTGAAATTGCAAAGAGGGCAATCCATATAATTGCAGCCATTATTTCCGATTGCTCAAAAAAAAAAAAAAAGCATAGCAATTTTAAATTGCAGTAGAGAAAGATGAAAGAAATAATGCAAACGAAGCCTAAGAAAATATTGAAAATATGGGTTGAATTGTAAAAAGCAATGCAGCAATTTAGTGAAAATTTAAATCTGAAAAATGAAGGTTTGGACCACGACTAATCAAACCTTGATTTTGCATTTGTTAGTGGTTCATGTATAGCCCAGATTTCAGATAGCTACAAAATCTAACAATAAGTGATCAATAAAATGGAACATAGTGGTTATAATGAAGTCCATACATATTAGAGTAGAACACTAAAGTCACAAAATAGAGTATATATTCTTGGACAATGAAAATGAAACTTAACGTTATCTTGATTAACGAATTGAAAAAAAAAAAAAAAAAACCATATAACTCCATATCCAATCATTTTGACAGGAAGCCAACTTATTTAGAACTAACACCTAAAAATTAAAGAATTAAGATACCTACTTCAGTATTACATGGTATTGACATGCATTGTGGAGGCACGAAACCTATAGTAAACAAAGATGACCCACTATCCAAAAATATATGATCATAGCTAAAAAAATAAATAAGTATCAAAACAATTCTCATTATAGTGGCTCAAAATTTCTTTTTTAGATTGTGTATAGAATATTTAATTCATATGAATAGAAACTGTTGCAGACTTTAAGGAGTTGGGGGCTTTGGTAGAGATGAAGAAGTTTGTAACATTAAACATTAAAGTTCCAAAAAAAGAAAAAAGAAATATATTTATATATAAATATATATATATATATATATATATTAAAATGAGATTATTTCCTCATATATATAATAGAAAATTAACTATCTATCTAATTTATTATGCATATGCAGAATACCTTTTTCTTTTTGACTTAAAATTTATACTTAAGGCAACCAATATTTGTTCACTTAAGGTATATAGCACTGAGCAAATAGACTTGTGAAGTCTATATTCCACTTTAAAAGTTATTATGTGATCATTTAGATCCCACAGGGAGAAAAAAAATTTATATCTTTTAGATGCAAACCCTTGGCTTAAGCCTTCAGATATCTCTGAAATTATCCTTCTTGCAAGTTCAAGCATAGCTAAAACACCAACATAGAAAACATAAAGAGTCATAAATTCCATGGGTCAAATAATTTAGTTAAGAATTACAACACAACCATTGATTTAAGGAAAAGAAATTTTGAAATATGGATCTATACTATTGCGGACAAAAAAATAAAATAAAGTTTTTCTAGTCCTTAACTACCAAAGTTTTGATGCTAAGTGCTTTTCAGCCACTGCAAACGAAGAAAAGAACAAGTTCAATATTGTTTACCCAAGGAAGAAGAAAAAAAGAAGCCTGAAACTGGGAAGACAATTCCAAAAGATAGTTTAAGCAGTCTACATAATTCATTCATAGTATAAATCTCAGTCACAACTCTAATGCGAGTCCGATTGACAACTATAATCAAACACATTCAAGGCAACTCATCAAATGGCAAAACACCCAAATCTACTTTTTAATTAGCACACATTGTTGCTTTCAACAGTATAAAGATAAATTTTAATGAAGAGCCATGCTAAAAACAAATCATGAACTTATGCAAATTATTCTATTAAAAAATGCAAATTAGAAAATTTCAAAACGTGGTGCTTATGGCTTCTCTTCAAACTTGTTTTTGCCAAAAATCTTCAATTGGGCTTCAACACTTTCTGATTAAAATCCACTTCGTTCTTCAAAATTTTTGTCTAATGCAAATGTGCCCCTATCAAACCAAAGTATTTCAAAGATTTTAAGAATTAAAAAAAAAACTTTACATGTAACGATTTTGGCAATGATTGTGTGTGAAGATTTTGATTTTTCTTTGTCTACTTTAAAATCTCAAATCTCTACGTCGTTCTTCTAAAAGCCCCAATTTTTTCCTGTTTGATACTGAAACAGTTTTTTACAAATGATGATACCGGAAAAAATACCACCAGTGAGTCACACGTTCCATAAACGTCGCCAATGGTACCTGCACAACGAAAAGGAAGAACCTAACGGGGAGTACCGGTGTGGTACCGGCCAAATACCCTCCGAAGGTTAAGTTAGAACTATTCTCACTACTCTAGAGTGCTAGAGAGGGTAAATTATGCGTACCTTGGTTTGTGAGGGAGTATGGTTTTTATAGTAGTAGGATTCTCCCCTTTTCCTTGGAGTAAAAGTCTTTTCCTTATAGGAGTCCTCTTGGGCGTATTTTGCGGGATTCGCTCCATATAGGAATCCTTAGATTTCGTGAGGCGTGGGGAGCAAGTTGTTTACTTACACACGCAAACGTGGCGATCACGCATCTCATGACCGACATCGTCAGGATTTGTTGTTCCGTCCGACTAGGCACCGTCAACTTCAGGACGTCCGGCATCACGGTACTCTACATGTGGAGCTTCTTCCCCTATTTCACCGTCAGCTATTCAAGAATGCCAACGGTAGAAACCATCCGTCACCCATGTCCAAAATTTCTACCGCCGCTTTTGTCCACATTTTATCCTCATCACTTGCCCCCTACTCCATGACTCCGTCGATCTCTATCTTGACGGGTTATGGAGTTGTTTTCCAGAGGGGCTGGGATATCGTTCACCTGGATCTGTATTTAATGCTTCGGACAAGTGGCTCGTTCCTATTGGCTCTGCTTCCGACAAGGCGTCGCTTCGTCTTCCGCGCCCTTTTTTCCATATATAAGCAGCACCTCCCATTCATTTTCCACTATTTCAACCCTGCTGATCCTTTGGAGAGAGAGACCGTCGCTCGCATTTTGTCGATTTTTCTTTGGTTCGTTAGCCCAAACGTCCTTTGTCTAGGAGCCATCCAGAAAGTCATCATATTGGTAAGTTTCCATCTCCACTTCTTTCTTCTCTCTCCCTTTTTTTATTTTTTCCTCATTAGCGAGAACGTCGGTCTAGGTACTTAGATTGGATCCGTCACTTGTAGGTAGTCAGATGTCAAGTGACGCGTCGTGTGAGGAGTCGTCGATCCGCGAAGGGGCGGGCTATGACGAGACTTGTGGCTCTGGAGATGAGTCAGACTTTTCCCTTCCGTCAGAGAGAGAGACGTCGGCACAATCTCCCGGCGTTGATGAGAGTTTGGCTGAGGGAGATGAGGAGAGAGAGGATGGAGATGTTAGGGATGAAATGGATGTTGACGGAGTGGAGAGCGACGGGGATGAGGGATCCGGTGAGGGAACTTCGTGAGGGTCCTGAGATAACCGTCCCTTCATTCTTCCCGAGGATTGGGCCGTCAATAAGTTTTCACCTAGGATGAGTGGTAAAGATTTTAGGGAGTTACATGTTCGTTATCAAATCCTAGACCACATCCCAATCCGTCTCCCTAGAGAGGACGAGAGGTGTTACTCCGGGAGGACGGTGACGTTGGCATGTATGATGCCATGTTCGCTGCGGGACTTAGGTTACCCTTGACGGCCCTACACCGTCAACTTGCAGACTTCCTAGGAATATCCGTCACCCAAATTGCCCCTAACGCCTGGAGGACTTTTATAGGAGCTGAAATCCTATGGGGCAATCTTAGTGGGGGACACCGTCACCTTACGCTAGACGAATTCTTTTATTACTATAGGCCCCATCATATCGCCTTGTCCAAGGGGACATATCATTTCAACGCTAGGGAGAAAGGGTTACGGCTTGTATCGGACATGCCGGACTCAAATAGGAACTGGAAGAGTAGGTACTTTTTTGTGGAAGGGACGGATTGGGTCCGCCGTCGGGAAGAGTGGGCGGCGATGCCTCGCGGCTATTTTGACAACACACGGGCCTTTGTCAAGGACTCAGGTTAATCCCGTCAACTATGTTCCTTCTGTTCCTTTTTGAAGTGACGTTACTAATACTTGCTTTTTGTTTCTTTCAGCTTATACCCGTCCGCATATAAGCGACGAGCGGCAGGAGGAGTTTATCCAACGGATTTTGGAAATCCCTTTGGAAGATCGTAAGTGTAGGGACTTGATCACCCTTGACACCCTTCATTTATATTGTGGGGGTCCGAACCGTCGTGGCAGCTCGAAGGTTGGAAGAATTTGCACGCCGACGTGAGTAAGCTTTTATTCATCCCGTCAGTTTCATTTCCCTGTCACTTGTCCCTAACGGTCTTCTTCGTATTGTAGAAATGGAATCTACGAAGCAAAGGATAAGGGCTGCCGCAGCTCGTCAGAAGGAGGAGAGAAAAAATAAGGAGGCGGGAGGAGAGGCCTCGTCAACCCCAAAGGCCGTCGCTAAGGTGACGAAGAGGAAGCCTGACGGGGGTGACAGCCGTCCCACAAAAAAGGTTGCCGTCACTCCCGGGGATGAACCACTCAAGGAGAAATCCCCTCTTAAGCCTAGCCATGGCGCGGGCAAGGGGGTGATGACCTCTACCGGTCCCGTCGGCGAGGGCCCCTGCCGTCTCCTAACTCACAAGGACTATGCCGTCGGGGAGGTTGAGTCCCTAATAAAGCTGACGGACATTGAACCTTGCGACCAGGTGGGGACGGAGGACCTAGGGGCGTCGACCCTCTTCAACCTCACCAGGGCATGTTTACTACAATTTTGTTTGAGGAAGTTTTGCTTTGCTTTGGTATATTTTTCAAGCGACGGATATGTTTTCTTAGGCCTTGGTGCGCGTCAAGGCCCTTCAAGACCGTTATGCGGCGAAGGAGGGGGTCGTCATCCGAGTTCGTAAGCATAATACGAACTTGTTGAATCAGTAAGCTCAATACAAAGAGGCCGCCTGTATCCTCAACAAGGAGCTGCAGGAGGTTAAGGAAAAGGCGACGGAGGTCGGCGGTCAGAATGACAAGCTCCGGGGAGAGGTGACGGCTCTTGGGGAGAAGTTCTGAGGACGGCGGAGATCGATGCGATTATGAGACTTCAAGGCGTCGCGATCTTTTATTGACTCATGTGCTCAATATTACTAAGATTGGGTTCAATGATCGCCTTCGGGCAGGTCGCGTCGGCCTTCCCGGAGTTGGACTTGTCCGGGATTACCATGGATGATGGAGACGACGGCTCTCTTCAGCCCAACCCAACCCCGGAGCATGACGGCGGTGTAGTCCTAGCACAGCCTGCTGCTAATCCTGCAGCTTCCGATTCTCCGGCCGTGATTGTGGACGTTGAAGACCATCAGGCCGACGGCGACCCTTTTGCTTAGTTTTTATGCTACATTGTAGCTATGTACAACACTGTTGCCTTTTAAATATTTGGAAAACAGTTGTAATTTTAAACATTTGTAATTTTAAACAGTTGTAATTTTAAACAATGTTTAAGTGCCCTTTTGGTTTTCTTCGTTTATGTACGATTGCGTATGTGTTTAATTTCCGTAGCTTTTATATCTCTCTATTGATGATGACCTTAGACGAAATTTTGGTAAAAATTCCCGTCTGCTTGGAATACGTCAGTTCTTTGAACTGTTGGAAACCCTCGTTGGTACGACATCATGCCTAGTCTCCGAGCCCCGTCGCCCGTGTGACCGTCGGTTCTGACTCTTGGTTGGTAGCACATTTTTAAAGTCGTCAATCTCTTAAGACCGTCGAGTTTTTAGCCTTAGCCTTTCCGCACCGTCATTTTCTCGATCTTAGCCTTGATGAGTGACATCTTTTTTGGTTCGTCGGTTTTTAGGTGTTGATGTCTTTGACATCTTTGTTGGTCCGTCGATTTTGAGGACCTTGTCCATATGATGGTTGCTCCATCTTATTGGACTGTCGCTTTTTTATCTTTTACCCTTTTCGGACCGTCATTTTCTCGGCCTTAGCCTTGATGTTTTTGACACCTCTTTTGGTCCGTCAGTTTTTAGGCATTGATGTCTTTGACATCTTTGTTGGTCCGTCAGTTTTGAGGACCTTGTCCATATGATGGTTGCTTCATCTCATTAGACCGTCAGCTTTTTAGCTTTTAGCCTTTTCGGACCGTCATTTTCTCGGCCTTAGCCTTGATGTCTTTTGACACCTTTTTTTGGTCCGTCAGTTTTTGGGCCTTGATGTCTTTGACATCTTTGTTGGTCCGTCGTTTTTAGTCCGTGTGTTATGGACTTAGTCGTTTTTGGGATGTGAAATTAATGGATCGTAGAAAAAATAGATACTCCAGCAATTTCTGAATAAACTCCTCTTATTGCCATGCATTTAAATAAAAGTAATTAAAACCAAATCCTACCCCTTGGGCTAAAAAGTATTGTTGCAAAAAAGACTAAAGTAAATGATAAATCCGAGGAGTAAAACTATAATTTGCTGAAATAGAAAAGAGGTTGGTCTTCATGTTGCCGCTCCTATTGGTAGTACTTTCGTAGGTGCTCGGTGTTCCATGGGTGTGGTAGTTTCTGTCCCTCCAACGTTTCTAGGTGGTAAGTACCTTTTCTCCGCCACGACGAAACTCGGTAAGGACCTTCCCAATTGGGGCCGAGTTTCCCTTGGGTAGGGTCCCTAGCGGCGCCCATGACCTTTCTAAGAACAAGGTCTCCAACTTGGAAGTCTCTGTGTCGAACCCGAGAGTTGTAGTATTTGGCCATGCGGTCCTGGTACCTAGCGAGCCTTTGTTCCGCTGCTGCTCTGATCTCGTCCACTAGATCGAGCTGTAGTCGCATAGCCTCGTCGTTTTTGTTCTCGTCATGGTTGTGGACCTTGTGGCTTGTGAGTCCGACTTCGGCCGGGATGATTGCTTCGCCTCCGTACGTCGGTCGAACGGTGTCTCTCCTGTGGGTGTTCTTGCCGTCGTCCTGTATGCCCATAGTATACTTGGCAATTCTTCGGGCCATATACCCTTTGCCCCCTCGAGCCGAGTCTTGATAATCTTGAGCAAGGATCGGTTCGTGACTTCTACCCGTCCATTAGCTTGAGGGTGGGCGGGGGAGGAGTAGTGGTTCTTTATTCCTAATTGTGAGCAAAAATCCCGGAAATGGTCGTTGTCGAATTGCCTCCCGTTGTCCGAGACAAAGACTCTAGGAATGCCAAACCTGCATATGATGCACCTCCAAACGAAGCTCCGTCACGTTCGTTCTTCTCTGTAATCGTGGCGAGCTTGACTTCCACCCATTTTGTGAAATAGTCGATGCCTACTACCAGGAATTTCAGGTGTCAAATGCGGCTGTAGAGAATGGTCCTATAATATCTAATCCCCATCGTGCGAACGGCCATGGGGCCGTCATCCGGGTCAGCTCTTCGGTTGGTTGTCTAATAATATTGCTGAACTTTTGGCATTTGTCGCAGCCCCCGACATATGCTTCGGCGTCCTTACAGATTGTGGGCCAATAGTACCCCGCTCGCACAAGCTTGTGTACCAACGATCTAGACCCTGAGTGGTTTTCGCAGATTCCTTCATGTACTTCTCTCATGACGTAGTCTGCCTCTTCCGTACCCAAACATCTCAGATATGGTCGGGAGAAACCTCTTTTATACAGGACGTCTTTTATCGGGACGAACCTCGCCGCCTGGACTTTAAGTTTCCTTGCGGCTTCCTTTTCGTATGGTAAGACCCCATTTTTTAGGTACGAAACTAACGGCGCTGTCCAGCTTTTGTCGGAGCATATTTCCTACATGTTGCTGAGGTCTATTAGCGGGGAAAGCTATACGAAAGAGAGTACATTACCAGGGATGACCATTTGTTCAAATTGAAGCGGCTTTCGCGAGACGGTCGGCTCGCTCGTTTTCTTCTCTGGGAATTTGGACGATTTTGGCTTCTAGGTCACCCACTCTCGCCCTTACTTCATCAAGGTACCTCTTCATCTTTTCACCCTTGCACTCGTAGTCTCCATTTATTTGGTTAGTGATGACCTGTGAATCGCAGTAGTTGACTACCCTCGCGGCTCCTGCTGCTTTGGCGAGGTCGAGCCCCGCTATCAGAGCCTCATATTCTGATTCATTGTTGGTGGCAAGGAAGTCGAGATGGACCATACATTCAATGGTGTCTCCTTCGGGCGATAGTAGAACAATGCCGGCCCCCGTGGCTTGCTGTTGGACGATCCGTCCGTATATATGCTCCATTGAGGGGACTCTGCCCTTTGTCTTCGTCATGGGTGAACTCAACTATAAAGTCGGCGACAATCTGTCCCTTGATGGCGATCTGCGGGCGATCATGAATGTCAAATTCGCTCAGCTCTATTGCCCATAACGCCAATCGCCCCGCGGCCTCGGGGCTGCTCATTGCCCGTCATAAGGGCTTGTCGGTCAGGGCGTTTACCGTATGAGCTTGGAAGTACGGTTTGAGCTTACGGGCTGCCGTAACTAATGCGAAGGCAAGTTTTTCCATGGCCGGGTATCTTTCTTCGGCATCGTGAAGCGCTCGGCTTGCGTAGTACACGGGCTTTTGCACTTTCTCTTCTTCTCTGACTAAGGCCGCGCTAACGGCTGCGGGGGAGACGGCGAGATAGAGAAAAAGCTCTTCTCCCGGCTGCGACGGGCTCAAGAACGAGGGGAGGAGAGGTAAATCTTCAATTCTTCGAATGCTTGCTGGCATTCGTCGGTCCATTCGAAGGATTTCTTCAATGTTCGGAAGAAGGGCAAACACTTGTCCGTTGCTCTTGACACGAACCTGTTTAGTGCTGCTATCTTTCCATTGAGGCTTTGCACCTCCTTCACATTTCTTGGTGGTGCCATGTCCATAATAGCCCGGATCTTGTCCGGGTTCGCCTCGATTCCCCTTTGAGACACCATGAATCCTATGAATTTTCCTGCCGTCACTCCAAAGGCACACTTCCCTAGATTGAGCTTCATGTTGTAGGAGCGAAGTGTGTCAAATGTTTCTTTGAGATCTCCTAGATGATCTTCCTCCCCCGACTTTTGACTAGCATGTCGTCCACGTGAGACCTGGACATTCCTCCCAATCTGTTGCGCGAACATTTTGTTCATGAGCCTTTGACGCGTTGCGCTGCGTTCTTCAGGCCGAAGGGCATGACCTTGTAAATGAGAAGAGGCCTTGGCTGGTCACGAATGACGTTTTTCCTGGTCGGCTTCGTGCATTCGGATTTGGTTGTACCCGAGAAAGCGTCCATGAAGCTCAAAGAATCGGTGTCGGGCCGTAGAGTCTACTAGGACATCAACCCTCGGGAGGGGGTAGCTATCCTTGGGGCAGGCCTTGTTAAGGTCGGTGAAGTCCACACACATCCGCCATTTCCCGCTCTCCTTTTTGACCATTACTACATTTGCTAACCAGTCGGGATAGTATACTTCCCTAATGAAGCTCGCTTCCTGTAGCTTTTTGACTTCCTCTGCTATGGCTCGGTCTCGCTCGGGGCAAACACCCTTTTCTTTTGTCGATAGGTGGAAAGGCGGGCGACACATTCAACTTTGTGCACCATGATGAAGGATCTATTCGGCATATCTTCATGACCCCATGCGAATACATCTCGATTGCGTCTGAGGAAGGTTATGAGCTCCTGACGGACCGTGGGGTTAGCGAGTGTTCCAATTTTGGTCGTCCGGCCAGGATCGAAATTGTTAAGGGGTATCTCTTCTAACTTCTCAACCGGCTCCGTTACCGTCCGGTGCTCTTCTATGCTTAAAGCACGAACCGATCCTCCAATTCCATCATGGCTATGTAGCATTTCGCTGCCATCGACTCGCAGTGAGCTCCCCTACTCCGTAGTCGGTTGGGAACTTTATCATCAGGTGGTAGGTGGAGGTTACCGCTTTCCATGAGTTGAGCGTGGGTCGTCCGAGGATAGCGTTGTAGGCTGACGAGCAATCAATTACCAAGAATGTCACGTCCTTGGCTATCTGTTGAGGGTAATCACCCACAATTACGGATAATGTGACCGCGCCCAGTGGGAATACTCGGCTTCGCCGAAGCCAACAAGCGGGGCATTTGTTAGGACGATCGCTCCTTGCCGATCCTCATCTGCTGGAACGTTGTGTAGTACAAGATATCTGCTGAATCGCCATTGTCGATCAGCACCCGGTGCATATTATAATCTTCTACACGCAAGGCGACGACGAGTGCGTCGTCATGTGGATGTTGAAGGCGTCGCGCGTCTTCTTCCGAGAATCCGATTATGGGACCTTCTCTCTGTGCTATCTTCTGCACGAATCCCGTCAGGTGACCATTTTGTACCATCGAATCCCGTCAATTTGAACATTTTGTACCATCCGAAGATAGGTCTTGCGGGCCTTCTTGGATGACCCGGCGGCAACCGTTCCCCCTACGATCATCCTAATATCCCCGATAGGGGGTCTCGATCGCTCATTGTCCCGTCGGGGGTGTTGGTCTTGTGCGGGGGGATGCGCTTTCTCCTTGCTAACAAATCTCTGCAGCTTTCCTTGTCTGATAAGGGCCTCAATCTGCTGCTTGAGGTCATAGCAATCGGCCGTGTCGTGTCCGCGGGTCGTAGTGGAATCGGCAATACTTGTCCCGGGAACGTTTGTTGGGTTCACTTTTCAACTTTCCCGGGAACGTCAGAGCCTCTTCGTCCTTAATTTGCATAAGGACTTGATCTATTGGGGCTGTTAGCGGAGTGAAGCTCGTGAACCTTCCTCCAGGGGCTTAGGGCGCCTTTCGTCCCTTCGGTCTGTGGTTCTTGCCTTCTTTCGGCCTTGGTCCTGCCGATTGTCTTCCTGCCGTTCTCTTTTCCTGGGCCTCTCTTCCCGAGCTAAGAGCGCATCTTCAACGTTCATATACTTTGTGGCGCGATAAAGTACTTCCGACATGGTCTTTGGGTCGTTTTTGTATAGGGAAAACAAAAACTTGCCCTTCTTCAAGCCATTCGTGAATGCCGCAACAAGTATCTTATCGTCGGCTTCGTCGATCGAGAGTGCCTCTTTGTTGAAGCGGGAGATGTAGGCTCTTAAAGTTTCATCTTCTCGCTGCTTCATACTCATCAAGCAAGCCGTAGACTTCTTGTATCGATGGCCTCCAATGAAGTGTGCGGTGGCGAGCGCTGAGTTCTTTGAAGGTCTTGATGGAGTTTGGTGTCGGTCGGTGAACCAAATTCTCGCTGCGCCCTTGAGCGTTGTAGGGAAGGCCCTACACATGATGGCGTCTGCTACTCCTTGAAGGTGCATTAGGGTCTTGAAGGTCTCCGTGGTGGTCAGTGGGTCCTTGACCCCGTCATAATCTGTCTATCTCGTGGCATGCGGAACTTACTTGGTAAAGGGTAGGAGTTGACGGTGGCGGTGAACGGCGAGTCAGTTCGGTTGACAAGGTCGTCAAGGTCGCTTGATACTCGTCCCTTGAGAGCATTCATCATAACCTCCATTTGTTCCTTCATGGCTTGCATCTCCGCGATAACAAGTGGCGGAGTGGTTTCTACGAGGGAGGGGATGCTTGTGTTCTGTCGTTCTGGTTTGCTCGGGCGTTGCTGGCCTGGGGTCCTTCCCTGGTTTTTCTTCACGTCGGCGCTGGTTCCTTCTTGATCTGCTCCTTGGTTGTTGGGAGCTGCATTTTTCTGTCTCAGTTGCTCTTCTAGGTCGTGGTTTTGTTTGGTGAGGCGCTCCACGGCAGCGGCGAGTGTCCTCACCTGTCGTTCAAGCACGGTCGTAGGAGCTTCTTCTTCTTGAACGTCGTTGGTGGTCGCCATTGAGCGAGTGAGTACCATGTAACTCTTCTGTCTGGGAAGCGAGAATGTGTTAAAACGTTCCCCCAGACGGCGCCAACCGATGATACCGGAAAAAATACCACCGGTGAGTCACACGTTCCTCGTACGTCGCCAATGGTACCTGCACAATGAAAAGGAAGAACCTAATGGGGAGTACCGGTGTAGTACCGGCCAAATACCCTCCGAAGGTTAAGTTAGAACTATTCTCACTACTCTAGAGTGCTAGAGAGGGTAAATTATGCGTACCTTGGTTTGTGAGGGAGTATGGTTTTTATAGTAGTAGGATTTTCCCCCTTTTCCTTGGAGTAAAAGTCTTTTCCTTATAGGAGTCCTCTTGGGCATATTTTGCGGGATTCTTTCCATATAGGAATCCTTAGATTTCGTGAGGCGTGGGGAGCAAGTTGTTTACTTACACACGCAAACGTGGCGATCACACATCTCATGATCGACACCGTCAGGATTTGTTGTTTCGTCAAACTAGGCACCGTCGCCCGGGGACGTCCAGCGTCACGGTACTCTACATGTGGAGCTTCTTCACCCTATTTCACCGTTAGCCATTCAAGAATGCCGACGGTAAAAACCATCCGTCACCCATGTCCAAAATTTCTACCGTCGCTTTTGTCCACATTTTATCCTCATCAACAAAGAATCGAGGTTTTTCTTTCAACAAAAACTACCATAGAACAATTCTAGAAAAAAAAAAAGTTAAGAAGAAAGAAAAGAAAAACCAAATAGAATTCAGAGAATAAGAAGAAAGAAAGAAGAGAACAATAGCATTAACAAAAAAAAGGAATATACAAATCTTAAAAATAAGAACTGTTTCTCTCTGTGATTGTGGTTCCGGTGGTCTAAGTTTGGCGAGAGTAAAGCAATCCAACCAAAAAATTCAAACCTAAATCATATTCAATCCCCAGATTTGAAAAATAAATAAATAAATAAATAAATAACTTTTCTGGTTATGGGTATACGGCAAAAAAACCTAAAATAAATATCAATGCAACATTCAACTCTATACTTATTTAATCCCAAAGATTTCGTTAAGATTAGAAACAGAAGTACCCAAACTAAAATCAATATTTTTAGTGATATACGTAATCTAAAAAAACAAAACAAAAGCAAATATCTAAAATTGAGAAAACAAACATTTTGATAGAGAATCCAAAAACCCATAACAAAAACAAATCAAATCTAAACTTTATACCCAAACCTACAAAATTGAGAAAAAAAGTACCGTTGTCGATGTCGATTCCGGCAATCTGGTGGTCTAAATCTGGAAAGGAACGGACGGTGGTGGGGAAATTGAACTCTGCCTCTTTCTCTCTTTCTTTCTCCGTGTCCCGGCCTCATCGCCTCTCTTTCTCTATTTCTATCTCTGTGTGCATAGTATTTTAACCGGTTAATTTTTGAAATTGAATGATTTAATTCCAAAATAGATGAACTGAAAAAAATCTATTACCGAAAAAATTAAAAAAAGAATAGTCACATATTAGAACCTGATTTCCTTAGCCCTAATTTTTGAATCCAAATCTAGAACCAAATTGAAAAAAATTGAATGCATATAACAGATCTAATTTACCTATAAATAAATTAGAAAAAGAATAGAACCCATCGGAGGCATTGTTTGTGGGCAGAGAGCCATTCTGTCAGAAACAGAGAGGTGATCTCTTCTTTCTCCGTGTACCAGGATCGCCTCTCTCTTTTTTTGTTTGTTTCACAATGTCTTCATCGCTTCTCTCTTTTTCTGTTTCTTTCTCTGTGTCTTCATAGCCTCTCTCTCGATTTCATTGCCTCTCTCTCAATACCTCTGGGACGAACGTTTGATCGCACGATTCTTCTTTGGATTGCAAGTTTTTTTTTTTCCTCCTTCCCTTTCTCTATATCGCAATATCGGTTGTTTTTTTGTTCAAAGAGAGAAAATATTAAGCAGACTAATGAAAAGAAATCGGTAGGGTTTTCTTAATTGCAACGCCTTTATTTTATTTTATTTTAACTGGGTTTTTTTCTAACTGGTTTTTTAATTGCAAGCATGGCAGAGTTTTGAAAGGCAAAACGTTGTAACGTGCAGCTGTTTTACTAAAAAGCGGTATACATGGCAGCATTTTAAGGAGTCTTTTTTCCTATTTGTCAATGCCTTCTTAAATGTAGGAATCAACTTTCTCTCAACTTCTGCTATTATATAGAAATAGATATAGATATAGATAGATTGTATGTCTATACATGTACCATAAAAAACAAATTTGAAATATTTGGTGAAAAGCAACGTAGATCCAAGATATGAGAAAGTCCGAATCACAACATGCTAACAGTTACAGAGTGCAACTTTTTTTTTTTTTTTTTGATGGAAAAATAAAATCACAGTGCAACTTGGTAAAAATTACAGAGAATACTTTTATTGTTGAAAATTTGCTCTCAGCTCCTTGTGAAACGAATAATAGAATAAGAAATATCACACAAAGATTGATATATTTGGTAGCAAATTATACCATAATAAAATAGTGACACATTTTTTTGGTCATAAGTCATAACTTCATTATACAGAAGCACAGGAAATGTTCAACCACCACACCTCCAAAAAAGGACGGAGGGAGAATTTATTACAACACAAACTAGACCTAATCACAGTAGCAAACATTGCATGAGCATGGACAACAGAGTTTCCATCTCTTATAGCCAAAATAAATGAACAGTATTCAATTGCAGAAATTCGTAATTAGAACGTTGATGTATTTGGTATCAAATTACCACAACATAATAAAACATTGAAACTTGGTCACCATTGTATAAACAACTTTTATTCTTGAAATTTGGCTCTCATGGAGTCCTGAAATATGTAAATAGTATCATGAAGAGCCATTCTCAGACTGAGTTTCAACAGGAGTTGCACAACACTGACAACAAGAGCCAGGTGGTGCAGGTGTGCAACAAACACAAGCAGGACATATTGGTCCCGAAGCTGCATGCAAATTAAAAATCAAAATCAAAATTTAAAATCTTGTCACGATTAGTAACAATTACATATAAACATTGGTGATGAATTATTTATACATATACCTCGTTGAGTAAACCTAACTGCATGACATGTTGACATCGGGGACAAGATGATGGCAAGTATGAGAAGGGTCACCAAACTAGAACTCAATGCCTTAGCTGCCATTGCTTATAAGAAAGAAATATTTGCTAAGATGAAAAAATTATGGTGTAGGGTGAAGTGTGAACCATATATATATAAGATTTGTGGGGCGTTCTAGTCTTTTAGAATTTAGAGTCACATATTTTAACTAAGATGGTATGTCGAATAGTTTGAATGAAAAGGGTTGATTTTTCGTTAGTTGGATGGCTGATATCTTAAATCTGTTACGTACATTTTGCAATGTTATCCTCTTGAATTTTGCACAATGGTGTTCAGCCATATTCAACACTTGACTGAAGTTATGGTTTATATTTTATAGTAGTTTAAAATTTTCAACTTTTAAGGGCATTAATTGAGTTGTCAATATGCTTAAGCTTTGGTTGTCGATTAATCTTTACAGTAGGCATATATGTCAATTGCTTTAATAGTTTTTTTTTTTTTTTTTTTTTAATATTTTAAATTGAAGTCAAACTCAAGACTTGTAGTATTTGATTAGTACCCTTACCAGCTGCTATTATAAAATTTACATCATGAATTGAATTATGAAGAATCAAAATAAAAGTCTTGGGAAAACTGGTTTTATAAACGTGTTCCCCGGTCTTTTCGATTTCATTTTAAAGTCCTCATATATTTTTTTGATGAATGACATCATTCTCATTATAAAGATTTTAAAATGGTACTAAAAAAACCATTGAAGTAAAAATCAAAGAGAACCAGCAATAAATTCAGACCTTTACATCAGATTCACATCTAGTAATCAAAAGGAAATACCCCAAAAGCAACAAAGACAGCCAACATTTTATGAATGAAAAACTACAGGCCAAGATAGTTGATTTTGGGTTCTCAAAATATCCACTAGTTCTTGGCACGCCGGATTACCTTGATCCAGACTAGTTTTTTTTTTTTTTTTTTTTGATAAAAATGTCGTAATTTTATTAAGACGAAAATAAAAACAATACTTCTTGAGTTAAAACTAACTCAATCATACTAGGATTTTCCTATATCCAAGTTACATAACGAAACACATTCTTCATATATTGAGCCAAAATGTGTGTTGGCCAGTTGCCTTGTCTTCTGAAATGAGAAATTTGTATTTTGTACCCGTCTAAACTCCAGAAGTTTATGACAAATCCCCTCAATAATATTACTTATCACAGTTGGTGACTCACTCACACCATGCGAAGCATCAGCCACAATCTGGGATTCACACTGTACAATTACTTCAAGTTTACCTACATCCCAAGCAAAAAAGATCACCTTCTTCTAACGCTTTAGCTTCAGCTTCTAGCGGTCCCAATGGGAGAAGTAAGTGTTTGCTTAAAGTTTTCATTACTCTTCCCTCGGCGTCTCTAATAACAGCCCCCACACCAGCCGTTTGAGAGCCAGAGAAGACCGCTCTGTCAACTTTAAGCTTATACCAAGGAGGATGTGGAGCTCCCCATTGGACACAGGCCTAAGCCACAGGTAGAGTGATGCTGAAGTTGGGTGTTTGGTATTCGTTGAGTAGAAATCTAGCCTTGTGCAAAATTGCCCCACCCTCCTGACTCGGTTTACCTTGACGAACTTCATTCCAATTACACCATGTACTCCATGCCACCATGATTATGTGCTCCAGTTTTACTTTGGTATACTTCCATACAGTTCATTTTTTGGTTTTTTTACTTCGTTATAGTCTATTAATGCTAAGTGAGATCGTAAACGAGCTGAGCTGAGCCAAGTTTCAAAATTTCAAGCTCTTTTTTTTTTTTTTTTTTTCGAAGATGAGCCAAGCTTGAGCTCATCACCAAACAAAATTTTATGCTCAAGCTTGGCTCATTTTCTTGTCAAGCAAGCTCAAGCTTGTTCATGATCTGCTCGATTAACTCTCTTTTTTCTATACATTGTGAAACTATGACTAAAATATTTTCTGTCTTCAAAATTTCATGAATTTTCACTATAAATAGACTATTTATATCATTAGTAAGTTGCAAATAATAATTTTACATCATATGAAAATGTTGACAAATTTATACAATAAAATTTCAACTTTAGCTTGTTTACGAACACATTATTATACTTAAACTTGACTTGTTTAACAATTAAGCCTAAACTTAACTTGGCTTATTTTCTAAACAAACAAACATAAATAAACTTTTTCTCGAGTTGAACTAGAGCTGTTCATAAATAGTTTGGTTCATTTACACCCTTATTTTTATGAGATTAAATTATGTTTTCTTCAACGCATTTTCATAAAAGTGTTTGGACTTGGTTTAGACTATTACCACCCCCTCCCTCCCAAAAACATTATTCTTCTTCTTCCTTTTTTTTTTTTTTAAGAATAAATTTATCTATATAATATCTGAAACTTGAAATGTAGCATTTATACGCTCTTGTTGAATCACATCAATGTAGCATTTCGATCTTTCTTTCATTTCGGTCCACTATGATCCATTAAGCTCATGATCTTAAAGTCCTTAACAAAATGATACTATAAAGTAATTTACATTTTTTTTCCTTGTATTTTGTATTTAATTTTTTCACCATAATTAAGTTGAAGACAATTGGTTTTTGTTTATTTTTGTGGATTCCATTTGCAATATAAAGTATAAGATATAAAAGCAGATTTTAGGCATATGTTATGTCATACTTTAAGATAACAGAGATTTTGCGTGTGACCTTGTTTGGATTAAAGAGATGTGATATTTAGCACTTAGATTAATGGTCTTAATCAGAGTTGTTCTTCAATGCAGATACTACAATTCGTCACTTCCAACAGGTTAACTAAGTGATACGCCCGTAATTTTGGTCGTCCATTGATGGCTGGACGACAGTTACAATCTACATAAAAGAGTCAGCAAGTAGCACGCAATCAGATAAAACGGACATAAGATCAACTATAGCTAGCAGACTTCAGTGTAAGCAAGCGTTACAAACACCAGAAATGCGTGGCCATAATGACTCCAAAGGATATAAGATGAAGAAGCCTAGCGAAGGGCTAGACCAAAAGAAGAAAGTCAAACAAATATTCTTAGCAATATTCTATACTCTTTATTCTCTCCAAATCACTTCACTGACTTGATCTTCTGAGGATTTGTGGCTAGCACCACACCAGTGTCTCATCTAAAAATCACCTCTTTACAGGATCTATTTTAGTCATCCACACCATCTTTGGATGAAGGGAATCAACAGACGATTTTCTGCATCATCACTAAGCGAAGTGATGTTTACAACTTTGGAAAATTATTTTTGGAGCTAATCACAGGGAAGTGGACAATAATAAAAAGCTATGAGAATGATAACATTAATAATATTGTTTGGGTCCGTCCCCTTCTTGCAAGAGGCAATATAAGAAACATTGTTGATCCATGACTGCATGGAAAATTCGACACCAACTCGGTTTGGAAGGCAATAGAGACAGCAATAGAATGCGTGCCATTAATTTCCATCCAAAGGCCAAAGCGTGAGCCATGTGGTGATTGAATTAAGGAATGCTTGGAGATAGAAAAGGCTTATGAACAAGATTGGGGTCCAATCATGAAATCCAACGATGCATTTGAAATAAACCCTTTGGGCCTTGAGATGGATATGGTTACCCAAGCAAGGTAGTGCGTAACTACGTACTATGTAGCCAATGGCTGGTTTTTTACTATAATAGCATACAAACGACCCTATTTGAGTTTTTTTTTTTTTTTTTTTTAATTTATTTATGAAAAACGATCCAATTTGTTGAATGTAAATATATTGATCGCTTATTTTCATTTGAGAGAGAAAACAATAAGTTATTATTTTCAAAATCTATAGATCTTAGTATAAACAAAATAAGTTATGAAATCCAAAGGTCTTTGTACTTGTTACTTGTTAGCTAGATTTGTTGATATGTAACCCAATCAAGACCAAAAGAGAGAGAAGTCTTAATAGACAGAGAGAGCTACCTTCTGGTCTTCTTTTGAGGTTTTTTTTTTTTTTTTTTTTTAATTATTTTTTAGTATATATTTATAATAAATATCACTTTTGAACTTTAATGTGGGTGTCAGTTTGGTTTATAAACTTTTGATTAGAGCAGTTTACTCAATGTATTTTATTTTATAACAAATTAAACCTTTTAACTAGCACTTTTCATTAAGGACATACATTTAATCACGCGATTTACACAAATTTTTTTTCATATGATTAGTAACTTCGGAATGTCATTATTATCACATCGACAATATTACCAACCGTTCTTGATAATAATTCTTTATCAACAGACCAAAACACCAATCTTTTTTTGGTGTAGGTAAGAATTGAATCACAAATTTCTTATCTAACCATTAGAGATTTTAACAGTTAATGAATTAACTGGAACCCACATATTACCAACTTAATGTATAGGCATTAATTGTTTTTTTATTTATTTTTTTTTTTTTTTTTTTTTTATGTTTAGGAGAATTAGGGTTCATTGTTCAAATTAAAAGCCCAAGTACCAAATAGAAACCCATCTTAAAGTCCAAAGGTGATGTTAGTTTAAAGTTCACACAATTTTTCTATATCGGTCTTCAAAATAATTAAAAATTTATTTAGTCCGGCTCATGGAGACCCATTCTTAATTTTTAGTAGAAGAAGCACAACTGTATAACTAGTGGTGGTGGATAGGGATGGCAATTTTGTCCCACCCCACTTGACCCGTTCCTCCCCGCTTCGCCCCACGCAGTTTTCCCGCCCCCGTAAAGGTGGTGGGGCGAGATTTTAGGACTTTTTAGACTGTCCCGCCTGTGCCCATCCCCGCCCGCCCGCATTGATAATCTGTTAAATTATAAATTTTTCATACCCTAAAATCCTACTATTTAAATAAACGTATCATCAACTTATTTTATTCTACCTAATAAGACTGTCAACCTCTTTTTTTCTCTAGCAAGGTTTGAAATAAGGTACCAATTTTAATATTTTCTTTTGTCTTTATTATAAACAAATTTATATACTATTGAATCATTGATTTTGTATTATGAGATTTTTTTTTTTTTTTTTGGTTGTGATATTGTCTTGTTAAGCACTTTAATAATATTATACAATTTTTGCTAAAAATTAGTTTGATTTGATGGGATATAGTTATTTGTAATTTCAAGTATATTTTTACTAACGAAATAGGTTTTATTAAAAACAATTGTAATAGTTGAGGGCAAATTAACAAGAAGTAAAGTTTTACTGGGGTGGGGCGAGGCTTGCGGGGCCCCAAAGGGCAAGGATGGGGTAAGAAAAATTTTCCCGTCATGCGGGGTGGGGTGGGGTGGGGATGGGGTAAGATAAAACCATGTGGGGTAAGGGCAAAGACCCTATCCTTCGGACCCACCCTGCTCCTTTGCCATCGCTAGTGGTGGATTCACTTATATGTAGAATATATGGTATATAATCGCACCAACAGTTTTATTTTTATTTTTTTACAAAAATATATTGGCTATATATTAGAGATTAATAAAGTTTTGAATTCTTTTTTATAACTGCACTCACTAAATAAATTTGAGATTTTTACGAATATCTCCCTTTCATTTCCATAGCAATTAACAAAATGACTAAGCTTCACATATAAAAGAATAGTGTGAAAAATAGAGATAAAATATCTCCCAAAAAATTAAAAATAAAAACAGAAAAAGAGGCCTGTCTTGGATTGTATTTTCATATTTTGTATACCTACGACTTTAAGTAGAAGTGGCATTACTGAAAAGTGTTGAACACACCAAAAGATAAAATTTGTTTAGTATAGCTTATTTTAAAAAAATTGCGATTTCATTTTAAAGTCCTCATATATTTTTTTGATGAATGACATCATTCTCATTATAAAGATTTTAAAATGGTACTAAAAAAACCATTGAAGTAAAAATCAAAGAGAACCAGCAATAAATTCAGACCTTTACATCAGATTCACATCTAGTAATCAAAAGGGAAATACCCCAAAAGCAACAAAGACAGCCAACATTTTATGAATGAAAAACTACAGGCCAAGATAGTTGATTTTGGGTTCTCAAAATATCCACTAGTTCTTGGCACGCCGGATTACCTTGATCCAGACTAGTTTTTTTTTTTTTTTTTTTTTTGATAAAAATGTCGTAATTTTATTAAGACGAAAATAAAAACAATACTTCTTGAGTTAAAACTAACTCAATCATACTAGGATTTTCCTATATCCAAGTTACATAACGAAACACATTCTTCATATATTGAGCCAAAATGTGTGTTGGCCAGTTGCCTTGTCTTCTGAAATGAGAAATTTGTATTTTGTACCTAAACTCCAGAAGTTTATGACAAATCCCCTCAATAATATTACTTATCACAGTTGGTGACTCACTCACACCATGCGAAGCATCAGCCACAATCTGGGATTCACACTGTACAATTACTTCAAGTTTACCTACATCCCAAGCAAAAAGATCACCTTCTTCTAACGCTTTAGCTTCAGCTTCTAGCGGTCCCAATGGGAGAAGTAAGTGTTTGCTTAAAGTTTTCATTACTCTTCCCTCGGCGTCTCTAATAACAGCCCCCACACCAGCCGTTTGAGAGCCAGAGAAGACCGCTCTGTCAACTTTAAGCTTATACCAAGGAGGATGTGGAGCTCCCCATTGGACACAGGCCTAAGCCACAGGTAGAGTGATGCTGAAGTTGGGTGTTTGGTATTCGTTGAGTAGAAATCTAGCCTTGTGCAAAATTGCCCCACCCTCCTGACTCGGTTTACCTTGACGAACTTCATTCCAATTACACCATGTACTCCATGCCACCATGATTATGTGCTCCAGTTTTACTTTGGTATACTTCCATACAGTTTATTTTTGGTTTTTTTACTTCGTTATAGTCTATTAATGCTAAGTGAGATCGTAAACGAGCTGAGCTGAGCCAAGTTTCAAAATTTCAAGCTCTTTTTTTTTTTTTTTTTTTTTTTTTGAAGATGAGCCAAGCTTGAGCTCATCACCAAACAAAATTTTATGCTCAAGCTTGGCTCATTTTCTTGTCAAGCAAGCTCAAGCTTGTTCATGATCTGCTCGATTAACTCTCTTTTTCTATACATTGTGAAACTATGACTAAAATATTTTCTGTCTTCAAAATTTCATGAATTTTCACTATAAATAGACTATTTATATCATTAGTAAGTTGCAAATAATAATTTTACATCATATGAAAATGTTGACAAATTTATACAATAAAATTTCAACTTTAGCTTGTTTACGAACACATTATTATACTTAAACTTGACTTGTTTAACAATTAAGCCTAAACTTAACTTGGCTTATTTTCTAAACAAACAAACATAAATAAACTTTTTCTCGAGTTGAGCTAGAGCTGTTCATAAATAGTTTGGTTCATTTACACCCTTATTTTTATGAGATTAAATTATGTTTTCTTCAACGCATTTTCATAAAAGTGTTTGGACTTGGTTTAGACTATTACCACCCCCTCCCTCCCAAAAACATTATTCTTCTTCTTCCTTTTTTTTTTTTTTTTTTTTTTTTTTTTTTTTTTTTAAGAATAAATTTATCTATATAATATCTGAAACTTGAAATGTAGCATTTATACGCTCTTGTTGAATCACATCAATGTAGCATTTCGATCTTTCTTCCATTTCGGTCCACTATGATCCATTAAGCTCATGATCTTAAAGTCCTTAACAAAATGATACTATAAAGTAATTTACATTTTTTTCCTTGTATTTTGTATTTAATTTTTTCACCATAATTAAGTTGAAGACAATTGGTTTTTGTTTATTTTTGTGGATTCCATTTGCAATATAAAGTATAAGATATAAAAGCAGATTTTAGGCATATGTTATGTCATACTTTAAGATAACAGAGATTTTGCGTGTGACCTTGTTTGGATTAAAGAGATGTGATATTTAGCACTTAGATTAATGGTCTTAATCAGAGTTGTTCTTCAATGCAGATACTACAATTCGTCACTTCCAACAGGTTAACTAAGTGATACGCCCGTAATTTTGGTCGTCCATTGATGGCTGGACGACAGTTACAATCTACATAAAAGAGTCAGCAAGTAGCACGCAATCAGATAAAACGGACATAAGATCAACTATAGCTAGCAGACTTCAGTGTAAGCAAGCGTTACAAACACCAGAAATGCGTGGCCATAATGACTCCAAAGGATATAAGATGAAGAAGCCTAGCGAAGGGCTAGACCAAAAGAAGAAAGTCAAACAAATATTCTTAGCAATATTCTATACTCTTTATTCTCTCCAAATCACTTCACTGACTTGATCTTCTGAGGATTTGTGGCTAGCACCACACCAGTGTCTCATCTAAAAATCACCTCTTTACAGGATCTATTTTAGTCATCCACACCATCTTTGGATGAAGGGAATCAACAGACGATTTTCTGCATCATCACTAAGCGAAGTGATGTTTACAACTTTGGAAAATTATTTTTGGAGCTAATCACAGGGAAGTGGACAATAATAAAAAGCTATGAGAATGATAACATTAATAATATTGTTTGGGTCCGTCCCCTTCTTGCAAGAGGCAATATAAGAAACATTGTTGATCCATGACTGCATGGAAAATTCGACACCAACTCGGTTTGGAAGGCAATAGAGACAGCAATAGAATGCGTGCCATTAATTTCCATCCAAAGGCCAAAGCGTGAGCCATGTGGTGATTGAATTAAGGAATGCTTGGAGATAGAAAAGGCTTATGAACAAGATTGGGGTCCAATCATGAAATCCAACGATGCATTTGAAATAAACCCTTTGGGCCTTGAGATGGATATGGTTACCCAAGCAAGGTAGTGCGTAACTACGTACTATGTAGCCAATGGCTGGTTTTTTACTATAATAGCATACAAACGACCCTATTGAGTTTTTTTTTTTTTTTTTTTTTTTTTTTTTTTTTTTAATTTATTTATGAAAAACGATCCAATTTGTTGAATGTAAATATATTGATCGCTTATTTTCATTTGAGAGAGAAAACAATAAGTTATTATTTTCAAAATCTATAGATCTTAGTATAAACAAAATAAGTTATGAAATCCAAAGGTCTTTGTACTTGTTACTTGTTAGCTAGATTTGTTGATATGTAACCCAATCAAGACCAAAAGAGAGAGAAGTCTTAATAGACAGAGAGAGCTACCTTCTGGTCTTCTTTTGAGTTTTTTTTTTTTTTTTTTTTTTTTTTTTTTTAATTATTTTTTAGTATATATTTATAATAAATATCACTTTTGAACTTTAATGTGGGTGTCAGTTTGGTTTATAAACTTTTGATTAGAGCAGTTTACTCAATGTATTTTATTTTATAACAAATTAAACCTTTTAACTAGCACTTTTTCATTAAGGACATACATTTAATCACGTGATTTACACAAATTTTTTTTCATATGATTAGTAACTTCGGAATGTCATTATTATCACATCGACAATATTACCAACCGTTCTTGATAATAATTCTTTATCAACAGACCAAAACACCAATCTGTTTTTTGGTGTAGGTGAGAATTGAATCACAAATTTCTTATCTAACCATTAGAGATTTTAACAGTTAATGAATTAATGGAACCCACATATTACCAACTTAATGTATAGGCATTAATTGTTTTTTTTTTATTTTTTATTTTATTTTTTTTTTTTTATGTTTAGGAGAATTAGGGTTCATTGTTCAAATTAAAAGCCCAAGTACCAAATAGAAACCCATCTTAAAGTCCAAAGGTGATGTTAGTTTAAAGTTCACACAATTTTTCTATATCGGTCTTCAAAATAATTAAAAATTTATTTAGTCGGCTCATGGAGACCCATTCTTAATTTTTAGTAGAAGAAGCACAACTCGTATAACTAGTGGTGGTGGATAGGGATGGCAATTTTGTCCCACCCCACTTGACCCGTTCCTCCCCGCTTCGCCCCACGCGGTTTTCCCGCCCGTAAAGGTGGTGGGGCGAGATTTTAGGACTTTTTAGACCTGTCCCGCCCAGGCCCATCCCCGCCCCGCCCCGCATTGATAACTGTTAAATTATAAATTTTTCATACCCTAAAATCCTACTATTTAAATAAACGTATCATCAACTTATTTTATTCTACCTAATAAGACTATCAGCCTCTTTTTTTCTCTAGCAAGGTTTGAAATAAGGTACCAATTTTAATATTTTCTTTTGTCTTTATTTAAACAAATTTATATACTATTGAATCATTGATTTTGTATTATGAGATTTTTTTTTTTTTTTTTTTTGGTTGTGATATTGTCTTGTTAAGCACTTTAATAATATTATACAATTTTTGCTAAAAATTAGTTTGATTTGATGGGATATAGTTATTTGTAATTTCAAGTATATTTTTACTAACGAAATAGGTTTTATTAAAAACAATTGTAATAGTTGAGGGCAAATTAACAAGAAGTAAAGTTTTACAGGGTGGGGTGAGGCTTCGCGGGGCCCCAAAGGGCAAGGATGGGGAAGAAAAATTTTCCCGTCATGTGGGGTGGGGTGGGGTGGGGATGGGGTAAGATAAAACCATGTGGGGTAAGGGCAAAGACCCTATCCTTCGGACCCACCCTGCTCCTTTGCCATCGCTAGTGGTGGATTCACTTATATGTAGAATATATGGTATATAACTGCACCAACAGTTTTTATTTTTTATTTTTTTACAAAAAATATATTGGCTATATATTAGAGATTAATAAAGTTTTGAATTCTTTTTTATAACTGCACTCACTAAATAAATTTGAGATTTTTACGAATATCTCCCTTTCATTTCCATAGCAATTAACAAAATGACTAAGCTTCACATATAAAAGAATAGTGTGAAAAATAGAGATAAAATATCTCCCAAAAAATTAAAAATAAAAACAAAAAAAAGAGGCCTGTCTTGGATTGTATTTTCATATTTTGTATACCTACGACTTTAAGTAGAAGTGGCATTACTGAAAAGTGTTGAACACACCAAAAGATAAAATTTGTTTAGTATAGCTTATTTTAAAAAAATTGAAAATGTGATTGTTTAGAAGTTGTACTTAAAAAAATGAAGTTTAGTAAGGTAATGCTTGGAAAAGGTGAGATTTGTATTATCTCAATTTAAGGAAATGCAGGTTATTTTTGTCATAGTTTTTTTGGCATTTTTTTTGAAGGGGAAATATTCATTCAATTATAATGATAAAGAGTCATGAAACAAAACTTCTAAGGTTGGTGGGGGAGAATCCTCCATCCAATACAAATCCGCTTATAAAAATTTCTAGCATATTGAGCTAATGCATGAGCTACCTTATTTGCTCCTCTCCTAATATAACGAACTCTAGCCCACTGTAACCCCCTCAACAAGTGTCTGATATCACTAACAACATTCCCAAGCAATGAAAAGTTTTCTCAAGAAGAAGAGATGGATTGGATCACATTACTATTATCTCCCTCAATAATCAACCTAGAGAACCTAGCATCCACGACAAACTCAATAGCTCTTCGACAAGCAAGTAATTCAACCTCATCACTTGTACTCACCCTCGGACCACTCACGGACATAGCGGCCATCACTTCACCCTTGTCGTTCCTAATTATAGCACCAAAACCTAATCTGTCCAAGCCTGAAAAAATCGTTGCATCAAAGTTCAGTTTGTACTCCAAATGTGAGGGAGGTTGCCAAATGTCTCCACTCTGTTGCTGCCGAGTCGAGAACGAGAGAGATTATTTTGGACTTGTTTAAATTCAGCAACATACTCCTCAACTCTTTTGTTCAAGCTACTCGGATCCTTCATTCTACTTCCATGAACTACACAATTCCTTTGATTCCGGATAAACCACGCTTGTGCCCAAAACAAGTCCATCTCATCCGACATTAACCGCTCCAATAAATCCACCATCGGTTGCTTCATGTCTTGCTTCCCGTGTACGGTCTTTTGCAACTTTCGGATGCTGCCATACCAAATATCCTGGACCGCTACACAATCCCATAAGGCATGGACTGTTGATTCCTCCTCCCTCATGCATAATTGGCATTTATTTTCCTGAACAACTTTCCTCCTCTGAATGCATTCCTAGCTGTCGGTAATATTTCATGACAGGCCCGCCATCCAAAGATTTTAATTTTGTTTGGAAGTTTTAGCTTCCAAATTGTAGCCCATACCTTCCATTCAAAGACAACCCCTAAAGTTCTTGTTTGATCTCCCAGATTCCTAGTCATATGGTACGTCGATTTGACACTGAACTCTCCCTTAGAATTGTTCAGCCAGATGATAGTATCATTAACGTCTCTACGGCTCGGTGAAATTTGGCAAATAGCTTCTGCCTCCTCCCTGTGAAACTTAGCCATGATTTCTTGAGTCCTCCAAATATGCAAATCCAAATTAATCAGATCAACCACCCTCATTCCCTCCACATCTTCATGAACCTGATGTAATATGCTATTAGATGGATAATTAGGAATCCACCTATCTTTGAGAATATTAATTGAGAGGCCATTTCCTACCCGCCAACGATGTCCGGATAGTAGTATGGGTTGTGCAGCCATCAAACTTCTCCAAACATATGAGCAGTTTGGAGAAACTTTAGCTTCAAGGAAAGAAGAACGGGGAAAATACCTTGCTATGAAGCATTGATAAAGCAAAGAATCATTGCATTGAATCATTCTCCATCCCCGCTTAGCTAACATGGCAAGGTTAAAAGCTCTTAGATCTTGAAAGCCCATTCGTCCCTCTTTTTTTGAAGCTATCAGTTTATTCCAACTTTGCCAATGAATCTTTCCTTCACTCCCCACCTAGCCCCACCAATACTTTGCACACAGAGCATCCAGTTCATCATATAATTTCAATGGCGGTTGAAACACACTCATTGTATATGTGGGTATGGATTGTGCCACAGCCTTGATTATAATTTCTTTACCAACTTTTGACAAAATCAAGCCCTTCCACCCTTGAAGCTTCTTCCATATTCTATCCTTCAAATAAGAAAATGTGTGATACTTAGCCCGCCCAACCAAGGTTGGTAAGCCAAGATAAGTTTCAATTCTATTCACCTCCTTAACTCCCAAAATCCCCAAGATCAGTTGTTTCTAGCTGTCTCAAGTATTGCTACTGAAGTAAGCTAGAGACTTTTCTAAATTTATACTCTGCCCTGAAGCTCTTTCATAAGTTTGGAGGATTTGTGCTATAGTCTCACCTTCAGCCTGAGTTGCTTGGCAAAAGAGCACAAAATCATCTGCAAACATGAGATTAGTGACTTTAGGTGCCCTTCTGCAAATGGATACTCCTTTGATCCTCCCTTTCGATTCTCGCTTGGTCTAGCAATGCGGTGAATTCCTCAGCACACAACAGGAATAAATATGGTGACAAAGGATCCCCCTGCCTTATTCCTCTGGATGGGTGGATCATGCCATAAGCTTTCCCATTCACTAGAATAGAAAAGGATGGTGTCGAAACACAACTCATCACCCTTTCTATCCAAGTATCAGGGAAGCCCATTTTTTCCATAATACTTTTGAAAAAATTCCACTCAACCCTGTCATATGCCTTGTTGATGTCTAACTTTAATGCTAAGGATCCCTTCTTCCCCTTTTGTCTTGAATGCATGGTATGGAGTGTCTCAAAGGCCACCAATATATTGTCTATGATCAGCCTCCTCGGTACAAATGCACTTTGAGTGGGTAAGATAATTTGAGGGAGTACCTGTTTCAATCTGTTTGCAATACTTTGGAAATAATTTTATAAATCACATTACACAGGCTTATCGGTCTAAAATCAGACATTTTCATAGGATTTTTAATTTTAGGGAGAAGCACAATGTTAGTATGATTAATTTCAAGTAGCATATTCCCATTATTTAAAAAATCCAACACAGCTAGAACTACAATATCACCCGCAACATGTCAAAATTTTTGGTAAAATAAAGCATTCATACCATCAGGTCTAGGAGCTTTTTTTGGTCCCATTTGGAATAAAGCCACCTTGACTTCTTCAGCAGTATACTCACCGGACAGAGTCTCCCGCATCTCATCAGTTATTTTGTTCTGAACTACATTCAGACACTCCTCCATCTGATCTCCCACACCAACCTGAAAGAGATTATTAAAGTAGGCAGAAGTAACTCCCACTATCTCCTCCAAATTCTCCACCCATTGTCCATCTGCATTTTGGATGTCCCTAATATGATTTTTATTTCTCCTTTCTGCGGCTTTAGCATGAAAAACTTTGTGTTTTTGTCTCCATGTTTCAACCAAATTATTCTAGATCTTTGGGCCCAAAATATTTCATGCTTCTGTAACAACTCATCCATCTTCTTGCTCAATTCCAGGTATTCGGCCTTGGTAGCCTCTATAGGCTCAGCTTCATTTAAAAAGTCCAATTTCTTTTGGAGATCTTTAATAGCTCGAGTATCTGGATCAATGGATGAAGAACCCCAGGCCAATAGCTCAACACCACATAATTTAATCTTTTCCTAGATAGATGCCAACTCGTGCCCTTCCTCACCTGCTCTTCCCCAAGCCTCCCGCACTACCATTTCACATTCACTACTAAGCAGCAAAGATTCTTCAAACTTAAAGCTCCTTTCCAGTTTCCGCCTTGCCTAAACATAAGTCCGAACATGAAGCATATTGGGTAAGTGGTCTGAAGCATGTGTAGACAAATGTATAAGTTTGCTCATCAGAAATTTCTCCAACCATTCATTGTTCGCCACTCCTCTATCCAGCCGAATCTTGCTATTTGCTTCCCCAGGTCTCTTGTTACTCCAAGTATAAGGGTAACCAGAAAAACCAAGATCTTGAAGGTGACAACACTCCAAAGCTTCCCTAAAAGCTTCAACTTGTGCATTTTGTTTGTGTCTTTCGCTCTTCTTTTCCCATGCATGTAAGTGGGCATTAAAATCTCCTATAACCACCATGGCCCCTCCACAAAAGTCTGTAAATGCTTCAATAATTTCCATGAATTTTCCTTCTGCTGTGCATCTAGCCACCCATAAAATCTAGTCAAGTACCAAGTAAATCCATCCTCCTCTGTGATTTTGGCCAAAACATGATTGACAGTGAAATTTATAATCTCCAACAAAATATTATTTTTCCACATAAATGCTACCTCAACCCGAATTAGGATGTTTTACAATAATCTTATTCTGAAACAGCAAATTACCATACAATTTCTCAAACCCCTCCTTCTCCAGTCTTGTCTCCATAAGAAAACAAACCGTGTGAACTTGCTCCCTCACAATCTTGCGAAGGCTTTGACCTGTCCAAGGGTTCCCAAGCCCTTGACAGTTCCAACTTAACAGCCTCATGGCTCTTGGCAAGGGTGGCTTTCCACCCTCGCCAATATATAATTAGTGCTTCCATCATCACTACCCTTTTTACCTCTTTTAGCATCTCGAACATCCACCTGCCCCTCCTGCACTTAACGTGAATTTCTTTTCCCCAATGCATGTATAGTAATGGCTTTAGTTGGCCCACCCAATCCAAATTCCATTCTATTGATCCGGGTCCACATTCCTATGGGCCTAAGATTATTTGGCCCATCTTTGTCTAAGAGTGTGTGACTATTAGAGGCCACGTGTTCACTGCTTTCCACGAGAAACAAACTTGGCAGCCCCACAATATTTTCAGTCCGAACCATAATCTTATCAGCCCTCTCATTTAATTCCGTGTTTGATTGTCCAACAGTCATGATTTCCGAACCCATATCAGCATTTAATTCCCCTGTTTCAGCAATTAACTCCTGCACGTTAGTATTGCATCCAATACTAACGTTATTCCCATGCACGTTTTCAGCACTCAGCCCTTGATTCACGGAAAAACCCTTATCCACATTGCTAGGGTTTTCCATCCTATTCTCCCTTGCCACCGGCTGCACCTGAACCTCCTCTTGTACTGCCTGACCAGAATTTTGCTTCACATTGCTTCCATTGCCGTCCTCTGTACAGGGCATAGAGAACTCAAGATTAGATGTTGAAGCCCTTGGATGACTCCCAATAGCTTTCAAGAATTCCCCATATTGATATTCAACCCTTCTTTCCTGTTTCTCCGCTGCAAAGTGGGTTGCACAGTTCTTCAAGCCATGACATAGAATTCCATAGAAGTGACAAAACATCGGCTATCATTCGTATTTGAATGACACCCACATCTTTTCACCATCCAAACCAGCAATGAACCCACCTAGACATAGGGGTTTTGCTATTGGTAGAGCCACACAAACTCTCATAAACATATTTATATCATCCTTCCTATGCCGCCATTCCACCTCCTCAACCGTACCTAGCCTACTCCCCACTTCCCTTACTACTTGAGAAGAGATCATATCGAACGGTGCATCCCAAATTTGGACCCAAAGGGAGGCAGAGTCTAGTTGAATGTTTCCCACGGTCATACCTTTCTTCCACCTCTTCAGTAATAATAATTGGTTGTCAAAAGACCAAGGACCTCCTCTCATGATCTGATCCATATCAAACTCTAATTAGAATTTGAATTGAAAGAGATTCGATCCTACTTCTGAAATTTGTAATGATTCATTCAATCCCCATGCTTGATGTATTGTATTCTTCGCCACCATTCTATTAAAGGGCTTGCAAGTTAGGAACTTCCCCATCAAACTCAGATTGCAACTCTCAATGGCATCCAACCTTCCCTCATCCGAGATGGGGATAATTTCTTCCTCCTCAATCGTTAGCTTCATCTTCTCCAATCTATCAGCAACATCATCGTCCATTATGTCCAAAGAAAGAAAGAAAGAATTACCCTTCGCACGCAGCCAAGGGAGAGAGAACTTGCACACTCACGAGAGAGAGAGCTCTACTAGGGAGAGAGAAACCTAGGACTTGAGAAACTTTTGGGATTTTTTTTTTTTTTTTTTTTTGGGTACTTAAAAAATGAAGTTTAGTAAGGTAATGCTTGGAAAAGGTGAGATTTGTATTATCTCAATTTAAGGAAATGCAGGTTATTTTTTGTCATTGATTTTTTGGGATTTTTTTTTAAGGATCTCAATTTGAATTTTGGGCTCTATTTTAATAGTTAATTACATATTAATAAATTTTTTTTTAGAGAGTTTTAACCTATGTCGTTTACTCCTGATAATAGCTCTTTATCATCAGACAAAGATATTGATTAATTTTTGGTGTAGGTGGAAATTAAATTTCAAATCTCTTTTTCATTTTGGTTCAAAAGAAAAAAAAATTTTAAATTGTGGTGGAAAAATGTTACTAAGAAAAAAGCCAGGCCAAAAGTTTATAAAACAATCAGATTGAGCTAAGCAGGGCTGAGACTGAGCACACTAACTTATGTTTCAGCCTTGTGGGCCGGTAGAAACCAGGTGGAAAATCTTTTGATGCCCACGTACCAGTATAGGATGCCCAGCCCGCGAACTCACCAGCCGTACAGGGCTCTGCAATTGGTGCATATTATAACGAACCAAAGAAAGTGCTCTAGGAATATATTCTAAAAAAAAAAAAAAAAAAAAAAAAAAAAGTGTTCTATAAGCAATTAGCTATTTCTTTTTAGAAGAATTCTACAGAAAATGTATTACACACTCATCATCACATTATTATTCTAGTGGAACCAGTAATAATTATCTTCAATTCAAAAAATAGCTTAATGAGGTGATACATTAAAACTAGGGGTTAATTTGTTTGAAAACGGCCTCGGTTGTGTTATGGTTTATAGGAAAATCTTAGTACCAAAATATGTCAAAATTAGGCTATATTAAAAAAATTGTGTTATAGCCGGGTTTGGGTCAAAAGCTACTCATAGCGGCTAAGGTTATGAACTAACTCAAAGATAATGAGTTGATAATCATTTGTTTATATCTTCTACACCATATTGAATTTCTAAATGAACTTGTTTTGCTGGAAAATAGATATTTGCGCTTTCAAAATTAAAAGAAATTTAACCCAATTTGTAATTAATTCAAATGAGTGAGATGTGTCAATTTGATGTTGGCATAACTTTGTAGTCTACGAAATTTCAATCGATTGAAGCTCAATTTGCTCGACTGAAATCAGACAAATAGTAAACCAACTTGCAATACTGGCTATGTGACATACTTTTCTCTATATATACAAATCCTTGCTACAGAGCGATGGTAAGAGGCCGCCATACAAGAGTAGATCTAAGAGCCAAAATTTCCTTCAGCCAAAAAGATCTCTCAATTCCACCCCTTTGAGTATTTCTCCTTGTGAGATATTGTTTTGAATTCCTCGTTGAGAATTTCTTGCCTTGATCTTTAACTATGATATTAAAACATTGTTAAGTATTCATCCAAACCGCACAAACTCTAAAACTTTGTTACAAAGTCCAAGGATAGAAAACTTTTATGAGACGTTTGATACGGGGTAATTTTTTAAAATTCCCAAGAGTATTTAAAAGATTTTCATGTTTGGTTGCAAATCACACTAGGGAATCAGTAGGAATGTGGATTCCCTTTAAAATATGTGGGTATCCAGATTCTCAAGTTTAAAAGAAATTGTATTTTTTATAAATTGACAATTTTAACCCTTTTTTCCTTATCATTTAAGCAATTGAGATAAAAACATAAAACAAATCATCAATATCTTTTGATATATTCATTTTTTGTTCTTTTAGACTACTCTATTGATGGACAACTCTACTAATATATTCATCTTTTATTCTTTTAGACTACAGTTTTAATGAATTTGTCATAATTTATAGTTTATATTTTGTTTTTCATTATTTATTTAGAGGAAGATTTTTTTTTAAAAGACTTATATTGGATTAACAAATCTAAGGATAGAATGGAAAAAATAAATAATTCATTTAATATTTTTAGAAATAAACCAAAAATTATAATCTCACATTCCTAGGAAACTTATTAGATTCTCAATTAAACCAAACATAGGAATAGTTACATTTCTAGGCATCCAGATTGCAAGGCATCACATTCCTAAGAATTTGGATGCTAGTAGTAATGTGGATTCTCCAGTACCAAACACCACCTTAATTAGAGAGTTATTTGGTGTGTGTACACACAAAATTCATAAAAGATAAATCACACGATCACGAGATAGTGTAAGAATACAATAAAACTTCTCCGATTCAATCTCCAAAGAACTTTACGACTCGAAAGGCTATGAAGTTTAATCTTGAATCGTACTTTAATGTCTCCAAGTTGGATGTGTGATTGGATGTATTTGAGCTTTGATTTGAAGTTGTGGGCTGTTGGCTTGATCTCAAACTAAATTGAAGGAAAATCTCAACTTTGATTTGAAGAAGTGGAAATGAGCCTTGATTTTGAAGGAGCATGGGTGCTCTTTTGGACTTAGTGCCTGTTTGTTTTAGCTTTTAGAAGCTAAAACACGCTTTTAGAAACCAAGAAAATAAAATGTGCATTTGGTAAGGTTTTAAACTTTTTTTTTTTTTTTTCCTTTTAAAGCTGCGTTTTCATTTGTGAATGAAAAGCCCAAATCGCAAAAGCAGTAAGGAGCTCCATTACAAAAAAGTGCTGAAGCATGTTTCATGTTACCATTGGAAGTTGCTCAAATTTCCCAAATTGCCCACTAGTTATTCTTAAAAACCCAATTTTATCCTGTTGCTTATAACATAATTTTACACGGTGAAAGTAAACACCACAAATCAAAGATTGCAGCAGTAGCCCCAAAGAACCAGAGTAGATCACAAATTCACAAACAAGCTAGATCAACAGTGGAGCCCCGGGTTCCTCTCCTCTGTGAAAATTGATAAACCGAGGAGGTGAATGAAACAAACGATGAAGAAGATCTCAAGATGACCAGGGAGAAATAAGAACTTGAGAGCTCTAGCAGCACGACAAGGGAAAAGATTTTTTTTTTTTTTTTTTTTTTTTTAAAAAAAGGAAGATGAAGATGAAGATGAGGAGAAAAGACAATGATGAGAGGAAATGGAAAAAAGAGAACGTGGTCAGATATATGTGGTGGGGGGTTAAAGAGTGAAAAAGAAAGCCTCCTTGAAGCTTCCTAGCAAAATAATATTATTAAAATAATATCAATAATATATTTATTATTTATTATTTTTATTATTGTTATTATTATTAAGTAGTTTTTTTTTTTTTTTTTTTTTTTTTTTTGTAGTAAGTATTCTGAAGTAGATTATTTATTTTTTTTTATTTGGATAAGTATTATGAAGTAGTTGATTAAGTATGAAATAAACTCCTTTATATATACATTGTCATTTTTGGTAATTTATCACTCAAATCATCACTTTTAAAAGTGCTAGCCAAATATTTAGCTTTTTCAAAAAACATTTTTTAACAACTTTTACCAAACACTCAGCTTTTTTCAAAAAGCCCAGTTTCATCTTGCACTTTTTAAAACTCTCACTTTTTCAAAAAACACAATATTAAAAAGCTAAACCAAACTCACCCTTAGAGATGACTCTCTATTTTGGCAGAGTACCAATAGGGTTTTTCTCTTTAAGTTTCTCCCTCTTTTCAAATTTGAGAAGCCTTTATTTATAAGCAACTCAATAGCATTTGATTTGGAATATTCTCTCAACATTTATTGAGAGTTAATTACAAATTTAAATTTGAATTTAATTTGTTCATCCACACCATCTTCGGATGAAGGGAATCAACAGACAATTTTCTGCATCATCACTAAGCGAAGTGATGTTTACAACTTTGGAAAATTACTTTTGGAGCTAATCACAGGGAAGTGGACAATAATAAAAAGCTATGAGAATGATAACATTAATAATATTGTTTGGGTCCGTCCCCTTCTTGCAAGAGGCAATATAAGAAACATTGTTGATCCATGACTGCATGGAAAATTCGACACCAACTCGGTTTGGAAGGCAATAGAGACAGCAATAGAATGCGTGCCATTAATTTCCATCCAAAGGTCAAAGCGTGAGCCATGTGGTGATTGAATTAAGGAATGCTTGGAGATAGAAAAGGCTTATGAACAAGATTGGGGTCCAATTATGAAATCCAATGATGCATTTGAAATGAACCCTTTGGGCCTTGAGATGGATATGGTTACCCAAGCAAGTAGTGCGTAACTACGTACTATGTAGCCAATGGCTGGTTTTTTACTATAATAGCATACAAACGATCATATTTGGTTTTTTTTTTTTTTTTTTTTTAATTTGTGAAAAACGATCCAATTTGTTGAATGCAAATATAATGATCGCTTATTTTCAATTGAGAAAGAAAACAATAAGTTATTATTTTCAAAATCTATAGATCTTAGTATAAACAAAATAAGTTATGAAATCCATAGGTCTTTGTACTTGTTGCTTGTTAGCTAGATTTGTTGATATGTAATCCAATCAAGACCAAAGAGAGAGAGAAGTCTCATAGACAGAGAGAGCTACCTTCTGGTCTTCTTTTGAGGTTTTTTTAATTATTTTTTTAGTATACATTTATAATAAATATCACTTTTGAACTTTAATGTGGGTGTCGGTTTGGTTTATAAACTTTTGATTTGAACAGTTTACTCAATGTATTTTATTTTATAACAAATTAAACTTTTTAACTAGTACTTTTCATTCAGGACATACATTTAATCATGCGATTTACACACAAAAAATAAAAATAAAAAATAAAATAAAATTTCATATGATTAGTAACTTCGGAATGTCATTATTATCCCGTCGATGAAGATTACCAACCGTTCCTAATAATAATTCTTTATTATCAGACCAAGTCACCGATCTATTTTTTTTGGGTAGTTGGGAATTGAATCTTAGATCTTTTATCCAACCATTAGAGATTTTATCAGTTGATGAATTAATTGAAACCACATATTACCAACTTAATGTATAAGCGTTAATTGTTCTTTTTTATTTTTTATTTTTAGGATAATCAAGGTTCATTGTTCAAATTAAAAGGCCAAGTACCAAGTAGAAACTCATCTTAAAGTCCAAAGGTGATGTTAGCTTAATGTACACACAATTTTTCTATATCGGTCTTCAAAATAATTAAAAATTTAATTAGTCTAGCTCATGGAGACCCATTCTTAATTTTTAGCAAAAGAAGCACAACTGTATAACTTTTTTTTTTTTTTTTTTTTTTTTTTTTCATTTCGACCTATGGCATCCGCTCCCGATGATAGCTCTTTATCATCAGAACAAGACACCAATCAGTTTTTTGTATAGGGGGGATTGAACACAGATCTCTTATACTACTATCAGAGACTTTACCAATTGAGCTAATCGAAACCCACCACAACTGTATAACTAGTGGTGGCGGATTCACTTATATATAGAATATAGGGTATATAACTGCACCAACAATTTTATATATATATATAGGCTATAAATTAAAGATTATTATAAAGTTTTGAATTCTTTTTTATAACTGCACTCACTAAATAAATTTAGAGTTTTTACGAATATCTCCCTTTCATTTCCATAGCAATTTACAAAATGACTAAGCTTCACATATAAAGAATAGTGTGAAAAATAGAGATAAAATCTTTCCCAAAAAAATAAAAGTAAAAACAGAAAAAGAGGCTTGTCTTGGATTGTATTTTCATATATTGTATACCTACGACTTTAATTATAAGTAGAAGTGGCATTACTGAAAATGTGATTGTTTAAAAGTTGTACTTAAAAAGATAAAATTTGTTAGCACAGCTTATTTTAAAATTTTTTGAAAATGTGATTGTTTAAAAGTTGTATTTAAAAAAATGAAGTTTAGTAAGGTAATACTTGGTAAAGGTGCGTTCTGTATTATCTCAATTTAAGGAAATGTAGATTATTTTTGTCATAGTTTTTTAGGGATTTTTTTTAAGGATCTCAATTTGAATTTTGGGCTCTATTTTAATTGTTAATTACTGTACGGCACGGGACTACCTAGGCCCATTGGGACCTTGGGCCTTGCGCTCCAATCTTATAGTACGACCCACGAGCCCTACCCCTTCATCCAAATTGAACCAAAGACTTGCTAAGGTCATGGGCTTGGATCCCATATTACTATGTTCGGCCCAAAACCCATTTGGTGCACCATTGTAATACTTTCGCACCGTAGTACGGAGTCCAGGGATTGTCCAATCACTCACGTCTTGGACGAGAATGTAATCACTCGGAAACACCTTATCTCGGATGCCCGGTATTGTCTCGGCCCTCTTAGGGAGTATCACCGCCCTACAAGTCTCCTAATATGGGAACCGGTTCCAAGGCCACTCCCACCTGAACATCCACTTACAATCAACGCTATTGGACCTCCTGTTGCACTAACCTCGAAAGTAATCATAGTCTCTCCACTAATTTCGAACTATAAATATGAGAAGTTGGAGGAAGAAAAGGGTTGTTGAAAGGTTTGGAAAAAAGGTTGAGAGCCAAGATCAATAGTCATAAGAGTGAAAGGATAGCAGTACAAAGGTTGGAGAGATGTTGTTGGGTCTCTATGTCAAAATTGCCTAAAGTAGGAAATCCAAAACCCACGTTAAAAATATATTGTGAGCCCAAAAGTGAGTCGACCCTTTAAGCTTGTTTAGGGTGTGCACATTTGGCACCGTCTATGGGGATCTCCTTCAAAGGCATGGTTCGGCCGTGACTTACGAACAGAAGATGTCCGGGAGACAAGCAGAGGGTTTTGTTGAAAGTGGTTCAGTGGGATCGTCTCGGGAATCCACGTGGCGAGAGCGAAGGCAAAAAAGGTGTGAAGATAGGGAGCGTGAACACGAGGAAGAACAGTCTGGCCTTGGAAAGGGGTCATACGAAATAAACCAGATAGTATCGAATGCTTTGTGACACAGACAATTGGACGAGAGAGATAAGGAGCTTGAGCGGTTGCGTAGACTGGTAAGAGATTTGGAGTTTGAGGCAAGGGGCGGACACCAAAGGAGGGACCAAGATAACCAAGCAGGGGGGTCTATGAGTGGAGGAGATCGCTATGGTACCGAGTCCAATTGGTCCGGTTCTCGACGGCACCGAGATCGTTCACACTCACGAGAATCCCGTGGATGCCAAGGTCATTCACACTCGCGAGAGTCACATCGGCATCGGGAACGTTCACATTCACGGGAGTATACCAGGGTTCAAATTCCCCAGAGGAGCGATGGCCTCGTAATGCGGCCATGGATGCTCTGAGCTGCGCCTTACGAAGAGCTACTCGGATCGCCGTTCTCAGATGATATTGAACGGGCCCCAATGCCGAATAGGTTCGCTCGACCACCATTTAATTCCTATGATGGGAAGATAGACCTAGTGGAGCACTTCAGCCATTATATCCAAATAATGTCTCTACACACTCACAATGATGAGCTGATGTGTAAGGTATTCCTTTCAAGCCTTGGGCCCAAAGCATTGAGATGGTTTAATGGGTTATGGAAGGGTTCCATTCATAGTTTTACCGAGTTAATCCAAGAATTCGGTGTCCGGTTTGTAACCCGCAGCTAGGTACCGCAACCGATGGACGCATTACTTTCTATGAAAATGAGGGCCAGGGAAACTCTTCGATTATGCCAGTCGGTATTGGGAGCTTTACAATGAGATAGATGGAGGAAACGAGAGGATCGCGGCAAGCACTTTTAGGATAAGGATCCCCGAGGACTCCGGCCTACGGGAATCACCGACGAAGAAGCCTCCCGAGGGTATGAGGCAGCTCATGAGGCGCATTGAAGAGTATAAACGTCTCAAGGATGATCGGCCGCAAAGCAAGGGTAAGGCCCTACTAGTGAATCACCTTCGGTAGCTCGGATTTCAACCACGGCCCGAAAGGATCTAAGAATACAAGAACTGGAAGTACAAATGGGAGAGGTGAATGTGACGTTCAAGGAGCCAGTGCACAAGATCGTAGACTGGATCAAGAACGAGCCGTATTTGGGATGGCCGAACAAGATAGGGGGTGACCCATCTCGGAGGAACCAAAACTTGTATTGTACGTATCACAAGGATAAGGGTCATATCACCAAGCAATGTCGGGTGTTAAAGGATCATCTGGGGCAGCTAGTGAAGGCAAGATGTCCGAAGGAACTTGTGGTGGATCCCAGAAATCGAGGTACCGGCTAGGGTGCTCAACAAAGGGGAAATCCTCTCCCACCACCATTAGGAGTGACTAAAGTCATCCAAGCTGCTCTAAGGGGTCCAATTATAGCCAGAAGAGGAGTACTAACTGTGGTACCCATGGGAAATTGCGCAGGAGAACCATTGCCCAAGAAAAAGATGATGATCAGACAGGAGCCTATCACTTTTGGCGATGATGATTTTGAAGGAACAGTCCAGCCACACAATGATGCGTTGGTGGTCACGGCCCGGATAAGCAGTTTCTTGGTCAAAAAAGTGATGGTAGACCAAGGGAGTGGGGCCAACGTGATGTATTCGGACCTGTTCAAGGGCTTGGGTTAAAAAGTCGAGACGTGTCAAAGTATGATACGTCATTGGTCGGGTTTGATGGCAGGATGGTTGTCCCCGAGGGTCAAATTTCCCTTCCAGTAAATATAGAGGGTAAGGAAGTGGTGGTGGCATTCATAGTGGTCAATTCGTTTTCTCCATACACGGTGATTCTAGGACGGCCGTGGATCCACGCAATGGGGGTTGTTCCATCCACCTTGCATGTAAAGGTCAAATTTCCCACCGAGCAAGGCGTCACCATGGTAAGAGGAAGCCAGCAAGTGGCCAGGCAATGTCTAGTGGCCACGATTAATTAGAAGAATGAGCAGGTTGGACAGAAGGAAAATGTTGAAGAAGCCCCTTTATAGCAATTACAGAATCCCCGGGAGGGATTGGGGGCTAATGGTGCCGAACAATTAATCTGAGTGAAGATACTACCAAATGTTAACTTGTATTTTCAGATAGGGGCAAGTATAAAGGATGAGGACAAGGTAGACACGTTGTTATTTCTGATACAGAATGTAGACATGTTTGCATGGGGCCCATATGAGGTGTCCGGTGTTGATCCCGAGTTCATCGTCCACAAGCTTAACGTAGACCCTTCATTTCCTCCAAAGAAGCGAGAGGCGAGGAGGTCGGCCAAGGAACACGTCGAGGCGATAAGGCGGGAGGTTGGGAAGCTAAAAGAAGCCGGGGCAATAAAGGAAATCTTCTTCCCAGATTGGCTGGCAAATACCGTGGTGGTTCGAAAGAAGAACGACAAATGGAGAGTTTGTGTAAATTTCACTGATTTGAACCAAGCATGTCCGAAGGATACGTTCCCTATGCCAAAGATAGATCGGTTGGTAAATGCCACCTATGGGCACCCGAGGATGAGTTTTCTTGATGCTTTCCGGGGCTACCATCAAATCGCCTTATCTGCCGAGGATCGGGAAAAAACAACGTTCATCTCCCCGGATGCAAACTACCACTACACCGTGATGCCCTTCGGGGTGAAGAATGCCAGGGCAACATATCGGCGAATGATGACTAGGATGTTTCGGGACAAGATGGGGCGTACACTTGAGATATATATCGACGACATGGTAGTAAAAAGTAAGATAAAGGCATGGCATATAGAGGACCTTCGGGGGGTATTTGAAGTGCTTCGGCAACACAAGCTGCGCCTAAACACGGACAAATGCACCTTTGGGGTAGAAGCTGGCAAGTTCCTTAGTTATCTAATCACCAGTCAATACCTCGATCAGATCGACACCGTGCAAAGCCTTAAACCCCCAGGCAATCCGAAGGAGGTATAGGTCTTGACCGTGATGTTAGCTGCCCTTAACCGGCTTATTTCTAAGTTTACTGATTGTTATTGTCCGTTCTACCAACTTCTGAAGAAATGGAGGGGATTCCAATGGAATGAGGAGTGTGAAAGAGCTTTCCAAGACTTGAAGGAATATTTGACGCGAGCACCCATGTTAGCAACCCCGAAGCCCGGGGAAGACTTATTTATGTACCTCTCGGTGTCCGATCATGCCGTAAGTGCCGTGCTTTTACGAGACCAAGGGATGCAGCAGACTGTGTACTACATTAGCAAGACTATGATTGATGCCGAGATCAAATACTTACCCTTGGAGAAGTTGGTGTTAGCATTAGTCCATGCTACCAGGAAGTTGCCGCACTATTTCCAAGTTCATACTGTTTATGTCCTAACATAGTACCTTTTGCAGTCGTTATTGAAGAGATCCGATTTCATGGGCCGGATAGCAAAATGGGGGACCCGACTAGGGTCCTTTGATATAAGGTATAGGCCGAGGAATTTGATGAAGGGCCAAGTTCTTGCTGACTTTGTCATAGAGTTTTCACCGAAGAACAAGGGAGAAATGGTTTGTCATATGAAGTATCGACCGTGGAAGGTATTTGTGGACAGTGCATCAATCGCTATAGGGGCTGGTGCCAAGATTGTCATTATCATCCTGGAAGGAATACGATTGAAGCATTCTTTCAGGTTGGGGTTCGGGGCCTCTAACAACGAAGCTAAGCACGAGGCCTTGCTCGTTGGGTTAAGAACTGTCTTAGGCATGGATGCCCGGGATGTGGAGATATATTCAGATTCTCGGCTGGTTGTCGCCTAGGTACAAGGCGATTTTGAAGCCAGGGATTCCCGAATGAAAGAGTATGTACGAGTTGGTGAAGCGGGTCGTGTGATTCCCAAGGTGGCCCAAGTTCCTTAGGGACGAAATGACATGCCGATTCTCTAGCCACGTTGGCATCATTAATGACAGAGGATGTGCCTCGGTTAATCAAGGTAGAACTCATAGAAGAGCGGAGTATTAACACAACAGTAGGTGTTGGTGTTGCAATTTCGTCGACCGAACGATGTTGGATGGACCCAATCATTAACTTCTTAGCCGAAGATCGGCTCTTGAATGATGAAAAGGAAGGTAGTAAGGTTTGTCGAGTAGTTGCTCGATATTGGTTGTCGGCCGATCGTAAGCTATACTGGAGGTCCTTTGGGGGTCCGTACCTTTTGTTCCTACACCCCAAGAAAGTCAATGAACTTTTGGCCGAGCCGCATGATGGGGTGTGTGGCAATCACGTAGGGGGACGTTCTTTAGCACACCGAGCAATGACTCAAGGGTTCTCGTGGCCTCAAATGCAGAAAGATGCGGCCGAGTATGCGTGGAAATATGAACTATGCCAGAAGCATGCCCCTCTGATCCATCAACCGACGGGCCATCCGAACCCGGTCGGTAGCGCTTGGCCTTTTGCACGGTGGGGGTTGGATATTCTTGACCCATTTCCTCTCGGCCCACGAGGCAACAAGAGGTTTGTGTTAGTGGTTGTCAACTACTTCACCAAATGGGTGGAGGCGGAGGCGCTAGCCAATATTAGGGATGTAGACATTAAAAAGTTTGTGCGGAAGAACATAATATCAAGATTTGGGGTGCCAAACTCCCTTATATTTGATAATGGTTTGCAATTTGACAAGAAGGCTTTTCACGAGTTTTGTAGTGATCTTGGCATTAAAAACAGGTACTCCACCCCGGTATATCCTCAAAGCAATGGACAAGCTGAAGCTACTAACAAGGCAATCATGAACGGATTAAAGAAAAGGTTGGACGGTGCAAAGGGCAGATGGGCCGAGGAGCGCCAGGCGTTCGTAGGCAAACCGAACAACTCCCGGGAGATCAATGTGAGAGACCCCATTTTCCTTGACGTACATGGCAAAAGCCGTGATACCGGCCGAAGTGAGTCTATGCGAGTGCACGAGTCAAAGAATTTACTCCCCGGAACGATGGGTTAATGGTGGAGTGTTTATATTTGTTAGAAGAGTACCGAGAAGTGGCAACCATTCAGCTAGCCGAGTATCGGTAGGAACTCATCCAACGCTACAACAAGTGTGTAAGGATGAGGGAATTCAGTGTCGAAGACCTGGTGCTACGAAATGTGGTAGGGAACATGCGGGATACGAATGCCGAGAAGCAGCCCCCTACCTAGGAAGGGCCTTACAGGGTTACGGCTATCGTAGGAGCAGGAGATTACTACTTGGAGGACCTAGATGAAAGACCGCTTCCCCGGCCATGGAACGTCCACAACTTGAAGAGGTTCTATCATCGATCGATTACACACATGGGGTGTAAATTGAATGAAACATTGTATATATGTTTTATAAAGTAATATAAAGATAGTGTTTACGCTTGCAAGTGCATTCAAATTTTAGTATTGATTTATTAGCACTTCCCAATGGATACGTAAAAAGCTAAGAAGACCAAGGCAACATGTTTTACGCTAAGGAAAGAAAAACCTATCCCCGGTTCGATTCTCATCACCAGGCTGGTGGAAACCTTAATCAAAAATTTTTATGACGTAAAACCTGTCCTCGATTCGATTCTCATCACCGGGCAGGTGGAAACCTTAATAAAAAATTTCTAAGGACAAAAACCTGTTCCCGGTTCGATTCTCATCATTGAGCAGGTTGACACCTTAATAAAAAATCCCAAAGGACAGAAACCCGTCCCCGATTCGATTCTCATCACCGAGTAGGTGGAAACCTTAATAAAAAATCTCTAAGGACACAAACTTGTCCCGGGTTCGATCCTCATCACCGAGCAGGTGGACACCTTAATAAAAAATCTCCGAGGATAGAAACCTATCCCCGGTTCAACTCCTATCACCAAGCCGATGGAAATCTTACTCCAAACTTTCTAAAGGTAGGAACATGTCCCCGAGCATGCAGAAACCTTAATCTAAATATCTCTAAAGATCTATTCTCACCCCGATCCCATTCACCGGGTAGGTGAGGGCCCATCCCAAACCACTACAAAGATACAAGGGTACCTGCCCCAAAATCACCCGACCAGAAGACGAAAATGATTAGCCGAACGTGCTTAAACAAAGCCTAACAACCTTAAGGCGACCATACATGGTACTCGAAGCTAGGAAACAAAGCGATTAATGTAAACAGGAGCGAATTAAATCAAATCATTGTTTGGCCACCACAGCCAGTGACCAAAGGAAAATAAGTCCGAAAATAAATGAGATTGAAGTTAAAACCATTGTTCGGCCACCACAGCCCAGTGACCCTAGGCAAACCATATAAAAAAATAAATTAATTAATTAAAAGCGAGCATAAACAAAACAACTATTTAAACGCAAATATCAAACGGTGGGGATCGGCGGCGGGGTTGGGCTGCTTCACCGGGCGGGGCTGATTGGGAATGTCCTCGGTTTGTTCTCTCGGGCTTGTTCATTGTCTACGGCTTGGAGGTTGTTGGAAACCTCAAGAGCAACATGGGCGTCAATCTCTTAGACCAGCTCCCTCATGCTGGTGGTTTCTTCCTCGTCCACAAAGATCGACTGACTGCGGGAGGGTGGTGGGGGAGCTAGGTAGGGGATTTGACCTGGGCCTCTCAAAAGGGAGTCCTCGGGCACTCCCATCACCCGGATGGCCGTCGACCATCCCTTCCCGAACCCATGAAGTCGCGCCTGGTGGACAACGGGCTCCACAGATTTCTAGGCGTCTACGAAGCCCTCGTCATACCATTTACTTTCATAGGCTTCAAGAGCTGCTTTCAAATCAGCTATTTGATCGGCTTGGGCCAAATTCAGGCTGGCAACCTCCACCAATTTGAGCTCAACGCCCCGGCCGATCCCTGCCTCGACTAACTTCCCCTCCGCCAATTGTCGAGGAAGTTAGCTGAGGTAGAGGACCGGCCTTCTCGGCGACCTTGGCCTCCTTACCCTTCTCCTTGGCTGTGGCATTGGCGACATCCTTCAGCGCCTTTTCCCGGTCGGCATCCTCGGCGAGCTCCTTTAATCTCTCATCGAGTACAAGTGTCATTTGCGCGGACTGATATCATAAAACGATAAGTATAAAGGCTGGGAGAACACTCGCACTTCAAAACAAAAAGAAAAAGGGTAGAAAAGGAAATTACCGCCACGGTATGCCACTGTAATCACCACACAAGCGAGTCTTCATCCCCTTCTGTGAAGAATCGGACATCCTCGGGCAGAAGGAGTCCATGCACTAGACTCTGGGCCACCCTTCCCCCGTGACCCTTATCCCATGTCCTTATGCTCTCGGTGGATGGTAAAGGCCCGTCACCAAACTTGAAGTCGTCTGCCGGACATTCCCGGGCCGGGATGAGAATGCTACATCCTTCCTGCCCTTGGCGGGAGGCTTAGAACCACCCCCCGATTCTCGAATAGTAATTCCCCGGGGGGTCTTCACAAGTACATCATCGGGGACTTTTATGGGATGATCAACCTTCTGTTTCTTTTTGGGACGGTTGGTAGCAGGGGGAGGGGGAGCACGGTCCCCGCCTTGAGGCTGGGCAGAGGATTGCACGCTGGGTAAGAACCGGTCAACGGTCATCTTTCTTCTTGTCACCATAGCTTCGTCTTAATCTTCTTCTTCTTCTCTGGGCTCGGCTGCTTGGACTGGGGCTACTTGGACTTGGCCTTCATTTTCTTCTACGGGAACGTGTCCCTATTCCTTGAGCCCAAGAAACTTGCTCGGCTGATTCGTCCCCGACTGGGGCGAGGTCTTCGGCGGTAATATAGCGAAGGCCGAGGTTTCGGGCCTCACCGGTAGTCAATGAGGGTGGGAGAAAATTTGCGTGTCTGACATCAATGTAAGACAACAACAAGCTATCAAGTGAAATTGCTTGGCTAAATTGTTGCCAAGTCCTGTACACCGGGTGGACACCGAAAATAAGGTGCGATGCTCGTGAGTCTGTCCGTTTGTATGAACAAATATCTCGAACTTGAGCACAAAGTTCAAGTCCCTCACATGTACTACCTCGGATCCTCGGATAAATACTCCACTGCCGCGCAACAAAAATACAATAATTTAGTATTCAGATTATCAAAATAATCATAAAATGAAAAGCAAATTAGTGATTGGCACGAACCAACTTCACGCCATGAGAAGGGGCAAGGGATTTCCCAAGCAAACCGGTTGCCACACACCCGGACAAACTCCTCGACGGAATTCCTATTGGAGTCGGGTAGGCACGAAATGAGCCGTACCCGCACATCCCTAACCTTTATGTAATAATTGGTTCTCTTATTCTTGCACAGACTATACATGTGATTTATATCATGGTGATTTAATTGCAAACCGAATATTGCATTCAATCTCTCGACACAACTAACTACCCGATAAAAGTTAGGTGGAAGTTGGTCGGGATACAACCCATAATACCTAAAGGTGTTGAGTAGAAGAGGGTCCACAGGAAACCTAACCCCACCCTCCAAGATTGCCATTAAAGGGAAAAAAGCGGTATTGACCCCTCTGTGGAGAGTTATTTCGCTCTCATAGTAGTATGCCACATCCACGTCATTAGGGACATTGTACATTTGCCTAAAAGTGGCTAAGGATGCTTCAGTGTTTAGAAAGTGAGCAAAGCCCATCCTAAATTCTAAAATTGGAGGAAAAAAGTTTGATGGAAGAAACTTAAACAAAAGAAAGAGGAAGAGGACTTACTTTGGGCTCTAGGAGAAAATGGGGTATTTTGGGTTGAAAGATAATCGCATAGATGAATGCATGGCAAAGAGGGAACTCAGAGAACAAAGAGTGCAAAAGTGAGAGAATAGTTCAGAGTGAACTATTTATAGGGATCAAAAGGGGGGGAATAAATGCTCTTTAATAAATGAGGAGCGGGAAACCCTACAAATCCCCATCCCAACTGTCATACATGTGTCGCCTCGGTTCACGAACCATCAGACAATGATAATCGCTAAAACCAACAGTCTGGGGAATGCGGCTTTTTAGGGCGCATTAAAGAGGCCCATAACCACCCAAGATCGACCCGTGGGGCTTTCTAGGGTAGTTTCAGTCCCTTGGTCTCCTTGATTCATTCCCGGGTGCTAGGCACAAATCAAGGGGCGGCTAATGTACGGCACGGGACTACCTGGGCCCATTGGAACCTTGGGCCTTGCATTCCAATCTTATAGCATGGCCCACGGGCCCTACCCCTTCATCCAAATTGAACTAAAGACTGCTAAGGTCATGGGCTTTGATCCCATATTATTATGTTCGGCCCAAAACCCATTTAGCGCACCGTAGTACGTAGTCTAGGGATTTTCCGATCACTCACGTCTTGGACAAGAATGAAATCACTCGGAAACACCCTATCTTTGATGCCTGGTATTGTCTCGGGGAGTATCACCGCCCTACAGGTCTCTTAATATGGGAACCAGTTCCAAGGCCACTCCCACCCGAACATCCACTTACAATCAACGATATTGGACCTCCCGTTGCACTAACCTCGAAAGCAATCATAGTCTCTCCACTAATTTCAAACTATAAACATGAGAAGTTGGAGGAAGAAAAGGGTTGTTGAAAGGTTTGGAAAAAAGGTCGAGAGCCAAGAACAATAGTCATAAGAGTGAGAGGATAGCAAAGACGAAGGTTGGAGAGATGTTGTTGGGTTTCTAGGTCAAAATTGCCCAAAGTAGGAAATCCAAAACCCACGTTAAAAATATATTGTGAGCCCAAGAACGAGTCAACCCTTTAAGCTTGTTCGAGGTGTGCACAATTATGTATTACTAAAATTTTTTAAAACAATTCTAACTTATGGCATTCACTCCTAATAATAGCTCTTTATCATCAAACAAAGATATTAATTAGCTTTTGGTGTGGATAGAAATTGAATTCCAAATCTCTTTTTCATTTTGGTTCAAAAGAAAAAAAAAAATTTAATTGTGGTGAAAAAATGTTACTAAGAAAAAAGTGAGGCCAAAAGTTTATTTTATTCACTTTTAATTAATAAATTATAAAACAATCGGCTTGAGCTAAGTAGGGTCGAGGCCGAGGGGCGACTTATTCAGCCTTGTGGGCCAAAGAAAGCGGTGGAAAATCTTTTGATGCCCACGTACCAGTATAGAATGCCGAGCCCACAAACTCACCAGCCGTACAGGGCTCTGCAATTGGTGCATCATTATAGCGAAAGCTGCGAAACGAACCAAAGAAAGTGCTCTTGGAATATATTCAAAAAAAAAAAAAAAAAAAAAAAAAAGTGTTCAATAAGCAATTAGCTATTCCTTTTTAGAAGAATTCTACAGAAAATGTATCACACACTTGATAAGGATATTTTTAGACCTACAAAGCTGATAACAAGACAAGACTGACGAATAAATTTCCATGGGCAAATAAATCCAGAGGAAGCAAACCTCAATTAGGCGAACCTCAATATGGACGAATCCAACAAAGGGGATGGACCCCAGGTGGACGAACCCAATAGAGAGAGAGCCACGGTACTCACATGGCTCCCACGCGGTTGGAAGTGCTCATTGATAAGAGAAGATTTGTAGTGCTAGTAAATTAATCCATGTTCGGTGAAGTCGTCAGTCTCACCAACACGACCATAGCACGAGCGACGACAGAATGAGATTGACAGTCCCATCCTAAAGGCGATGAGAGCACCTTGTTGGTCAATCGACACGCAAAGGTGACAACTTGGACGATTAAACGGGGATAAATAGCCGCAGTGCATGATTAAGTCCATAAGCGAGTTCACCCCGTCGGGATAAGGTTATCGACCATAGCAAATAGACGGATCTATAACTAAATAGACGGATGCATCTCTAAACTTGCGAAAACATATCTTGAGGCATCACATATAAATGACCCTTCCACGACGTTAACTCCATAACCCATCGGCTAAAACCGACGAGGCTATGGAGTAGGGGGCGGCCGATAAGGGTAATTTTGTAATTAACCCATGACGGAACAAAAAGGTGACGGAGATAACAAGGTTGTCAACTTCATTCATGAGAGACAACCTTGTTGTAAAGTCTCTGACTCTACCCCATACCCGACGGCTGCATCTTGGGCGAGTAAGTCAAGATAGTAAGCTCAAGATAGTAAGCTCAAGACACTAAGCTCAAGACAACAAGCTCAAGAGAGTAAGCTCAAGATAGTAAGCTCAAAAGAGTAAGCTAAAGATAGTAAGTCAAGACACTAAAGTCAAGACAACAACAAGAAGTAAGTCAAGAGAGTAAGCTCAAGACACTAAGCTCAAGACAACAAGCTAAAGAGAGTAAGCTCAAGATAGTAAGTTGAAGAGAGTAAGCTCAAGATAGTAAGCTCAAGACACTAAGCTCAAGACAACAAGCTCAAGAGAGTAAGTCAAGATACTAAGTCAAGACACTAAGCTCAAGACAACAAGCTAAAGAGAGTAAGTCAAGAGAATAAGTCAAGACAATAAGTCTGGAGACGAGAAGTCAAGACAAGTAAGCTAAAGACAAGAAGTCGGAGAGAGAAGAATCAAGATAGTAAGTTGAAGACAGTGAGTTGAAGAGAATAAGCTCAAGGGAATATATGAATCTCTGACGACCCGGACAAGGGAGTAGGCGCGGCGATGACCCCAACGAGAGAGTAGGCGCGGCCGACGTCCCCCGACGAGGTAGTAGGCGAAGCCGACGTCCCTAATATGGCGTGAAGTGACGTTCCAATTAGACCCGTCAGCCTCACTTTTGTCCATTAGCAAGTGAAAGTAGGGAATCAAGAACTTTAGGGCAACGGGGTCAACTCGTTGACGTTGGAAAAGCCGATGGCTCAAGGTCGTAGGGGACGCACAAAGTCGACTTCGGTTCCGACATAAACTTGACTTGGCTTCCACACATGGGTATATACGGAAATATCTTGCAAATCACGCTCAGTATTAAACTCCTACAAGGAAAGGATTCCGCAAAATGCGCTTACAAAGACTCCTATAAGGAAAAGAATTCTCAAAGAAGAAAAAGAGGTCAACCTTCTACTACTATAAAAGCCCTAATACCCTCACTAACCAAGGTACGCATAATTGACCCCGCTCTAGCACTTTAGAGTTGTGAGAAGTCCTAACTTAACCTTCGGAGGGTATTTGACCGGCACCACACCGGTGCTCTCTATGATGTCTTCTCTTTTTGTTGTGCAGGTGTTGTTTCGAGTGTGCGAGAACCGTGTGGCTCATTGGTGATTTTTTCAGCATCATCGGTTGGTGCCATCTGTGGGAAATACGAGTAATCAGTCATTGCTTTATCCCTAAGACAAAAGGTCGTATGGTCTATACTCAATTGATAGCATCAGCCAACCAAGAAACGGAAATTTCCCCCTCTTGTAGAATGGCAACTGCATACACTCTCTACTGAAATTGAGTGACTTACCCAACAAAATAAAGCCTGTATTCTACGAAACCAAGCGTTGGAAGTGCAAATTAAGCAGCCGCAAGAGCATCAAGTCTTATCGCATGATTAACGTAGAAATGGTCATGATCACTATCCACCCCTTCGAAATATTACAGAAGGGAAGAGCAAATAGAAGAGAAGGCTGATGACTGCAATACTATAGAATGACGAAAGATTGGCTCAAGAGAAGACAAGAGGCCTAGACACTCTAACAGCCGACCCATTCGCTTGACCCCACTAAATGCTCCTATCGACCATATACTTACACTTATCAAAGACGACCAAAGTCACCTACGAGTGGACGGTCTAAATATTAAGTTGCCTACTATTTGGACAAACCACCAAAAGTTGACGACCAGCAAAGCTGAAAAGTAAAAAGACTTGCTCCTAAGCACCGCCGTGAGGTGACGACCAACAAAGCTGAAGAGTAAAAAGACTTCCTCCTAAATACCACCGAGAGGTGACGACCAACAAAGCTAAAGAGTAAGAAAACATACTCCTAAGCACCATCGAGAGGTGACGAGCAACAAAACTGAAGAGCAAAAAGACTTCCTCTTAAATACCACCGAGAGGTGATGACCAACAAAGCTCAAGAGTAAAAAGACTTCCTCCTAAATACCTCAGAGAGGTGACGACCAACAAAGCTAAAGAGTAAGAAAACATACTCCTAAGCACCATCGAGAGGTGACGAGCAACAAAGCTCAAGAGTAGAAAGACTTCCTCCTAAATACCACCGAGAGGTGACGACCAACAATGCTAAAGAATAAGAAAACATACTCCTAAGCACCATCGAGAGGTGATGAGCAACAGAGCTGAAAAGTAAAAAGACTTACTCCCGAGCACCACCGAAAGGTGATGACTAGCAAAACTGAAGAGTAAAAAGACTTCCTCCTAAGTACCACTAAAAGGTGACGACCAACAAAGTTGAAGAGTAAAAAGACTCATTCCAAAGCAACACAAAAAACTCCATTCAAAACAAATGAGCTTCCGACTGTCTTATGGGCATATTAAACGACAACACGAAGCCCCGCAAGTGAAACTCCATTCATACTAGCATTTGGAACCAAAGCAGTGATATCGGAAAAGGTAGGACTTACAAGCTTCAAAGTGGATCACTAAAATGAAGAGAAGAATGACAAAGAGTTGTGTCTCGATCTTGACTTATTGGATTTAAGTAAGAATAGGTATTGAACAAAGGCTAGCTTCGTATCAAAACCTCATGGCTAAGCATTACAATAAACGGGAAAAGCCAAGACACTTAGTCGTAGGTGAGCTAGTTTTAAGAAGGGTAGCACTCACCACCAGGGACTCGACACATGGAAAGCTAGTCCAAATCGGGAAGGACCTTACAAGGTCGTCAACCACATCGAGAAAGGTACTTACCACCAAGGGACACTTGATGGGAAAATGCTACCTCACCTTGGGAGCGCCGAGCACTAAAGGGAGTACCACTTGTGCTCACAGTTTGTTGTTACTTGCTTATTTAAGACTTAACTTATTTTCCTATGAGCTTATCATTTGAATAGAAGCATTTTCTCCACTTGTGACGCATTGGGTAGAAAAAAGCAAACGACTAATACCATCTACCCTTCTACAATGTCTCCGAGGTAGTGACCGATTAACTCAAGTAGCGAAGGCAAACATGGAAAGGGGGCAACAGATGAGGAACATTTGTACAACGCATCAACTCAAAAAATCACCTCCCAAGGTGAGTATCACCTTTCAAGGTGAACCCCACTTCTCAAGGTGGCCCTCACTTCTCAAATTGAAAGTCACCTACGGGTAGACGCATGACCAAAGTCGCCTATGGCTGAACGGTCACTATACTAAGTCACCTATGGATAGATGCATGGCCAAAGTCGCCTATGGGTGGACGGTCACTACATTAAGTAACCTACGGGTGGATGGTCACTACATTAAGTAACCTATGGGTAGACGCATGACCAAAGTCACCTACGAGTGGACGATCACTACACTAAGTAACCTATGGGTAGAAGCATGACCAAAGTCGCCTACGAGTGGACGGTCACTACACTAATTAACCTACGGGTAGACACATGACCAAAGTCGCCTACGGGTGGACGGTCACTACACTAAGAGCATTTGAGGAACTAAAGGCGTACCTTGCATCTCCACCACTCCTCAATCCATCCAATCCCGATGAAGAACTTTCCCTCTACTTGGCCGTATCCCCCACGGTTATTAGTTCAACTCTCGTCCAACAAGCGCCAACGCTTCAGCAAGATCTCATGGCTAAACACTATGAAAGGAAGCCGACGGGCACCTAATCCTCATCCTTACGGGATGGATTGACAACCAAGGATGCCTACGGGCACTTGATCCTCATCCAAAACTAAGTTCTATCTACGGGATGGACCGAAAATCAAGGATGCCTACGGGCACCTGTTCCTCATCCAAAACTAAGTCCTACCTATGGGATGGACCGACAATCAAGGAAGCCAACGGGCACCTAATCCTCATCCTTATGGGATTGATCGACATTTTGAAATACCAACAGGCACCAAATCCTCATAGCAAGCTAAGTCTTCCTACCTACGGATGGACAGACAAACTAAGCCACTTACAAGTGCCTTGGTAAAAAATTTTAAGTCCTACCTACGAGTGGGCAGATGAACTAAGCTACCAAAGAGTGCCTTGGTCAAAAATTTAAGTCCTCCTACCTACGGGTGGACGGACAAACCAAGCCACCCATGAGTGCCTTCTATAAGTCTTCCTACCTACAGGTGGATGGACGAACTAAGCCATTTACGAGTGCCTTGGTAAAAAATTTTACGGTTGGATGGATGAACCAAGTCACCCACGAGTGCCTTGGTAAAAAATTTAAGTCCTACCTACGGGTGGACGGACGAACCAAGCCACCCATGAGTGCCTTATATAAGTCTTCCTACCTACGGGTGGATGGACGAACTAAGCCATTTACAAGTGCCTTGGAAAAAAATTTTAAGTCCTACCTATGGGTGGATGGATAAACCAAGTCATCCACGAGTGCCTTGGTAAAAAATTTAAGTCCTACCTACGGGTGGACGGATGAACTAAGTCATCCATGAGCGCCTTGGTAAAAAATCTAAGTCTTCCTACCTACGGGTGGGTAGACGAACTAAGCCACCAAAGAGTGCCTTGGTAAAAAATAAGTCCTCCTACCTATAGGTGGATGAATGAACCAAGCCACCCATGAGTGCCTTATATAAGTCTTCCTACCTACGGGTGGACGGACGAACTAAGCCACTTAAGAGTGCCTTGGTAAAAAAATTTAAGTCCTACCTACGGGTGGATGGATGAACCAAGTCACCCATGAGTGCCTTGGTAAAAAATTTAAGTCCTACCTACGGATGGACGGATGTACCAAGTCACCAATGAACGCCTTGGTAAAAAATCTAAATCTTCCTACCTACGGGTGGGCAGACGAGCTAAGCCACCAAAGAGTGCCTTGGTCAAAAGTCTAAGTCTTCTTGGAGGATGGACAAACTAGGCCACTCACAAGTGCCTTGGTAAAAGATCTAAGTCTTCCTACCCTTTGGAGGACTAACGAACCAAGCCATTCACAAGTGCCTTGGTAAAAAATTTAAGTCCTTCTACCTACGGGTGGACGAACGGACCGATCCACTAACGAGTGCCTTGGTAAAAAATCTAAATCTTCCTACTTATAGGGTGATGAATGATCCAATTTACCAAGGTGATGAATGACCCTCCAAAGATGATCGCATCAAGTAACAATCCTCCAATTAGATTGCTCATGGAGTGGGGGGCAAGAAAAAAAGCCCCAACACTCTACGATTACAACATAAGCCTTCATATTCTGCACTCGTCCACTTACATGACAACTACGGAATGAGGGGCAAGCGATAAGGATATTTTTAGACCTACAAAGTCGACGACATGACAAGACCGACGAATACATTTCCATGGGCAAATAAATCCAGAGGAAGCAAACCTCAATTAGGCGAACCTCAATATGGACGAATCCAACAAAGGGGATGGACCCCAGGTGGACAAACCCAATAGAGAGAGAGAGCCATGGTACTCACGTGGCTCCCATGTGGTTGGAAGTGCTCATTGATAAAAGAAGTTTTGTAGCGCTAGTAAATTAATCCATGTTAGGTGAAGTCATCAGTCTCACCAACACGACCATAGAGCGAGTGACGACAGAATGAGATTGACGGTCCCATCCTAAAGTTGACGAGAGCACCTTGTTGGTCAATCGACACCCAAAGGTGACGACTTGGATAGTTAGACGAGGATAAATAGGCGACGGGTGCATGATTAAGTCCGTAAGCGAGGTTCACCCGTCGGGATAAGGTTACCGACGATAGCAAGCAGACGGATCTATAACTAAATAGATGGATGCGTCTCTAAACTTGCGAAAACATATCTTGAGGCATCACATATAAATGACCCTTCCATGACGTTAACTCCATAACCCATCAGCTAAAACTGACGAGGCTATGGAGTAGGGGGTAGCCAATAAGAGTAATTTGTAATTAACCCATGACGGAACAAAAAGGTGAGAGACATAACAAGGTTGTCAACTTCATTCATGAAAGACAACCTTGTTGTAAAGTCTACAACTCTACACCATACCCGATGGTTGCATCTTGGGAGAGTAAGTCAAGACAACAATTTGAAAAAGAGTAAGCTCAAGATAGTAAACTCAAGAGAGTAAGCTGAAGATAGTAAGCTCAAGATAGTAAGCTCAAGATACTAAGCTCAAGACAACAAGCTCAAGAGAGTAAGCTCAAGAGAGTAAGTCAAGAGAGTAAGTCAAGAGAGTAAGCTAAAGATAGTAAGCTCAAGACACTAAGCTCAAGACAACAAGCTAAAGAGAGTAAGCTAAAGATAATAAGTCAAGAGAGTAAACTCAAGAGAGTAAGCTCAAGACACTAAGCTCAAGACAACAAGCTCAAGACACTAAGCTCAAGACACTAAGCTCAAGACACTAAGCTCAAGACAACAAGCTCAAGAGAGTAAGCTCAAGATAGTAAGCTCAAGATAGTAAGCTCAAGACACTAAGCTGAAAACAACAAGCTAAAGAGAGTAAGTTGAAGAGAGTAAGTCAAGACAATAAGCTTTGGAGAGAAGTGAAGACAAGTAAGCTAGAGACAGAAGAAGAAGTCAAGACAAGAAGTGAAGATAGTAAGTCAAGATAGTGAGTTGAAGAGAATAAGCTGAAGGGAATATATGAGTCTCTGACTACCCGGACGAGGGAGTAGGTGAAGCCGATGACCCCAACGAGAGAGTAGGCGAAGCTAACGACCCCGACGAGGAAGTAGGTGAAGCTAACGACCCCGACGAGGTAGTAGGCGAAGCTGACGACCCTAATGTGGCGTGAAGTGACGTTCCAATCAAACCCGTCAGCCTCACTTTTGTCCATTAGCAAGTGTGATGAGGGAATCGAGAACTTTAGGGCAACGGGTTCAACTCGTTGACGTTGGAAAAAGTCGACGGCTCAAGGCTGTAGGGGACACACAAAGTCGACGATTCCGACATAACCTTGACTTGGCTTCCACACATGGGTATATACGGAAATATCTTGCACATCACGCTCAGTATTAAACTCCTACAAGGAAAGGATTCCGCAAAATACGCTTACAAAGACTACTATAAGGAAAAGTTTTCTACAACAAGAAAAAGAGGTCAACCCTCTACTACTATAAAAGCCCCAATACCCTCACTAAACAAGGTACGCATAATTGACCCCGCTCTAGCACTTTAGAGTTGTGAGAAGTCCTAACTTAACCTTCGGAGGGTATTTGGCCGGCACCACACCGGTGCTCTCTACGAGGTCTTCTCTTTTTGTTGTGTAGGTGTTGTTTCGAGTGTGCGAGAACCGTGTGGCTCACTGGTGATTTTTTCGGCATCATCACTCATCGTCACATTATTATTCTTGTGGAACCAGTAATAAATAATAATTATCTTCAATTCAAAAAATAGCTTAATGAGGTGATACATTAAAACTAGGGGTTAATTTGTTTGAAAACGGCCTCGGTTGTGTTATGGTTTATAGGAAAATCCTAGTACCAAAATATGTCAAAATTAGGCTATATTAAAAAAATTTTGGTATAGCTGGGTTTAGGTCAAAAGCTACTCAAAGCGGCTAAGGTTATGAGCCATTGGCGGGCGGCAGCTCCACATGTAGTTCGGGGTGGTCACAGGATCACCTTGACCTAGCAAAATAATTAATTATTATATATAAATTTTAAAAATTTATAATTTTATTATCCTTAAAAAATATTTGTGACCTCCCTAAAATTTTTTTAGGCCCAACATAATTAATTTTTGGACAAAATTTGACATCAAACTTGATTGTAAACTAAAACAATAATTCTTCTCAATATTTTTTTTATTAGATGTGAATTGTGAAAAATTCATCATTGGATTATATTTTCTTCTTATATCCTTCATACTTGCAAAATTTCAAGAAAATCAAAGATCAATAGTTATGTCAGCAATCAAATCTTTAAATTTTGAGTTTTTGTAGTCTAAAATTACATAAAAATTTAAGTTTATAGATCAAATAATAAATAACATCCGATTGACATAAAACTTGACATGTGATTTAAGAACATAAAGAACTTGCAATTCAACGGTTAAATTTTCAAAATATATAGCTACGTTAATTTTTTAAGTGAGAGTTATAGTTTTAGGCTACAACTAAGTTTGTAGCCAAACTTTATTTTTAAATTTTTGCTCCTTTAATAATATACTAGGTCCTTACAAACAAAAAGAAAAATCCCAATAAATTTTTTATCTAAGCAAATTTTTAAAAGAAATGTAATTGCAACATTAATAATAAAACTATCATGCAAAGATTTCAAAATAAGAAAATTCCTATAAGAAATTTGTCAAACTGTGCGTGTGTGTTTTGGTCAATATATAAAGTTCCCTTTTTATTAAATTTTGGTCAACTGACCACCCTAAAAAATATTCCTAGAGCCGCCACTATTATGAGCTAACTCAAAGATAATGAGTTTATATCATTTGTTTATATCTTCTAAACCATATTGAATTTCTAAATGAACTTGTTTTGTTGGAAAATAGATATTTGTGCTTTCAAAATAAAAAGAAATTTTTAACCCAATTTGGAATTAATTGAAATGAGTAAGATGTGTCAATTTGTAGTCTCCGAAATTTTAATCGATTGAAGCTCAATTTGCTCGACTGAAATCAGATAAATAGTAAACCAACTTGCACATCTGGCTATTTGACATACTTTTCTCTATATATACAAACCCTTGCTATAGAGCGATGGTAAGAGGCCGCCATACAAGAGTAGATCTAAGAGCCAATATTTGCTTGAGCCAAAAAGATCTCTCAATTCCACCCCTTTGAGTATTTCTCCTTGTGAGATATTGTTTTGAATTCCTCGTTGAGAATTTCTTGCCTTGATCTTTAACTATGATATTAAAACATTGTAAGTTTTCATCCAAACCGCACAAACTCTAAACCTTTGTTACAAAGTCCAAGGATAGAAAACTTTTATGCGGCATTTAATACAGGGTAATGTTTTAAAATTCCCAAGAATGTTTAAAGATTCCCATGTTTGGTTGCAAATCACACTAGAGAATCGGATGCCGGAAGAATCTAGATTCCCCCTTTAACCCCCTTGCAGTAGGAATGTGGATTCCCTTTAAAATAGGTGGGTATCAAGATTCTCAAGCTTAAAAGAAATTATATTTTTTATAAATTGATAATTTTAACCCTTTTTCCTTATCATTTAAGCAATTGAGATAAAACATAAAACAATTTATCAATATCTTTTGATATATTCATCTTTTGTCCTTTTAGACTACTCTATTGATAGACAACTTTATTAATATATTCATCTTTTATTCTTTTAGACTATAGCTTTAATAAATTTGTCATAATTTATAGCTTATATTTTGTTTTTCATTATTTATTTAGAGGAAGATTTTTTTTAAAAGACTTATATTGGATTTACAAATCTAAGGATAGAATGGGAAAAATAAATAATTCAGTTAATATTTTTAGGAATAAACCAAAAATTATAATCTCACATTCTTAGGAAATTTATTAGATTCCCAATTAAAGCAAACATAGGAATAGTTACATTCCTAGGCATCTAGATTGCAAGGCATCACATTCCCAAGAATCTGGATACCAGGAGTAATATGAATTCCCTCGTACCAAACACCACCTTAGAGAGTTATTTGGTGTGTGTACTCACAAAATTCATAAAAGATAAATCACACGATCACGAAATAGTGTAACAAATTATCAATTTATACTAATTTGTATATATGTGAGTACAATTATCTGTATGACTCTTTACAATGAAAGAATACAATAAAACTCCCGATCTCCAAAGAATGAAGTTAAGGGTTGTTGGCTTGATCTCGAACTAAATTGAAGGAAAATCCCTACTTTGATTTGAAGAAGTGGAAATGAGCCTTGATTTTGAAGGAGTATAGGTGCTCTTTTGAACTTAGAGATGACTCTCTATTTTGGCAAAGTGTCATTAGGGTTTTTCTCTCTAAGTGTCTCCTCCTTTTTAAATTTGAGAAGCCTTTATTTATAGGCAACTCAATAGTATTTGATTTTGAATATTCTCTCAACATTTATTGAGAGTTAATTACAAATTTAAATTTGAATTTAATTTGTTCTCTCATTTAATAAGAACTTTCCATGTGAGTCTTTTCTTCCGACATTGCCACATGGCTTTCTTTATTTAATGCTGCCACGTGGCTTAGACACGTGTCATTTATATGTAAGTCATGGTAAATCAAAGACTTGACATGGGGCTTGATTTTATTTGCTGATTGTCCAATGTTGACACGTCATCAAATTCATAAAATGCAAACTAATTTGACCACAAGTATTTGATCATGATTAATCAAATGGCTGTAAATACATTATAAAATTTTGATGCCTACAGTGTGTATCAAAGTTCTGGGATTGTTGGAATGAGGTTTGTTCATGGAGGAAGTTCATGTACACGAATTCGATTGTTCTAGGGTCACTGCGTTGTTAAGACAAGTGGGGCATTTGTTGAGGTTACATTGATTCTAGGACGGGAAATGTTTTGCAAGTATAATTGATTATAATTGTTTCTTCTCTAGTGGATTTTTAATGAATTTGGATCATCTATAGTTGTTTTAAATTTGAAAAGGCGCTTCATTGATTTTTCAATTTTCACTTCGTCACCCAAATCTCTAAGTTGAATTTATAGCTTTTATTATTGTTATTTTTTTAGATTTGAAAATTGAAAACAGTGTTTGGATTATCCATTTTTTGTTACATTATTTAATCGCTGCTTAATCAGTTTGGGTCTAAATCAAAAATTTCAAAATTGGAACAAATAGAGCCTAAGTAATAATCACTCTAAGGGCATCTCCAGCAGATGCTCTATATCTATTTTTTGGAGAGAAAGGTCCTTTGTTCACCCCAAAAACTCACTACAACAACTTCTCCATCTCCATTTTTTAGATTAGAGTTGCTATAGTGCTTCTCTACAAGTAGAGACACTACAACAAAATGTATTTTTAGTGACGAAAATTAGTGAGGAAATATTTTTCGTCACTAAAAATACAGCTTTAGTGACGAAATATGAATTTCGTCACTAATAATGAAAAAAATTATAACATTTAGTGACGAAAAATAAATTTCGTCACTATTGTGATCTGAAAAATGGGCACCAATAGAGGGAAATTTTGTGTTCTAGAACATTGTAGCAATTCTTGTAGAACCTCTAAACAATATTCTCCCTTAAAATAATACCCGGTTGAATTAAAAAATAATTCTTTCTCTCTCGTGCTTCTCTATCTCAATGGTAATATACCACAATCAAAACAAAAACACAAAACCCAATCGAAAGATTTGAAACACAAAAAAAAAAAAAAAAAAAAAAAAATAAAAATAAATCTTTCTCATAAGCCTAATGAAATCTAAACAATAAAATAAAACTAATCAAACAAAAAAAAAAAAAAAAAAAAAATCAAACAAACAAACAAACATGTAGAACGCTGATCTCCACTTCTCTGCTGGTGATCTATGTGTGTAAGAGAGAGAATTTGTTTGTGTGAGATAGAGGGAGAGAGTGTTCTAGAATCAAGTAGAAATAGAAAGTTAAAAAAGAGAGAGAAAGAGAGAGAGATAGCTAAAGAAATGATCCGAAATGAACTAGAAAAAGAAAAAGAAGGTAGGTAGATGAAAGGAGTGGGATACGTGTGTGCAGGAGAAAAAACCAAAGAGAGAGAGAGAGAGAGAGAGAGAAAAAAAAGGAAGAAGAAACGTATGGATGATGATGATCTTTGTGAAGGGAAAAATAATATAAAAAATAAGAAATCACAACTAAGAAATGTTACCCCAATATTTTCACAATAAATCTTAAATAATAGATTATTATTAGATAATATTGTAGAGTAAAAAAAATTTCAGCGGTGGGTTTAAATTAAAACTAGTAACAACTTTTCATATAAGATTTTGATGTGATTCTTGTAAAAGTATTGCAAAAATGTTGTGAATATAACACTTTTCATAGGAAAAATATAATGGTTGGGAATAAATATAGGAAGAATAAATGATAATAAAAAAAGAATAAAAAATGAATGAAGAAATAATATTTAAATAAGATAGAGAATGAGATAGAGAATCTGTTGAAAAATATATTTGAAAAAATTAATAGTTAAAAAGTAAAAGTTACTATTCATTCTCCAAATAGTATAAAAATTTGGAGAATCTACTGGAGATGCTCTAATGCATTTTGCATACATATTTCATGGTAGATGGTACTCACCCATCAATCCATTATCAAAATAAATTCATTCACAATAAAAATTGTGAATTAAAAGCTATAGAAGTACGTCCCACTCGTACTTAATTGAAAAAGTGATCCAAACATGAAATAAGTATATAAGAAATTTTTGAAAAACTAATGTAATTAATGCTAGATATTTGGAAGGAAATTCTGACTGCAAACAAACCTAACTACCTAGCAAGGGCAGCAATATCTGATTCAATCTCTAAAGAGGCCGCTACGAGTTGATTGTTTGAAGTTGTCGTATTTTGGCCTCTTTCATGAGCCATGTCCGTGGTCAAACATTCCTTTATTTCTACCAATACTTGACTCATGTCCAGCCTGTGGATTGCCACGGGTGGTACACATGACCTGGCTATCTCCACAGCTTTCCAGGCAGAATTTTTGTGGAATTCTCCATGTAACCTTGCGTCAATAATGTTTTCAATATCCCCACTTTCAATTAAAGGATAAACCCAGTTAAGTATGTGAGTGTTTTCTTCAGGTCCTTTTATTATTGCTGGGTGGCCTGTTATTAGCTCAAAGAGGACAATACCATAGCTATAAACATCACTTTTCTTGTTAAAGTTTCCAGATGCTTGAAACCTATATGTAAAAGTAAAACACATGTTATTAGATTTGTTTAACAATCCCAAAACTATGGATACTTTTTATTTTTTATTTCTAGTCTGCTAAGTTAGCTGCATTATATAGTTATATGATTACTACAAGATGCTTATTATGACGAAAAAAATCGTTGCAATAACATTTGTCTCATTGCAATAGTTTATATAAGTTGTTGGAATAAAATTTGAGGTAATAGATTTGTGCAACAAAAAATTCCGTAGCATAAACTCCAAATATTTTAATGACAATTTTGATATAATAATAATAATAATAATAATATATTGTTGCAATAAACAATTTTTTTCTAATATCTTGTAATAATAGGTTATTACTTTATAAATTTTATTGCAATAAATAGCAAATAATCGAAAAAAATAATTCAATTCAAATTATTGCAACGATATTTTTGCTGTAATAGATAAGTATTTCATGTTTTTCATTGCAATAGATTATAAAATAATTTATATTAGATTATTGTAATGATATCTCAATATTTTTCATTGCAATAAATTGCAAAAATAATTGGTATCAAATTATTGTAATGATTTCTTCGTTTTAAATTATTGCAACAAAATTTTCCAGTATAGTAATGTATTAAACCCTCTATTGCTACCGAAAATTAGAAGTTATTGAAACTAATTATTATTGATGCAATAATTTACCAATTTTAAGTTATTATTGCAAAATATTTTAACTTGTAGATGTGGTATTATATTTAATACCACTATACCATTTTCATTATGTTAGTATTAGATGTAATAGATTTATTTTTGATGTAGTGGATTGATAGCCTTTAAAAAACTCCAACTAGTGAAAAAAGTGAGGTGTGAGTTGGAATTATAAAATAAAGAATTTTTTGTAAAAATCACATAATATCTCGAACATTTCCTTTTCAATTAAGATTTTAAGGGTACTTAATATATATATATATATATATATATATATATATATATATATATATATATATATATATATATATATATATATTTCTCTTTGGTGCAAAATGGAGATATTTATGTAGTGCAAACTTTTAACATGGTAGGGTAAATAATTCTATTTGAAATTATGTTCACTTACTCAGGATCAAGATATCCAAATGTTCCAGCAGGACGAGTTGACACATAAGAATCACTTTCTGCTGCGAAAGTCCTTGACAACCCAAAATCAGCTATCTTTCCTTCCATATTTTCATTTAATAAGATATTGGAAGTCTTTAAATCTCTATGAACGATAGTTGGCCTGCAACCATTATGTAGATACTCCAACCCCGCAACTCCACCAAGAAGCCATCGTAATTTAGTCATGTAAACAAAGAAATAGATATTGGAGTAGAATAATCTTGTGATTAATATGTTTCCAAACCTTGTGCTGTATCCACCGCAATTTGAATTCTCTGATTCCAGGTCGGGACATTCATATTGGTAACTGCAGCCAAAATTTTTTAATTAATCTATTTTAGTTGGAGTTTTTATGGAAGTCAACCTTCACTTTGTAGTCAAATCTGAAAATAAATAATAATTGGGACATGCTCAACATGTTGAAAATAAAGGAAAAATGTTGGAAATAAAGGGGTAACAATGGAATGGAAGAAATAATGACCAAGCAACCCAACATTAACCACTCTTTTCTTTTTATTAGTATCTAATATGGAACTTTACTAATTCAATGTGTGAGCCTACATGTAAATATTCCAACAAATCTTCCTCTTCATGTGTGAGCATACCACCAAGTCAATTGTGGCACTTTGGTTAGTCTTCCCCTTAAACATAAGCAATTATCATGCATTACACTCACCAATAGAGTGCCATTTACTCAACCATAGGAGTGAACATAGGAGTCTTCCTTGCACAACCATTGCAATCACCAACATGCACCTAGCAAAACCCATTTACTAAACCATGTATGGGTGGAGCTAATATGGAAGTCTTCCACATTCTACTTGGTGAGACCAACTAGCCACTGATACCAATTTGGCAAAATAGTAGAAGCTAAAAATACCAAGATTGTATAAAAACAACCACCACCATCACCCCCCCAAAAAAAAAAAAACAATAAAATAGCCCTTTACTCAAATAATTAAATCTTTTTAGGGCACTATCAAATTAATTTAAAGTCTTTCCTTATGTGAGAGGACCTTTGGGTAAAAGCCACCAAACACTTCTTCCTTGCTAGATAAAGGGATGCCTTTCTTGGTAGATAAGGAATATTTTTTTTCCATACTAAGAAAATCTAAATTAATCAAACGTCTAAGAATTTGAGAAAAAATGCAACAGTTTGGAGGCACGATAAAATCACTTTCATTAAACAATTATTACCCCCACTTGCTAAAGGCTTACTACAAATTTGTGTGAGATAAAACAAAGCATACAGATAATGATTTTGGAGAATATATATCAATAGGATTTCTAATATTTTTTATTTTTTTTTTTATTATAGGGAATAATGAGAGTTTAAATAATAATATGTAGATTATGAAAAATCACAAATAAAGTTTTATAACAATTAGAAAATAGTTGGAAATAATGTCCAAACATTCACAAACGTTTTAAATATGAAGTGGACTCTTGGAAAATATTTTGCACAAAAAAAGTATTATTCTAATATTATCCTCCCCTGAATCAAAACCCTTGTTCTGCCATTACTTGGATATATAAATATCTAACACAACAAACATATATCCTCATCTTTATTTTGAATAGACAAGAAAAGGGGGCCATTACACTTTACCCTCTACACCCTAAACTATACCTCTTTTTACACTTACACCCAAAAACCATCCAAATGTACACTTTTCCCCTTAAACTATACATTTTTTTACACTCACCCTCCTAAATTATAAGAAGACACACTTCCATAAACAATTACCCATGAGATGGGGTGCAAAGTATCATACGAGTAATAATTTAAGGAGGTAAGTGTGCATTCTTATAGTTTAGGGGAGAAAGTATTATACAGGTAATAGTTAAGAGGGGTTAATTGTGCATTCTCATAGTTTAAGGAGTAAGTGTAAAAAGGGGTACAGTTTAGGGGAATAAAGTATAATTTCCCCAAAAAAATGTTTACCCAAGGCTAAAATTACCTAGTTTATTCCTCCCACCATTTCCCCTTTTTTATTCTTTTGTTCATCTCACCTCCTCTCCTTTTCTCTCCTTTTATCTCTTATCTAGTCTCTCAAATCAGTGTATCACGGAAACATCTCTCCATTCTTGGATTTTCAAGGTATATCAAACCATTTTGTTTTGTTTTTGGGATTCTTTTTCCCCTAATAACAAGAGGCATTCGAAAACAAATTCTTCATCATAGAAGAATCTAGCGGTGCCCACAAGGCTCTTGTCCACCAAGGGCAATACTTGGTTACATTTTTATAGGTGGCAGTCATTGTGTTTCATGTTAAGAGCAAACAATGTGCACACCGAGTACATGAATTGACTAAATTTACTTTCTCGGTGAACACTATAACATCAAACTGCAGTTATGGACCTATGGTACAGTATCAAAATCTTGTCCTAGGTTAATCATGCTTTTACTTAATTTAATAAGTTAACAAAGGCCAAACCATATTTGTTAGTATCATATAATACGCGTATCATATCATGCACAAAAAGTTCCATGCCGTAAGGGCACATCAAAAGAGTTCATGACACACAAACATATGCTTTTAAATGGGTTCTTTTGTTAAAATTTGTGCTTTTATTTGAATTCAACAAGTTGTTAGACTTGTTTTTCACATAATTATTAGGTTACTTAATTTAGCCCAATAAAGTAACATGTCCATAAGGTTTTTTTTTTTTTTTTTTTTTCCTATAAAATTTGGATTACACACTTACACTTTACTTTCATATTTACAATTTTCTTTTCTATACTATGAATAAGGTATTAACTAACAATATAATTATGTTTTATTTTTGTAGTTATTATTATAAGTCTAAGAAAGCTAAAATGCCAAGAAGAAACATAAAATAAAATAAAAGAACAAGGAGAGAGAGTAAATGTTGATGATGATGAAAAAAATCAATGAAGAAATAAATTTGTAAAATGATGAGTATGATAATAACATTGATTTAGATGGAGTTCATTAGGCAAAATGATGAATGTAATAAAAAGAAATTATTACTTTTGGTCATTTGTAATGTATTATCACTTTTGAGTTTAATTAATTTGAATATATATATTATAGACATATACTAATTTGATTTATTTAATTGAATATATTCCAAATTTATAATGAATATACCATTTATATATGTATATCTATAAATTTCTATAAATTTATTAAGTATTTGTGTATCTTACGATACACGATACAGAAAAATAAAAAATAAAAAATTGATAAATAAAACACATGGAATAAACTACTCCCTCCGATTTGTGTTTTGATCCATTTTGGGATGTCCCAAATTATTGTCTGTTCTAAAAATAAAAGTCATTAAAACCATAAATAAAAACACATGGTAGTTTTGAATAAACAATAAACTGTTTATATAGTTATACCCGATAAATGTTGGTGTAGGTTGCCATTAGCCATGTACTCATAGATGAGCGCTTTGTTTTTACCCTCATCACAGTACCCGACGAGAGAGACCAAGTTTCTATGATGAACTCTCACTAAGATTTCTGCCTGCATTTATGGACGGTAATCTAGTTTAGCTTAATGAAAATCTTTTATATGCATGTCTCATACTATCATAGTTTCAATACAAGATGAAAATTTTAAAGGGTCCGGGTTAATGAATACCTTTAAGGCATTTATTAATTGTCATTTTTAGAAAAGTCATAATACCACTTTCATAGGAAATATAAAAAACTATCAAAAATATGATTTTTTTCTTTTCTCATAAAAAATTTCTTTTAATAGTTTCTTAAAATAATACTCTTAAGGCATTTGTTAACTTTTCTCAATTTGAAATAATTGAAAAGAATACTACGGTGTCATATTTAACCTCTGCCTGAAATTCCTTATAGCCTTGTTTCGATGATGGAGAAAGCAACTTAACAGCAACTTGAGTTTGTTCCAGAGTTCCCAAGTAAACTTTTCCAAATCCTCCTCCTCCAATAATGGTATTGAAGTTATCAGTTATTCTCACAACCTCAGAGTAGCTATATTGTTGATTCTTTGGTTTGATGTTGGATTCCACAGCCATCTTGCTATTCTTCAATTTGATGTTGGATTCTGTAAACACCTTTACTATCATCACACGTAACTCCCAAAAATGAATATAAAAATAAAATAGAATAAAGAAAAAAGGAACTTTATTCAATGTTTTCTCTATTATAAAAAAAAAAAAAAAAAGGAATTTCATTCCTTTAATCTTGAATTACTTAAATCTATGTTTATATAAATACTGCTCCACAACTCTGAAATCCCTAGTCCAACCATCGTATGCAGTGATATCACCTACATGGAGACCGAAATCACCTATTACGATCTTTGAGCAAATCTAAGTACACCTAATGGCTGATCAACCTCTATAAGCAACTTGGCATCTAGGCCTCCCAAATTCAGATCATCCAGAGTTTCTAGAATACTCTACCATATAAAATTCTTTTCATTTTGATCTCTCATTTAAAAACTAACTGTTCAAATTACACAATATCATTAATTTTTGGACAAACCCTTGAAAATAATCTAGGAGTATATTCCCTCCCTCTCATATAGGGGTGGGTTTCATCCACCAAGAGACCCACGTCTATGTGAGAGAGAGGGGGTATACTCTCAGACTACCAAATAATTTTCCTGAAAATAGATGTAACATCAGCTATTAAAATGGACATGTCATTAATTTTTGCACATAACCTTGAAAATAGATGTAACATCAGCTATTAAAATGGACATATCATTAATTTTTGCACATAACCTTGAAAATAGATGTCACATTAACTATTAAAATGGACATATCACATTTTTTGTGAGTTCCAATTAACTCAAATGATAAAGTCTCTAATGGTTGAATAAAATATTTGGGATTCAATCTCTGCCTACACCAAAAACCGATTGGTGTCTTGATTTAATAATAAAGAGTTATTATCAGGAGCAAACGCATAGGTTGAAATTAAAAAAAAAAAAAAAACATTTTGAATTTTCTTTTAGTATTAAAAAATTAAAAAACTCAGATCTGAACTCCAATCTCACGGCCACACCAACACCAACACCAACACCAACGGCACCAAACTTATCTCTAGTGAGATCTCAGTGCTGGAATGAATAGAGAACTTGGCGGCATTTTTAAGCGACAGAAAAACAACTAATTTGCTAGAACCATTACTAATATACTTTTGTGCAAATTATCTTTCTCAGGTTGTTGCATTTTTCAATTGCCTGGTATTTGTACCAATTTTTTTCTAAGTTAGTTTTTGTACCCAATTAAATTCATTAAAATATCATTATATTTGCTGAGTCAGTGGATTTAATGATGCATTCTAGGGTGAGTGGAGTCCATACTTGTAAAATGGAGAGATCAATTTCACCGTGGGAACTCTTAAGAAATTCCTAGACACTTCGTCTTGCTTAGAATTATATCCATTGTAACAAAAGGTTCACACTTCTGTTCTATAAACCAGGTCTAAAACTAGTTGGCAAGAAAAAAAGGGATTGGGGTTCGGTGTTCAGATCTGAAAATGCAACTCTTTCACCTTCCATACTTCTCTACTCGCCCCACTCTAGCGACATACCTCCCTAATCGAATCGGCCGCCAAGTTTTTTGAAGTCCTAGCACATCAACATCACCAGAGTCAAGTTTGGTGTCGTTGGTGTTGGCACGGCAATGAGAATGGGATTTAGATATGACTTTTTTTTTTTTCTTTTTCTTTTTTAAACTAAAAATCAAATTAAAAAAACGTGACATGTACATTTTAATAGTGGCATCTATTTTTTATTTTTTTCCAAGAATTGATGATAGGCTTTGTTGCTACTAAGTGGTATTGTAGCTGCTAATTGATAGGCATTGTTGAGTGTGCTTGTTGGGAGTGCTTGTGCTTGCTGAATGCTTGTGCTTGTAATGAGTGAGTGATTGCTAAGCAGTGTGCGCGGTGTTGCTGATAGTGAGGTGGTGAGTGAGTCAGTTGTTGGTTAATAGTTGAGGGTTGAGTTAGTTGCAGAAATTGGCAATTAGGCTGAGTTGGATTGCTAGCTGTCAGTTAGTTAGGCCAAGCTGTCCGGTAGTTAGTTAGTGCAACGGTGCTTATATTGAGAGAAGATATCGTACAAAGAATAATACAACTTCATTCTTGTTTTCTCTCTCTTCTCACCTTTTTATCTTTTGCTCTTCCCTTCTTCTTAATTTCTGGAACTATTCTCTAATTTTCCATAGAACTTGTTGGTTCTTATCAATTGGTATCAGAGCCCATTTCTGTAACCATGACAGAAACTCGATCGGTAGTTGCTCTCACAAAGAAATACAATGCTCTTTCGAGGACTACAGAGCAACATGACACTGAATTTCAGATTCTGCATTAGAAGATGGATGCCATGACATTAGTGTTACAGGCCTTATCTGAAACAGTTCAAGAACTTGCTTAAGTTGGGAAGAGATGGCAAACCAAGCCCAATTCTCCAGCAAGGTCTTCATCTCCACGGGTACAAGGTCAACAAGAATCAGTTTTGACAACTAAAACTGTGAAGCTAGAATTTCCTAAGTTCAGGGGTGAGAATCCCTAGGGTTGGGTGTATAAAGCTCAACAATTCTTCCAATTGTATAGCATACCACTCAATCAGAGGATATTATTTGCTTCTTACCACATGGAAGATGAAGCTTTGGTTTGTTTTCGGGATGCTGAGGATACAGGACAGTTCACTAGCTGGGAAGCTTTTGTTAGATCATTGTATACCAGATTTGGCATTTCAACCTATAATGATCCCATGAAAGCATTGACCAAGTTGAGGCAAGTCAGCTCAGTGGCTCAGTACAAAAGGCAGTTTGAGGCTTTGTCCAATCGTATCAAGGAACTTCCAGATAAGCATAAGCTTTCTTGTTTCTTGAGTGGCTTAAAGGATGAGATTAGGTTGCCTGTGAATATGTTCAAGCCTCCAAATCTTAGTTCTACATTTGGCTTAGCCAAGATTCAAGAAGAATACCTCAGTGCTAGCAAGAAAGGCACTAAACCATGGGTGAAGCACAGGTGCCAAAGCCTTCAATTCTTGGTCCACCACCCACCAAGAATGAATTCAAACCTTCCAAGCCACCATCTCAGAAAATTCCAGTTGCTTAGATTGAAGAAAGGGTTGTGTTTTTGCTGGGCATAAGTGCAAGACTCCCAAAGTTTTTCATATGGAAGGGGTGCAGGCTTCTATGCCTGAAGTGCAGGTCAATTTTGAGGAGGTCCAAGAAGAGGAATGCAGTCCCTCTAAGTCTTGTATGCACTGTTGGGCAGCCCATCTCTAGGCACAACAAGGGTGCTTGGAAGGATCAATCAACAAGAGTTGGTGATTCTAATAGATAAAGTAGTACTCACAACTTCTTGGACACATCAATTTGGATGCTGTTAAAACTACCTATGTATATTGAGGATAGTTTTGAGGTCAAGATTGCAAATGGTACAATGGTGAAGACTAAGGGAGCTTGCAATGTAGTGAATCTTAAGATTCAAGGTCAAGAATTCATTATGGATCTCAATGTGTTGTCCTTAGGTGGATGTGATGTTGTGTTGAGGACTCAATAGTTGTTTACAATAGGCCTAATATAGTGGGATTTCTAGCACCTTACTATGGAATTTGTTCTTGATGGCAAGCCAATTTTGCTCAAGGGATTACAACCCTCTGGCCATGATTTTCAAGAACCTATGAAATTCTTCAAACTAGTAGTGAAAAAGGGGTTGTGCCTCCAAGTCCTTTCATCAACACCTCCCTCGGTTCCAGTCTAGATCTAGTTAGAGATTGGGGACCTTCTGACTGAATTCAGCTCGGTCTTTGTTGTACCATTTGGCTTGCCACCCTTAAGAGGTCATGAGCATCAGATTTTGCTTAAGGAAGGTACCCAAGCCATCAATGAGAGACCCTACAGGTACCCTTATTACCAAAAGTCTGAAATTGAGAAAATTGTTCATAAATTACTAGAGGCTAGTTCCATTAGGGCCAGCCAAAGTCCTTTCTCTTCACATGTGTTATTAGTGAGAAAGGAAGATGGTAGTTAGTGCATGTGAATTGATTATAGGTCCCTTAACAAGACTACCATCAAGGATAGGTACCCTATTCCTATGTTGGATGAACTCCATGGTTCTTTCATTTTTTCCAAGCTAGACCTTAGGTCGTGGTACCACCAAATCAGAATGAAGGAGCAAGACATAGAGAAGACTACCTTTAGAACCTATGAAGGCCATTATAAATTTTTAGTCATGCCATTTGGTTTGACAAATGCTCTTAAACTTTCCAATCCCTCATGAATCATATTTTTAAACCTTAAGAAAATTTGTAGTTGTTTTCTTTGATAATATCCTGGTATTTAGTAAGGACTTGTCATCTCATTTGAGCCATTTGAGGGTGGTGCTCACTATGTTGCTTGATAACAAGTTGTATGCTAAAAGAAGCGTGTTTTTGGCTGTGTGGAAGTGGAGTACTTGGGGCATATGATTTTTGGTCGGGGTGTTAGAACCGACCCTAAGAAGATTGAGGCCATCTTTGCAATGGCTTGTTCCCACTTCTGTTAAGGCTTTGAAAGGGTTTTTAGGCTTGACAGGTCACCACAAGAAGTTTGTGAAGGATTATAGGTTGATTGCAGCTCCATTAATAGCCTTACTCAAGAAGGATTCATTTCATTTGTCTGCTCAAGCTGAATTGGCTTTCAACACTCTTAAACAGGCCATGTCACAACCAATGTGCATCGACCTTACCAGATTTCACTAAGCCTTTTGTTATTGAGTGTGATGCTTCTAGCATTGGATTGGGAGCTGTCCTTATGCAAAACCATAGGCCCTTGGCTTTTCATAGCCAAGCTCTTAAGGGTAGGAGTTTGCATTTGTTAACATATGAGAAGGAGTTGCTGGCCTTGGTCACAGTAGTGAAGAAGTAGAGACCATATCTTGTGGGAAAGCCTTTTGTGATCAAGACCGATTAACAAAGTCTTAAATTTCTTTTGGAGCAACAAATTGAGACACTTCCCCAACAAAAATGGTTCACCAAACTACTTGGTTACTCCTTCCTAGTTAAATACAAGAAGGGCAAAGAGAATAAGGCAGGTGATGCCTTATTGAGAAGGGAGGAAAGCTTAGGTATACAGCCGGAAGATGCACTTATTCAATATTTAGGGGATGCTCATGCTCAACAAGGATCTCTATTCCTTATTTCCTTTCCCAACCCTACTTGATTGACAATTTTGAAAGATAGTTATAAGGTGGATGATGAATGCCAGCAACTTTTCTCTTTTCTTTCTAGCAGGACTTCTAGTTCCACTAACTTCCCTCTCTGAGAATGGCCTTATCCTTTATAAGGATAAGGTGTTTTTGAGCTCTTCCTCTCCATTGAAGTTCCTGGTTCTTCAACATGTGCATGACAGCCCCTTGGGTGGTCACTCTAGTTACTTGAAGACCTTATATAGAGTGAAGCAAGATTTCTTTTGGTGGGGCATGAAATTTGATGTCAAGGATCATGTGAAGCAATGTGAGGTGTGCCAAAGGATTCAAGTAGAGACTACCGGACCAGGGGGATTGATGTAGCGTTTGCTAATTCCTTCCAAGCCTTGGACTAATATCAGTTTAAACTTTGTGGATAGTCTTCCTAAGTCTCATGGCTTTAAGGTCATTCTAGTGGTAGTGGATAGACTAACTAAATATGTCCACTTCTTGCCTCTCTCATCCATACATAGCTGCTAAGATGGCTGCTGTGTTCATGAAGGACATATTTAGGCTTCATGGTATGCCTCAATCCTTTGTTAGTGGCAAAGATGTTGTTTTCACTTCTAAGTTTTGGGCAATGCTCTTCAGGCTTCAAGGTAGTGACTTAACCATGTCTTGAGCCTATCATCCTCAAATTGATGGCCAAATTGAGGTAGTTAACAGGAGTTTAGAGTAATACCTTCGAGCTTTTGTCGGTGACAAGCCTCACACTTGGGTAGATTGGTTTCATTCGGCAGAGTTTTGGTTCAATACCAATTACCATACTTCTACCAAACTGACTCCTTATGAAACCTTGTATGGTTTTCTTCCACCTAGGCTATTGGATTATGTTCCTAGCACCACCAAGGTTGAAGCAATGGATCAACTTCTCAAGAAAAGGTCTGAAGTTTTGTCATTACTTAAGCACAATTTGTTTGCTACTCAGTCAAGAATGAAACTCCAAGTTGATCAACATAGGACTGATAGAAGCTTTGAAGTTGAGGAGTGTGTTTATTTGAGGCTCCAACCCTATAGGTACCTCACTCCGAGGTCCAAGGGATTCAACAAGCTCTCACCTAGATTCTATGGACCATTTCAAGTTTTGCAGAAGCTAGGTCCTGTTGCTTATAAGTTAGCCCTTCCCTCTAATTGCCTTATCCATCCAGTCTTTCATGTTTTCTTGTCTTAAGAAGAAGTTGGGTGCTTAGATCACCCCTATTCCCACTCTTACGCTTGTTGATTCTGATGGTTCCTTGCACCTAGAACCTATTGCCATATTGCAAAGCAAGACTAAACAACTCAAAAGTAGGCTTATCATTGAGGTTTTGGTCCAATGGTAAGGTCAAGCTCAAAAACATGCTACATGGGAGTCTTTCTATGCCTTGTAGCACCAATTCCCTCACCTTGTGGGCAATGTGCTTTTTTTTTTGGGGGGGGGGTATTGATAGGCATTATTGCTGCTAAGTGGTATTGTTTTTCTTTGATTGATAGGCATTGCTGAGTGTGCTTGTTGGGAGTGCTTATGCTTGCTAAGCGCTTGTGCTTGCAGTGAGTGAGTGATTGCTAAGTAGTGTGTGTGGTGTTGTTGTGGTGTGTTGCTGCTGATAGTGAGGTGGTGAGTGAGTCAATTGTTGGTTAATAGTCGAGGGTTGAGTTAGTTGTAGCAATTGGCGTTAAGTTTGAGTTGGATTGCTAGTCGTCGATTAGTTAGGCCAGGCTATCAAGTAGTTAGTTAGTGCAAGGGTGCTTATATTGAGAGAAGATATCAATTGTACAATTCGTACAAAGAAAAATACAACTCCATTCTTGTTTTCTCTCTCTTCTCACCTTCTTCTTATCTTCTGCTCTTCCCTTCTTCTCAATTCATGGAACTCTTCTCTAATTTTCCATAGAACTTGTTGGTTCTTATCAATTAATGACATGGTGTAATATGAATCATTGATTTTTAAATAAGAGGTGAAGATTTAAAAAGATCTATGTGGTAGAGTATTCTAGATACCATAGAGAATTTGAATTTGCAATGTCATCGTCATAAAATTTTGAGAAAAGTTTGTTAGAAATATGGCAAGTCAACTGTTTTGACATTGTGATCTAACAGAAAGTGCTTAAAGGGATTAATTTATTACATTACACTAGTTATAGACCCATGTAACTTGTGAATTTCTTTATAAACTTTTTGTAAATTATTAAATTATTATTATTATTACTAGTGTCTAACCTCGTGTATATGCACGGATACAATTAAAAACAGACAAAGTTTAGTTACAAAATTAGTTATAACTTATGGTTACAATCTTACTCAATAAAATAAACATTACTACATATTTTGAAAATCTAAACGTTAAATTGCATGTTCTTTATGTTCTTAATACACGTGTCAAATTTTATATCAATCAAATATTATTTAATATATGATAAGCTTATATTTTATGCATAATTTTAAATTACAAAAACTTGCAATTCAAAATTTAAACAATTTATTGATGATATAGCTATTAATCTTTAATTTTCTAGAAATTTTGCAAGCAAGAAGAATATAAGAAGAAAATGTAATCCGATAGTGGCTTTATCAAAATTTACCTCCAATAAAAAAATATTGAATAAGGTTGTAATCTAAGGCTATAACAAATTTCGTAGCTAAACTTTGTTAAAAATAATCACAATTACACAGTTCAACTTGTATTATTTTTTGAGAAAATGTTCAAATTATACATGATATTAGGTTAAATCTTTTTTAAACCATACATTTCTAAAATATGTAATAATTTCTCATTTTACACACACACACACACACACACACATATATATATATATATATATATATATATATATATATATAATTTAGAATTTAGATTCTTTGGTTTTTGTAGTCAATAATTCACTTGTAAAAAAAAATTAAAAAGTTAGATGGATACATGGTGCAAAATTGGACTCTAATTGCAATCTAATTTAAAATTTGTAAGGTTGAATTTAATCAACCATCTTGTTGCCTTTATTCCGTGCCAAATTTGCTTGTATTTCAGCATTTAGTAACCCTGTATTTAGATGGGATTGTTGTAAATGTAGTGAGTGAGATAGAGTGTTAAAATGCTCAAGAGTGTGCAAGAAAATAAAGACTCACGACTTGATCTCGCAGGTGACTCACGACTTCAAGCCGCTGAAGCAAAGCACACGTGCCAAGCATGCCAGAAGTTGAAGCGTCATGCTAGTTGGAGCACTATAGGACAAAATATGACAACTGGTCATTCGGTTACCTCGCAGCTGGAACTCACGACTCAGTCAAGCCGCGAGACCAAGCCACAAGCCACCCCTGTTTTGAAAAACCTAACTCTTCACATTCCATTCTCACCCTAGTATAAATACCCCTTATACCCACAAAAGAAAGAGAGCTTCTAGAAAGAATTTTGAGAGAGAAACCATAGAGTAAAACAAGATTGATTCATTTACAATCTTTACATAAAGTCTCTTCAAGTTCCTCAACTCTCTTCATCTCCATTGTTAAACCCTTGAGAGGTCTTTTTACCAAAACATTTTCTCACCATATCCATTACTGTGAGAGGACTGTTTGGTGTTCTGGGAAGTAGTTAGGAAGGAACCAATCTACATTGGTTGATGCTATGGTCAAGTGGCGGAATCCGGAAAGCTAGAAAAGAAATAGGTTCGGCGCAACCTCGTTGGAGCAAGAAGCTTGGAGGGCTTAGGTATACTGGTAGATTAGGCTTGGAGGGTCTATTGTTGTTCATGTATCCCAACTACATTTTCTAGTGGATTACTTACCACTTGGAGGGCGGTGGAGAGGTTTTACGCCGAAGGTTTCGATTTCCTCTTCGATAACACATCGTGTGTTGTCCTTATGTTTGCATCTTCCTTCCCTTTTATCTTTGCCTTTTATTATTTGCTGTGGTTGTGATTTTAATTGGCTTAGATTTTTTACCAATTCTGTTTACGACTTTTGTTCATTTTCCGCACACTTGTTGTTTGTCATAAAGCTTGAATTGGTTATTTTGTAATTCGGGGTCTAAACGTTCAAGGGTGTTTTATACACTATTTAAACTTTCAATTGGTATCAAAGCAAGTACACTTTTAGTGGTTTCATTATCATAGTGTGATCCTTAACTCCCTATTGAGATAGATCGGTCTCAATCCCTAAATGCACCTCCATACTTTGATGGTAATAATTATGCTTTTTGGAAGGTTTGCATGAGAGCATTTCTATGCTCCATTGATGAATCTGTTTGGGATGCTATTGATAATGTTGGACCAGGCTTGAGGAAGCCAAATCCACATGGGATAAAGCAGCACTCGCTACATCTAATGCTAACAAGAAGGCACTTAATGCAATTTTTTGTGGTGTGTCTCCGGATGAGTTTCATAAGATTTCTTACATTACCGTTGCCAAAGAAGCATGGGAGATATTGGAGACCGCCTACGAAGGAACGTAGAAAGTGAAAGATACCAAGCTATAGATGCTAACCACTCGGTTTGAGGAGCTAAAAATGAGTGAGGATGAGTCTTTTGACTCTTTCTATAGCAAGCTGAATGAGGTGGTTGTAAGCAAGTTCAATTTGGGAGAGAAAACGGAGGATTCTAAAATTGTAAGGAAGATCCTTCGATCATTGCCGGAAAGTTTTCGTACTAAAGTGACAGCAATTGAAGAGAGCAAGGACCTTAATGACATCAAAGTCCAAGAGCTGGTTGGTTCTCTTCGGACTTATGAAATGTCATTTTGCCCAATCAACGGAAGATCAAAACTCTTGCTCTTAAGACCATTAATGAGAAGGTGGAGGTCCATGACTCATCGGATGAAGATGTGGTTGACAAAGATGTTGCATACCTTGTAAAAATTTTCCGAAAATTCTTAAAATTCAAGAATAATGGCAAATTTGGTGATAAAGGGAAATTCCAAAGTTCAGGAAGGGAGAAAAGAGAATTCAAAAAGAAAGATGGAAAAGAATCCCAATCTACACAAGGTGTCACTTGTTTTGAATGCAACGGGCATGGACACTTTAAGAAAGAATGTCCGAATTATTTGAAATCGAAAGGCAAAGTGTATGCCACGACATTGAGTGACTCGGATTCATCCGACTCGGTTCGAGGAAAGTTGTGACGGAGAAGGGAATGATTCAGCTTTTATGATTATTGCCCATGTTGAGTCTTCAAACAAAATGAATTTGCTTGTACGAGAACTTGGAGAACATAGTGATGAAGAATCATTGGGAGTTGTTGAAGAATCGAGATCTTTGAAGAAGATGAAAGTACAGCCAATCTTGCTTTCATCTTCAAGAGAATTATAACTCACTCCTGGAGAAGTCGAATGAGTACACAAGGGTGGCCAAGGCAGCTGTGAGAAAAATGAAGAAGGCAGAGGAGAACTATAAAAGTCTCCTAATTCGCTATAAGGAGGCTAAATGTGAGATAGAAACATTGAATGGTGAGCTGTCAAAAGCCTACACAAAAGTGAGATTTCTTGAGCAAGAGGTTGTGCAAGCAAATGCTAAAATAGAGAGGGTCACCACCAAGAAGCTAGATGATGTTATTTCATCACAAAAGAGCTTTTTAGACAAATCCGGGTTGGGATATACCGAAGGGAGTAGCTCATCTGACAATATTACTAAAGAAGTAAAGTTTATAAAGGCCAAAGAGTCAATTGAAGTTGGCCCTACTACTGAGAAGCCCAAGATTGAGGAGAAGAGGAATGTGGAGAACCAATGGATGGTAAACAACCCTCGTAATCAATCTGTGGGCAGGTCCGAATCCCGAGCCAAGTCTCATCCACGATCACAAAGAGGTCCTAGATCAAACTATGTATGTCATCATTGCGGACTTAAGGGCATACTCGGCCAAATTGTCAAAAGTTGAGAGTAATGAATAATGCAACTGCTCCAAGGTCACGAGGACCTAGAAATGACAAGAGAAATTGGGCTGGTGAACCATCAAGAGATCAAAGTGGTGATCCCGGAATGATGGACGTGATCAAAGTGGTTTTTTGCTTTTTAATTGTGTTGGTTGAAATGTGTTTGTTTATTTTTGCATTTTATCGTTTATTCCTTTTTGTTGTTTTTGATCAATCTTTTCCTTCTTATGTGTCAAAAATCCAAAAACCACATAAAAAGTAGAAAATCAAAAAGTTTAATCGACATTGTTGAGTTTTGTCTCAAAACTTGTTTTGCCTTGTACCTTTGTGCTAATGGCTTTGTGCATTTACGAGCGTAGCTTGTTCCTTTGCACTCTTATTACTGTGAAAGAAATCTTAAAATCTATGTGACTGTTGTAAATAGATCTTCAAACTTGTCATGAATGATTAGTGAATGGCTATGTTGATCTTGAGACATGCATAGACTTGTGCCTATATATCTTCCCACTCTTTCTTTTTGTTTTTGCTAAAAAGAGCTCGGCAAATGTAAATCTCCAAATGAAAAGAGATATTGAACTGCAAAACCTTATCGTACATACTAGTATTCAACTAGGAAAAAGGGAAAGTGACCAAAAATTAAAGTGAATGATTATTCAAAAAGCCAAAGGCTATTTCATCAAGGTGAAATATCAAATATCACTCTCACAATGAAAGGTGATTGTCTCAAAAGGATCAAAAAGATCAAATGTTTTAATTGAAAGTGGAGTCAAATGTAAAGCTCCAAATAATATAATCAAGTCTTGTAGGAGGTCATATATACATACTTGTCTAATGGAGATGAGTCTCATGATTTAGTGCTAATTGTGTATGCCTTGGTTGAATTGATCATTGAAACTTCACATTAAACTAAGGACTATCTCATTGTTGATACCCACACACAACACACAAGTTTATGTTCAATGAATGTCATATTCATTTGTGTGATTGTACTTGATAAAATATATTTTCACATGCTCAATCTTTATTGATTCAAACACAAAAAGATTTTTGAGTGTTTTAGGTGTTTTTGGAAAGTGTTTTGTTCTTCAAAAACTGAAAATTTCAAAAAGCAGTGTTGCCCTATTTTGGTGACTCGATCGCGGGTAAGTCAAGTCGCATGCCACGATCGCGAGCTCACAGGTCAGTTTTGGCGACTTGTTCGCCAGTGGAAGGTCCCGATCGCTAGGGGTACACAGAGATTTTCGCGGCTCGGCTCGTGACTCCATCGCGAGTGAGACTACCAATCAAGAAAAACACTTAAAAATTTTTTCAAAACTTTTGGCTTGAAGTGTTTTGGCGAGTGTATCTAGCAACTATCCGGCAACTTACCTCAGCCTTGAAAAACGCGTATTTTGCACAATGAGGGCAATTTTTAAAATTTTTTCAGTTTTCCCTCGAACTTTTTGTGACTGTTCATTTTCTCTTTTGTCTATAACTTCCCAAACACTCCGTGTAACCCTCTTTGAACCTCATTTTTGCTTTTTTTTCAACTCAAAATCTTCAAGAAAAAGGTATGGGTTTTCTTTCTCACACTCTGTATTTCTTGTTTTTGAGCTTTTCCCTCTTGATTATTTGCATTGTTTTTCTAATTTGAGTTGGGTTTGTGTTTATTTGTTGTTCTCTGTCCGTGCTTAGCTTGTAGAGGCTCTTGGTTTTTATGAACTTGTTTAGGTTCTTGGATTTGGTCTTCATCATGTGACTTTATCTTAGCTTAGGGTTTGTTATCTGTCTTATACCCATCTTGTCTGATCTCATTTTGATGTATTGTTTCAAAATGTTTGTGTTTTGTTTGTTAGGTTTTATTGATTTTATTATGTGTTTGTTTATCTAGTGTGTGCATCTGTCTTGAGTTCTCTAGGTCATTTCATAGGATCTGTTTGGATTGAACTTATTTTGTTAAAACTGAAAATACTATAGCAAAATAATTTTTAAATGTATGAATAGTGTCGTGGGACCCATTTTTAATGAAAAAGTTGCTAAAAAGTGGAATTTGTGGGTCCGTGAGCAGTGCACTTGTGCTTTGTTCACGTAAGACCGATCAACGATTGTATTTGAAAAGGCAAAAAAAATAAAAAAAAAAAAAAAGAGAAAACACGTTAGACGCAGACGCAGCACTTATAATCCGAATCCAAACTCTCTCACACTCATCAAAATATATGTCTCATTGACATATGTTTATCCTTTTGGTGATGTCGGTCTTTGCAGCATTAGTACTCTTACGCAAAATGATAGTTGTTCTTGAGTATCTACCTTTGGATACATTCATCTATGTTGTTGGTTTAAGTTATGAGGCTTTTCCTTTATTATTGTCTTTATCACTAACAAAGTCTTGATTTGTTCTATACATGTATTGTACTTTATTGTTATGGCCTTTTCTGATTGTTCAAAGATTGCTCCTTCATCCCCAAAGAAGAAAACTCCTACCAAGAAATCAAATAAGAGAATGAAAATGGACCCTAATCTGTTTAGGTTTATTTCCCATTTTGAGAGATACAAGGATTTCTTCTTAAAGGCAGGAATCATACAAGAAAGGTTTGTGGATTTGGAGGATTTGAGAGACACCTTTGTCCCTAGTTGTTTTGAAGGGAGAGGATGGGAAAGGCTTTTGTGTGATTTCCCGGTTTATGTGTGAACCCCTGATTAGGGAGTTTTATTCCAATGTTGTGATAAGGGAAGAGGAACTAAGTCTTTGGGTTAGAGGTACAGAATTCACCTTAGATGCACATGACATTGATGATGTGCTAGGTCTTGAGGGGTTAGAAGATTATGAGTTTGTCAACTACAAGGATTAGATGCTATCTATTGAAACTGTACAATAGAGGATAGGTGGACAGAGAGAAGGGAAATGCCTAAATACCATAGTTTTTCCAGTGGACATGAGGTATCTCACTATTATCATGATGTTTAACCTATATCCCATAAGGAAGTTTACTACAATTAACAATGCGAGATCAATTTTTCCGATGGAGCTCAAGGAAAAGACATTCATTGATATCAATTTCCACATATTTGATACTATTGTGGATGAGACTAGAACCACTTCTAGGCCTAAACCGATCTTCCCTAGTCTGCTCATGAGGATTTTTAGAAAGAAGGGTGTTGCAATCCCTCGAGACATCAGTCCCATGTCCACACCTTCAGCAATTAACAAGCTAACCTTCAAGAGGATAAATGTTCATCTTCCAAGTGAAGAAGATGAAGGTGATGAAGGAGAGGGTGTCCCAATGGAGACCGAGGCAAAAGCGAGAGGGTCAAGCATCAAATTCAACCCCCGGAAGGAGTGGCAAGAGGACTAGAGCATCAACTTCTTCAGATACACCTCCGGATGCATTTCAGGTCATTTTGGAAAGACTTGATGGAATCAGAGAGGTCCAAACTAAGCACTCTGAGAGGATAGCAGCCATGCAGGACCAGCTTGATATTCTATCAGTAAAATTTGACAACTTCACCACATATCATGGATAGTGACCCTTTGGCCATTCCGGTCAAAAAGGGGAAGAAGTTTTTGAGAAGCAGCTCTTGAGGGGGAGTATTGTTTTGAGGGGGAGCAATCAAAAACAGTGTCTATCTTGTTAATTCTGTTTATGTTTTGGATAAGTTTTGTTTCTATGGTTTTGAAATTTTGTTGGTTATGGTTTATGTTTGGTTAAAACTCATAACACATGAATGGTTTTAAAGCTTGGTTTACTTTATATATATATATATATATATATATATATATATATATATATATATATATATATATATATATATATATATTGTTGATGTTATTCAGTTTATAATTTGTTTGTACCCATATTGCTTTCGTAAGTTTTTAGGGTTTATGTTCTTTATCTGTAGGTTTTATGGTCTGTAGCATGCTTTATGCAGCCTTTTATACTTTGTTAAATCAATACTTTTAACTAAATGTCATGCATTTTCTTGTTAAAATCTGTCACTCTTGTGCCCTTGTAGGATTGTTCCTAGATGCATATACTTAGTGTATTGTGCATTGGTTGAGTGTTGGGCATGCAAGTGACTTGCATTGAGCTTGTTAGCTTATTTGTTCAAATATTCATTCCAAGTTTGAATGAGCATTGTGGTCACTACCTTATAGTGATTGCTTTGTTGATCAAGTCATGGTTTGTTTCTTAACTCCATCTTTGCTTGATCACATATTACCCGCTTCATATGCATTTCATGCTTTTCTACATACAATGATCATGGTGTATTGTTGTGTTTCAAGAGTTTCATGTTCATATGATTCAAGAGCTTCACAGTTTCTAGAGTTAGGTGTGAGTGAGTTTTGCTCAACTGTTCCCAACTCACATGTTAAGTCTAGAGTCTGTTATAGGGTTTTGTCACGGAATAGCCAAAGGGGGAGATAGTAAGGTTGAATTTAATCAACCATCTTATTAGTTTTATTTCATGCCAAATTTGCTTATATTTCAACATTTAGTAACCCTATATTTAAGTGAGATTGTTGTAAGGGTAGTGAGTGAAATAGAGTGTTGAAATGCTCAAAAGTGTGCAAGAAAACAGAGACTCGCGACTTGATCTCGCGGGTGACTTGCGATTTCAAGCCGCTGGAAGCAAAGACATGTGCCAAGCATGCCAGAAGTTGAAGCGTCATGCTAGCTGGAGCACTACAGGATAAAATATGACAACTGGCCATTCGGTTACCTCGCGGCTGGAACTTGCGACTCGGTCAAGCCGCGAGGCCAAGCCGCAAACCAGCCCTGTTTTGAAAAACCCGACTCTTCACATTCCATTTTACCCAAAGTATAAATACCTCTCATACCCACAAAAGAAAGAGAGCTTCTAGAGAGAATTTTGAGAAAGAAACCCTAGAGTAAAACAAGATTGATTCATCTACAATCTTTACATAAGAGTCTCTTTAAATTTCTCAACTCTCTTCTTCTCCATTGTTAAACCCTTGAGAGGTCTTTTTACCAAAACCTTTTCTCACCATATCCATTCTTTGTGAAAGGCCTGTTTGGTGTTTTGGGAAGCGATTAGGAAGGAACCAATCTATATTGGTTGATGCTATGGTCAAGTAGCGGAATCGGGAAAAGTTAGAAAAGAAATAAGTTTGGCGCAACCTCGTTGGAGCAAAAAGCTTAGAAGGCTTAGGTACATCGAGTAGATTAGGCTTGGAGGGTCTATTGCTGTTCATGTATCCCAACTACATTTTCTAGTGGATTACTTACTACTTGGAGGGTGGCGGAGAGGTTTTACGCCGAGAGTTTCGGTTTCCTCTTCGATAACACATCGTGTGTTGTCCTTGTGTTTGCATCTTCTTTTCCTTTTATCTTTGCCTTTTATTATTTGCTTTGTGGTTGTGATTTTAATTTTTAGATTGTTTACCAATTTACAGCTTTTGTTCATTTTCCGCACACTTGTTGTTTGTCATAAAGCTTGAATTAGTTATTTTGTAATTCGGGTCTAAACGTTCAAGGGTGTTTTATACACTATTTGAACTTTCAAAATTAGATTTGGACTCTTTGATTTTACACTCAATAATTCACTTGACACAAAAATAAAAAATGAGATAGAACATATAACGCAAAATTGAGAATCCAATTAAAATCTAATTGGATTTTCTCTTAATTTTAGCTTTTATATATATATATATATATATATATATATAGGTTATTTGGAAGGTTTTTTAATCAGCCTTTTAAGCCATGCATTTTTTAATTTGTTGCTTATTTTGAACCATTTTATTTATAGATTATGATTTAATAGTTACAATAGGGGAATGAGAATTTGAACTCTAGATATATTAGTTGGAAACACCGGGAAGTAATAGTGCTCTTGGTTTTTTGAACAATTTAAGGATTTCTTATTAATGTACATGTACTATAATATTAATAGAATATTTTTGGGCAACCAGAACCTTATAGCTCAATCGATATCTTCTAATATTTCCAATATAGACATCTTGAGTTCAAATCCGCCCTTCATCATTGGTGTGTAACTATCTAATTATCAAAAATGGAATGTTTTTTTAATGCATTTTAAATTATTCCTTTAAACCATGAACTATAAATATTAATTGACCACAAAAAATAGAGAAATATAAACTAAAATGACTTAAAACCCATTACGTAAAATTTAATCTAGTATAAAATGAATGGTTTAGTAGTAAATGAATTGCAAGAAAGTGAAATGATTTAGTAACTGATAAAAATTATTATAATCATATATACAATTTTTTAAAATAATATATATATATATATATATATATATATATATACACACACCACACAAGATGTGTCTATTCTTAGCATTTAGAAATGCTAATATTGTAAGGACCCTCATTTGCATTTAAAAATATTTTTCATAATTTATTCTCTCTGCAAACACAAGGCCATAGTCTATGACCACCGCCCTAACAGGATTGCCATCCCCATGGGCAACCGATATGGATTGATCAATACAGCTAAGAGTTCTCGTTTGCCTTCATTAATTAATCTTATCAAATTATTAATACTTATGTTTTTGCGGTGGTTGATGCTGTTAATTTTTGTTTGAAAGTTGGTGTTTACGACCATAATGAGTGGGATGATTTGGCATCAGTCAAGGTTTTGCAGGCTTTGCTATTGATATATTGGTTTGATTGGAGGAATTACCTCCAACTTTTAAGTGCTACTTTAATAGCCGATATAATATCTCAAATTTGAATCAAATTTTTAACCTTTTACTAAAAAGACTAAGTATAGAGGTGATAGAATTGAAAAAGAGGGTTTAATTTGTTGGAGTACTTATTTGCAGTAACTATTGTGTTTCTTGAAATCCTATATGGACTTTTGGACACTAGTTTTTGCCAATTTGACCATTGTTTTTAGGGCTATCCAAGCAACTTGTGAGACCAACTCACACGAAGCACTCAACCGGAATCAATCCAACAACTTCGGTGGTTGAAGGTGGGTCTTAGCCTTCCAAAACCGACACCAGCAAGTCAAATGGCGGATGTCCTTCAAAACTCGAGCCACCACGCAACTGTGACAGAGCTTCAAATACAGTGAATATCCACCATATCTGATGAGATCTCCACCAAATCTAACAAGATCTCATTGGATTGGTGAGTTTTTCATCGTTGTTCCACCTCTCTTCATAGTTAATGGTTCTCCCGAATTCGACTGCCACCTGAAGACAATCCAATCCGTTCGATCTGATCTCCTAATTGGTCGGAAACAGGTCTTGTTCTTCTCCACTCGATCTAATTGGGTCAGGTGTAAGAGTTGAGCTCAAACCCAACCCGGACATACTTGTAAGTTGTAACTCGTAGACAACCCTAATTGTTTTAACAGAGTTTTCTAGATGGTGACTAGTTGTGGATCATTGGCATTAATTAAGAAGTTTGGTGTGTCCTAAAAATCATGAATAGTTATGTCATGGGTTCTAGATCTCTTATAAATAATCTCAACACTATGGAGTGTAGTAACAACTATAAAATGGACGTACCTCGTCTTTTCCTTTTGTAGATAGCCAGAGCACAAAAAATGAGAAGAAGGACCAGGACTACGAGGGACGTAGCAGCAAGTGAAACAATCAGCCCCTTTATCTTCTTCTTCTCCTTCTTCTTACATGGAACTGGGTAACAAAGATCTGGATTTTCGCCAAGACTTGCGTATTGGTAACATGCCAAGGTAAGCAAGTTTTTTTTTTAGGAGAAGATACGTAAGTTTTTAAAATTTAAATAATGCTGACAAACGGAATTTCCTTTAAAAATACAAATGAAATCAGATTTACAAAACAGATGAACAAATGAACATAGACCTTGGATTTTTGGCATGTTTGAAAAGCAGTTACAAAGGGAAAGGGGGAGAGGTCCGTGTGAAAAACTTGAAATTACAAAAACTAAGAAGTAGAGGAAAATGAAATAATATATAGTTAGGATGAAAAACTAACCCCAAGACCAATAATCCATTTCTAGACTTCTGTATAAGAGCCTCTGGAACTGTACCTTTCAGCTGGTTCCCACTTAAATTACTGCAAATACAAAGTAAAATAGAATATCTCAATTCTTATCTGTAAAAATTTGTTGGTTAGTATTTTGATAAGCAATTTGTTGGTTTGTGTTGGAAAGTATAGTAATCTAGCCTGATTTTCCTACAGCCCATTCTTTTCTCTCCTCCAGCATTTCTTTAATGGGCTTGGGTCTTATATATGGGCTTTTTAGCCGTTTTTAACTAATGATTTAGGGCCTCGGAGCTGAAAGCCTGCTTCCCGAATCCCGATGACACTACCAGGTTTTAACCACCAAAAAAAAAATAAAACAAAACAAAACAAAAAAACAAAATAATAAAACATTTTCTTTCTTATTTGTCTACACACGAGTGGTCATCTCCATCACTTCCAAAAAGCTGATCAGAGTCATATAACAAATTTCACTATATTTTTCCAATAACCAATAATATGACAAATTGTAATTTGTGTATAACAAAAGTAATATTATTATTTAGTAATCAAAGAAATGATATTGCCCTAATCATAGTATATGATTTCAACAAGAAAAAAATATAATGTAGCATTGTTGGAATCTAAAATCGCTACCTTTGTCATTTTTTGGCAAGGAAAAACGACCTAGAAGGTTTTTTTTTTTTTTTTTTTTTTTTTTCCTTGAGTCTCTTCTAATTTTGAAGTGCATCATTGCATCAATACAAGAGGCACACTATATTTTAATCTTGTGATTGAACTGTCTAGAAATCAATTTGCATTGAGTTTATTGGTTCTGAAGGTGTGAATCAATCTTCAATGACAACAACCATACACGATTTTATAACTTTGTGCGATAATTCTAACCTTGCTCTTAAAGCTATTTATTTGTGATTTTCGTATTAACATTGTTTGTTGTTGTTGTTTTTTTTTTTTTTTTTGGGGGTAGAAGAATAATATTGAATGTTTTGTGACAAAAAATGGTGCATCATTTAAAGCTCAATAACTTACAGGGTCTTCAAATTTGGTAGTTGAGCTAAAAATTCTGGTACGTTCCCATCCAAGCTATTGTATGATAAATCCCTGAAATAAAAAATTAAAAAAATAATAATAAAAAAGTTCACATTTACAGTAAAGTTAACATTTACAATAGTTTTGGGTAAAGATAGCTCTTCGGCATGAAGATAAACTATTTCATTTACAACAAAGTTAACATTTAAGAATCTCACATTTAATTAAACAACTTGCATAAAAAGCTTAGGATAAAACTTAGGTAGAATTCTTAGTGTAATACATTAAGTTTTTTAATTAAATTTAAATATATCCTTCTCAAAAAAATTAAATATATTATTGCATTGATCAATAAAAGAGAAATAATTTTTTAAAGGAAAATTAAATTCAATGGAACTATATATTTATATTTAATAAAAAATTAATATATTACACCTAAGAAATTATACCTAAATTTAATTTGCAAGCTTGGTTTTGAATATAACATTTAACACTTTTTAGGCAGTTTAAGGCATTGCTTCAACACTTATACATGTTAAAAGTGAATTGATTTCGGCCAACTGAGCGAGCCAGCGAGCCAGCGAGCCAAAAAAAAAAAAAAAAAAAAAAAAAGGGAATTCATCTCGGTCCAACTTTGTTGATCAAAGACTAGTTTTTCTAACTTTTCCTTGACGTGGAATTTAATAATCACACGTGCACTGGCAGCCGAACGAAATGCTAAAATAAAATCGCATTTTTACATATTACTTACAAGTATTGCAGTGCTGTGAGGTTGGAGAATGAAGTCACTATCTTCCCTGTCAAGTTGCTTGAACTCAAATTCCTGCTTGTAATTTATCAAAGAAGAAAGAGGTGGTGTCGTTACCATAAAGAGAATTTATAAATTCACACACACAAAAGGGATTGTGAATATTCCATCAAAATGAAACGAGTGCAGTGAATTGCAAAAAGCACCAGAGAGATTCATTTTTGCTTGCATATGAATAAAAAAAAGGAAAAAGAAAAGGAAAGGGGAGCGTAATTTATCTTAAGCTTGTTCCCATTAAAATTTCTGCAAAGACAACTTAAAGCAAATTGTGTATCCTACCCAAAAAGTTGTATCGCATTTAAATATCCAACTTATGAGAATTTCAAATTCAAGAATTAGAATTTGTAATATATATGCACATATAAAACATTTGGGCATGTGTTGGGGCCGTTAAGGGGGTATTTGGTTTGTATTTTCAAACAACAATTTTCAGTTTTTAAACAACATTTTACGTATTTTTACACATTTTTTTATCCACACGTATTTCCACAAATAATTTAACAACAATTTTTAGTTTTTAAACACATGTACCAAACAGGCCCTAAGTTTTTGAGAGAGGATCATATGAGCAAAAACCGAGAGAAAAGCTAAAGGGAAATCAAAGATGAAGAAAGACATATATCTGTATTCTCGCATTACCGAACCGAGGAGATTACAAGTATTTTACTTTGAGTTATGTAAAATTTAAGCAGAACTACCTCAACTACTTACATGACAGATTACTAACAATGTAACAAACTCTCTTACAACTAACAGACTTTTGATTCAACAACACGACACCGTTTGAGCAACATTTACATATCTATTACTAGCTTTAACAAAACGATGTGTTTTGGTCTTTAGAGTTAATGAAATAATGCGTTTGATTAACTTTGGTCTTCAGACTTAATGATAGTTAAGTTCTATCCCTTGTGCATTTTGCCTTGTCATCTTCAACAGTTCTATCCCTTCAATTGATAGTTAAGTTCCAAGTGGAATAGACAGGATTGAGTTAGTTAGTTAGTTAGTTACACATGTTGGGATTAGGATAGAATTAGTTAGAGCTCATGGCACATGTAACACCATATATAATCACTTGGGTTAATTGGTTATATACAGCACATGCTTAGTTAGGTAGCCAATAGGATTGAGCCATGTGTGGCCAATAGGAGTTTGAGTTCTATAAATAATGCATGTAACCATCAATTGAGATATCTTAAAGAATAAACCAATTATTTGGTTATTGCATTTCTTCTCTCTCTTAATATCACAAATTAAGGATAATTTGTAGAGTTTGGATTATTGTAGTGAAGAGAGAAAAAGAAAGAGGTAAATGTGTGTGAAAGAATAAAGAAAACAATGAGATTTTCTTTAACTATGAGACATACACAAGGGGAGAAAAAATTGGGGTTTTCTCCAAAACAAGGTTTTTTGGGATACTACAACCACAAAAAGTTGTATCTAGAGTGAGTGGAGATCTTAAGTGAGTTTGTATTATTTTTTAGATAGAAATATTATTGCATTTGGTGTGAATCTCAAGTTACTCATAAACCTAAGAGAATATTGTAATTGATTTTATAATAGTGGATTTTTTGGGAGTGTGTTGAAATGGTTTTTCCCTTCAAGGAGAAATAGGTTTTCTACATAAATTATTTGTGCTTATATATGTGATTGATATCTTGGCTTGGTAATTTTAGTAATAATCTTTTTTTTGGAGATTGATTAAAATTGTTAATTGATTTTCTTAATTCACATCAGACTAGATTGAGACACAACACAATGCTCAGCAGTAAGTATGCCTCGAGAAGTTCTGTATTTGAAAATTTCCTTATAAGTTATAACATAGTTATTCTGATCCAATTTTACAGAGATTAGATATTCGAGAGTGACAGCATAGGTGTTCACTGTGAAGCTGGCTGGTGATAATTGATTTGAATTAATGGTAGAGTTAGTAGATAAAGAAGCCATGGTTGGATATTAAGGTAGCTTTGATACCATGTTAAATTGTTGATAGAGATGACTGATGACCGAAAACCTAGAGAAAAGCAAGACAGAAAACAAAGATGAAGAAAGGTTATCCGTTTCTTTGCATTGCTGAACTGAAGTTTATACTTGTATTATTGTATATACTGTGAGCTATATGTCCAATCTAAACAAAACTACCTCAACTACTTAAATAACAAATTACTACCACTTCTAACAACCTAAGTATAAATATCACACGTGACTAATACAATCTGCAAAACTCAAGATACATGTACATGATACTTCTTCAACTCATGATACAAGAGCATGATTTCCTCTTCAAACGTAAAAGAGATGGCTGCGATACCAACCACCCTTAACCAACCGTCAGAATTAACAGTTCTTTTGAAATGTGATACTATCAGTTTTTGTGATGGTCCAACTTTTGTAATGGATTTATATTCGAGAAACTTTTTTGGTTTAGAAAATAAATATATTAATTGAACTTAATTTCATTGGTTTAACATGTTTTGGAAGAGCCAAAGGCTATGTAGTTGAATTGACATCTCTTCATGTACAAAATACTTAGAGGTTTAAGGGGGAAAGAATTTGAGCTACAGAATTAGTAGTATATTATAATTATCTCTTAAAAAAAAAAAGTTTTGGAAGTGAACTCACAGTGTAATGATCCTTGGAGTATTATCTGAACTGCAAGTTAAACCATTCCATGAATATTTATGTGGAACACATGGGTCTCCTTGCCAATCGTCTCTAGAGACCCTGAACGTTCGTTTGATGTCCATGATTGCAGTAACTGTTGTTTACGAGAAATATTATTTGAGAATATAATCATTCAAAATAAAAGAGTGAAAGGAGAGATTGTGGTTATTTGTTATACAATATGATATCAACAAAGGGGAAAAAAACAATTAAATGTCAACATCCTTCCTTCTAAGATAAATAGCACAACTATATGATTATAGATTGGCAAGGAGTTTTTATTTTTTAATTTTTGTGAATAAAGATAGATGTATAGATAGAAACAAGAGAATGGTTGCAACCCATTTCAATCTTTAGGGGAAATAACTCTTGGAAGAAGAAACGAGATGGAAATGGGTCCATCCCAATTATAGAAAACAGCCCAGCGAGCCAAATTGTGAGAAAAGAAATTCATGTCCCTAAAAAAATAAAGAAAAAAAGAATTCCCCAATAAATAATAGAACAAAGAGCAGCCTTGATTTCCAAGAGAGACGGAGCAAGGAATCAGGGAGGGGTTAAGTGAACATACTGCAGAGCTTCAATAAACCCGTTGGAATATCCCTTGATCGAAAAGAACATAGGAATTATTGTGAAAAACTGCTAGCTTGATGGCTTGAAGAGCAGCTTGGGATTCTCCAAGGGTCGGATCCGAGGGAGTGAAGAGATTTGAATGAGCAAAAATAACATCACATAACTCGTTTGATTTTAATCTAACTAGTTTGGGTAGGAGTCCATTTCAAGGTTGGCCTTGCAATCTGAGAGGATCGGACTAAAGCATGTTCAGAAAATGATCTATATATTGATTACATCTGCATCTTTTCTGGGGTCAGGTATGTAATGTGCAAAGATCGTTTAATTTCTAATTCTCCAAATGTTATCGAAGAGGAATGAAGAACACAATGTGATCTTGTAGCCAACTTCTTACAAAACTTGTAAATACTTCTGAGGAAAAATTGCATATTTCACAATATAAGATAAATGCCCAAGGGAAGCATCTAATTATCGTTACTACAACATATACACATCTTATGTAATTCAACTTATGCATAGATCTAATATGCATCTAATTATTGTTAATTTTTAAATTTACCTTCATGGAGTCATGTTTTGGTTCCTGGACCTATAATCAGGTGGCAACTCTTTCACCTTTTTTTAAGAAGCTCCATATACTCTCAAGCTCCCACTGGCTTTAAGTCTAAAACCGCTTTTAGTGAGATTCCACACACTCCACCTTTACGAGAAGGAACTGATATGCCGATATGTCATCTAAAGGGGGTTACAAAACACAGAACTTACAGCCTATAATAATACGGTTAGTAGAAGCACTAGTAAATCTTCATTAGCCATCATCTATTGCATGCCCCCAAAACACGCTTTGGACTTGGTACCTTTACTTGAGCTTCCCGGAGTGAGTCAAACTGTAGAAAATATAGTTGACCATATTCAAGCTATGCACAAAAGGAGGTGAGGCAAAAACTTAAAGTTTCTAATGCCAAGTACAAGGAAGTTGTAGATAAGAAGAGACGTGAGAAGATCTTCAATGTCAAAAATTAATGTTGGTCTACCTTCGAAAGGAGAGATTTCCTATTGGTACCTAAAACAAATTAAAGGAAAAGAAGTATGGGCCATTTCAAATTACTAAGAAGATCAACAACAATGCTTATGTGGTTGGCATTCCATTAAACATGAATATTTCTTCTTCCTCAATGTTGCTAACCTATATGAGTACTATTGTCATGATGAGCCAAACAGTGAAAACTCAAGGTTGAGTTCTTTCCAAGTGGGGGAGGGGGGATTGATATAAAACAAACAACAATAGCCTTCATGGAAAGGCGCAAGTGATTTTGCTATTTTTAATAATATTTGTTCCTTTAATAACTTTTGCGAATAAGGTCCCACTTGTTTTAGAACAACCTTTAAGGTCCGTAAATTATGAACTTCATTTAATTCAATTTTGCTATTTTTGGTAAAATTCAGTATTTTGCCACTTAATCTCGTGATTAGTGCGAATTAGGCATGATGAGTCGAAAATAACACGGGATCATCATTCCATGTCTATGACGATCCAAACAAGCATTACACGTTTATTGCATGTGTTGATGATAAAAAATAATGGACAAAGCAATGGTAATGAGTGCATTGTGTACTTTGAACTCCCATTCATGACACACTAGTCGTTGCCCATAAATGCCAGAATTCATTATCCATAAAGACAGGAAAACAACTATAAAAGAAGGGGACAACATAATCCAAAGGTACACACAAATACTCACTCAAAAATTGCTCCAAGTCATGTTTCTCTCCACATCATTCCCTTCGTTTCTAACTTAAGCATCGGAGTGTTTTTGGCAAACGTCACACCGGTGCATTACACTTCTTTCTCAAGTTTTCTTACAGGCTTGGACCAGAGACACGACCCACTGCTTGATCGTCTCTCCGGTGAGACGAGGTCCTCAACTTGGTGATTTTTCGCATTTCGCATCATCAAGGCTTTTCTAGGGGCTTTCTTAGTTGCCCTTGGTTTTCCAAGCCGCCTTAGGTTTTCTAGCCACCCTAAGTTATCTTTTTACTATTTAAATGTATTGTAGCATGCAAAGTCAATTCAGTTTATTACTTAGTCTATTTTTTCTTTGGTGTATTCTAGATCTGTCACCTTGTGGATTTACGGTTTACTACCAAAAACTAACATTTTAGTTTCTACTTTGTTAAAGATAACATCATGTATGTTTTCTTCAAGCTTCCGCGATATCAAGGTGCCTAAAGCATAGGCCTCCTTGATTCTTTGGACGACACAAATCTATGTTCTTTTAGGAAATTCATGCACACCCTTAGATATAAGGTATTCTTAGTTTATTATACTATACAACCATAGGTTTATTTGGTCTATAGGTTAATTAGTTGCTCTTAATTTGGAGAAAGGGCTTCTAATCTTTACCTCCAGAGATGCGATTTTTACTTCTACTAGTTTTGAACTAGTTCGCTCAACCTCAGAAACACAACATTTACACATGTTCTCTCTCTTCTCTCTGTTTACAAATTTTTTATTTTTTTTTTTGTTTCCTTTTAGATTTTGAGTCAAAAATGTTTTTTTATTCTTGTTTCTTTGAATTGCATGATTTTTTTAAAATCCTTGGTCAATTTAAGTAGTTGTGTATATATATATATATATATATATATATTTCTGATTAGGTTGTTTTACAATGCTTCTCTTAGGCAATGGTATGTGAATCATTTTTGTTTATATATATTATGTAGATAGTTGGGTTCAAACTACGCCTTTTGTAACTTCAAGAAATGTTATACATCTAATTATTGTTACCACGTCATATACACATCTTATGTCATTCAACTTATGCATAGATCTAATATGCATCTAATTATCATTAATTTTTTAAATGCATCCAAGTGAAGTTAGAGGAGCTTGGGCCTTGTGTTCCTCGCAATGAGAATATTGTAGAGAGAAGCAACTTCCCTCCAAAGAAGGCTCAATCGATCGGTTTGGTAGCATGCACATCCACGATAGAGGTTCTAGCGGCTAAGACGTTCGCAACATAGGTTGATATCAGGATTTTTAGCTCCATCGTAGAGTTGGACCCAACAATTAAAACGAAACCAAATATGGACCCATCAACTAAGAGAAACCTAGATTTGGACCCAATTCTAAACAATTGTCCACAACACCAACCCACTTCCATGGCCGAACACAGCCCACAACCACTAGGCCATGGTACGAGTCACCATTGCGGTGGTTCTTCTCTCTGCTCTCTTGGATTCTCTGCCTCTCATCTCTTGGTTTCCACGAAGGGTAAACACCACGCGCAAAGAGGCCACGGATGGCAGTAATTGATGCCACCAAAGTTGGTAGCCGCCTTCTTTTTATTTTTCAATTCTTATTTTGGGTTCTATATGGGTTTAGGGATTGGGTTTCTTTTGGCTGTTAGGGTTTGGGAAATGAGGTTTTGGGGTTAATCGTAGATATCCATGGGTTTGGTATTTAGAGTTTTCAAGGGTTGGATTTTGTGTGAGGTTGGATTTTGTGTACATTTGATTTTTATGTTTTTGTGTTTGGTTGCTAAGAAGCGTAAGAAATTGCAAGAAAAGTTGTGAATGTTTCTACCCCAAAAAAAAAAAAAAAAAAAAAAAAATTGTTTTTTTTTTTTTTTTTTCATTTTAAATGCTGATGCAACAAATTTTTAATGATTATTATTCTATTAGCCCGTAAGCTTAAGTAAGTTAGTTGTGCGTGCTATGTGCTATATAGATATTTTTTGTTAGTAAGTTATCAAAAATGACCAAATTGACTGTAAGTTAAAATAATAAGAACTAAATTGACTATTATTAAAATATAGAAACCAAATAGACAACGACCGAAAATATAAAGATCAAAATGGTATTTTCTTCTAAATTCTAAGCAATAAAAGTTTTTTTCTTTTTTTAATTCACCGGCTACAATCTTATCGCTATCAGTAGAAGATTTAACAACAAACACTAAATCATTTGTCCGCTCATGTTATGTAGCCCTCAATGCCTCAATTGTTGTTCTGTCTAGCTCAAAACAATATTATATAACAGCAGTATTTGGTTGAGAAAAATAAATAAATAGATAAAAGAACATACCGTCTCCGTGGTCAGTTGGTTTATGCAGGAGAGGAGCTACTCTGTAAAGCTCAAACGCGTTTAGGATAGGAGGAAGGTCGGACTCCATTGTTGCATCAATAGAAAAATGAAACGGCGATTCGAATGTTCGATTTGGACATATGGACAAAGGCGTTAAGTATTCAAGAGTTATCGGTTTAGAGGTATAGTCCCCCCGATTCACAGAAATAATGAATTCTCTTTTCTTGCCTTGCGTAAGTTCAGCAATTTCAGCGAAGTGAAAGCAAACATACCTTCTACTATTAGAGATTCCAGAAAAGGGATAACTCAAGGTATTATTGTAAGCTCCACTGGCTTGGACTGCGGTTCTTAACACCTGTACTGGTAGTTTATAACCATCATTGCTGTCGTGCACGTCAATAACTGAGGAGTTATTGATTCGCACCGAGCTATAATTAAGTGTACCATAACTATACCAGAGGCGATCATAAACATCTTCCTTGTACCTTGGACAGAAAAATCTCAGTCACATTACAATTTCCCGGACATAAGTATATGATTAGAAAAAAGATCTTGTTAACATGTGTTCTCTGTTTTTTTTTTTTTTTACAAATCTAGTCTAATCTAAATGTATATGTATGTAAAGTTCTCTTCTGAAGAATTGAATCCTGACCCTTGCCCCCCACATCTCACAAACACTCATACTTGTGGAGTGACATCACACAATCGGTGTGCAATGATTTGTTAACATGTGCTCTTAGAACAATTCTTAATAAATCATTTTAAAAAAATTTTGACATCACTTTCAAGAAAAATTTAAGAAGCTGTCAAAAAAAATTAATTAATTTTTTTCTTTTCTCATAAAAAGTTTCTAAATATATTTTTTAAACCTATGCCCTTAAAGCATTCATTAACTTTTTCTTTTAATAAAAAAACAGAAAATAAAAAGCTATATAGCTTATTCAAATTGGACCTATAAAGCATTGGTATAGCAAGTTAATTAAAAATTTTCATATTTTAGGATAAGAGCCTATTTTTCCTGTTTTAATTAATGATTTTTTTTCTTTTCAGTTTTCACCCATATTGATCAAATTCCTTATTTCAAATCTTATTTTATTTAAATATTATTTATTCATTAATTTTTTATTATTCCTTTCACTCTTTAAAACACTAACTTTATAGTTATCAAAATACACAAATAATAAACATATATTTAGGGAATAAATAATTCTTCCTAAATAAGGTTCGATTAACAGGTGCCCTAATAGACTATTTTAGGAAAGTTTTAATATCACTTTTGTGGAAAATATAAAAAATTGTCAAAAAAAATTATGTTATATTTGGTAACAGTTTTTGTTTTCCATTTTCAAAAACTTGTTTATAGAAATATAAAAAAAAAAAAAAAAAATTTTCTTGTATTTTTTAAACTAAAAACACGTTTGGTTAGTTGAAATTAAAAAAAGAAAAAAGTTTTTTGAATGCTATTGTGTTGTTACTAGGATTTGAACGCTAATGTTAACTCATTATATGAGACAGATTCATTAAATCAAATGTGTATTTTCATTAACTTTTAAAAATTAGAGACTGAAAAAAGCATTTTGCATGTTTTTAGTTTCCTTCAAAAATTGAGTTTTGAAAATAGATTTTGTTTTCTGTCCATTTTGAGTTGCTAATCAAGTTTTTTAGTCTCAAAAATAAAAAATTATTTTTGAAAACAGAAAATAAGAAGAAAAAGCAATTACCAAACATATCCTTAGTTACTTTTTTCTTTTCCCATACAAATTTTTCAAAAATATTTTCTAAATTAATGCCCATAGGCATCTGTTAAATTTTTTCTCCTAAATATAGGAGTAACTGTAGCTAAAACCCATCTTTGAAGGAAAATAGTTAAGTTGATGCGAGTAGGTTTTGGGTGTTTTTTTAAATCTTGTTTTGATTATACATTTAAATAGTTACTTTTGGTAATCTGTTACTAATGCTCAAGAAACAAAATTATAGCTAAAAATAAAATATGTAGCTGATTTACCTGACAGATTCTCCATCACTTAAGGTACCCAAGTCATATCGCCATGAATTATATTGTGCTCCGGAGTCAATCGGATACATGGACTTGCTTAATGGACGTATTTCCAAGGCAGAAATGAAGGGTATTCCAGACCCCGTGTTTATCAGACAGACCAATATGGTGTCAGAAGAGGGAACATGGATGAAATCTGGGTATGCTAGGTAAGATGAACCATTTAATACCACTGACAACCAATAATTTACCCCAACATATACATCGAATTTCGGAATTTGATTCTTGCTGTCGTAATTTCCATATTGAAAGAAAGCCCTGATGAGATAATTGCTGTTTTTGCCTTGTTTAGGTTTCAAGGTGTAACAATTCTTTGTTCCTTGCGGAAAGCTTCTCAGAGTATTCGTTTGCCGTGCATAAACAAGTTGTGAATTGTAGTACTCAGCGGATATATTGTTATTTGTCCCAGTATCTATAAAACTTGTATCTGACTTGTAAAATATACCAGTGCTTTCATCCACATAATCGCTAGCTGCCCCGCAATCAATGCTTATGAATCCTACATATTTTATGCCAAAAAGGAGAAATATATCAAGAAGAATTTGAGTTTGAAATTCAAAATAATAACAATAATAATAAAAAATATAAAGTGGGCCAGATTAAGCACCCACCCTTTGGTCACTTCCAAATTTTTTGAAAATTTGCTTTCCTTTTTCTTAATTTAAAATTTTATCATAGTTTTAAAATTATTGATTCAATTAACAAGTGTCTCAAATGAATCATTTTAAAAAGGTTTTTATATTACTTTTATGAAAAATATAAAAAGTTGTACAAAAGCCATGATGATATCATTTCTAATCCAATGCACTCTTCCCAAGTATTAAGAATTTTGTTTAAGTTTAAATGAAATTCATTTTCAAACTAGGGACTACAGCTAAGAGCATCCATTGATGTGGATGCAAAATCTTGTATAATAGAAAAAGACATTATTTTTACACATTTTATCTCAAAAATGCTCCACATCAGTGTTTCTAAAAACATATAAAGATATGTATATTTATACACTTGCTACAGTAACTGTGTAAAGATGTGCATTTCTTCCATTAAAACCATACATGCATTTGTGACTGTTATTATTTGGCTGTTCAAGTTCCCATGACCCTCCATTAAAAAGGAAAGAAAAAGTCAGTACCCCGCGATGTATGGTTTAACAGTTCCTTATTCCTTGTGAAGCTCCTCAAATTACTTATCTGCCGCATAATAAGAATTTTGGGAGTAGTAGTAAGGATTAAAAGTTCCTTATAAATTCAAAATACAAAGATTCCAAGGCCAAAGGAGAGTCCTCAATCTAGACTAAATCATGAGAAACATGCCTAGCATATCTAGCTAAAGAATATGCTACAGGATTACTCTCTCTATAAATGTCTGACTGGAAGCATATATTAGTTTCTTTGTCCAAATAATCTTGTGTTGCCTTAATCTATGCCTATAAATTCAAGAAATTTTATGCAGAGAGAGAGAGAGAGAGAGAGAAAGATATACAGTCAATGTGGAAAAACCTAGTAGAATTCAGTTTAACTTGAGGCCCCGGGGGCTAGTAAACAAATACTTTTCGAGCTTTTTGGAAACAACTTGTCTTCCTTTTAGATAACTTATTAGTTTAAAAAAAAAAATTTAAATCTAGAAATTATGTGGTAGTTTAACTGAAATCTAGTTTTTTTTTTTTTTTTTTGAGCAATAGGTTTTAAGTAATTGATTTTTTTTTTTTTTATAGCTTTCTATATATGAGTTTATTATTATTATTATTGAAAGAATATACTATATTAAATGTTTGTATGGTGAATTAATTTTATATTCATGTGTAAAAATTGTCATTTTTTTAATAATTTCAATGTAAAAATAGGAATTTGTTATATTTTATTTTACAAACAAACGAAATGACTGAAAAAATTTTGAAGCATATATTTTCAGCAAAGCAACCAAATACTGTAAACAAAATATTTTTCTTAAAAAGGTTTTCATCCATCGGAAATGTTGTATATTGAAACGAACATAGCCTTAGTATTGCTTGGTTATTTGCGTTACCCGCACCTGACATGCACCTTTGGTTGTTATATAAACTAATGTATAAGTCATCAATTAAAAAAAATTACAATTACACACATATATTGTGGGGCCAGAGAATTTGTGGTCCCGATCCACTTTCCATTAGGGCCCAAGGCCCGCGCCGAAAAAAGTAGTTGCCGAAGACAAGCAACGAAAGTCCAAATGGCCAAGAGATGCAGCCGAGGATGACCCCGCCCTTAGCATCCCGAGGCCTAAAAGGGAAGAACGATACGTCATCAAAGGCAGCCTCCAAAGCGCTCCTAGAAGAAAAGGCGAGTAGAATGGGACTCGCACGTGGGTACAGTGTGGGAGTGGTTCAAGGAAAAGTCATCACCTCCGCATTGAATGCGCCAACAAACATCCTAGCCACATTGATGGGAAAAGACCCCTTAATAGTGTGGTTTCGGTTATTGCAACTAACAGCAAGTGGGGGGAGGAGGCTGATGAGACAGGCACTCGAGTAGTTACTTGCCCGATCAACGGATAGAAGGTCAAGATCAAGCGAGAAGGGCTATATAATGTAAGGATTCATGCACCAAAAAAGAGGCTGAAACAATTGTACCCAAAAAGTGAAAGGAATAATAAGAACATTAAGCTTAATGGACAAGGTCCATAGACAAACTTAGTTCACCTCTGTGCGTCCACCATGAACACCATGACTAACCACTATCCGGTGACCAAGGCCTAACCTTTCAGTCCACTCTCTACAAATTTATTGTTTGGGCCTTTAACGTTCGAACCCAATAAACCAATTTGGGATCGTTACAAATTGAGTCCTTACAATTGGTGCCATCTGTGGAAAGGCTTGTGCGTTAGCACAGGCGGTGGTAGGATCAAGCCCTCTGTCAAATAAGGTCTGCGAAAGCCCCTCCATCATTTCCAGCAACCCGTCATTGTTGCCCTAATATAAAGTTCCACTAGGGGCTACGCTTGAGCGTCGGTGGCACGGGCAATTCTAGGGGCTTCCAACATCAAGTCAGTGCCCTACATCTTCGTCAAGGGGCTAATTCCCAACGAACCATCAAAAAGAAAGTTTTGAACAGAACCAAGGTCTTGTATGGTCCTCGGACTCAAACCTATGGGGAAACCAACTACTTTGAGAAAAATTATAAGTTTTGGAAAGAACATAGGTCTTACATGGTCCTCGGACTCAAACTTATGAGGAAACCAACTACTTAAAGAAAAACTATAAGTTTTGGACAGAATCAAGGTCTTGCATGATCCTCGGACTCAAACCTATGGGAAAACCAACTACTTTAACAGAAAATCTAAGTTTTGGACAGAACCAAGGTCTTGCATGGTCCCTCGACTCAAACTTATGGGGAAACCAACTGTTTTGAGAAAAACTATAAACTTTGGACAAAACCAAGGTCTTGTATGGTCCTTGGACTTAAACCTATGGGGAAACCAACTACTTTGAGAAAAACTATAAGTTTTGGACAGAACCAAGGTCTTGTATGGTCCTCGAACTCAAACCTATGGGGAAACCAACTACTTTAAGAAACTAAAAGTTTTGGACAGAACCAAGGTCTTGCATGGTTTTGAGACTCAAACCTATGGGGAAACCAACTACTTTAAGAAACTATAAGTTTTGGACAAAACTAAGGTCTTATATGGTCCTCGAGCTCAAACCTATGGGGAAACCAACTACTTTGAGAAAAACTATAAGTTTTGAAGAAAATCAACTCAAACCTTTGAAAAAACTACTTTAAGAAACTAAGTTTTGGAGAGAATCAAGATCTTGTATGGTCCTCAAACTCAAACCTATGAGGAAAATCAACTACTTTAAGAAAAACTATAAGTTTTGAGAAAATCAAGATCTTGCATGGTCCTCAATTCAAACCTATGAGGAAACCAACTACTTAAAGAAAAACTATAAGTTTTGGACAGAACCAAGGTCTTGCATGGTCCTCGAACTCAAACCTATGGGGAAACCAACTACTTTAAGAAAAACTATAAGTTTTGGATAGAACCAAGGTCTTGTATGGTCCTCGGACTCAAACCTATAGGAAAATCAACTACTTTAAGAAACTATAAGTTTTGGAGAGAATCAAGATCTTGTATGGTCCTCAAACTCAAACCTATAGAAAAATCAACTACTTTGAGAAAAACTATAAGTTTTGGAGAGAATCAAGATCTTGCATGGTCCTCAAACTCAAACCTATGGGAAAACCAACTACTTTAAAGAAAAACTATTAGTTTTGGACAGAACCAAGGTCTTGCATGGTCCTCGAACTCAAACCTATGGGGAAACCAACTACTTTAAGAAAATCTAAGTTTTAGACAGAACCAAGGTCTTGCATGGTCCTCGAACTCAAACCAATGGGGAAACCAACTACTTAAAGAAAAATTATAAGTTTTGGACAGAACCAAGATCTTACATGGTCCTCGAACTCAAATCTATGGGGAAACCGACTACTTTAACAGAAAATCTAAGTTTTGGACAGAACCAAGGTCTTGCATGGTCCTTGGACTTAAACCTATGGGAAAACCAACTACTTAAAGAAAAACTATAAGTTTTGGACAGAATCATGGCCTTGCATGGTCTTGAGACTCAAACCTATAGGGAAACCAACTACTTTAACAAAAAAGCTGCATAGTCCTCGGACTCAAACCTATGACGAAACTAGATACTCCAAGAAAATCTAAGTGTCAGGTCCGGCCTAACAACATACACGGCACCTCGGATAACGCCTTTGGTTCCCCAGAAGTATGTTCAGATACAAGTTCAACGCCCCGTGGGCGCGGGTAAGTTAGAATTCCGAGACGTGATCCCAAATGTGTCATATGCAAAACCATTCATACATGTTAAGATAACTAGTTCAAAAGCCATGAGATTCGCAACAATAGTAAATATCAAACATGTAATTTAAAGGAAAAAGGAAGAAAATAATTTCATACATGTGGTCAAAGAGTTTAATTACAAGCAAACTCTAAGGTCCTCAAAACAAAAGGGAAACTAATTACAGTTAAACTAGAAACAAATACAAAAGTTGGCCAGGGCTTCTACTTCTTCAATTTCGTTTTAGCCACATCCTGGGAAAGCCAAGCGGGATTAGCCTCGGGGCCCTGGGAGACATCCCCTTCCTAGGAAAGGTCGAGCACGATTAGCCTCAGTGCCCTTGGGGACATTAGCAAGGGGAATGGCCTAAAGGGGCTAAACAAAGATGGCCAGCTCCTCGACACCGGAGATCCGAACATTGATGTAGACTTGGCAGCCTCTTGAGGCATCTTAGGATTCAGACCTCCAGGTGCTTCTGTCACCTCATGAGGCTCTCCTTCCTCGGTCGACTCATCGGGAATGACAATGATCCGAGCAGCTCGACCGAGCAACCTCAACCTCCCGTGGAATGCTTATAGTCTCGGAGCTGGCGGAGGCGGTCTTTGATGATGGCTGGAGAATAAAATACGCTCTCCGCCTTCCACAAGTCGGACGAAGCCTCCACCCCAGCTCGTTTGAGGGCCTCGTCCCAAACCTGGGAGCAATATAGCCTGCATAGACCAGGGATTTGAGCTTTAAGGAGGGCCTGGGTTTTAGCCACCCCTGCATCATAAGCCTCCTCCTCGGCCTTGTCCTTGATAGTTTCGGCCTCGGTTTTGGCGAACTCGGCCTCTGTCTTGATCCTTACGGTTTCATCCCTAGCAAATTCCGCCACACCCTTAGCATTGTCTGTCTCGATTAGTTTCTTCTTTAAATCACCGATTTGCTCCTTGACAATCTCCAATTGCTCCTTGGCGGCAAGTAGGCGCCTCGTCATTCCTCGGCCTGTTTTTGGGCACCAGTCAAACCCGCCTCAAAGATTATCCCCGGCTCTAGTTGCCTCCTTCAAGTCCTCCCTGGCCTTCACGAGGTTAGACTCGGAATTTTTGAGGGTTCGCAAAGCATCTATACGTTTATTGCGCTCAAACTCTACGGTCTTACTTTGCCCCTTAACTTCTTCTTTCATCCTATAGGTAGCCTGGATAGCCTACCAATTGAGACAAACACATTATAAACGAGAATCTAAAAGTAAGAATCGACGGAGTTATAGGTTTTAGAAGCCTTACCATACCCAGCTACCTCTTCATGCCGAGGGCAACTTCTTGCATCCTCATATTCTTCAACTTTCCCATATCGAGGGAAGCGACAAAGCCCTCTCTAGCGCATCGGCCACATAACCACTTTCGCCGTCTCCAAGGTTTCTCATGGATGCATCTTCCAGCAATGACTTCCCATGGAGCATTGGGGCGGGAAGCTAAGCACTCGGTGCGGATTAGGCATCGATCCCTTTCTCCTGGCCTTAATGCCCAATCTTTAACTGTTTTTGAGCTCACGGGGCTTCGTCCCCCTCCCGAGAGGATTGGGATTTCCCCCCATCCATTGGTTCCTTACCCTTGGGACTCCTCTTTCTCTTTGGGTCGGTGGGCTCAGGCCGAGGAGGCGATCTTGATTGAGGAGGAGTAGGAAGTTTAGGGCGGGGAGATTGTGGCTGCGACTTAAAAGAGGAAGACCTAGTCCGGACAGGCTGGGGCTGGGGTGGGGGAGTTGGAACACTGGATTATGGCTTTCCCTGTGCACCCTTCCTCGGCTGATCCTCAATGAGGTCGAATAAGCTGGTTGGAGCTTTCTCTTAAGACCTATCTCGGCTCGAGAGGATGTTCCCACAAACAACGATTCCGTTTCGGACAAGTCAGGGTCACCCGGATCACCGGAAGGATTCGCGGATGGGTCGGCTTGGTCAAATGCCCCAAATTCCTCCTCGGACAGACCCAAAGGGGCATGTACATGGTTAGTAACCGAACTACACAAAATTAAGATGGTGCAAAAGATTGGCCCCCTCCTACTCTCTACACCCCACCTGGTTCTCCCTCCACAATTGGACAAAGAAGGTCATCGTGCTACTCTCCAAATACAATAAGAAAGTCCTTGTTCAACCCTTTGTTGGACTCGGGAAGACACTAGATTAACCGAACCCTATCGTCTCTCGTCTTCATGTAGTAGGATTTGCCCCTCAAATTTTGGAGATTGTAGCATCAATTTACGTCATGATGGGTTAATCTTAGCCCCATTTTTTTGTTTAAGGCATCCACACAACTCAGAATCCTAAATATATTAGCAGCAAGACTGGGATTCTCATACCCCCCTCTATAAAGGCGAGAAGGGGAATTACCACCTCACCCGTCCTTCTCTTAAGATGCCACTCCCCCTCTTTGCAATACCTCAAACTTACGTTGAAGGGTATCCTATAGTCGGCGATGAATTTTTCCATCGCCTCTTGAGTCTCAACCAACTTTTTCAATTTAACCATCTCTAGGAACTACTAAATAGACTCAGAGGATGACGAGAGATGGAGAGGAACAAGAGAAAAATGAACGAAGAAGAAAAAAAGCACGAGTTAATGAGAGCAGAAAACTTACAACAAGGAGGACGGGTTCCTCGAACAGGCTTTTTATCTTTGGAGATAGACTTAAATTTGGATGAAAGTTTGATCGAACCCAGGATATGTGCGCTAGAACTCTTAAGTGCGAAAGTGAAGAGACAAATTAGTTCTAGAAATTGTTTATACATTCCATCGAAAGTAATCGCATGAATTTTCCCGCCCATAAAGGTAAGGAAATCTCCACCGTTAGATTACCATCGCGCTGTTGAACGTGGGAAGCACAGAGCGCGCCGTGTTTAATGAAAACACGTTTCACCTTCCAAGGCTCCAAGAACGTGTCTCGGGCGGACAAAGAGTCTCTGGATCTGATAGATGACAAGGATTAACAAGCTTTGACAGAGGCCTGATATCATCAGAACCCTCCTCTTCGCCCCGAGGATCCGAACAGCAGGATTTTGAGGGGCTATTGTGGGGTCAGAGAATTTGTGGTCCCGGCCCACTTTCCATTAGAGCTCAAGGCCCGCGCCAAGGAGAGCGATTGCCAAGGACAAGCGGCGAAAGTCCAAATGGCCAAGAGGTGTTGCCAAGGATGACCCCGCCCTTGGCATCCCAAGGCCTAAAAGGGAAGAACGACATGTCATCAAAGACAGTCTCCAAAGTGCTCCCGGAAGAAAAGGCGTAGAATGGGACTCGCATGGGGGTACAGTGTCGGAGTGGTTCAAGGAAAAGACGTCACCTCCGCATTGAATGCTCCAACAAACGTCCTAGCCACATTGATGGGAAAAGACCTCTTCATAGTATGGTTTCGGTTATTGCAACTAATGAGAAAGTGGGGGAGGCGGCTGATGGTACAGGCACTCGAGTAGTTACTTGCCTGATCGACGGATGGAAGGTCGGGATCAATCGAGAAGGGCTATATAATGTAAGGATTTATGCGCCAATAAAGAGGGTGAAACAATTGTACCCAAAAAATGAAAGGAATTATAAGAACATTAAGCTCAATGGACAAGGTCCAAACAAACTTAGTTTACCTCTGTGCGTCCATCATGAACACCATGACTAACCACTGTCCGGTGACCAAGGCCTAGCCTTTCAACCCACTCTCTACAAATTTATTGTTTGGACTTTTAACATTCGAACCCAATAAACCAATTTGGGGTCATTACAAATTGAATCCTTACATATATATATATTCAAATTATACTCTTTTTTTAATTTTTTTATTTCTTTTGGATATTCACATGAGTTTATTTATTTTTTTTTTTTATTACTGGGTTTTGATAATTTATTTATATTAGACTCTAAATTAAATTTTCTCTCAATTTTGTCTATTAATATGTATATAGATTATTACAATAGGCAACACTTGGTTTTTTATCAACATAAAAAAAAAAAAAAAAGGGCAATACTTGGTCTTTGAAGTCATCTAAGAAATATATATATATATATATATATATATATATATATATATATATATATATATATATATATATATATATATATATATATTTATTTATTTTTTTTAATTTAGAAACAGTCATCTAAGAAACCTAAACAAGAGTACTAATAAAAATAAAGAGTGTGACAAAGTAAATATGTTTCGAAACATTCAAACATTATTTAGATTTTGTGGAATTTTTTTGGGGTCACCCGTTTTATTGAAACATACATTAAAATTATTTTTGCATTCGTATTTTTATTTTAGTTTATGTTCCACTTGTTTTGACCAAAAATTAAAGAAACTTCAAAAACAAAATGCACGGCAACCAGGAGTTCACCTATAAATTTTAGTTTGGGAGTCATTCTGTAATATATATATATATATATATATATATATATATATATATATATATATATATTTATATATATATATAACATATATGCATTTAATTATAGATACACATATACAACAGTATGTATGTGTTTGATTAAAGGTATAGCAAAAAATTTCTTGATCCTTTATGTAAACTAACACCACATCAATTTTCTTGATTCAATTTGTTTTTTCAGAATTTTATAAATTATAAATTTCAATTGGATTTCATTTTATACATTTATGTTATAAAAAATAATCAATGAAAATCAACATACAATATTTAGAATTTCAAAGACTTAATTGTTATACTAATAAAATTAATTTGCATTACATATTTGTATTGTCTCTAAAATTTCTCAAGAGTTTATTCTTATTTATAAAATAATTTTTGTTTCTTAATGTATATAGAAATTTCATTTTATTCTAAATTTTTATTTTGAGATGGGGGAAGTTCAGTTTTTTTGGTGGCCCCCCAAAAAATAAATTTTAAACATTTTTGTAAACTGGTTAGTGAATTTTTTTAAATTATAATAATGAATAGATTTATTTTCCAAAAAAGAAAAAGTGCCATATTCCGCACAAGGTATTAAATTATTACTTGTGGAACTGGAAATTATATAAATCTCAATAATATACTTACATATTATTGTCATAAATTAATTTCGTTTGACAGTTATGGTGGCCAAACACAGTGAATGACTGAATGGTATAGAAATTTTTTCAAATTAGAAATGAATATTGTAAGGAGTACGTTTATGTATAATTAAAGAAAAATAGATTTTTGTTTGTTTGTTTTATATGGAAAAGAAAAATAGAGTCATAATCATATCTATGAGTATATATGTAGGTAAATATGTGATATTAAGTTAGTATTTATACATGCGAGTTCCAATTAGCCCAACTTGTAAAATATTTTTTTGATGATTCTCAAAATATATATATATATATATATATTTTTTTTTTTATGTCGAACTAGAGACCTTAGTTCAATCATACCTATATTAAAAAAATTTGTGTCTTAATCTGATATATGCATGGAGCAGTCAAGCAGATGCCAAATGTTCAAATCATATCATATCTATTAAAATAAAATAAAATAACAAAATTCTATTGTATTGTGATTCCGAAAATTTCTGCCTCTACATTTGCTGAGGCAACAAATTATTCCAACCAAGCAAAGTACAAAAACTAGTCATTAAGAAAGGTGAGTGGGGAAAAGAGAAAAATAATCGAAAAGTAAAGAAAAGCAAGAGAAAACAAAATTGGGTGACCGAGTTGAGTATTAATTCATGGCTAAACATACCAGGATTATTGTCTCCTTTAGCTAGTTTCCAGTTGCCAAGAATACCAATCACCACAAAAACGACCAGCCATGCTCTCAGAACAAAAATCGATTCTAGTGCACCATCCATGCTGGTCTTTCTCGGCATATTGTGCCGACTCAGTACTCACTCGTATGGAAGATTAGTACCAAAGTTATAAGGGTCTGGGGCACACATTGAGGGCGTTTGGGCTCTGCATCTGTGCATCCACGTTTTCTCCGGTTCACGTTTTCTCGTTCTTTTTTTTTTTACCCGCATTTATTGATTTTGAGAGACAAATACGGTTCACGTTTTCTCGTTTCTTTTTTTTTACCCGCATTTATTGACTTTGAGAGACAAATTTTAGTGTTATGAGCAGTGTATATCTGTGTATATCTGTTATGTATTAAAAAATATTAAAAATGAGTCATACGATACTATTTACACATTTAAAAATTATTTTATTACAGTGTTTTCAATTTTCAGTTTCAGCAACAATAACTTCAATATAAACGAAACCATTAACTCTACCTATAAGAGAATATTTTATTTGTTTTGGTTTGCTTTTTCACAAGACAGCATTGACTTTTATGGGGACAAGAGAAAAGCATCCGGCAAATTAAAAAGACTAAACTACCCTTCACTCATTTCTCCTTCCCTTCCTTTTCCAAAGTTGAAATACACGTTACACACCTGAAACAAGCTAACCGAAAACAACACTATACCACCAAAAAAACTCTTATAAAAATTCTCAAAAAAAAAAAAAAAAAAAATCCTCTTACAAAAATTACACCTCATACAAATTTCAGATGTTACTAAAATAAAACCTAAATATATAGGATTTGTTTTAATTGAACTTATTATTCTTGAAACTGAAAATTAAAAACTAAAAACTGAAAATACAGTAAAAAATAATTTTTAAATATATGAATAGTACCATAAGACTCATTTTTAATATATATTTTTCTAAAATAAAATGATTGTAGATCTTATCATTCTACTACGATTTATGAACAGTATTATTACAATGATAATTGCACCCTACCGTTCAACAAAACGCGTGAAAACAAAATTAGAAAAAAAAGGAACGCAGACGCAGAAGCATGTTCCAGTGCAATCCAAACGGCGCCATAATCAATAAAAAAGTGCCTAGCGATAATTTCGGAAAATTTCGGAAAAAGTGCCTAGCGATGCCTAGCGATAATTTCGGAAAAAGTGCCTAGCGATGCCTAGCGATAATTTCGGAAAATTTCGGAAAAAAGTGCCTAGCGATGCCTAGCGATAATTTCGGAAAAAAGTGCCTAGCGATAAAATATATATATTTTTTAGTTTATTTCATTGATGGGAGTCCCATCATGGGACACGTTTTTTTTTTAGGACCTTTTTTTTTTGGTAGGACCTTTTTCATCTTAAGACACCTATTTTGCTTTAAAACTTAGCCAAGTACAGGCCCTGCGGGCCTGCTCACATGAGTCACATCTGCACTGCACATACTGTACACTGCAGCCTACAGTTATTACTTAAAACGGTTTCTCACTATGAACACGGTTTCTCACTTTACTATTATTATAAATTATTATACCCATTAATAATTTAATGTGAATTATATCAATTTATTTGTATTATAATAATACTAAATTACTGAACTATGTATTAAATTAATATTTGTTTGTGCAAGTTTAGTCCTTAAATCAATGTTATTAATTCTATTTCGAGTTTGTTTAGTGAAACAAAATATTTTAATATCAACCAATTTCAACATACCATTTCAAAGTTTTAAAAAATTAAAAAATATATACCGTATAATTTTTTTCATACTTATTATTATAATAAATTAATTCCGTAACTGTGGTAAAGAAAACTTCATGCCTACACTTTATATTCAATGTAATTCAATAGGCAAGTAGATACTAATAAATAATAACCCATCAGTCCATCACATCATTCCAAAAAAAAAAAAAAAAAATTTCAGATTCAATAAAAAACAATTATATCTTGAAAGTTGGAGCCATTCAAACTTTACCAAACCAGATAATTAGAGTTCGTTCGGTACATGTATTTAAAAATTAAAAATTTTTGTTTAAAAATTTTTGTAAAAATACGTATAGGTAAAAAAGTGTGTAAAAATACGTAAAATATTATTTAAAAATTGAAAATTATTATTTAAAAATACTCACCAAACACCCCCTTATTGTTTGGAAATAACAAGTCTCATAATGAAAACTTCACGCCTGCACTGTATATCCAATGTACTTCAATAGACAAATAGATACATAACCCATCAGTCCATCACACCATCCAAAAAAATAAAATAAAATAATAATTTTCAGATTCACTTAAAGACAATTATATCTTAGAAGTAGGGTATATTTAAAACTCTACCAAACCAGATAATTATTGTTCAGAAATAACAAGTCTCAGTTTTTAGGGGCGTTTGGTACTTTATTTGTATTTTTTAAAAATATGTATTGTTAAAAAAGTATATGAAAATACATATAATATTATTTAAAAACTGAAAAGTGTGGCTTAAACTATCTTACCAAATAGCCCCTTTCCATTTAGCTTAACAAAAAAAAAAAAAAGCCTCAAGCTCTCAAGGTTTGACGAAATGTTAAGACAAGCAAGCGAAAAAATTTAGTGCAAAAAAAAAAAAAATAATAAAGAAAGCCAAAAATGAAAAGGGAAAAGAAAAGATAGAGCATGCAGATGAAGGTTAGACACTGCCATTATTGTTAATTTCCTTCTCTCTTCTTTAATTTCTTTTTGGGTTGTTATTATTTTCTTATGAATTTAAAACTTTAGATCTTGTCAAAATAGAAGCTTTACATGTGTGAATGGATCTATGAACATTTGATTTGAGATGTAAAACAACATAGTTGCAGGATTTTTTTTTTTTTTTTTTTTTTTTTTTAAGGCAAAACTAGTACAATTTGAAATTCCCATTCCACTCGAAAATCGTCGGAATTGACCGAACGATCGAAACACCCCCAAACAGCTTAATTTGACCTAAGGTGGAATGGGTGGTAGCAATGTTATGAATTTCGTTAAGTTCTAGTCGGAATGACTAGAATATCTCACACCGATGTGTAAACCGGAATGGTAATACCCTCCATTCCACCTCGGATTAAATTTCGCCCCATTTCGGCCCGTTTTGGGCATTCCGGTAATTTTGGCTGAAATTCATTTTTCAACTGACATGAATTTTGGCTTCTTGGCTTCTTATTTTCCCTTCTTGAACTTAATAGATGTCCTGTAGCTCCTAGTCTCTCTCTCATCTCTCACTATCTAACCCTCCTAACTTTGACAGAGAAGTTGAAAATAAAATTGAAGAGCAAGATAAAGCAAAAGTGGTGTGACTTCATTGACTTGTGAAAAAAAAAAAAAAAAAAAAAAAAAGGAGTTTGCTAATTTGTGCTCTAAGGCACAATAATTAATTATTTTTAAAAATATTTTCTCAGAAATTGAAAAAATATTGACAACTTTTTCAATTCTCAAGAAAATGTTTCTAATAAAAGATAGGGCATACATTAACCAAACAAAAGAAAATAAAAATAAAAATAAATAAGAATAAGAGGACAAAAGAGCTTAGGCGTGAAATGATGAAGAATGACTGAAATCTGCAATAAAGAAAGATAGAAGTAGCATTTGAGCAACTTATAGTGTACTAGTCGGTGGGAATGATTTTTTTTTTTATAAATAAAACTCATATTTTGGATAATGGTACACAAGTGAGCTTCTAAGAAATTGGGAAAAAGTAGTCAGTAGGAAGTTTCTTAGAGGCTGTTTGGATTGAGTTTTTTGATAACTCAATTCTCTGTTTCCATAATTCATAACTCAAAAATGATGGAACCAATAGTAAAAAGTTTGTTTGGCAAACAATAACTCTGTTTCCATCACTCAATTCTCTGATTTTTGAGTTATGAGTTATGGAAACCGAAAACAACTTTTGGCTGTTTTCAGTTTTCATAACTCATAACTCAATGGCAATATTGTAATTAAACACACATAAGGGACCCACTGTACCGCAACTTTTGAACACCTTTTGACTTTTTTTTTTTTGGGTTGGCGTTGTTTTTTTTTTTTTTTTTCTTTTTCGTTTTCTTTTCCTGGGTTGGTTGTTTTTTTTTTTTTTTTTTTTTTTTTTTTTTTTTTTTTTTTCGGGTTGTTCTTTTTTTTTTTTTTTTTTTTTTTTTTTTTTCCTGGGTTGGCTGTTTTTTTTTTTTTATATATATATATATATATATATATATATATATTAGCTTCGGTGAGTTGGTTACTAAAAAAAAACTTGACTGATAGGTGTGGGACCCATGAATAGTGTGAAAAAATTGAGTGATAAAAATAAAAGTGATGTTGCCAAATGAGTGTGAAAAAATGAGTGATGAGTGATGAGTGATGGAAATTGAGTGAAGGAAATTGAGTGATGAAAAAAACTTACCCAAACAGGCCCTTAGTAACTCACTTGTGTACAATTATCCAAAATATGAGTTTTATTTATTAAAAAAAAAACCATAAAATAAAAGTAGTCAATAGAAGTAGCATTTGAGCGGAGTGGTTGGCATCAGCATTGAAGAATGCTACTCTATCCTATTTTACCAACTCAAAAAATTACTTTATCAATTATACCATACCATTTTACAATACACTCTACATCCAAAAACTCTATTATTTTACTTTTTCATTAAAATATTATTTTTTAATCTTTCTTTATTATTTCTTTCACATCATCACTTTTTTTCAACCAATGATTTAATTCCAACAAAAAAGAGGTGAATAAAATATATATATATTTTTTACCATAGTGCTACAGTACAATTCTAAGTTTAGAATTATATCTTGTAACACTATTGCAAAAAAATTTGCAATAGTAAGATATACTATTTTTTGATGCAAAGGGTTTTTGAGTTATAAAATGCCAAAAAGGCCTTAGATATAGCATTAACATTCTTCAATACTAATGCTCAAGAAAGAAAGAGAATATATTTTATTAGCCCTCAACGAATATATAATACCTAATTTTAGCGTGTATTTACTGCTTTGAAGAAAGGAAGTGAACAACCACCCTTTCTTGACCAGTCACGTGGGTGAGATGGGAATTGGGAAAAAGTAGTCGGTGGGAAGTTTCTTAGAAACTCACTTGTGTACAATTATCCAAAATATGAGTTTTATTTATAATAATAATAAATTTTTTTTAAAGAAAATCATAAAATAAAAGTAGTCAATAAAAGTAGCATTTGAGCATGTTATAGGCTGGGTTTGTACTAGTCACGTGGGTGGGATGGGAATTGGGAAAAAGTAGTCAGTGTGAAGTTTTAAAATTGGGAAACTCACTACGGTGTTTTCAGTTTTCAGTTTGATTTCAGCAAAATAAGTTCTATCCAAACAGACTCATAATGTACTAATTGGGAAGTTTTTTAGAAACTCACTTGTGCATAATTACTCAAAATGTGAGTTTTATTTTTAAAAAAGTGATAAAATAAATGCTTTTTTAAAAATAATATCCCACTTTATTTTAATAGAAAATTATATTAAATTAATTATTTTACATAATAGTAATGGCTGGTATAAACCAAAGAGTTTACATCCGTCCTTATTGAATTTAATCTTATATGAAATGGATTCAAGTTACATTTGATATAATTCTATAAGAGTTACACATTTTTTAAATCATAGATTTCAAAAGATCAAACAGTTAAAAAGAAAACACTATTATCCATTATTACATCATTAAATACTTACCAATAGCACCCTCATTATCTTTCTCTTTATTACATGCTGATTGTGTTTCTTTTTCTCTCCCTTTATTGAGTCTTCTCTTTCATTGTAATCCTTTTTTTCTTTTTCTCTGGAAATTCATCATAGGTTTCTGCTCTCTTCATCTTTCCAGGCTTTCCTTACTTCATTCAGTTTTTTTCTCCCCTAAATAAAACCTCTATCACTTTCCTCGTCCTTTTTAACAAAATGTTCAAGATCACAAATTTGTTGAAAATAACTTCTAATTATTATTAGTTTAGGTTCTTTGTATCTCATGTTCCAATTTTATTTACTTGATTTTTTTAAATCTTTTTTTTTTAATATGTTTGTTGATTTGCAAACAACCTTATCACCTAAGATACACTCTGATTATCTAATCACTAAGGCTAGGCTTTTACAGACTGCCGGATATGTCCTTAGCTCCATCTCTTGTATTTGAATTCAAACTACTATGATGATTAGGATCATTAGAATCCATAACAGGGCTCAAATAATCGAAGCACATACAATTATGTTTTTGATAATTAACTATTTGCAGCTTTTGCTGTGAATAACAAAAAAATACTTTCAATTTTTTTTTATGTGAAAAAAAAAAATCCTTTCAATTGCTACCAAAAACAAGAGTCAAATAAATTTCAATTGCTCCTTTAAAAAAAGAAAAAAATACCAAAACCAAGCTGAGCCTATCATACACTAAACAAAATATCAAATTTTTTTGAACTGCATTCTACAATATCAGTGTTTTAATAAATACATATAAGCAAATTGTATTTACATATTTAAAATTAAAAAAAAAAACTACTCAATCACATCGAGTGTGATATATGAGTATAAACATTTTTTTTTTCGTTAGACTGCATTGAAGTGGCTAGTCCAGGCAGAAGGCCTACCTTTCAATTGCTTGTCGACAAAATGAGAGGTTTGATTGTTTAGTGTATGATAGGCTCAGCATTGTAGGTTTTTTTTTTTTTTTTATTATTTTTTTTTTTTTTTTTATTTTTTTAAGGAGCAAATTGAAAGTTATTTGACTCTTGTTTTTGCATTTTTTGTGAAATCAAAGAAAATGAGATTATTTTTGCAAAATCGTTTTTGTTAAATTTTGTTGAAGAAAATGTTATCTAGTGGAAAGTAATAAATAAGAAGAGAGAGAATATTAGTATTAATTAGGTAATAAGGTGGAAAGCAATATCATTTAATGATGTTTTTTCAACCTTTGAATCTCTTAGAAATTTTCGGTGTACAAAAAGTGTAACTTTATAAGTGTTAAACTAGGTGTAACTTGAACCCAGTTCATATTTTGTTTGTTTATATATATAAAAGTGGTTGTCAATAGAGAATTAGGTTTTATTGATGGTGGCTAAATAGGTGGATGCAGAAGATGGTGGTGGTGATATAACAATGGTTGGAGGACTTTTTTTTTTTTTTTTTTTTTTTTTTTTTTTTTTTTTTTTAATTCTAGTAAAGATTGATGAAGAAAGATGATGGCTTTGGTAGGAGAGGGATCTGTGTTGTCTCTCCAATGAAGTAGGTTTAGTGAGGCTTTTTCAATTCAAAGCAGATTTTTGGTGCTTTGTTGTTGTGCTTAGTTGCCAAGAAATTGAGAGTATTTTTTCTTTTAGATATTGATTTTTTAATTCATTTTTAATAAGATATTGATTTTTTATATAAATACTTATGCGGCATATTTTAATGTCAATTATTATTTTATTAGGTACTTAAGTTTCAAAGGCGTTAGTTGCAATTTGTTGGCCACATAAGCATTTTTTGCCGTTGAGATGATGATAAGAACTAAATTTACAAAGTAAACAACCCACAGAAGTATTTTAAATTGAGTCATGCATCATAATGGCATTACACTAATTGCATAAATCAAAGAAGTAAGGAGTTTTATAACTCAACTAGCACCTTATAATATTTTCAATGGAGAAATGTATGGTTCAAATCCCAACACATTTATCAAATTATAAAATAAAAAATAGTTTTATAAATAAAAAAGAAGAGGAAAAATGAGAAAATCAGAAGAAAAGGAGGGTCTTGTAATTGTATTCTCCCAAAATTAAATAAGAGCAAAATAAATTCACAAGATTATAAAACCGATACACACTTATGTGATAGACATTTTACCATACTTATAGCGTATTCCAAGTTTCCAACCCTACCAACGTGCTTAGTGGCCTAGCGGTTGGGGTCTTGGGCTAACAAGACATTGTTATGCGGAGTGTCTTGGGTTCAACTCATCCCTTCCCCATGAGTAATGTGCTGGTGTTCCTTATTCTTCATCAAAATGAAGTCTTGCTCGTGAGTAGTTAAGGGCTATTATAGCTACGTTTAGAGAGGGAAGCTACACTAATCGTCCCCTCAACCATTTTTTTGACTTATTAAAAACAAAAAGGCATATTACAACCCCGATAGCTATAGCTTTGTCCATACCTGCTAATGATGTGAAAGTTTCCTCACTAACAACTATGGTTTCGTATTAATATCAAGGGAGTTAATTTCATACCGGAAGCCGTTTCGGTTTAGCTAATGGAACAATATATTTCGTTATCTGTTAATATCAGTGTATCGTTTGAGGAGTTATATATATATATATATATATATATATATATTTTTTTTTTTCCATAGTATTTTAAATTCTATTTCTTTGAGTATATTAGAGCATCTCCAATAGACTCTCTAAACACAAAATGTTTTCTATTATAGATAGTAAACCCACAAAATGACTCTCTAATGGACTCTTTATACTTGAATTTTTTTTTTTTGGCTCATGAACAAGAACTCATTAGACTTGATGAACTACTGTTCATTCTTCAAATATTTTTTTTCTATTCTAATAATAAAGTATTGAATAAAAAAAAAATATTGAAAGATGTATAGTTATTAAATAATAAAGAATGAATGAATAAATAATATTTAAATGAGACAGAGAATCTGTTAGAAGTTTATTTGAAAAGATGGATAACTAAAAGGTAAAAATCACTGTTCATACTCCAAATAATATAAAAATTTGTTTAATCTGCTGAAAATGCTCTTATGCTCAATTCATCATCAATTTTATCCTTCTATAATAGCCTAGTCCATTATCCATAAAAAAAAAAAAAAAAAAAAAAAAAAAAAAAAATTTAGCCAGTCCATTGCATATATATCTAAATTGTCTAATCATTATATTTAAAAAAATAATAATAAAACTTAGAACAAGCGTAAAAGGCATATTTCTAAAAAAAGGCTAATGCCAAAAGGAAAAATTTAAGTGCAAAGGTATCAACAATGGGAAGGCTAATGCCATATGCTAATTCCAAATTTGAATTCAATGCCTGACATTCAAATTTAAGATTTACCAAAGCCACACGTTAAAAAAAAAAATAATTTTAATACACAACTTCTCAGCCACACCATTTAAAAATGCATTGAGAAGCTATAAACGACTTTTCTCGAGAAGTCTGTGTTGGGCGAAGAAGAGAAGACAAATTAAAAAAAAAAAAAAACAGAAGAAGAGAAGACAAACCTTTAAGAACAAGAGATGCAGATTAACAGAACGAGGACAAGATGCAGTGTTGGGCTTCGCTGGAACTGGGTCATTGTATATCGGTGGTGGCGTGGGTTTGTCACGGATGGTGGGTTTCTACGGTGAAAAATCGTGGGTTTTCAAAGAGGAGATTGGTGGAAATGATTTCGAACCGAAATCAATATTTTGGCGGTGGAATGGTGGGAACTTCCCGAAATTGTCGAAATAACCCGAAACATCCCGGTATAAAAAGCGGTTTGGAAACAGTGGGGTCATTTATACCGGTTTGCTCGCCGGAAAGAGAAATTTCGGCCCACCAGCCGGTACGGTACGAAATTATCTTCCTTAATTAATACTAAATCTAAGCGTATATGTTTTTTAACAAATGCTAGTTTGACCAATTTTAATTGGTACATCATATTTAAGTTTGGAATAAGTCGTAGATTTAAGTGAAACCGACACTCATTCTTAAAAAAAAAAGTGAAACCGACACTAATCTAATAATAAAAATTTTTTCAACATTGTGAAAAATATTTTCTCTGACGTTATTCGAATGCTAAAACTACTATGAAGTTTTATTACAAAGGTCTTAAGAATTGATGTGAGAATTCATTTTTTTTTTTTTTTTTCCTTAACAAGTTTAGGTTTTTGGTCCACATCTGGTAACGATGTGAAAATGTCCTCACTAACAACTATGGTGTTTTTGTCTTAATACTAAATTTGGAGTTGTTTGGTTGTTTTGAGACAACTATGACCAATTTTAATTGGGACATCATAAAATTTAAAATTATTTTATAAGAATTTTATTATTTTATTGTGTAAAAATATTATTTTAATCTAGAATAGGAAAATAAAAATTATTGGAAAATCAACATTGTATAATTGATAAAAATGTTTTAAAACTACTAAAAAGTTTTATTTAGAACAAATGACATACTAAAATTGCATATTTCTGAAAATTTAAAAAAAAAATATTACAGAAGGTAACAATTAACAAATAAGCTTTGTGAATTTCTGCTAACGGTTGAAAGTGTCAATGCCTAACAATTGGTTTTGTCTTAATGCTAAAGCCAGGAGTTATAAAACTTTTAACAAATGCTTCACAGCCACACCATTTTTATTGAGAAGCTATAAAACTGTAGAAGTCTGTAGTTGGGCGAAAAAGAGAAGACAAAATTAATAATAATAAATCAATAAAAAACAGAAAAATAGAAGACAAACCATTAATCAAAATGCTAAGATTAACAGAACGAGGACAAGATTAAGTGTTGGGCTTCGCCGGAACTTCGTCATTGTATAAGTGTCACGGATCTAAATGGTTTCAACCTAAAAATCAATTTCAAAAGGTAATTTTTTCTGAACTGATTTCGAACCGAAATCAATATTTCGGGCCGGAATGACCGGAACTTTGAAATTTCGAAATAACGAAACATCCCGGTATAAAAAGCGGTACGAAACAGGAGGTCACACAACCCGGTTTGCTCCCGGATAATATTAAATATAACATCCATCTATAAATTGTTTTTTTTAATACAAAAATCTAAGCGTATATAATTTTTTAACAAATGCTAGTTTCAATTTTAATTAGTACAATAAAAATATAACATTAAGGTGAAATAAGTTCTTTAGAACTCCAAAAGAAAGTGACACTCATTCTTAAAAAAAAAAAATTCAAAAGTGAAACCGACAGTTTAACAATAATAAAATATCATATCAACAAAAAATATTTTCTCTGACGTTATTCAAATGCTAAAACAATATTGAAAGTTTTTTAGCAAAAGTCTTAGAATTGATGTGAGAATTCATGAAAAAAATTATATCCATAGATAACAACTTTGTTGATGTCCACATCTCATAACATCTTGCACAAGCTCATCCAACAACTATTTGTTTTTGTCTTAATACTAAATTTAAAAAAAATAAGTATTTTAGTTCAAATATAATCATTTTAATTGGGACATCATAAACTAAAAAAATAATATAAGTTTTAACCTAATGAAAAAAATAAGATTACCTAATAATAACAAATTATATCAACATTTGAAAATTTAAAATTTAAAATTTTATTACAAATGAAGAGGTATTTGACGTGAAAATTTAAAAAAAATAATTATTTATTTGTTACAATTAGTTAAACGGGTAGTTTGTGGCCATTTTTAACGGTTTGAAACACAAACAACTATGGTTTTGTCTTAATGCTAAATCTAGGAGTATACAACTTTTTTAACAAATGCTAATATGACCAATTTTTATTGGTACGTCATAAAAGTGTATAAGTTTAGACCAAAGGTAAAATTGACACAACCCTAATAATAATAAATCATATAATATTGTGAAAAATATTGTCTTTTGCATTAATCAAATGCTAAAAATTACTACGAAGTTTTATTATAAAGGACTTACAAATTGATGTGATAATTCAAATAAGTAATGCCCTCAAACAATTAAAAAAAAAAAAAAAAAAAATCCAAGTTACCTTAATGGATTGTTCAAATTTTTTATATATTATAAATTAGGCATTTTCTTAATTGTTTATCCTGAACTATTGACAACGAAAAAAAGGTTTCCCACTGCTGTATAATATTCTTCTGTGATTGAAGATTAAAATTTTGAGAAATATTACTAACAAAATAATTTTCAAGTTAGCATGTTTTTATTACTTCTCATGTGGGTGTTCGGCCAACGTAACTTTATTATCAATCACTCAGCATTTGCATTGATTTGTGCAAAATTTTCTATCTATTTTAGTATAATAACCTTTTTATTTTTTTTAATATATTTATTTTTTTAAACACTCTATATTAGATTATCTATTTTAGACTAAATTTTATTAAAATATCAAAATTTTTTATTTTTATAATTGTTTCTTTTTCTTCACACATAATAATTAACATTCACTCGCTTATTTCATCCTCAAGATATATAAAGGAAAAAAAAAACTTAATATAAAATGAGTAGTGTTTGTGTAAATTTACACAATTACTATAGTAACCATATATTTTTATATAACTTTTTATAAATTGACGTGATGATTTTTGAACTTAATTAACTAAAATGTGATCTTTTTTTATAATACAAAGCACTTTTGGGGGGGGGGAGGGGAGTTAATGCAAATGCTTAACTCACTTACTAGCTTTTTTTTTTTGAGAAGAACTCACTTACTACCTTGGTTATCGTAAAATACTTTTAAAAATTAATATGACTAAAGAGGCAAAAGGTTTCACACATTTTTGAGGAAGGATGCAGGGTTGGCCTTAGGCCTAGGGGCCTCTGCTACAGATCCCAAATTTGGGGACAATAAATGCAATAAGTGAGTTTCAAGTGAATTTTTTGAATTAATTTTTTATTTGTGATCGCTGAGACATCAAAAACGAAAAATTTTAGAAGAAAGTGAGAAATCAATTTGTAACTTTATGTAATAAAATTTGTAATATATGAATATTATTCAAATTTTATTACATAGATGTTATAAATTAATGTATTATCAATCATAAGAAATAATTTAAATACTTATTTATTATCTTGTTAAAATGTCAACAATTACATTCATTATTATTAGTTTGTAAGATTTTTGAAATAAATTTATAATAGTGAATTAGTCATATTAAAATAATAAATTTTAAATAAAAAATTATAATATATTCAGGGGTTCATTTGAACCCCTGACTTCAAAAAAAAAAACTATATATATTAAATATATATATTTTTGTTAGCTTAATATTTTAATTTATTTTTAAAAATATTTTTTTTTGCACACTTTGACTTAAATTTTGCACATCTTTATTACAAGTATTTTCGACTTTAAGAATAAAGAGTATTTTTTTATTTTTTTGAAATCGAATAAAGAGTAAGTATTTGTGAATTGTAAGTGTAATTCTTTTTTATAAATTTATATTATATGTGTGTGAGTGTGTTGAATATTGATTGTGTACATTACTTATTGTTATAATGTTACGTATTTGTGTAAATTATGATGTGTTTGGATGTTTGTATGTACAATATTAATATAATATAACTTTATATAATTTAATAATTAAGAAATAAGGAGTTTTTTAAAAAAAAAAAAAAAAAACATATGTGTGTGTATTGTTATCATATTATAATAACTTTTTGTAATAAAGTTAGTAAAATTCAAGAAAACAATTGTAAAGTTGATAATTGTTCAAGCATTTAATTTGTTAAGTAGACACATAGTGTATAATTTATGTATGAATGAGTGTGATTGTGTGCATTAATAATTAATACGGAGTCAATAAGTTGAAATTAGTCATTTAGTCAAATATATTTTTATGAAAATTGTTGGGAAATTTAGACCTCGGTTAATAGAATTAACAAGTTTTAAACTCAAGTTGTTAATTAGATTTATTATGAATAAATCTTGTTAAAACCAACAAACATCAATATCATGTCAAAATTATACAACGGAAAAATAAATAAGACAATTGAAGAAGATGTTGGCTACAAAGTTCTTCACTTCATCAATAATGAGATCAAGAAGCACTTGGTTACAAAACCCTAAGGCGTAAAGACACAGTAGTTTCTTTTAAAGAGAATAAGGCATCAATCACCTTTTGCATGTGTTCTCCTTGTACTTATGTGATTGCCTTTAAAATAAGCCTTATATATGTCTAAGGTTGTGAGAAAAGAAACCCTACACAAATACATAAGCATGGGCCAAAAATAAGATCTGAAAAATTGATTTCCAGTAATTCTCAATAGATACCTCAATAGATAGTATCTATCGAGTCTTATTAAATCTCGATAGATAGCTATCTGTCGAGCAATTGTCGAGCTTTAATGAATTAGCACCTCTTTACTTGTTTATTGGATAGATTTGCATGACTTCAATATTAGACTTGAACTCTTGTTCTTTGAAGTATTAAATACATCCTAGATCTACCCAAATATAAGTAAAGTGCGTTTTGTCAAAATATTAGCTAATTACATAAAGTAGTGACATATGTTCCTAACATGTAAAACACATATGTCCTAACAAAAACAAAGTCAAATAGATAATAACAATTGTATAAAGATAAAAATGTTAGACAAACTTAACAAAATAAAATGATCATAGACTCATATCTACCCACATTGGCAATAGATATTCATAATGAACTATCATGTAAAATTCAAAATTTGAAAACTTGTAGAATGCAATTGTAAAACTTTATGTATTATTATTATTATTTTATTGATAACTCAATATATTTAAGTTTTCTTTTTATTAAAATTTTGTAGATAATAACAATTGTATAAAGATAAAAATGTTAGACAAACTTAACAAAATAAAATGATCATAGACTCACATTCATTGTCATTAGATATTTATAAGAATTTTTGTAAATAAATTTATAATAGAATGCAAATTAGTCATTATTAAAATAATCAAAATTTAAAATTAAAAATTTTATAATATATAAACAAAATATTATATAAGTCTACTAATTAGTTTGTATTTTTAAATAAAAAATAGTGAATTAGTCATATTAAAATTAAAATTTAAATTAAAAATTTTTGGTTTAGTAAATATTATATAAGTCTACTAACTAAAACTCACCATTTCATCTCATCATTTGTTTTAACTCACCATTTCATCTCATCATTTTATTTATTTATTTGGGCTTAAAAAAAAAGCACATTGCCCACGACAACGTCTCTTATAATTCACCAAACGTTTTTGTGTGGGAAAGAAAAGCAAGTTTGGTGAGCAAAAGTGGAAGAAATATCTTCTTCTTCTTCTCGAGACTACGATAGAGAGATAAGCTTAGTTGAGTACGTGTGTGGTGCCGGTGCAATCCGTACATATTTGGTGAGATAAGGATCAAAGACAGTGGGTTGTAGCCTGTAGGTTTGTAGGGGTAGAGGATTGTGTTGTTTAAAGGATGGGATGAGACTTTGGTGGAGATTGTGGGTGGGTGTGGGTTTCTTGGAAGTTGAGAGAGAGAAGTAAAGGAATAGATAAAACTTTTTGTTGGTTTGTGGTTTGGCATTCTCAACTAATCACAATATAGGTATCTCTCTAAAGTTCTCTTCTCTATGGCTTGGTTGATTTTTTCAAGACTGATTTATCACTCTTTTTTAGTTCCGTTCTCTTCTCTATGGGTTGATTGATTTTTTGATTGATTTATCATTCTCTTTTAGTTCTGTTGCTTCATTTTTGATTAAATACTTGATGAAGAAATATGAAGTCTATGGGTTGATTTTTTTTTTTTTAAGATTGACTTATCATACTATTATAGTTCCGTGAAATATTTGATGAAGAAATATGGAGTGGTTGTTGAATATTTGTTTTTATATTTATACATGCATGTTATGAAGGTTAGCTTTGTTTTTTGATAGTGTTTGCTTTGGAATTTAGGATGCAGAGCAACCAAATTGGGATGAGTAAAACCAATGGTATATATTCATCATACTTTGTTTTCCCATTCTTCTATTAATTTGGAGCCTACAACATATTAATTCATTTTTTAACAATATTAAAAAATTAGTGACCTTTGGTATTTTATATCTCTTTATATTTTTCTTTGGTTTAATTGTTTTCAATTTGGTGACTTTTTTAAAACAAAAAACAAATATTTTGTATTATCATTTCCTATATATTTTTTATCTAGTATGACAACTAGCTAAAGGATCTCGGTCTAATTGGAGCTTAGCTTTGTTGAATTAGGAAATCTTGCTCATTTGTGAAAAAAGTAAGAGAAACATACATGTTTTACTCAATTATAGAAGTCATTTAAACTCATAGTGTTACTATTTTTCTGAATAGTTCTTAGAGATAATTGATTTTTGATAGTTAATGAGTAATCCATACAAATTCCATTGTTTAAGCATAATGAAAATTGTCTATGCATGTGGTTTGTGTGTGATAGTTTTCTGTTGTGTAAGTTCTATATACAGCTTTCTAGAACTATTATTGTATTGTTGATGTTAATTGTATAGTGTGTGAGATTAGTCTTTGTTATGACCTTAATTTGGCCAAACTTTGTTTGTATGTGTATTTCTTAGTTTGTCTTAAATGCAAGTATTTTGATTCTTAATTTTTTTTTTAAATGTCAAACTAGTAGCATTCTTTGTGAAATAGACATTGTATATGGAGAATGGTGATTTAATATATCAATAAAACAACCTATGACACAATAGAAACATTTAAGCATAAATTACAAAAGAACTCATTTTCATTTGCGCTTTGTTTGGCTAATTTTAGAGGTTTGATTGTTTTAGTTTGTAAATGGTAGAATATCGTTTTTCTATTGTTATTGTGATTTTCTTAGAGTTTTCAGAGGTAATGAAGTTAAATTGTTCAATTCTGATTTGGATTTTCAAGATATTTTTTTTTGAGAAATACAATTTTGCCAAGTGTATAATTTTTATGCTTTGTATCGCTTATTGGTTCATTCTAGATCTTTTTTTTCCCTTTGTGAATTTGTAGAAAGTTTAATTCTTGATGTGTATAATATAGATTTGCTACCTGTCAAATTTCCAATACATTCGTGATAATATTGCCATGCTTTCATTTGCTATGCCTTGTAAACAAGGTACGTAATTGATTGTACCTTAGAAATTTAATGGGAATGTTGACAGTAATTGTATGGAGTTAGAAAATTATTTATTTGTTTGGCTTAAGCTCAAATGGCCAATGCTAATGTATTTATCAGTATAGAAAATAAGTTTTGATTATGTTGTTTGCAATCCAATTCATGAAATTTTACTATCTTCTCAATTTAACCATTAGCGGTCTTGTTAAAACTGGTTCAAAATGCTCTACCCACTACACAAAAGACAAAGTATATCTTCAACTTGTGTTTTATGGAGATAGAGAATCAAGAAACTTTGAATCATTTATTTTTGCTTGTTCAATTGCTAGAGCAATGTGGTTTGCTTGTAACATCAAGGTTTGATTTGTTGCAACCTCAATCAATAACTTTTTAGTGATTACCAATTATTTTGAACATGATTTCGATAATTTCTTGCCTGTAATTCTGACAAAAGGTGTCTTATTATTCCTTGCCTTATTTTGATTATTTGGTTTTTTTAGAAACAAAGTTGTGTTTGAAAGATAGTCTATATTACCTAAAGAGATGGTTGAGTATGGCATATGGTGGACTTATACATGTAAGGAATACTTGTTGCGGGGGTTAATCTAAAAAATGATGCAAGTCTTTTGTGAAGAGATATTTTTAGTTATTAGATGATGCATTTTTCTTGTTGTTATGTTTTGTTTATGTGTGTGTGCATTCTTTTTATTTTATTTTATTTTTTATTTGTAAGTTTATGGTTATATTCATAAACGTTGCCTCTTGTGTTGCAATTCATCCGACACTTTACTCTCTAGATTGTGATAATGCTTGATCTCCAAAGCAACAAGTAAGTACAATTTAAGGCTTCAAATTACATGAAATTGTTTTCAATCTGTGAACTTTCTCTTTGGAATATATAATGATTATATTATTTATCGTTTACTATTATATGTTATTTTTTCCTTTCCGTATATTGTTTTTTTGTTTTCTCATTCTAAATTTGTGGATATTTGTTTTATTTTTCTCATTAATTTTGTTGTTCTTGTTTGTTCCCAACTTTGTTATTGTTTATTGCCCTCTTAATTCCCACATTTGTTTTGGATCAAAACATGGTAGCCTAGAATTACTTGGAGAGAAGATTTGGATGATACCTCAATTAAAAGGAATTCCTATCGTTTTAGCCAAAAAAGGAAAATCAAATCAACAACGGATGAAGTGATAAACTATAATAATAATGATACAATCATTACAAATCTAGCAAATCTCTTAGTTACTACCTCAAAAGAAAAAAGTAAGTTTAAGTATATGAAAATAGTAGTCTTTTAGATTGAATTTCAAAATATGGCTCTAATTTTTTTTTCACCTTTTATTAATAAAGGTATTAAAAAAGGTCCTAAAAGAACAAAATATTGGTATGATACATTATTTGACGAACAAAAAAATATTTTTGCAAGAAAATGAGAGAAGCATATGCACAAAAGAAAGCTCTTGCAAAAGAAGCAATCACAAACAATCAATGTATGTTTATATATGTAAAATAGTACAATTTTCAATTGGTCTAGGCATATGGTGTTAATTTGTTGTTACCTAATATGAATAAAGGTGTTAGAGGACAACAAAAGAGAGTAAAGCGTTGGTATTGGTATAGTGCATTATCCGAGGAGAGAAAAAGAGATATTTGCAAGATAAGAAGGAAAGCATATGCACAAAGAACAACTCTTGCAAAAGAAGCTATTAAGAATGCTCAAATCAGTTCAATTGCAAGTATGAGAACTTCTAAAGAGGTTGATGGTCCCAGAATGCACATCTTAATGGAAGAAGATATCAGTAAATGGGGACATGGGAGGAAAAGAAAGCAATGTGTTGCAACTATTGATGATAGAAATGAACAAATGCTTAAGAAAAAACCTAAGATATGTGTTGTTGAAAGTCATGGTTCTAGAAAGTTTGTCTTGGCTAGCAGTCATAATATATTGATCAATGAAGATTCTTAAATGAATATAGGTAAGAATTGACTACTAAAAATATTATTCTAGCCACAGATATGGCGTTTTAATATGTTGAAATACCATTAATTCCCCTTATTTGAACTTTTAGAAAACCGACACTATCACATGATGACGCTAAATTTATCTGATAGAGGAAAGAAGCAAATTAGTGAGTATAGCATCTTTGAAGTTGGTAGGTGTTAGTAAAATAGTTTAAGTCTTCCATATTTCTCTGAGATTTGCATTAAAGTTTTGAATAATGAAATGTCATTCAAAATAGGATCATGTTCAAATGGATTAAGCATTTTGGTTCCAACAAAATTAGTGCAACGTTGTACAAGTATGATACCTCGTAGATAAAAAATACTACCCCTACTAGGCTATACATTTTAGATACTTGTCCTTCTATAGATTTTAGATTCCTTTTAGTTTATAGCTAAATTTGAGTTAATAGGTTCTTGTTACTCTTGGTGTCTATCTTCTTTGTTTTGCAATTAGAAAAATTCAAAGTTGCAAAAATCTTAGATCCATCTTACGAGTATACCCTTCCAAGCAAATACTTTGTTACCCATATTGGCATGTATATATTGTCAAGAAAAAAGGTTCTATCATGAGCCTAAAGGATTTTTCTATTTTGATGGGGAGATTTGCTTGGTCTCAAATGGTGTTCCTGATGATCTCTATAGGTCATTCACTTCTATAGGCTGTTCGCTTCTAATTCAGAAGAATCAATAAGTTTTTCAAATATATTTTCACTAATAATAACAGATTTGCATGCACATCCTTTGGTATCAAATATGACCAAAATTTCTGTAAAAGAAACAAGCACATATACACATTCAAGGTTTAAGGCCAAGTGTACCATTATATAAATGACTTGCTGCCATCAAATGATCATCCTTCATATTTGCAACTATATTTCTTTGATAGTGAACATGAAGTAGAAAATAGACTATATAATTCAGATCGATTAAACATATCCATTTTGACCTAAATAAGATATATTAAAACTTAACCCATATTGTGCATTCTTTCGTACTCTTAAGAATATACCAAATTTGAAAGATCTCTATATTTATATAAGATTAGATGCTGCATTAGACCAACATGTCTATAATACTCCTTGAGCTTCACAAGTAGCTGCAATATGGGTTGAAGATGATAGTTCAAGAGACCATAGTAGTCAGGACATTATTGTTTATAGTCATTTTGGGAGTAGTCATAGGGTACAATACTACTTTGGCTGTTATGACCCTTTACAATATCCTTTGTTATTCCCCTATGGAGATATTGGTTGGCATCAAGGAATACAAAGAGTTAAAAAGGGAAAGAAATATTTGCCTTCTCAAGTTGAAGTACAAATTAATCAATGTGAATCAAGCTCTGCAATAGAACTAATTAACAAGGAAATGAAAGGTAAACATTATCTTAAATATCGGTGTTGTTGCTTATAACATAGCATATAGGATTATTTAGCTTCTAACATTATGCACCTATATTTTCAGTATTAGAGAAGAAGAAGAAAAGAGGTGTGGTCTCATGCCGTGAATATTATTGCTATAACTTACAAATAAGAGCTTTCATCAAATCAATCTTGTTGCATTCAGGTTAGCTCTTTCAACAATATGTTGTTGACATGCATATCAAAATTGAAACAACAAGATTAGATTATTTTTGAAACAAGTAAGATGAAATTCAAGCCGAGGCCTATCAAGGGATTATTGGGTGAAGCGCATGGTTCCAAAGTTGGACGTAGAATAATTTTGCCAACTTCATTCATAGGGGGACCAAGGGATATGTGAAAGAGGTACATGGATGCGATGGCATTGTAGTGCTTTATATTTTTCTCACATGTATATATTTGAAGTATGTACATCCTATATACATATGCTATGGTGCCTTCAAAGCACATGTATATACTTATGCTATGGTGCTTTCAAAGCACATGTATATATTTGAAGTATGTTAATATATTATGTTATGATACATTATGTTAGCTATTATAATCTTTGTATTTCTTTTAGATGCAATCAATTGAATGTCTCTTTTGATGGTAAAATACATATATTCTTTTTAAAAATTACTTTAAAAATCAATTGATTTATATTTTTCCTTCATGTTAAAAATATAATTTAAATTTAAATTAAATTAGTATTTTTTTTTTTTTTTTACTAAAGTCAACACATGCCTTGCATGAGCTACCCTAGCTAGTTTATATTTAAATATGAGAAAATGCATTTAAATTTATTGTTTTAGGACTCAAATTATGAGAAAACTCTGCCAAAGCGGATATGGCATTATTGTGAAAAGACTCTAGCAATTAGGAAAAGGAAAAAAGTAGGACAGTCTATTTTTTATCGCCCATTTCACAAAAAGTCATATAGTAAAATCGATTCCATCTTTTTCTGCAAAATGAACCCATTAGTCATCTCTCGGGATAAAAATTATGATTTTTTAAAGGGAAAAGCTAATGAGTGTCTTTAGGATATTGGTTAACAATTCATTTTAGGAAAGTTTTGATATTACTTTTATGGGAAATGAAAAAAGTCGTCAAAACATTAATTATTTTTTTTCTTTCCCCATAGAAACTTTCTTTAATTGGATTATTAATCAATACCCTAAAAGAACTTGTAATATAATTATTTTAGGATACATGGCCACTAGATAGAATAAGGGTCTGTTTGGGATCCGTTTATTTTGTTGAAACTGAAAACTTTTTGTTGAAAGTACTTAGATAAAGGTAAAAGTTACCCGAAATAGTACAGTGAGACCCATGAATAATACTAAAAAGTACAGTGGCATTTTGCCAACTTATTTTACTATTTAGCTTATTTTTGTTACTATTCATAGGCTTTATTACAATTTTTGATATTATTTATGAGTCTTACTATATTATTTCATTAACTTTTATCTTTATCTACAAGATTTTTCAAAGAAAAAATTTTAGTTTCAAAAAAATAAGCAGATCCCAAACAGACCTTAAGTTGTTTCTCAAAAGATAGAATAAGTTTAACTGTTTAAGCATATAATTTTCTTTTATGAATTTTTTCATAATTATTGAGCTAATATAGTTATGGATAACAATAAAAATTATATAAGGTACATGTGAGAGTCATGTTGGCTTTATGCAATTTAAAAACTAAAGATAATAATTTTATGTGAGACATTTTCTTATATTCTAATAAAAAATTAATAATATTTTCTTTTCAAAAAAAATTTAATAATTTTTATATAATGTTTTTTTATTTACATTGATTTTTCTTGTTAGTTAAGTAATAATCGATATAAATGCACCAAAAGGTTCTCATATTTTGGGCCCAAATTCATTTTAGTCCCTACTTTTTTATTTTACTGCTTTTAATCCCCAAAATAAAAAATATGTTCTATTTTGGTCTTTATCTTCATTTCACTAATGGAAACAACTTGTGTAGTAGATGGCAAAAAAAAAAAAAAAAAAAAAAAAAAAAAAAATTATCCTATGTGGCATTACTAACCTATCCACTTCAATTTCCCACCACATTTAGAGTCATGTGAGTGACTCACACGTTTGGCTAACAATTGTGAACCCAAAACCCTAACAACCAAATTTCATATTAAAGCTCCTCCCCCACGACATAGCACAACCTATACCTCCAATTCACGATCGAAGCTCATCACTCATTCCAAACACCAAATCTCATCATCGATGACTCATCCCATCGATGGAATCAAGCTCATCAATCGGTGTAAGTCTGAGGAGGAAAGCACCAATGAAGTGCTTCTGTTCTAGAAAAACCAATGTTAGTGGTATCATGGACATTAGACAATTTTAGCAGAAGGTTTTACGGATGTCCTAAATACTGGGTATTGACCGATATTAAACATAGATGTTTTTTTGTAAGATTTTGTTGCAATTTTGGGTTGAAGATTTTATGGGTATTACACAGTAATTTTTAGCTTTGGTTTGCATTTCAAGTGCAAGTGTAATTTTTTCCAATGGCATGAAGATGAGATTTGTGAGAGTGGAAAGGTGCTTATCCTAGAGCAGAGGTAGGATTATCACACTTGAGGTTGAGGTTGCATATTGCAAGAAGATAGAGAAGTTTTTCACACTATGTTTGGCATTGTCATTGGTGATATGTGGGGTTTGTCTTTTTGTGATTCTATCTATGGTGGGTTAGATAGGTGGGGTGGAAAAAATGATGTAGTTGTGAATGTATGTAGCTTTTGGCTGTCAATTTGTTTCCAATTAGCAATGGAACACCTACAAATTAGGATGTACTTGTAATTTGAATGAATTGGAAAACTTTCTCTCCACATGTGCATACTGCAGTGTTGTTCTATTTAAAGGTAAGTGGTGTGAAAGTCCTAATAGTTATCGTGGAAGATCACTCATAAAACAACTCAAATAAGATTTGCACAAACTTGCTGCAATGAAATTTGTCATACAATCACAACAAAGATGTTTCAAAATCACTAGAAACTTTCATTGAATAAATTTCTAGCCAATGTCATTCTATTCATAAAATCACTAGAAACTTTCATCCCATGAACATTAAAGCCCTAATAAATTTTAGCTGCTTTTAATTTTACCTTGTACCAAAATATTTAACCAAATAGAGGCTATTATTCAACCATTGACAATTTGGGATGGAAGTGAGTTTTCAGTTTAATGATTTTGGAGGAATGGAAATGAGTTTTCAGTTTAATGTTTTCGAAGTTTGGTATCTATTGTTTCATCTCTAGATTCAAGAAATGTTTGATGATGGTGGAAAAGAGGGATTAAGAGAGGGATTTATGGTTTGATTGTTTGATTTGGGGTTTTAATTTGTCACATGATTCGGGTAGTTGATTAGTTAGTCACATGAGGGTCATGTGACTTTAAATGTGGTGGAAGGCGACGTGGATAGGATAGTAATGACACGTATGATTACTTAATTAATTTTTTAATTTTTCGTCTGCCATGTAGGTTGTTTCCATTAGTGAGATGATAGAAAAGACCAAAATAAAAAGCGCTTTTCATTTTCAAGACTAAAAAGGGTAAATTAGAAAAGTAGCAACCAAAGTGGAAATGTGCCCAAAATTTGGGAACCAAAAGTGCATTTACGCCATAAAACTATTAATGAAAATTTTGTTAAATCTCTCTCTCTCTCTCTCTCTCTCTCTCTCTCTCTCTCTCTATGTTTGTGTGTACGCGCACAATGCTTTTTCCATATATTCTTAGGATGGGGAATTACCACCATTTTTCTATTGAGGAAAAAAAACTCTTATGTGGGAAAAAGGAGATGGGGACCATTCTTTCATACTTGCATAAAATACCTCTTCTAGCAATATTATGGGTAACAAAATTTACTTCTCTAAATGTATACCAAATCAACTAATTAGAGAAGGAATTGTTTGGCTTCTCTTAGAACATTAGCATTGGAGAATACTAATGCCATATCTAAGGGAAATTTGGCATTTGCAGCCTTAAAATCATCTACATCAGAAAATTGTAAAGGCAAGTATTGTAAATTTTTTGCAATACTTGCTACAGTGTATTCTAAAAAAAAATTAATATTTTATCTCTACTCTATCTCCTCTGTCTCTCATTTCTCTCATTTTTTCTGATCTCTTCTCTCTCTTCCGTATCCGCTTCTCCATCCGCTCTCTCGGCTCTACTCTCCATCTGTTCTCTAATCTCTCTCATTTTTTTGAATGGGTTTGCTCCGATGGCTCTGGTGATGATTTTTTTTTTAATGGGTTTGCTCCGGAGGCTTTGGTGATGATTTTTTTTTTTAATGGGTTTGCTCCGGAGGGCTCGGTATCTCTACTCTGTCTCTCTCTCTCTCATCTCTCATTTTTCTGTTCTCTTCTCTCTCTTCCATCCCTGCTTCTCCATCTGCTCTCTCAACTCTGCTCTCCATCTACTCTCTCATCTCTCTCATTTTTTTGAATGGGTTTGCTTCGGTGGCTCTGGTGATTTTTTTTTTTTTGAATGGGTTTACTTTGGTGATGATTTTTTTGAATGGGTTTGCTCGGTGATAATTTTTTTTTTGAATTTTTTGAATGGACTTGCTCCGGTGATGATATTTTTGATAGGTGGCTTGGGTTTCAAGTTGATGGCGTGGGTTTCAGATCGGTGGCTTGGGTTTGTTGATCGGTGGATTGGTTTGATGGTTTGTGTGTGTGGCTCTATTGATGGTTTGTGTTTGTGTGTGTTGCTTTGTTGCTGGTTTGTGTTTGTGTGTGGCTCTTTGTTGCTAGTTTGATGTTTGTGTTTGTGTGTGTGGGTGTGGCTATAGGTTTGGATAGGTTGATCGGTATATCATGGGTGTGTGTGTGTCGTGTGTTGAACCGGTGCTAGAGATTGAGAGAGAGGAATAAAAATGGCTGTTGGAAAGCCTAGGAAAGCGGTTGGAAACAAAATAATAAAGAAAGGTTAAAAAATAATATTTTAATAAAAATAGAGTTTTGGGATGTGAAGATATTGTAAAATAGTATGGTATATTGATAAAGTGGTGTTTTAGAATGGTAAAATAGAATAGCATTGGAATTTTCCAATGCTAATGCTCTTATAAAACAACCAAAGCTTAAAATAGAAGTAAAAACAAAAAAGAAATTAATACATAAAACACAGAGCAATCCACATGGTAGACTGTAAATGGTGGACAAAATACTTAAATTACTCTATGACATGCCATGATTGCGAGAATATAAAATCGAACACAAAAAGTGAATACAAGAAAAGTATCTATTTTATTTTTTAGTTGACCAATATATGACTTCACTCAAAAGGATCAAGTCTGTTGTTAAGAGCAGAATAGGATTTGGGAGTTTGTTGTAGCTGGGTTCGTGGTTAGTTAGGCCTCCTGTGATTATGGAATTGAGAAGAGAGAATTAAGAGAGTGGAAACAACTTGTACATTCCTATTCAATGCTTTCAAAGTATCAAAGTCATGGTTATGTACAATTCCTTGCCTCACTCACTGTAATATCAGAAACTACTTGTACAACTGTCATAGCCTCTAGTAACTAACAACCAACAAACTAACTCCTTCTGTAACTGACTCTTGATGACTGTGCAAACCTTCCTTGTGCAAACCTTCTTAGCTACTGTGAGACAGCCTTGGCTGATGAGCTGATTGATGAGCCGGTGTGATCTTAACATCTGTTAAATGCTACTGAGGCCTGATTTTCCTTCATATAAATATTTATTGTGCCACACTCACCTTCAATCACATTAAATATGATTAAACATGTCCTCAACACTTATTATTGCTTTAGCCTTTAGGAATGCCATCTAAGAGCAATCAATATGATCAAACTTGTTCCCAACCCTTATTATTGCTTTAGCCTTTAGGAATGCCATCTAAGAGCAATCAGTTAAAAAAATTTAGTTTTTAACAACTCAAAAACTTACTTTTATCTATTTTAACCATAAACTTTGTAATACATTTAATATCAAAACTTCTATTTTAACATCACATTAAATTAATATAAGCAATCCAATTAAATAATATATCCCTACAAATCGGAACCTCCCAAAACCGACCACCCAAAACCACATCCCTGCAAATCAGAACCACCAAAAAAAAAAAAAAAACCACATCCAGCAACCCCTGCAACCAAACCCGGCAAAGATGAGTCTTTCCCACCAACACTGGAGGCAAAAAAACCCCCACAAAACCTCAACCACCTTGAACCCTCTGTGACCCATTCCAAACTCACCTGAGACCCACGGCCAGACCATTTGAGACCCACCTGAAACCACACCATCTGCAACCCACGAAACCTCACCTGAGACCCGCGGCCAAACTCACCATCGTACCCATGAACCCATAACACCAACCCAGAATGCCAACGCTGCACCCACCCACCAATCCGACCACCACAAAGTTCAAACCCATATCACAACCAACAAAACCGACCCACCATACCAAAACCCAGCAAGCCACAAATCACAAAACCACGAATTCGATCTCACCTCACCAAGTCAGACCCATGAATCCCACCTCACCAAGTCAGACCCATGAATCAGACCCACGAATTCAATCTCACCTCTTGACCACGAGTTAGACCCAGAAATCAGACCCACGAATCCAATCTCACCTCTTGACTACAATCGCCGAACCACGAAGCACAAACAAAGTCATAGGAGAGAGCAAAGAGAAAAAGGAAGAAGTGAGAGAGGAAAGAGATGAGAGAAGAGTTTGAGGGAAAGAGACCGTTGGTGATTAAAAAATTAATTTTTGTGTTTACCTTCGTGCTATAGTGGGCTGTTGGGCTGTTAACAGCCCACTGTAGCGTGAAGCTAAAATATAGCCACAAATTTTAGCTATAACAACTCTACTGTAGGACCTTTTTCGTTGGTTGAGATCTAAAATAACTCAAAAGTTATTTTAGCATCTTTATTGGGTCCGTTTGGATTGAATTTATTATTCCTAAAATTGAAAATTGAAAATTGAAAATTAAAAACACTGTAGTAAAATAATTTTTAAATGTGTGAATAGTGTTGTGGGACTCATGAACAGTGCATGAACAGTGTTTTTTGTCCCCATACATAGTAAAATCACATGTTCACGCCGAGAAAAAAAAAAAAAAAAACAAAAAACATAAAACGTGAACGCAGGTTTGAGTTGAAACCAAACGGGCACATTGTGAGTACTCTTAGCTAAGCATACCCTCAGTTAACCAAAGAAAACAATCTTTTGACATGCCCAAATTTTAGGGATCTACTGAATTTACCATCGGATAGCTACGATCGGCTCCTAAGTAGGCCTTGGTAGCACGGAACATTCTTCTTTCCTTCATATAAGAAGGTATCTTCTCGACTTGCAGGGGTAGCTTGATGCAGTTGGTGGTCTAAGGTGAAAATTGATTATCTTGTTTTATATGCAAAATTACTATTAATTAACATGAACCTCATAGATTTTTTTTTTTTTCCTTTTTCAGAAAGTTTATAGATACAAAAAATTTGACAAAACTTTTTACATTTGTTGATGTAAGAGATTGATAGTGGTAAGTAAAAGAGAGATGTTAGTGATGGACCTAGATGAGAATTAATAGAAATTTGCTAACTTAACTATTGTGAAAAATGTTGTGAATTTTTTTGTGTATTGCTTTGCTTTTAGAAGTGCTACATTCACAATATTTTTCACAACAATCCTAGGTGTTAGGTTACTTCTTGTTTTCTATTTGAGCCCACCATTAAAATTTTGTTTTTGCTAATCAATAAATGACAAATAACAACCTGCTACTTAGGATTTTTGTAAAAGTGTTATGAAAAATATTGTAAACGTAGCATTTTTCTTTGTTTTTCATTTTGTAAAGTTGTTATTTACAACCATATTGTGTTGGCTTTAATTTCGTGCCAAATTTGATTGTAATTCTGTTCAATTATTTTTTCCTGTATTTTATGTGGGATTTTATTGTAAGGTTGTGTGTGAGAGAGAGTGTGAAGACTCATGCTTTGTGTTCCACCATGTCTTCACCTACACTATATATACCCTCATTACCCACATATTGTAAGGAGTGCTTTTCAGAGAGAAAACCCTAACATATACACTTGAGAGTTAGAGATTGTCATATCCACAATCATCTACACATTTCCTTGTGGTTTTCCTCTACTCCTACCTCTCCATCTCTAAATCGTTGAGAGGTTGATAGCCCAAATACTTACCACACCCAATCTGAGTGTCAAGTGAGTTTTTGGTGTTGTTGGGAAACATTGGAAGAAGCCAATTGTTGACGGATGCAATCGGGCTGAATTGTTTGATCCGGGAAAGCTAGAGAAGACAAGGCTTCGTCAAGTCAGTTGGTAGCAGGAGCTTGGAGGGTTCGAGTACATGAGGTAAACTAGGCTTGGAGGGTCTTTTGTTATTCGTGTACTCCAACTTATTCTCTAGTGGATCGATTTACTGCTTGTAGGGCGGCGGAGAGGTTTTTCACCTAATTCTTGAGTTTCCTCTTTGATAACACGTCTCGATGTTATCTTGTGTTTGCATCCTTCTTCCCTATTCTTTTAGCTTTCTCTTTTATTGTTGATTTTTGATGAATATGGCTTAGAGTAGTTTTATCGTTTGTTCGCACGCATTTACTCTTATTTCGTACTTAGTTTAAGTTAGAATAAAAGCAACCGAGCCGTAACTTTTAATTGGGGGTCTAAACAAGCTCCTGTGTATTCACACATATTCGAGCTTTCACATTTGATAAAAAATATTATTTTATTTATTAGTTAATATTCAGACTTAATTAATACTATTACAATGAAAGAAATAACCCTAATGGATGAAATTTGGGGGCCTTTTATTTACTTGGGACCTTAGGCGACCATATCAATTAATTATAACATTGAGTCGGCACTATCAGCATGAATCAACCTTGTTCAATCACAACAGACAATTTCCCAAATGTTCCATCCCTTCTTAAATCACTTGTTACAATTAGTCTTGTTTGTTGGAATTGCAAACCATAAAGAATCAACGTTAGGTTAAATCAAGGTGACATAACCCAAGCAAACTAGGCCTCTAACTCTAGTTTGTGTAGATCCCTTTTTCAAACCAGAATTTGAACTTGTGGGCAAACAAAGCACAAACTAAAAAAGACTATGAAAATGAAAACTAATATCTATTATATTGGTGGTAATTACTGTAATTTTAAGAAATTTTTTTTAAAGAATTTTTAGAAGATATTAAATTCTATAAGAATGTGGTGTAAAACCCAAGATTTACTTCTCCAATTCCAACATGTCACATTATCATATTACATATTAAATAATAAGTACAACCACACTCAATCAATTCTTATACCCATTTGAAAATATAACTTAACTATTCATTTATTGAGATGTTATTATGTGTGGTAGGATCTATTTGTTGATACTTCATTTTGCAACCCGCATTTAACCTCACCTAGAGGGTAAAAGGGTAATTTTGCCTTGGAAATATGCATTTTAATTATGGTCATTAGATCCTTAATCTCATTTCACCAAAATGATCTTGATGTTGTAACAATCAAATTCATTGGTCATAAGCCCTAATTGGACTACCAGATTGAAAGTTATCATCAAATCAAGTTTTAATGGTTGAGATGTACTATTACAAATTAAGTCCGACTATATGTGATTATGAAAAATTGATTTCAATTGGTTATAAATATAATCAATTTGAAATCAATGATATGTTATAATTTGATTTGTTAGGATTACATTTTGTAGTAGGGTTGCACACATCTAATTAACTAGATAATTAAACATTAATTATTTAATGAGTAATTTGTGCAATTATCTTTTAATTAGGGTAAATTTGGAACTAATTAAGTCTGAAATGAAAGTAATTGCAGCCTATTAATGTTAATTGGAAACTAATTTGGGAACTATTAATGCTAATTATGCTGAAATTGTTTTCTAACAAATGACCTTTGCTCTTCATTTCGTTGATATCTCTCAGGATATTTTAAATTTGTGAATGAGGTTAATTTTCCTAAAAATTAGACATCTAGGGCTTTAATTTGAGCACAAGACTGAGATAATTTCGATCAAAATTGAGTAAGATATGATTTTTTGAAGTTGGCTCTACAGATCGAATTTTGTTTGCTCCTCACTCCCACCAATCTCTACATTTGATGCACCAGTTTTCCCCAAAGGCTAAAATGAGGTCTAGGTTCATGATTCTTTGTCAACCCTCATTAGATGGCATTCCATTCATATTTCCTCAACTACTACTATATAAACCCTCATTCTCCTCTATTCCAAGACACCAAAACCCCCTCTCTTCTCCTCTCTTGAGTTCTAGTGAAGTAGAATAGTCTTGTCATATCTTGGTCTTCCTGAGACTCAAGGTATTGAGTGAAACTCAGTCTCCCTCTCCTAGTTCTTCTTTTTTCCTTTACCCTTAGGACTTCCACCAAGAGTCTTCTCTTCCACCGTATGGATATTGCATGAATGTATAATCCTTTTTCCTAACTGGTTTTTTATGTTGCCATGATGTGAGCTTAAGATTAAAACATGATAGTAATTATTTAAATTCCCTTGAATGTGTTTGCCATTATTTATGAGTATTGAGGATGCATAGTCAGATTCACTTAGAATTTCATCTAATGGCCAATTAAAAAGAGTTGGAAGTAGAACTAGGTGGGATAATTATTGTTTTGCAAAATTAGGAGGGTATGACAATGGATGATAGGCAATATTAGGTGTGGGTTCTTGCGAGGGCTGGCTATCATGTGGGCTAGTGGGTTGACAAGTGTTGCCATCATATTCATTCATAGTAACTTCATAACTTCTCATTGGTTGGGTCATCACAGTTAGAGTCATACCATTCATAAGTCACATCCCCCATGGCACCATTCGCGTCATGACCCTTAGCATCATTCCCTACATCCACCAAATTACCACCCTCCTCAAACTCATCATCAATAAGAGCATCATCCCCATCCTCCACATCAACATCATAATCATCATCATCAACATCCACATCCACATCCTCCACACCAATACCACAACCAACCAAATTTGCAGCATCAACAACACCGACATCCCTAATAAACATTTGTTTTTGAATAGGGGTTTTATGTTCTACATAAATGTCTATTTTAGGATCAATGGGGTCAAGACACTTAAATAGTTCCTAAGTATTAGCATCATTGGACAAATATCTTGGACCATTGTGAAGATCGAACCCACTCACAACAAAATAAATCTGGACATAATCCGATACCCCCAACTCCACATCATAATGCTTAACCTCTGGTATAGAAAAGCAGTCTAAATCCACATAATCACAAACTTTCACCTTACCACCTATATACTACCTCTTAATCGAGTGGTGTAATACTCCATTATAATAAATAAACAATGTTAAATTTCGACCAAGCATCTTTCCTATGACAGTTGTAAATTAAAAAGGCAACACATAGAACAACACAAGTATTTTAGTCAACAAAGACAGTGTTAAGTACCCCACACACACCAAAATATCAGTAGAAAAATATAGTGCTAATTGCTAAGTACCCCATGTAGTAAACAACTCCAAGTGTGGACCAAGTTATTTCGAGATAATAAAACTCCATGTGAAGATGTTTAACAAACAGACAAATAAGTAGATTATCCACCAAAAAAAAAAAACAAAAATATAAGATAGATTATCCCAAAACATTTAATCTCACCCATTAGTCAACAAAATCCAACATAAACAAACAAATGAAATAAAGTTACTCTTCAATAGAAAAATTCACTAGCTTTAAAGAATGCACCGCAAAATCTAACACAAAACCCATCTACTACTAACTATACCCAAAATAACGCAAAGCAAAAATTTTGGGTTTTTTAACTTACCCAAATCTATACTTGGTCGGAGCCGAAGCCAGAGCTACCTCTTGAAGCGGCAGAGTAGACCCTAACCTGCCGGAGCAGATGGAGACACTGCAAATTCCCTCTTCTCATTTCCGATCTCTCCTTCCCCTTTCTCGATATCTCTTTCTCTCTCGGTCTCGGTCTCGATCTTTCTTTCCCTCACAATTTCAAATATCTCCCTTTCTCGTCTCTCTCGGTCTCTTTCTCTACCCCAATCGATCTCTCACTCTCTCTCTTTCCCCCTATTTGTTTCTCCCCCAAATTTCTCAATTAGGGTATCAGGATAGTTTTTGAATTTCACTGGGCAAGAGAACGACGTTGTTCCCCGAGCCCTTAGTTTTTTTTATTTATTTTTTTTTATTTTGTTTTTTTGGTTAATTAATGTTTTTCAGTAAAATTAAATTAAGAAATAAAAAAAATCCAAAACAACATCGTTTTGTTTAGTAAATGGCAACACTTAACCAAAGGATAACGAAGGATTGAGTTGACAAATTTGAAACTTAGAGGATTGAAATAACAAAACTGAAACTTAGAAGACTCAAGTGACAAAAGGTAAAACTTAAAGGGTTAGTTTTAGATTTTAGCCTTTATTTTATGTCTTTAATTCTTGACCCCTTAGGGCCTAGACTAAAATCAACTTGGGCTTGTCATTGGACCTCCGTAATAGGTATTCGGGAAGAACATATATATGTAAATGTTTATGTTGCTAGTTTCTTTTCTTATTTATCAAAATTGTTGAATATAATAAGCTAAACTATAGTGTAGCACTATAGCCTTTGTTCAAAGATGATTAAAAATGTAGCACAATAGGCAAGATTTAAGAGAAGAAAGCAAAGCTGTGTCGTACTATGTGATGAACACGGACCAGAAACATACAGACATGGAACTTGACCCATTGCTAAAAAAGGGAAATTGACATTTGTTTTCTCTTTTTGGGAAGCATGGGTTTTAGGGTTTTGAAAGTTATAAATAATAAAAGGATACAAGGGTAGCCACGCTATTGCTTGCTAGAAAACCTTTTTTTTTTTTTTTTTTTTTTTTTTTTTTTTTTTATTTTTATCAATTTTTGAGAGTTTTTATTTTCTATGGAAGCTTAATTAAGAACCTAAGTTAGGGTTAGGGGTGAATCCCCAATCTTATAAGTTGTTCACTTATCAATCCAAGCATGTCTATAACATTTTGATTATTGAAATCAATTGTTCTCTTTTCATAATTGTTTTGTTAGAATGATATTTAATCGCTAATTCTTTCATAAGTATATTCTTCAATTTTCTTATTGTTAGAATAGGGTTTTATAATCTCTCTAGCAAAATGTGGTAATCTTATTAGATATTACTTTTGCCATAGTATTGCCTCCAGGGTATGCAATTTTCTTGAGTTTTTCTAGCAAAACTATTATTTTCTAGACTAAATCGTTGGAACAATTGATGAATATAATCAACTAAAGAGTGTTTTATTAATCAAGTTTTTTTTCTAAATTTTCCAATCAAATAGTTTATGTGTTTACTTATCCAATTGTGCACTAAAATTGGATTGGTAGTGAATGCTTAACGATATAGATATACAAACCCCGGTGCCCTAGTGTTTTTAATTATTGAATTTTACCAAACTTTATTTGTGCTAGTTTAAATAATATTTTTCTATATATTATTAGTGCTTTTGATTTTTTTTTTCCTTTTCTCGGTGGAATGATAATCTTTGTTACACTACAATTTCCATTACAAAATTGTAAGAAATCAGTGCCAATGTCTAATCACAAGTCAAAACTTAGTGCTCGAGGCGTTAATGATAGTCAACCTTTTTTTTTTTTTTTTTTTTTTGAGAAAGATAGTCAACCTATTTCTCAATTTGTAAATGAAGAAAGATTGGTGGAATTGAGCTATAGTAGTTTTAGTAATGTCTTAATCAAAGAAATTTAGCGAAGGGGATTGGGCCTAGTGTATCCCAACCTGGATCACAAAGAACCTTTGGGTCGGGACCCAAGCACTATCCATGGGCTTGCGGATGGACCCAACTAAGCAAATCAATTCGAAATGAACTTCTCTCAAACATGGTAGGGACCTTTGGAATAACTTTTTGGTTAAACAAAAAAGTATCATAGACTTGCCTGTTACATGTGCAGATCACATGTTGTAAGGGGGTGGTCTTGTTCATTCCCTTTGACATAACCTAAGCATCTTTCACATGTAAGATAAACCTACACAACCCACACACACCTTTGACTTAATGAACACCCCCAACTAAAGCCCAATAAAAAATCCAAATTTGCATATCCAAGCCCATCACACACAGCTACCAAAATAATTAAGTTCACTAGTCCCCTTTGTCAAATGAATAGTAATGTATACGTAACAAATGCATAAACAATAATTGTAAGTTTATACATATATCGCAAAAGAAAATTGATATATTTGGTAAAAAGCAACATAGATCGATCATGAGAAAGTCCGAATCACAACATACTAACATAGTGTAACTTAGTAACAAATTACAGATACTACTTTTATTATTGAAAATCTGCTATCAGCTCCTTTTGAAACGAATAATAGAATTAGAATATCACACAAAGATTGATATATTTGGCTGCAAATTACAATACAGTGACACTTTTTTTTTGGATATAAGTCATAACTTCATTATACAGAAGCACAGGAAACATTCAACCACCACACACATACACCTCCAAAAAAGGAAGGAGGGAGAATTTATTACAACACATACTAGACCTAATCACAGTAGCAAACTTTGCATGAGCATGGACAACAGAGTTTCCATCTCTTAAAGCCAAAATAAATGAACAAAATTCAATTGCAGAAATTCATAATTAAAACGTTGATATATTTGGTAGCAAATTATTACAACATAATAAAACATTGAAACTACGTCACCATTGTACAAACAACTTTTTTTCTTGAAATTTGGCTCTCAGGAGTCCTGAAATATGTAAATAGTATCATGGAGAGCTATTCTCAGACTGAGTTTCAACAGGAGTTGCGCAACACTGACAACAAGAGCCAGGTGGTGCAGGTGTGCAACAAACACAAGCAGGGCATATTGGTCCCGAAGCTGCAAGCAAAACAAAAATGAAAATCAAACTTAAAATCTTGTCCCGGTTAGTAAGAGTAACACACATATATATATATATAAACATTGATGATGAATTATTTATATATATACCTCGTTGAGTAAACCTAACTGCATCACATGTTGATATCGGGGACAAGATGATGGCAAATATGAGAAGGGTCACCAAACTAGAACTCAAAGCCTTAGCTGCCATTGCTTATAAGAAAGATATATTTGCTAAGATGAACAAAATATGGCGTAGGGTGAACCCTATATATAAAAGATTTGTGGGGGGTTTTAGTTTTTTAGAAACACATATTTTAACTAGATTGGTATGGGAAATGCCGCATAGTTTGAATGTAATGTTTGATTATTCGTGGGATGAATGGATGAAATCTTTGTAACATTTTGCAATGTCATCTTCTTGAATTTTATACAATTAATGGAGTGAATTAATGGACTTCGCCATATTCAATATTTTCTTCTTTTGACTTGACTGAAGTTATGATTTCTATTTTATAGTTTAAACTTTTCAACTTTCAAGGGCATTTGAGCTGTCGATAAGCTTAAGCTTTGGTTGTTTTCATATTTTAAATTAAAGTCAAACTCAAGACTTGAAGAATTGATAAGTACCCTTACCAGCTGCTATTATAAAATTTACATCATGAATTGAATTATGAAGAATCAAAATAAAAGTCTTGAGAAAACAGGTTTTATAAATGTGTCCCCCCTATTCGATTTCGTTTTATAGTTCTTGAATATTTTTTTGTTGAATGATCGAGCACCTCATTATAAATATTTTAAAATAATACTAAAAGAAGAATTATTGAAGTAGAGAATCCACAGAGAACCAGCAATAAAAGTCTATAAAAGACATAATAATAATAATAATAATAATAATAATAATAATAATCTCAGAGGACTCTACCCAAATCGTAAGCAAGGAAGAGCCTTGTTTTGTATAGAGTTACAAAATTGACCACCACTTTCTATTCTAGTTTTGATCTCCGGTCTAATTTTCCTAAGTATGACCTTCATAGATTAACCCTTCCTCCATTTCGGTTTGTCTATAGGAACAAAATATTTTGATAACAGCCTATTTCAATATACCATTTCGATATAACTATTAAAACAAATTATACTTTATATATATATATATATATATATATATATATATCAAAATCAAGTAATGCACATTCTTAATATCTTCATTACATAATATAAATATATAACATGTCAACTGTTCAACTATAAGTAAAGAAATATTAATGAAAAAAATTATGTCATATGTGAGTAAAGTTAACAAGAAAAACACATTCTTAAAGGAAAATAATAATAAATTTTCCAAGGGAGACAGTTCCACCTAAATTTTCCATGAAAGACGCATCATACACTACCTGATAGCCATATCGAAGGAACAAACTCAACAGTGTCATTTAGATGCCAATAGTCATGCCAAGGGAGACAGTTCCACCTAAACGTGCCATGAACTTGATGACTGGCCTTGTTATTTATCTTGATTTCAAAATCTTCCTCAAAGACCAAGAGAAATCTGAGGGAATAGTGCCTACCCCAATGGCTCTTTCCTTTAAGAAGATTCAAGTGAACTCATGTCATATTGACCTTGCATGAGTAAATAAATTTCAAAACAAATCCCATAATAGCAGCCTTATTCTACTCCTCTAATCTAAAGACAAATTGAGAAACTCTGTGTGTGTTTGGTTCCGGCGTTGCGTTTCTTTGAAGCCGCGTTTCTATTTTTTTTATTTTTTTTTTACGCGTTTTGTTTTGGAGTAATTGCCATTCTTGTTCATTGAACAAGAACCGCAAATGTTGACTTTTCGCAATGAATAGTGCACATATGCACTGTTCACGGACCCACAAATTACACTTTTTATCAACTTTTTCATAAAAAATGGGTTCCACGGTACTATTCACACATTTAAAAATTATTTTGCTAAAGTGTTTTCAGTTTTCAGTTTTGAGTTTCAGCAAAATAAGTTCTATCCAAACACACCCTCTATCTCAAGATGCGTTAGAGAGAGATTTTGTATTTACATATATAGGTGGAATACATGCTGAATCGGTGAGAATTTAATACACAGTAGCTGTTATATTACATTGTTAGCGGCTGGAATTGTGGAAGATATGATGCAGAGAAGAGTTGATTCAGAAGCTTTCCAAATCTGTTGCAGCAGATTCTGCAGTAGCTTCCATATCAGCACCTTTCCAAATCTGCTGATGTTGACTTTATTGTAAATTCCATCTGTTATGTTTTCACTCCCCCGCAAACTATGACGAGGGTCAAACACAAGGCCCAGTTTGAGTCTTAAATCAAGGAATAATACCTTGGATAGGGGCTTGGTGAAAATGTTTGCCAGTTGGTGTTTGGAAGGAACAAAATAAGTTTCAAGAGCACCAAGAGCCACTCTTTCACGTACGTTGTGATAATCTAATTCAATGTGCTTTGTTCAACCATGGAAGACAGGATTCATAGTCATGTATAATGCATTGAGATTATCACAATGTAAGATAGGATGGCATAGCAATGGGATACCAAGATCTAGAAGAATGAAGCATAGCCAAGTTAATTATGCTGCAATGGAGGCCATAGCTTGATATTCAGCTTCAACACTCGAGCGGGCTACTGTGGATTGTTTCTTGGCACTCCAAGAAATGCAATTGCCACCTAGAAAGGTACAAAAATCAGTTATGTATCACCTAGTGATTAGGCAGCCAGCCCAATCTGCATCGGAGAATCCATACAAGTCAAAGGTGCTTGATTTATGAATGTTTATCCCAAGGGTAGTGGTGCCACAAACATAGCAAAGAATGCGTTTGACCATCTTGTAATGACCTATAGTAGAAGCATGCATGAATTGGTAGGCAAAGTTGACACTATAGGAAAGGTCTGGTTTGGTAAATGTTAAGTCATCAAGAGCTCCCACCATGCTTCTATAGTGAGATAGATCGGGATATAGCTTCATTGTAATCGATAAGTGTCGTCCTTTTTCAGGCATGAGAGTAGAGATTGGTTTGCATGACTTCATAGAGGCACGACTAAGAATATCCTCAGCATATCGTTTGTTAAGAATATGAAGTGTGAGAAAGACTGAATAGTCTGTATATTGATGTGTGTAAAATAATGTACAATAGAGAGCCTTATATAGGCTAGATATGTGTGCGATACAAGTAAAAGGAGTAAATTACAAATACAAAGATATCTTTGGGCTAAGCCCAATGGGCTAAACTAGTATAAGCTATACACTAACATCCCCCCTTAAACTCGAGGTGGCAAGGAGGAAGCCAACTGGAGTTTGGATATAAGATCTCGAAGACGACTAGGCGGGTGAGTCTTGGAAAAGATATCGGCAGGCTGGTCAATAGAGGAGATGGAGAATAACTTGAGATTTCCTTTCTTAAGATGCTGGCGAGTGATGTGGCAATCGATCTCAATATGCTTAGTGCATTCATGGAAGACATCATTATGAGTAATGTAGATAGCACTACGATTGTCACAATAAAGAGGAGTGGGGTGGGGTCATGGAGCATCCATGTCGCCCAAGAGCCGTGAAGCCAAACAAGCTCACAAGTGGTGTCGGCAAGGGCACGATACTCAGCCTTAATACTAGAACGGGAAACCACATCCCGCTTCTTACTGCGCCACGAGACCAGAGAAGTACCTAACAGGAAACAGAAACCCGTGATAGAGCATCGATTAGTCGGATCACCCGCCCAATCAGCATCTGAATAAGCATGAAGCTCGAGAGAAGACCGAGAGGAGTAATGCAGATCATGATAAAGTGTGCCTTTGACATATCGGAGAATTCTAATAATAGCAGCATAGTGGACAGAACGAGGTGCATCCATGAACTTACTAACCATACCCACGGCATGTGAAATATCCGGACGAGTAACAATGAGATTGATCAAATTGCCAACCAACTGACGATAGCGAGTAGCATCGGATATAGGTTCACCGTCCAAGGGTGTGAGTTTTGCATTGTATTCCAAAGGAGTGGAAACAGTCTTGTTATCGGTGACACCGGATTTGGAGAGAAGATCAGAAGCATATTTAGCCTGGGAAAGATAGTATCCATCAGAGGATGAGGTAACCTCAAGCCCAAGAAAATAGCCGAGAGTGCCCGGATCTTTCATCTCAAAATGCTGACTAAGGAAGTTCTCAAGAGAGCGGATACCTGCAGAATCATCGCCAGTAATAATCATATCATCAACATAAAGAAGAATAAGAGTGATACCAGTAGAGGATCTTCAAACAAAGAGAGCAGTGTCATGAGAACTCGAAGTGAAACCCTGCTGAACAACAATCGAGTTAAACTTTTCAAACCAAGCTCGAGGAGCCCGCTTGAGGCCATAAAGAGCACGGCGAAGGTGGCAAACTTGATTGCCTAAGTGTGGATAGCCAAGGGGTGGTTGCATGTACACTTCTTCATGGAGGTCTCCATTGAGGAAAGCATTTTTCACATCCATTGATAAAGAGGCCAACGGCGAACAGCAACCACAACAATGAGACATCTACGGATGATGTAAGACGAGCAATATGAGCAAATGTTTCCTTATAGTCAATACCATACTCCCGAGTAAAGCCCTTGGCAACTAGGCGAGCCTTGTATCGTTCAACAGATCCATCGGCCTTGGTCTTGATCTTGTAAACCCACCTACAACCTACTACAGATCGACTAAGAGAGGCAAATCAACCATATCCCAAGTGTGGTTCTTATGAAGGGTATCTAATTCTTCATTCATAACTTGCTGCCAAAGAGGGTCAGTATAAGCCTCACGATAGGTGTGAGGTTCATAGAGAGTGTCAAGAGCAAAAGAACAATGATAATCAGTGAGATAAGGGGGAGGAATGCTTACCCGAGTGGAACGACGAAGTTCAGGACCAATAGGAGACTCGGGAGAGGGTGGTGCCATAGGATAAGACAGGCGGGTCATATGTCGGAGACAGAATCGGAGATGAGTCGTCTGGAGAGGCAATCGATCTTTGAAGAATCCTCCACAAGTTCAGGATAGAGAGGGAGGAAAATATCAGTAAAAATGGGAGACTCTGAGGAAGAAGATGTAGGAAGCTGCTGAAGACTCGTGAAAGGACGATGTTCCCAAAACTCAACATGACGGGAGACACGAAGGCGATGAGAAATGGGATCATAGCAGCGAAACCCTTTTTGAGACACACCATAACTAAGGAAACAACATAGACTAGTACGAGGTTGGAGCTTTGTTCGTTCGTGAGGAGGAAGAGAGACAAAGCAAGCACAACCAAAAACCCGAAGAGAGGAGTAGTCAGGAGTTTGATCATAGAGAAGCTCAAATGGTGATTTGTTGTGTGTAGTTGGTGAAGAAATACGATTAATGGTGTGCACAGAAGTGAGTGTGGCCTCACCCCAAAAGCGCTCGGGAAGAGAGGCAGAAATGAGAAGGGTGCAGATAACATCAAGAATGTGATGATGTTTTCGCTCTGCACAACCATTTTGTTGAGAGGTGTAAGGACAAGACCGCTGAGGGAGAGTACCATGTCTGTCTAAAAAGGATAAGAAAGATTTATCATTATATTCTTGAGCATTATCTGATCGAAAGACTTTACCGGTGCAATTGAACTGTGTTTCAATCATTTTATGAAATGTTTGGTAAATAGACACAAGTTCGGACCTATGGTGAAGCAGATAAATCCAAGTATACCGAGAAAAATCATCCACTAATATGACAAAATATTTAGATCTCCCCTTAGTGGGAATAGGTGCAGGACCCTAAATATCAGAATGTATAAGATCAAAAGGGGCGTAAGAAAAGGAGTCATTTTTATTAAAGGGCAATTTTGTTTGTTTGCCAAAATGACAGGAAGTACAATCAAATTTTTGAAACTAAACTGAACCTAAATGACCTTGAGAAGCTAATAATTGAAGACGAGATAAGGATGGATGGCCAAGACGAGCATGCCATAGATCAGGTGAGGAGGTGGTTGTGGTAGCAGCTGCAGAAACAACTTATGAAGGAATCTTCAAGAAATGAACCTCAAACATGCGACCAACCTTACGGCCTGTCCCAAGCACTTGACCCGTCCGGGGGTCCTGCACATCCACACCATGATTAGTAAATAGAAGATCTACGCCTAATTCGCAAAGTTGACCAACAGAAAGCAAATTGAGGGATAACTTTGGAATATGAAAAGTGTCACTAAGGGATAAACAAGGAGAAGAGATTGTTCCTTTATGACTAACGAGGCATAGGAGTTCCATCGGCAGTGTAAATAGTGATTGGATGTTCTAAGGGTGCCTTATCAGAAAATTGGGATTCATCAGGAGTCATATGGTTACAACATGCAGTATCAAAAGACCAAGATTGTTTACCCGAGGTGACAGAAAGGGCAGTGGAAGTGCGGGATAAAACCTGTTGAACAACCGCCTCAATATCGGTCGTAATAAGTGAAGAAGCCAAAGATGGACCTGTAGGAACCGATGGATCTGAAGGACATACAGCAGTTGCCCGAGGAAGAGAAGCTTTATTCTACTCTTGCACAAATTTTTGTAGCTTACGACAAACAGAGATGTCATGGCCTTTGGCACGGCAAAACTTGCAGTGAGTACCTTTGGAAGGCTGAGAGGTGGGACGCCCGGAGTTTATTCACGGCGGAGCGATGAATGCAACAATGGGAGGTTGTGGTGAGGGTGTAGCCAATACATGATCAGATGATGTCATGTGATAAGTAGGCCGACGATTCTCCTTAGAAATGAGCTCCTTTATTGCAGCATCAAGAAAAGGAGTAGGAGACCGGTTAAGTAGAGAAGCCCTAGTAGGCTCAAAATCCTCACGTAAACCCATCATGAAGTGCATAAATCTATGGCGATCCCGATATTTGACAAAAAGCTCAATGTCCTTAGAACACACCAGTGGAGGATCTACAACAAAGATTTGTTCCCACATAGTAGAAGTCCGAGAATAAAAATCAGAAATAGACTGACCTGTCTCTTGGCGCATTTGATAAAACTTTTATTCAATGTGAAACTCCAAGCTTGAATCATTAATGCAGTTATAACGATCGGCCACAAATTTCCAAGCAGCCTCAACAGTTTCAAGACGAGGAAGAAGATTATGAATGGAGGGAATAGAGGTATTGATAAACCAAGATAAGATCATACTTTGAATACTCTCCCATTCCTCTAGACGTTCTTCATAATCATCTGTTGTAATGTTAGATCTTGGAAGACCTTTCAGCAGTTGTGGCTTTGGACTTAGGGTCCTGTCTTGGCTTAGGAATTGAACCAGTCACATATCTCCACGATTTACGACCCTTGAGAAAGACGGTCATATTTTGAGACCATGCATGATAGCTAGTAGAACCATCCAACATGATGGTGATAGGACGTATGATATCTCGTTCACTTTGTTAAGCCATAATGAAGAAAATGACCAAAAAGTGAGATTTAGATACCTCAAATGCAGAAATGGAGCCCAAAATCAGAATCTATGCGAAAAACCGAGCAAGACAGGTCCTATTGAAAAATTTTGACTTGGTCAACGGTCAACGGTCAAAGTCAACAGTCAAGTCAAAGTCAACGGTCAACAGTCAGGTCTGTCAAGTCAACGGATGACGTGTGCTGACGTGGCAGTGTGACATCACACTAGGGCTGACATGGCAGTCCGTGAAACGGCTAGTGCGTGGGGGCGCGTGTGAGCGAGTGTGGTGCGTGGAGGACGTCACGGTTTGGCGCGTGGGGCGCGTGAGTGAGAGTGACGGCTCGTGGCGGCGCGTGCTCGTGAGGCAAAAACTTCAGGTAGCACGTGGAGGCGCGTGTGGAGTGGTTTCTGGCCGTTTTTGGTTGGGTTTTGCTCGGGATTATCTGTTCTGTCACTCAATGCCTTTGCTTTGATAGTTGGATGAGTAGAAAAATGAGATTCGAGAGTTGCTGGGACCGTGGGCGTGACGGCGGTGACTCGCTTCCGACGGTGGCTACTGGATGAAGGCGAGGGCAGTGGAAGAATGCCGGAGATGTCCACGGGAACAGAAAGTCAGAGGAATGGCTCTGATACCATGTTAAGAATATAAAGTGTGAGAAAGACTGAATAGTCTGTATATTGATGTGTGTAAAATAATGTACAATAGAGAGCCTTATATAGGCTAAATATGTGTGCAATACAAGTACAATATATTGAGCTAAGCCCAATGGGCTAAACTAGTCTAAGCTATACACTAACATCGTTGTTGGCAAAGAAAGAGGACATCTTGACGACGGTGAACTTCAATACCAAGGAGATGGTGAAGGAACCCCAGGTCTTTGATGGAGAATTCTTGACCACGTTTGGTAATGAGCCAATTGATGCGATTGGCATCATTACTACCGATCACCATATCATCAACATAGAGGAGTAATATCAGGAAGTCATGTTGTGAGTGACAAATAAACATTCTGGGATCAGAGATGCTGGAATAAAATCCAAGGTTAAGGAGAAATGTACCGAGTCAATCAAACCAAGCTCAAGGAGCTTGTTAAGTCCATACAAAGCACGGCTGAGTTGGCAAACATGAGTTGTATATTTAGGATCAATATATCCCGGAGGTTGTTGCATATAAACTAGTGTGGAAAGAGAACCATGAAGAAATGTGTTTTTTACATCAAGTTGCCTAAAATTCCAACCTTTGACAATTACCACTGTGAGAACAAGGCATATGCTAGCAAGTTCGATCATAGGAGAGAATGTTTTCGAGAAATCAATACCATCAACTTGGTTAAACCCCTTAGCCACCAGCCTTGGTTTAAGACATTCAAGGGAGCCATCTACTATCAATTTAGCTTTGTATACCCATTTACACTAGGGATGGCAATTTTTCCCCGCCTCGCTTGACCCGCCCCTCCCCGCTTCGCCCCGTGTGTGTTTTCCCCGCCCCGCAAAGGTGGTGGGGCGGGGATGGGGCGAAATTTTAGACCCGCTCCATGGGGCGGGGCGGGGATGGGTTTACACTTTTTAGACCCACCCCGCCCCATCCCCAACCCACCCCGCATTAATAAGGGTTAAATTGTAATTTTATTATACCTTAAAACCCTACTATTTAAACAAAAATGTCAACTTATTTTATTCTACCTAACGTGGCTCTACCTCTTTTTTCTCTCTAGCAAAGTTAGAAATAAGGTATCAATTTTAACTTTTTTTTTTGGTCTTTATTAGAAACAAATTTATAAACTATTGAATTGATGATTTTATTCATGATTCATACGGTCTTTCTCAACTTACTTTTCATCATGAAAATAATATAATTTTTTTTAATGAGTTATGGGTTTGTGGCTCTAAATATATGTCCGTGTCATTGTTTTTGTAATTTTGTGTAGGCATTTGGTCGCTTAACAATACTGTTTCTTTAAGCTTGTTAAAATCCATATCTATTTTAGTGGGTTTTTGTTTTTTAATTTTTGGAGACAAGATGATGAGGGTCAGCCGGTCAGGGATAGGTTTGATTGCCAATATGATTCTTTCTTTTTCTATTGATTCTTTTTTGAAATCCACTAGACGGACAGAAAGACTAACCCCTATGAATAGAATCTATAGTGATTTCTATTTTCTACATCATACTAGGGATGGCAATTTTTCCCCGCCTCGCTTGACCCGCCCCTCCCCGCTTCGCCCCGTGTGGGTTTTCCCCGGCCCGCAAAGGTGGTGGGGCGGGGATGGGGCGAAATTTTAGACCCGCTCCATGGGGCGGGGCGGGGATGGGTTTACACTTTTAGACCCACCCCGCCCCATCCCCAACCCACCCCGCATTAATAAGGGTTAAATTGTAATTTTATTATACCTTAAAACCCTACTATTTAAACAAAAATGTCAACTTATTTTATTCTACCTAACGTGGCTCTACCTCTTTTTTCTCTCTAGCAAAGTTAGAAATAAGGTATCAATTTTAACTTTTTTTTTTTGTCTTTATTAGAAACAAATTTATAAACTATTGAATTGATGATTTTATTCATGATTCATACGGTCTTTCTCAACTTACTTTTCATCATGAAAATAATATAATTTTTTTTAATGAGTTATGGGTTTGTGGCTCTAAATATATGTCTGTGTCATTGTTTTTGTAATTTTGTGTAGGCATTTGGCTGCTTAACAATACTGTTTCTTTAAGCTTGTTAAAATCCATATCTATTTTAGTGGGTTTTTTGTTTTTAATTTTTGGAGACAAGATGATGAGGGTCACCCGGTCGGGGATAGGTTTGATTGCCAATATGATTCTTTCTTTTTCTATTGATTCTTTTTTGAAATCCACTAGACGGACAGAAAGACTAACCCCTATGAATAGAATCTATAGTGATTTCTATTTTCTACATCATACCCTTTCTTGAGCTACGGACCTCCTTCACGCCCGCCTTACTTGACTGGCTCATTGACCTGTTCCTAGAATTTCTACTTGAATAATATATACTATTTAGCATTGTTTCATAACCCGGGTCATTGCTCCTAGCTCTAGCTGTTCGTTCTTGTTCTCCACGCAAAACATACTCACAATTTAATTTTGTTTTATGTATTTTTATTAAAAATATAAGTTCTGATTTTTTTTTTTTTTTTTGAAAGGGGTACAGGTTTGAGACTTTGTCCCATTCTTTATGAAATAGTCACAAAATGGGAGGAATTAACTAATGCATACTACTGACTACTTAGTATAAAGGAGATTTGTTTTAGTATTTTTTAAGCCAATGAAATACGAATACCCATTTGTGTATGTGCTACGGGTGCTATGATTTCTAATTTAATTGTTTAACGACGTTGTTGAATATATTTTAATTGTTTAACAACGTTGCCAAGGAGATTTGTTTTAATTTTTTTTTTTGTTCCCATTATTTTATATTATCTCTGTTGGAGAAATATAGTTTGTCCATTACTAAGTTGCTAAATTAACATCGGGGAAAAAATGACTTCATATGAAAACATTGGTAGCTCCAATCCATCCGGCGACAATCAATTTCCTTTGATAGTAGATGAAGATAATGCAACCCCATCATCACCTCTGTTGAATATGCCAAACGATGTCCAAGCAGTCCAGCCTAGCAATGAAATAATTCAAGAAGAGGGGAAGTACAAATCAATTGTTTGGAATCATTTTAAGAGAAAGAGAGTTGATGAGAAAGACAAGGCTGAGTGCAATTATTGTAAGAAATTGCTAGTAAGGGGATCCAATTATGGCACTAAACATTTGCATGACCACGTGAAAATATGTCCAAGGAGAAAGTTTCAAGATATTAGGGATATGAATCAAAAAATTTTGGCGAGGGATCAAAATAAAGTGGATTCAATGGCGGGTGTGAATGCTTATAATTTTGATCAAAATGTATCAAGAAATGAACTTGCTCGTATGATCATCTTGCATGAGTATCCCCTCTCTATAGTTGACCACGTTGGTTTTAGAAAATATTCAGCTTCTCTTCAACCATTGTTCGGGATGGTTTCTAGGAACACAATCAAGAAGGACATTTTGAGCATCTATGAGAAAGAAAGGGAGAAATCAAAGCATGAAATTGATAGGAATCAGGGTAGAATTTCTATTACCACTGATATGTGGACTTCACAAAACAAAAAGCGAGGGTTTATGGTTGTAATAGCACACTTCATTGATGGTTTGTGGAGATTACAAAGCCGAGTTATGAGGTACTTTTTTTAAAGTATATATTCATTTTTATGTTTCAATTAAATTCTTTTCAAATGTTTTATGAACTTATATCATTGTTGGTTCTAATTATTTAAATTTCTCATTTAAGGTTTATTTATGTGCCATCTCCACATACGAAAGAAGTGCTTTCTAGTGTCCTTCTAGATACTTTGTTGGAGTGGAATATTGATAGGAAGTTATCTACTGTGACTATGGACAATTGCAGTACCAATGATGCGATTATAAAAATTATCTTAGATAAGCTTCAACGTGGTGCACTTATTATGTGTGGATCAATGTTGCATATGCGTTGTGCAGCACATGTTCTTAATTTGATTGTTCAGGATGGTTTGGATGTGATTGGATCATGCATTGAAAAGGTTCGAGAAAGTGTGGGATTTTGGACTGCATCAACAAAGAGAAGGCAGAAGTTTGAAGAGACAGCTCGACAAGCACATGTTGAATGTACCAAAGAACTAGCCCTTGATTGTAAGACTCGTTGGAACTCTACCTATCTCATGCTTTCTATTGCTATAAAGTATCAAAATGTCTTTTATCGATTGAACATATGTGAGTCATCTTATAAGTGCATTCCAACGGAGGAAGAATGGGAGATGGCAAGTAATATATGTGAGAGATTGGCAGTGTTTCACAAGGTTACAGAGCTATTTTCAGGTACCTCATACCCTACAGCTAATCTTTTCTTTCCTAAGGTGTGTGAAATAAAAATAGCTTTGAATTCTTGGTTTACAAGCGCAAATGATGTGATTAGGAGTATGGCATTTAAAATGTTGGAAAAATTTGATTGTTATTGGAATGTGATTCATGGTGTTATGGCTGTGGCAACCATTTTAGACCCAAGATATAAGATTGAATTGTTAGAATATTATTTTCCAATAATTTATGGTGATGAAGCTGATAATGAAATTCAAAGGGTTAGAGATATTTGTTATGAAATGATTCGTGACTACGATTCTGGGAGAATGGGTAGGGAAGGTACTCGTGGCCCTTGTGTGGGAGAGGATCCGCAAGTTGATGACTCCCTTATGGACTTTGAAAGATATCTTAGTCAGAAAAAAAGGGGTGGGAATATTAAATTAGAGTTGGACCATTACCTTGAGGATGATTTAATGCCAAGAAGCGTGGATTTTGATATTTTGGCATGGTGGAAATCTAATGGGCCAAAGTATCCTACTTTGCAACGTATTGCAAGGGATATCCTTGCCATTCCAGTGTCAACTGTTGCCTCAGAGTCATCATTTAGCATAAGTGGTCGATTGTTAAGTCCACATCGCAGTAAACTTCATCAAAAGACTGTGGAGGCATTAATGTGTGCTCAAAATTGGTTATGGGCTGAAATTAATGGTAATTAAATTTACTAGTTTAATTATGCAATGATTTATGTTGTTGCATTCTTTATTATATTTTTAATTGTTTGATTGAATTTATTTTATCTTTTTTTAGGTTCTTCATCTACCATAGATGGAATTGAAGATAAATTCCAAAATATCTTGGATGATTATGATGATGAAGAAGAAAGTGGTGTCACAATGATGGAAGAAAGTGGAGATTCTTTTTGAAGAACTAGGCAATTTTTATTTTGTTATGTATTAGGAGTTTGGATTATTTTATTGTGTCATACTATGAGATTTTTGTTGTGATATTGTCTTGTTAAACATTTAGATAATATTATTTAGTTTTTGCTAAAAATTAGTTTGATTTGATAGGATAAATTTATTTATAATTTCAAGTATATTTTTATTATTGAAACATGTCATTTTATTTGAAAAAATGGTAATAGTTGTAGGGAAAATTAACAAGAAATAAATTTTTACGGTGTAGGGTGGGGCTTCGCAGGTCTTCGCGGGGCCTTAAGGGGCGGGGATGGGGCAAGAAAAATCCATGCGGGGCCGGGGCGAAGATCTCATCCTTCGGCCCCGCCCCGCCCCATTGCCATCCCTAATTTACACCCAATGACATTCATATTCGGGCAATGAGGTGCAAGGCAGCAAGTTCTTCATCCATAGCAACAGACCATCCAGGGTGTTTCTTTGCAGATGTAATTAACCTTGGTTTGAGAGGTATGATTAGTGGAACTCGTCTTGTGTTAAGGCAAAGATACTTGGGATTGGGACATTGAATCCCTCGTTTGGAGTGAGTCACCATGGAATGGCCATTTGGAACTGGAACAAATAGTTCTGGCCGGAGGTCGCTTTGTTCTATAGGAGGAACAAAGCTAGATGGAGTGCTGGTAGAGGGTGGAACCAAGCTTTGTTGATTTGATTCAGCTTCAGTTGTAGGTGGCTGAACATGAGGTGTTTCAATTGGGTCTTGGTGACGGTCCATGTGAGAAACGGTTGGTGGTGCAAAACCTAAAATCGGAAGAGCATTAGTCAATTCTGTTGGTAATGAAGATGCCTCCCAATTTGGAAAGGTACTAAGTTCCCCTTCAATTGGATTACCTTCATGTAGTTGTGTTGGGGTGGAGAATGGTAAGATCTTCTCATCAAACACAACATGGCAAGAGATGTAAATTCGGCCAGTGGGTGGGTAAAAGCATTTGTATCCTTTGTGCTTGGTGTTACATCCAATGAATACACAAGGGAGAGACTTGGGTTCCAATTTGTTGCTCCTATAATCTCCAAGATATGGGAAGCATTTACAACCTAACACATGAAGTGATGAATAGTCAGGCTGTTTTCCATAAAGTTTCGAGAAAGGAGAGTCCATACCAAGTGTTGGTGAAGGTAGATGATTGATCAAGTATACTGCAATGGAAAAACACTCAATCCAAAACCTGGTGGTAAGTGTGCATGGAACATCATTGTGAGGCTTAATTCTATGATGTTTTGATGCTTACGTTCGGCAATACCATTTTGCTCAGGTGTTTTTGGACAACCAAATTGATGATGAATACCAAGAGTAGCTAATTTTCTACTAAACTCTCTACTTGCAAATTCTTCTCCCTCATCACTTTGGAAAATATGAATATTGGCATTGAAATGACAACTTATATACTTATGAAAATGATCAAAGCAATTAGTTAAATTAGATTTCTTGCGCATAGGATAGAACCAAGTGAAATGTCTATAGTCATCAATGAAAATTGCACAAAATCGAAATTGTTCTCGAGGCCTCACTAGGGCTAGTCCCCATAGATCACAATGAATCTTATGGAATGGGGTTTTTATGTCATGTTCAACAGATAAGAAAGGAAGTCTACATGACTTTCCCATTTGACAACTAGTACATATGGTAGAGAACTTATTTTTAAGATCAGGAGAGATAAATTTCTTCATACGAAGATGATCTACAACCCTTTGATGAGGATGACCCAAGTGTTAATGCCGACATTCATTGTCAACACGTCTGAATCGAGAAGAAAAGAATTTTGCAGTATTGAAACCGTCCTTTGAATCTCCAGCAAGTGCATACAACCCATCCTTCTCAGTTCCCCTTGCTACTATTCTATTGGTTAACTTGTCCTTGATCACAAAACCATCTCCATCAAATTCAAATTTAAGTGGAAGGTCGGATCTAAGTTTACTTACGGATATTAAATCTTCTTTATATCGGGAACTAATAGCACATCATTGAGTTGTAGAGAATTTTTACTAGACTCAATGTTTGCTTGTCCAATATGAGTGATCTGTAAGACATCTCCATTTCCAACCATTACTCCTTCTAAACTAGTATAAGGTGACAAAGAATGGAGATTACTTGAGTTTCTTATGATGTGATTAGTAGCACTGGTGTTCGAGAACCACTTAGAGTCTTGGCTGTCAGCAATGGTAATGGCGGCAAGTGCTTGTGGTATGTTTTTTGGTGTGAAGGAATGATTGAAACGATTGAAGCATTTGAGGGCTGTGTGATTTCATTTGTTGCATATTTGACATATAGGAACTTCATCCTTATTGTTGGATCTAAAAGGATTATTTGCACTTTGAACTCGTGCATCTTGTTGATTTGGTTTCCTTGAACGAGATGAGTGTCCTTGAGAAAAAACACGTCCTTTCGAACTGAAGGAGTTCCCCCCCACTCCCGCCTCATTGTTTTTCTTGTTTTTGTTTGTACGTTGGCCATAGAAGGCCATTTCAGGTGTAGGTTGTGTCCAGCTGATGCCTCTCGTAGTGACTCTCCAATAGAGTAACAATCTCTGTGTAAGGTGGGATTGATGGCCGAAGCATCGTGGTGGTGAACATCTTGAAACCTTTGCCAAGACCATTAAGGAGCCACCATGACTTCTTATGGTCTGGCACAGGTTTTCCTATGGTAGCAAGGTTGTCACAAACAGCCTTAAATCTACGTAGATATTCTACCAAGATGTCTGTACCTCGATTAAATGCACAGTGAACGCTGCTTGAGTGCAAGGCTTTGATCTAAAGAAGCATAGGCAAAGGTATGGACTAATGCATTCCAGACCTCGACAATGATATCAAGACCAACTACAATGCCAAGTACTTCTTTTGAGAGGGTGGCTGTTAGCCATCCCTTTACTAGGCGATCAATTTCTTGCCATTTTATAAAGCTGGGATTGAGAATCTTTGACCGTGAGTCAGATTCCTCAATAGAAACAAACTACAGTGGTTGCTTTGCCTCACCCGTGATGAAGCCCCGAAGATCATAGCTTTCAAGGATGTTTAACATCCGTGACTTCCAAAGAAGAAAGTTTGTGGATGAAAGTTTGAGTGACACAAAATTAGCGACATTATGTGTCACATGGTAAGGGTATTCTTCAGATTGGGTTGAAGACAAAGAGGAGTTTGTGGTGGAAGACATGTTATAGCTATGAACAAAGCAAAGAAAAAAAAATCTCTCTATCTCACCTTTAGCTCTGATACCATAAAGACAAATTGAGAAACTCAATCTCAAGATGAGTTAGAGAGAGATTTTGTATTTACATATATAGGTGAAATACATGTTGAATTAGTGGGTGAAATACATCTTTGAATCGGTGAGAATTTAATACACAGTAGTTGTTATATTCCGTTGTCAGAGGCTGGAATTGTGGAAGATATGATGCAGAGAATTATGAAGGAGTTGATTTAGAAGCTTTCCAAATTTGTTGGAGCAGATTCTACAGTAGCTTCCATACAGCACCTTTCCAAATCCGCTGATGTTGACTTTGTTGTAGATTCCATATCTGTTAATCTTCTCTTAAACCACCCTTATATTTTGGTTTTCATATTAGATCCCATTTAATCTGCCCCAAATGCTGAATGGTCAAATCCATTCCACAAAGAGAAGTGCTACGTCTACAACATTTTTACAATAAATTATGGGTGGTTAGTTATTATTGGTTCAAATTTGAATTTAGTATCGAGATTACTTTTTTAACCTAACAATAACAACCAAGAACAACTTTGTCACTTAGGATTTGTTGCAAAAATGTTGTAAAATTGTTGTAGACATATCATTTCTCTTCCACAAAAACCCTCCCGAGCTTTTGTTCTGCAATCTTAACAACCATTTTTGGGAGGATGAAGATTATGGTTTAGTACACTTAAAAGGCTAAAAAAGATTTACTTAATCAATTGCAACCTTCCAACATAGGGCAGAGACTTAGAAGACCATGAATTTACTATTGCAATATTCTTATTTATAAGAGGACTACATTCTTTTTCAATGAGCTTGCTAGATATGAGAGGCACTCTAAGCTAGCTAACTGGAAATTTTCCTTCTTTGATTTGGAGCATGTCAAGAATCTATTGCTAAACAACTCACTCTTGGAACATGGAAGCATTGGCTTATAAGCCAAAAGACTTATAAAATCTTCCAAGGCCTTTTTCACCTCTACTACAGACTAGATATTAGCAAATTTGTGGGAACACCAATAGTTAACAAGCAGTGAAGTATAAAGTGCAATTCAGCAGAATCGCATGCTTTCATTATATCAATTTTCAAGGTACACCTAGGCTGCCTCTTTTCTTATGATAGTTCTTCACCATTTCCTGCATTAGTAACACTTTTTTCTGTTATGTTTCTTCCCGGATAAAGGCAGGTTGAGATTTTGCCAATCACTTCATTCAAAGAAGGTTTCAATTTGTTGGCTGAGATAGTAGTAATGCACTTATAAATGATATTACTGAATTTACAGTGACATATAAGAGTGAACTCAGATATTTTGGAAGGATAGGGATCAAGGCCACAACAATAGCATTGACTTCCCCCCATGAACTTGCTAGATTTACAAAATGACTGTATATCTTTAATTATAGACATCCTTATGAATAATAGACTAAGCCATTTTGAAAAACTGTGCTACGACTTCAGCTGGACCACATGCTTTAGCATCATCCATACAAAAAATAGCATTTCTTATATATTGAAGGGTAGAAGGGAAAATTTCAACTCCTCTATTATTTGGATTGGAAACAACTCATGAACTATTCCCTCCTCATTAAGCTTGATGTTTGATGCTCAAAAGCAACTGCTTATAGAACTCTACAATCATACTTAGCAAAAATTCAAGATCAGTAATCTTGTTGCCATTAATTACTGTCAACTAGACATTCGACTATGCTTATAGAAACTTCCTCAACTTGGACAAGGGACTAACACAAGTGCAGACGATCCATTTCCCTCCCCAATAGTCAGGATTTTTTGGAAAATAAAAATCTAAACTAACTCGAGTTACATATTAGCATTCATCATCTTTTGAGAAAGATGATCAAAGAAATTCTTTTATTTTTCTCCTTTAAAGTCCCTTTAAGAGCTTTTAGCTTGTTGTATAGCTTAAGCATGGGAACACATTTCACATCAATATCCCAGACATTTTTGATCCAGACAAGATAATTTTTATGCGCATTTATTAATACAATATTGTCAACAGAGATTATTAAAGGGCAATAAAAGTAGAACTGCACAATATTATCAAAAAAAGATTATTATAAGGCAAAAAAGTAGAACTGCACAGAGCACAACTATTGCCTTTTATTAATACAACATATTAATTACCAAACATAGGAAATATACATCATCTCAAAAAGTAAGATGATCTCTTCTTCAATCGCTAGCTAGAAGCTAATCACTCTCATGCATCGACTCATCAAACTTCAAAGCTCTCAACTTTTCACCATTTTAGCTTTGCAGGGAAGTACTGTAACAAGTTAACCCGTACAACAAATAAGAAACCAGTAATTGAGGTGATAAAGAAACTTGTAATCTTCAAATGGTACTCACCTTTTCAATCAGAGAGATATAGTATGGCTTGACCTTCTCAACATCAATTCGAACTTTGCTTTTGCTATAGAGGTCATATTTGCTACATTAAAAGAACAAGAAAAGAGAAATTGACATTTAGTATTTATAGTTTAAGGAGAAAGTGACAATCATTCATCATCCAAATAGAGTCTTACTTGAATATTTGAAGCCATTTCAGATTCTCAACATCCTCCTCATTCATTAAGTGCTTATATGCCCCCGATCTATGTAAGGCTGCAATATCAAATATTTCCATTAGATCATTTAATAAGAAAATAGGGCATATTTCATGTAAATGGGAAGCTTATACTTATAGCATTTGTCCATTTTTCCTACTTACCATAGAATGAGTGGTATCTGATGACGAAAAGACCTGCTGAAGGTAGAGTGGTCTTATTTTCCTTGGCCACCTGACAATAACATACCAAAGTTACAGATTCTTTCATTCTAGTTTATGAATAGTACATTGATTTTCATGTATACAATGAAATTTAAACTATTCTTTTAGAGTTCAAAGATGTACCAAATACATGTAGTCATCGTGTCCCCATGACATCATTACATTGTTGAGTCCACATCCCTCAAAGTAAACTCCATATTTAGTATTGTAAGCAGGATTGTAGTGGTCTGGATTTTCCTTGAAATACTGTGGTCAGAATGTAACATTAGGTTAGATGTTTGAACTTTGATCCACCAAAGACTAGAATGTTTCGTAAATTTTTAGTCAAACGCTTTGCAACCATGTATCTCTTGAAGGGTAAAGTTTGTGGAAAAAGCTACCTTGTGATGGACAATTGATTCATCATAAGCACAGCCGACTGGGAATGTGTCCCCTGCATAACGGATTTGAGATTGTGTAACTAAGATTGGCAAATTGGTATGGTATTCTATTTTCTTAGTATCATAAATTGCTATAGTCAAACGCAATACTCACCAACAACAGCCCATTGTGGAAGTTCCCCAAAGCTAGGAAGAAGAAGCACCTTTCCAAGATCTAGAACACAAGCAGGAACCAAATTAGATGATAGCTCCAATAATTCACTCCAATTATTTCTGGCTTTTTTTTTTTTTTTTTTTTTTTTTTTTGTGATTTGAATATTTAATTAATTAATTATTTATTTTGAGGATAAATAACGATGCATCATATGTGGTCCTAAGCTATATATGTAACATAAACCGAAATGTCTAATCATAGCAGGATAAATACCATGGATAAGGCCAGTGAGGTGTAGCCAATCTTCATCAGGATAGTCCCTTCTAATGGCTTCAGCGGTTTACAACAAATGCTCAATTTGGGGCTCGTCCAAGTCTGGGTCACTCTCGTCAACAACTTCATTAAGAAGTTCACAACATTCCCATATGCTCATCTCCACCCTGTTCAATTTTGCATACTGTTCTCTCATCTTCTTAACCTGTAGTTACATGATTACTTATAAACACAATGTTTATACAAATTTCAATTCCTAAGAAAGTTGTGACATGGGCATGAAGTAAATGTAATGCAAGGGTAAGTTGCATACAAAGTCATAAGTCTGGTGAATGTGATTGGTATGATAGAATTTCTCCACGCCCTGCCGTCTCTCACTTTCAGCATCATAGTCCCTATATTGCATTTGTGTACAAGATTAGAACTACATTAATCATTAACCAAAAATAATGAAAATTCTAAGATAAAGACTACTGTTAATAGGCAAAAGGGTGATTATAATTATATAACTAGCTCATTCACTCAATTTCCTTAAAAAATAAAAATAAAAATAAAAAACTTGTTCATTTAAAATTATTAATTAAAACTACACTTGACACAAAATTAAAGCGCAATCAAATTTGTGGCTAATTTTTATTTTTATTTTTTTAGAAATTTGTAGCCATACTTTGTTGAGGATAAGTTTATTTTATATTTATTGACACAAAATTAAAGCGCAATTTCTTTCTCAAAAAAAAAAAAAAAAAAAAATTAAAGCGCAATCAAATTTGTGGCTAATTTTTATTTTTATTTTTTTAGAAATTTGTAGCCATACTTTGTTGAGGATAAGTTTATTTTATATTTTATTGATTTTCTGGAAAGAAAAGTTGTAGCAAGTCACATGAAGGAAGAAAATGTCGTCTCTTAAATTAACTTTGGCAGTTGCCCCCAAACTGGGGCTCAATCCATAAGTTTATTTTATATTTTATTGTTTTCTTGAAAAGAAAAATTGCAGACAAGTTACATGAAGGAAGGAAACGTCGGCTCTTGAATTGACTTGGCGATTACCCCCAAATTGGGGCTCAATCCAGCATGCACGTTATTCAATTTGCAATTGTTTTCCTGAAGTGGAGCCCTAAATTGGGTCATTAATAAATGACCATCTTAAGTAGGATCCTCTTATTAGGCAATCACTTGATAGTTATAGCTGTTTCCTACAAAGTTTGGTTCGGGTGAAAAAGAAGAATTCAGATCTTTTAGATTTTATAGAGTATTTTACAAATAGATTTCTATAAATTGTAACCATTCTTTTATGATTTAAAAGTTTAGGTTCTACCATATTAGCATTCCACTAATAATACTCTTAAAATAATATTGTAAACAAAACAATTAAGATCATTGTTAATGAAATGCTGACGTAGCAAAATCTAAACCCTTAAATCATTAAATATTGGTTAAGATTTAAGGAAATCTATTTAATAGAGTACCTTAAGAAATATAGATGATTGGAATCCGGAAAAGAGATGATATAAAATGAATAAAGTAAAATAAGATTTATTTATTTATTTTGTATATGAGAGAAAATAAAATGAAGTGGAATTTTCTATTGGGTCCATTTTTCCCCCAAATGGAGAAGAAAGAGAGAAGTAAATGACACTAAGAAGAAAAATACAAAATCAGTAAGGGCCTGTTTGGTTTAAAGGTGTCTTAGTTTTCATAACTCAGCACTCAGTTTTCATAACTCAAATCCAAAACCCATAACTCATAACTCAAACTCTACTTTCATTGAAAAATCCCAAAACTCTTGTTTGGTTTAAAAACCCAATCACATAACTCATCTTTTTAAGTCAACTTTTTGCTAAAGTTGTGGACCCCACCCACTAACTATACACAGTTGTGAAGTCGTTTCCTAATCGCGCATCCAGATTCTTTTATTCTTTTCTTTTTTTCTTCTCCTTCATTTCATCCCATCAGAAAACCCCTTTTATTTCTTTTCTTCCCTCGCCTCCCACATCAACACAGAAGCACAACATAGCAAACCTAAACTGGACTTGCTCTCTCTCTAATGGTGACGATCTAGTCTTGCTATCTCTGATGCCACACAAAAAAAAAAAAAAAAAAATCCAAAAGAAAGCTTAGCAAACCCAAACCACAAATATAGCAAACCTAAACTCAAAATCCTTAGATCAGAGACCCAAATCACGAAATTAGACACAGAGATGAACCGATCTTGGCCGAGCTTGAACCGATCTCACGGTGGCTCGTGGTGGTTTCTCTGTATCTCCCATCTTCAATCTGTTTTTGATTTTTTTTTCTCTTCTCTGTTTCATTCTTAGCTATTTTTGGTTGGTTTGAATTGGTGGTTATTGGGTTTAAAGTGGTGGGTTGTTTCGGTGGTGGAGATCGAGTTATGGGTCACGGTGGAGATCAGGTTTGATTGGGTTTTTGGGTTTTAGTTGGTGTTTTGGTGGTGATTTGTTGCGGTGGGTTGCTGTGGCGATGTTGGGTGGGGCTGGGTTTATGTTTTGGTGGTGTTGTGGTGGTAGGTTGCTTCGTGGCGTATTTGGGTGGGGTTGGGTTTGTGTTTCGGTGGTGTTGTGGTGGTGGGTTGTTGTGGCGGCGCTAGGTGGGGCTGGGTTTATGTTTCGGTGGTGTTGTGGTGGTGTTATGGCGGCACTGGGTGGGGCTGTGGTGGTGTTTGCAACGGTAATACCCAATAGCTCTGAACGGACAAGATAACACAGAAGTTGTGGGCTCCATGAGGTCAAAAATTTTACAATCTTGCCACTGAGTTATGTAACTCAAAACCGAAAAACACCAATTTGGTGTTTCCGGTTTTCATCACTCTCACTCAACCCAAACCGAGTTTGAGTGATGAAAACAGGGAGAGGAAATCAAGCCAAACACTCAATTCTCAGTGGGTCCCATGTAATTCTCGGTTTGAGTGATGAGAACTAAGTCTTATGACTCAAAACAGGGCTACTCCAAACAAAGCCTAAATCACTCATACTTTTACTTCTTTTTGTTTTTTAATATAATAAATATTGTAGGGCCACAGTTTGGTTGCCAAACCCCTATTTTGTAAGTCTTAGTCCAAAAAGCGCAACACAATGAATTTTTGTAGAGTATGAGTCAAATAACTAGGTTTAAATAAGTTAAACGGAATATTGCATGGGATAAGGGAACACATGAACAAGAACAAAAGCCATTGCACTGAAAGATCACCCGGACTAATAGGGCTAAAAACTTAATTTATGGATATAGGTCGGTGCAGTAGGATTCATTTGCATGCTACAGTAGTCTCCCTTCTTTTTTCCGTCCCCTTCTTATGGGGACTTCTACACATTATATAGGTCTTTTCTTATCATCCGAGCTTTACACTTGTCGATCATCCAAACTTCCACTTAAGCATCTGTCCCATTAGACACCTCTTTCAGTTCTTTGTGAGTTGCGGTAGGCAAGGCAACACTGTTCAGGGGTCTTCTCCATGTTAATGCGGCCTGGAAAGTAGCTGTAGTGTATTTAATGTGGTGGTGGCAGCTTTTGCTTAGATATTTTGTGTTTCCTTCCTTTTCACGTATTTAGGGGATGGGTTTTAGTGGCTTGGATTCCCTTTTGCTCCGGATTTTCGGTGTCCGAGGAGGAATTCCTCCTCGGACCATTTTATTTATTTCCCAAGATAGATTTAGCGTGGATCGCTTAAGCCATGTTGCCTCCTTAGACAGGCCCAAGGCCCAACTCGTTGTTTTGGGCCATAGCCCCCACAAATACATAATAGCAATTTATTCTCTTTCATTTAACATTTTTATACTTTCTATCAAACACATCTTGTAGAAACACAACTATACCCAACATTTTCTATTCTCCAACTATTAATAATAAGTTTTTTTTTTTTGAGAAAGAGATGATGTATTTCGCTTTGATTTAGTTCAATAAACTATTAATAATAAGTTAATCACATAATAATGACCAAATTTCAATGTAACACGTTCTTAGATACACGGTAGCTCTAAAATCTTTCTATGACTTGTTTGCCACGTGAAGAACTTACGTTCCTAAACAAAATATAGATAAATTTTTCCTAAATGAATATTATAAGTAAAGAATCCAAGTAGTTTATCAAAGACAAGATATGTCACCCAAAGTAGTGTCATTCATCATTATAATCTGTAATTAACACAAATAAAATAGAGCATTCATGTAAGCTCATGCTTAGTGACTTTTGGGCCAAAATTGGCCCAACCAGTCTAAAAAATTAGTTACATCAACTTATATATTTATTGTGTAAAAATGCATTTTTACTACAATACTTGTGTAAATATACACAAGCACTGTTGTTTCAATTGTTTACTTTTTTTACATTTTCTAAGGATGAATAAATAGAGTGATTGATAGTTTTGGTGTTTGAAAAAAGAAAAACAATTAAAAAAAAAACAAATGATATTTGATTGAAATGGAGTTTAGGATAAATAACTTAAAAGGTAGGTATTTCGAAAATTTTGTTAGATAGAATAGAAAAAATAGTTTTATATTAAAATAAACATATTATTTTACACGAATAAATGAGGATGCTATGTTTTTCTCCCAATGGTAAGAATAAGATGATTTTGGTGGGCAGATTGGAAAGTCTTTACTAACTCCCTTTTCCATCATTCAACATCCATCGCACCAAACCAAAAAACAAAAATCTCACGCTTTTCATACTCAACCTTTTCCACCCAACTAATGGATAAGTATCCATTGCTTGTCGAAGAGTTCACATGCTGTTTTTGTTGACTCGTGGATCGCGGTAAGCATGCATGATTGGAAAAAAAAATTACAAAACAAAACTTTAATTGAAAAGTAGTGTCCTCAAAGACTAACGTCCCATGACCAAAATTGGTTCTTTATTTTTGAGGTGTTGATAAGGAAATTTGCCTACTTTAAATTGGTACTCCAATTATTTGAACAATGATAGTTAGGCTATTTATCGATTTGTGTATGAAGAAAGATTGACGGATTGGAACTAGAGTGGGTTTAGTAATGCCTCAATCAAAGAACTTAACAAAGGGGATTGACCTTGCATGTCCCAATCTGGTTTGCAAAAGACCTTTGGGTCAGGACCCAAGCTTTTTCCACGGGCCTGCAGAAGGACTCAACGGAGCACGTCAATTCGAAATGAACCTTGCCCAAACTTGGTAGGAACCTTTATAATAACTTGCCTCTTATATGAGTGAATCTCACAAGTAATATTTAGATCACATGTGGCCCATCGTGAGAAAATGGTTTTATGATGTCATCTCATTCATTCAACTACGTCAAGCACCCATTGATGACCCATAAACCTAAGCATCTTTAGCCTGTAAGACATACCATACACAGCCCATAGGCACCTTGGACTAAATAAACAGCCCAGCTGAAACCCAATGAACAATCCAAATATGCCTACCCAAGCCCATCATACACAGCTACCAAAGTAAGCTCACTAGTCCTCTTTGTCAAATGAATAATAATTTATATTATACGTAACAAATACATAGACAACAATTGTGTGTCTATACATGTACCGCAAAAAACAAATTCGATATATTTGGTGAAAAGCAACATAGATCCAAGATATGAGAAAGCCCGAATCACAACATGCAAACACAGTTACACAGTGCAACTTTTTTTTTTAATGGAAAAATAAAATCACAGTGCAACTTAGTCAAAATTGCAGAGAATACTTTTATTATTGGGAATTTGCTCTCAGCTCCCTGTGAAACGAATAATAGAATAAGAAATATCGCACATAGATTGATCTATTTGGCAGCAAATTATACCATAATAAAATAGTGACACATTTTTTTGGTCATAAGTCATAACTTCATTATACAGAAGCACAGGAAATGTTCAACCACCACACCTCCAAAAAAGGACGGAGGGAGAATTTATTACAACACAAACTAGACCTAATCACAGCAGCAAACATTGCATGAGCATGGACAACAGAGTTTCCATCTCTTATAGCCAAAATAAATGAACAATATTCAATTGCAGAAATTCATAATTAAAACGTTGATATATTTGGTATCAAATTACAACAACAACATAATAAAACATTGAAACTTGGTCACCATTGTATAAACAACTTTTATTCTTGAAATTTGGCTCTCATGGAGTCCTGAAATATGTAAATAGTACTATCATGGAGAGCCATTCTTAGATTGAGTGTCAACAGGAGTTGCGCAACACTGACAACAAGAGCCAGGTGGTGCAGGTGTGCAACAAACACAAGCAGGACATATTGGTCCCGAAGCTGCATGCAAATCAAAAATCAAAATCAAAATTTAAAATCTTGTCACGATTAGTAACAATTACATATAAACATTGGTGATGAATTATTTATATAGATACCTCGTTGAGTAAACCTAACTGCATGACATGTTGACATCGGGGACAAGATGATGGCAAATGAGAAGGGTCACCAAACTAGAACTCAATGCCTTAGCTGCCATTGCTTATAAGAAAGAAATATTTGCTAAGATGAACAAAATATGGTGTAGGGTGAACCATATAAATATATAAGATTTGTGGGGCGTTCTAGTCTTTTAGAATTTAGAGTCACATATTTTAACTAAGATGGTATGTCGAATAGTTTGAATGAAAAGGGTTGATTTTTCGTTAGTTGGATGGCTGAAATCTTAATCTGTTACGTACATTTTGCAATGTTATCCTCTTGAATTTTGCAAAATGGTGTTCAGCCATATTCAACACTTTGACTTGACTGGTTTTATTAACGTGTTCCCCGGCCTTTTCGATTTCATTTTAAAGCCCTCACATATTTTTTTGATGAATGACCTCATTCTCATTATAAAGATTTTAAAATGGTACTAAAAAAACCATTGAAGTAAAAATCAAAGAGAACCAGCAATAAATTCAGAGGACTCTTCCTTTACATCAGATTCACATCTAGTAATCAAAAGGGAAATACCCCAAAGGCAACAAAGACAGCCAACATTTTATTGAATGAAAAACTACAGGCCAAGATAGTTGATTTTGGGTTCTCAAAATATCCACTACTATTCTTGGCACTCTGGGTTACCTTGATCCAGACTAGTTCTTTTTTATTTTTTTCTTTTTTTGGTTTTTTTTTTTTTTTTTTTTTTGGGTGGATAAAAATGTCGTAATTTTATTAAGATGAAGATAAAAACAATACTTCTTGAGTTAAAACTGACTCATTCATACTAGGAAATCCTATATCCAAGTTATATAATGAAACACATTCTTCGCATATTGAGCCAAAATGTGTGTTGGCCAGCTGCCTTGTCTTCTGAAATGAGAAATTTGTACCCGTCTAAACTCCAAAAGTTTATGACAAATCCCCTCAATAATATTACTTATCACAGTTGGTGACTCACTCACACCATACAAAGCATCAGCCACAATCTGGGATTCACACTCTACAATTACTTCAAGTATACCTACATCCCAGGCAAAAAAGATCACCTTCTTCTAACGCTTTAGCTTCAGCTTCCAGCGGTCCCAATGGGAGAAGCAAGTGTTTGCTTAAAGTAGTCGTTACTCTTCCCTCGGCGTCTCTAATAACAGCCCCCACACCAGCCGTTTGAGAGCTAGAGAAGACCGCTCCGTCAACTTTAAGCTTATACCAAGGAGGACGTGGAGCTTCCCATTGGACACAGACCTAAGCCATAGGTAGAGTGATGCTGAAGTTGGCTATTTGGAATTCGTTGAGTAGAAATCTAGCCTTGTGCAAAATTGCCCCACCCTCCTGACTCGGTTTACCTTGACGAACTTCGTTCCAATTACACCATATACTCCATGCCACCATGATCATGTGCAGGGACGTAGTTAGCTTTGGACTAGGGGGGCAATGGCCCCCCTAATTTTTTTTAAAAAAATATTATTATTATATATATGTGCACTAATTTTAGCAATTTTGTTTTATAAAATTACATTTTTTTTTTTATCTTAAACAATATCATTGATTTTTTTAAGAGTAATACTATACTCACAAACTTTTTAACAACATTTTTACAAACTGTTTTGGTAGCAAATTCTTATTGGTTCACACATGAACCCGCTACTCACATCATTTTTTTACTTACTAGTAACCACTTATTACATCATTAATTTATAAAAAAGTTTGTAGTGTTAGTATTTTCCTCATTTTAGTGACTATAAAAAAATTTATAGATCTAAAATCTAAAACAAAATATACAAGTCTAAAAAAAAATAGCTCAACAACAAAAATTACCAATAGTAAAACTTAAAAAAATAAAAATAAAAAATTAGCTCAATTAACCAATTTTATTTAAAATAAACCACCCTATCATTTAAAAAATTCTAAACAAAAATAATTTTATTCTTACCGACACACCAAAAAAAAAAAAAAAAATCTCAACAACTAAGTAGTAGCAGAGTTAAAGGTTGAAACCATCGCACACTGACCACCAAGTAAAGCCGTCCCCCTTAACTCAAAGCTCTGGCTCCATCCCTAATCACGTGCTCCTATTTTTACTTTGGTATACTTCCATACAGTTCATTTTTTGGTTTTTTACTTCATTATAGTCTATTAATGCTAATCGAGGTCATAAACGAAAGTGGTGAGCCAAGTTTCAAAATTTCAAGCTTTTATTTTCCTTTTTTGTCGAAGATGAGCCAAGCTTGAGCTCATCATCAAACAAAATTTTATGTTCAAGCTTGGCTCATTTTCTTGTCAAGCAAGCTCAAGCTTGTTCATGATCCGCTCGATTAACTCTCTTTTTTCTATACATTGTGAAACTATTACTGAAATATTTACTCTCTTCAAAATTTCATGAATTTTCACTATACATAGACTATTTATATTATTAGTAAGTTGCAAATAATAATTTTACATCATATGAAAATATTTAATGTTGAGAAATTTATACAATAAAATTTCAAGTCTGGCTTGTTCACAAACAATTATTATACTTAAGCTTGACTTGTTTAATAATTAAGCTTAAACTTAACTTGGGTTATTTTCTAAACAAACAAACATAAATAAATTTTTTCTCGAGTTGAGCTTGAACTGTTCATAAATAGTTTGGTTCATTTACAGCCTTATTTTTATGAGATTAAATTATGTTTTCTTCAATGCATTCTGACTAACAATAGAGTATGTTACTTTTACAATATAGACTATAGTGTATGGTGATGAAGAAGGGCAAAGTGTTTGGACTTGGTTTAGACTATTACCACCCCACTCCCTCCCAAAAACACTCTTCTTCTTTTCTTTTTTTTTTTTTTTTTTTTTTTTTAAAAAAAGAATAAATTTATCTATATAATATCTGAAACCTGGAATGTAGCATTTATACGCTCTTGTTGAATCACATCAATGTAACATTTCGATCTTTCTTCCATTTCGGTCCACTATGGTCCATTAAGCTCATGATCTTAAAGTCCTTAACAAAATGATGCTATAAAGTAATTTACATTTTTTTTTCCTTGTATTTTGTATTTAATTTTTCCACCATAAATTGAAGACAATTGGCTTTTGTTTATTTTTGTGGATTCCATTTGCAATATAAAGTATAAGATATAAAAACTGATTTTAGGCATATGTTATGTCATACTTTAAGATAACAGAGTTTTTGCGTGTGACCTTGTTTGTATTAAAGAGATGTGATATTTAGCACTTAGATTAATGGTCTTAATCAGAGTTGTTCTTCAATGCAGATACTACAATTCGTCACTTCCAACAGGTTAACTAAGTGATACGCCCGTAATTTTGGTCGTTCATTGATGACTGGACGACAGTTACAATCTACATTAAAGAGTCAGCAAGTAGCACGCAATCAGATAAATCGGACATAAGATCGTTGTCAACTATAGCTAGCAGACTGCAGTGTAAGCAAGCGTTACAAACACCATAAATGCGCGGCCATAATGACTCCAAAGGATATAAGATGAAGAAGCCTAGAGAAGGGCTAGACCAAAAGAAGAAAGTCACAGACAAATATTCTTAGCAATATTCTATACTCTTTATTCTCTCCAAATCACTTCACTGACTTGATCTTCTGAGGATTTGTGGGTAGCACCACACCAGTGTCTTGAGTCCTTATCTTAAAATCATGAAGAAGCCTAAAGAAGGGCTAGACCAAAAGAAGAAAGTCACAAACAAACATTCTTAGCAATATTCTATACTCTTTATTCTCTCCAAATCACTTCACTGACTTGATCTTCTGAGGATTTGTGGCTAGCACCACACCAGTGTCTTGAGTCCTTATCTTAAAATCACCTCTTTGCAGGATCCATTTTAGTCGTCCACACCATCTTTGGATGAAGGGAATCAGCAGACGATATTCTGCATCATCACTAAGCTAGCAAAGTGATGTTTACAACTTTGGAAAATTACTTTTGGGGCTAATAACCTATGTTGCACGTACACGGATACGACACGGACACGCATACGAGAGATATGGCAATTTTTGAAAAATAAGGACACGACACGGCGGGGACATGGCGGTTAAATAATTAATTATATTTTATATTTAGGCATATTTTTTAATATTTTTAGACATAAAATACGTTTATGTCTAGAATTTAAATTATGTAAGAACTACAAATAAGTAAACTAACACCTAACGTAGTACAATAATACACAACATTTAACTTTAATATATAAATAAAACTATAGCAAGACACACAAAAACAAAAATCACTAAATTCATAATAAATATTATAATTTATAAGACAAAACAAAAGGCTGAGTAAAGAAATACATTAACTGTAAGAGTGGGATTAAAAAAAAAAAAACACGTTATCTATACTATTATTTAAGGGGCTTTTCCTATTTGGGTTTTTTATTTTTTTGTTCAAAAATGCCCCTATACTCCTATGTTTAAGTAGAGACAAAACTAAAGGACAATCCGGTAAAAATATAACTCTAACTCCCACTAAAACATTGCCTAAAAAATAGAGTCACTCTCCTATTAGTTTTCAAATTATTTTATCTACTTATAAATTAAATTTCAAAATAAAAAATTATATATTCACACCCAATTGATCATTACTCAACTTCAACTGTTCTTTTTTATTAAAAAAATAAAAAATTGAGACATGTTATTCCATTTACTTCACGATTACACATTTATCACATCAGAGAAAATAGAAGAGAGAGAGCGAGAAAGAACACAGCATAAAGAGAGAGGGAGAAGGCTGGTGGAGATCAAGTGTCGCCGGAAGGACAAAGTTGGCAGAGATCGGTGTCACCAAAATTAATATCTGAAAAAAAAAAAAAAAAACAAAGAGAGGAGGTCGGACCTGTTGTCCATGCCAAGAGAGAGAGAGATCGCCGGAAGGGACAGGGCACAGCGTCACTCGATGTCTATGGAGCTCACCGATTGACTCGATCTAGCTCCCGCGAGGGACAAAGGGCAGCAGCAGAGGTCAGAGGGAGGGTGGGTTGAGAACTTGAGAGGTGGGTTTCTCAAAATGACTTCTCAAACTCAAAACCTGTGATTTTCTTCTTCTTTTTTCTTCTTTGTTGGCGTGTTGGATGCGTCGGAGCTGCATCAAAGCCGCGTCGGCGTGTGTCAAAAAAAAAAAAAAAAAGTGGTCACTTGTCGGACACCAGAATTCGGCAAGTCGTACCCTGTTCGGTGTTTGACACGTGTCCGACACCGACATGACGCCAAAAATGGCGTGTCCATGCAACCTAGCTAATAATAGGGAAGTGGGCAATAATAAAAAGCTATGAGAATGATAACATTAACAATATTTGATGAGGGACGATCTGGTAAAAATATAACTCTAACTCCCACTAAAACATTGCCTAAAAAATAGAGTCACTCTCCTATTAGTTTTCAAATTACTTTATCCACTTATAAATTAAATTTCAAAATAAAAAATTATATATTCACACCCAATTGATCATTACTCAACTTCAACTGTTCTTTTTTATTAAAAAAATAAAAAATTGAGACATGTTTTTCCATTTACTTCACAGTTACACATTTATCACATCAGAGAAAATAGAAGAGAGAGAGCGAGAAAGAACACAGCATAAAGAGAGAGGGAGAAGGCTGGTGGAGATCAAGTGTCGCCGAAAGGACAAAGTTGGCAGAGATCGGTGTCACCAAAATTAATATCCAAAAAAAAAAAAAAAAAAAAAAAAAAAAAAAAAAAAAAAAAAAAGAGAGAGGAGGTCGGACCTGTTGTCCACGCCGAGAGAGAGAGAGACCGCTAGGAAGGGGACAGGGCACAGCGTCACTCGACGTCTATGGAGCTCACCGATTGACCCGATCTAGCTCCGGCGAGGGACAAAGGGCAGCAGTAGAGGTCAGAGGGAGGGTGGGTTGAGAACTTGAGAGGTGGGTTTCTCAAAATGACTTCTCAAACTTAAAACCTGTGATTTTCTTCTTCTTTTTTCTTCTTTGTTGGCGTGTCGGATGCATCGGAGCTGCATCAAAGCCGCATTGGCGTGTGTTAGAGAAACAAAAAAAAATAAAAATAAAGTGGTCACTTGCGGACACGAGTGCGAGTCGTACCCATTCCGGTGTTTGATACGTGTCCGACATCGATCTGACGCCAAAAATGGCGTGTCCATGCAACCTAGCTAATAATAGGGAAGTGGGCAATAATAAAAAGCTATGAGAATGATAACATTAACAATATTTGATGAGGGACGATTTTGCCTCATCCGTATGTTCCTCGTCAGTATGATGGACGACTTGGAGCTTGTCAGTATGTTCCTCGTCAATATTATGGACAGCCTGGAGATCTTGTACCAAAGTAAGCACTAAGTAGATAATGACACCGGTTTGGGGCCTACCAAGGATCCTTCTATGCTTAAATTAGCTTAAACTTTTTAGAAATTCGTGTAATCAGAGAGTAATTTGTGTGTGTGTTCAACATGCCTCACGTACTTGTCTCTCTTGGCTTTATATAGCCTTTGTGTGAGTAAATGCTCGGTCTACTAGCCTCTCTAACGTTGTACCACAGCTGGAGGATTTATGGCCTAATAATGATCGTTTATCCTCAATCCTTTAACGTCTATAACGGCCATTAAATGCATATAATTGACGGCGAGAACGACCGTGCTCATTTATCATTTGGACATTAAATGTTGTGTGGAACTAATGTGCTTACGCTCATCTATACTTTTACTCATCATTAACATGGATGGTTTACAATATGGACGAGCATTTTATCGCTATCCATCAATTATGGTTGAGTTGGAGGGTTAAATGGCTCATTTAATAGCCATTTAACTTCCCCATTTAATGTCTTGTAATGGCTGTGTAATGGTTAGCTTGAGATAGTTGTAAGTCAGAGTGAGTGGTGGCTGGAAAGGCTAAACGTCCATTACACTTGTGTCATTCAAGCAAGGAATTTATATCTGAGCATTAATGTGTGCTTATGATTGTCCTTAGTAATGATGATCGTCCTTAGTAATGACGGTCACTTTATGGATGACCATTTTACACTACTCATTAATATTGTTTGGGTCTGTCCCTTCTTGCAAGAGGCAATATAAGAAACATTGTTGATCCATGACTGCATGGAAAATTCGACACCAACTCGGTTTGGAAGGCAATAGAGACAGCAATAGCATGCGTGCCATTAATTTCCATCCAAAGGCCAAAGCGTGAGCCATGTGGTGATTGAATTGAAGGAATGCTTGGAGATAGAAAAGGCTTATGAACAAGATTGGGGTCCAATTATGAAATCCAACGATGCATTTGAAATGAACCCTTTGGGCCTTGAGATGGGTATGGTTACCCAGGCAAGGTAGTGCGTAACCACGTACCATGTAGCCAATGGCTGGTTTTTTACTATAATAGCATACAAACGATTCTTTTTTTTTTTTTTTTTTTTTTTTTTTTTTTTTGGAATTTATGAAAAACGATCCAATTTGTTGAGTGTGAATATAATGATCGCTTATTTTCATTTGAGAAAGAAAACAATAAGTTATTATTTTCAAAATCTATAGATCTTAGTATAAACAAAATAAGTTATGAAGGGACCTTAAGGTTTGGGCTTGGGCGCGTTTCAAAACGGGGCTTTAGGCTAAGCTTGGGCCGCATTTTAAAAATGCGGCCACAGTAAAAGAAATCCAAAAAAAAAAAAAAAAAAAAAAAAAAGAGTTTGAGGGAAAGTACAGTGAGGAAGTCCTTAGGCCGCGTTTTTTCTCTAAAAAACGCGGCCTCAGAACCTGCCTATGGCCCCGTTTGAAAAACGCGACCTTAAGGTTTGGGCTTGGGCCGCGTTTTTAAAAACGGGGCTTTAGGCTTACCTTGGGCCGCGTTTTTAATGGTCGCGGCTTTAAAAACGCGGCCCAAGGGCCCCGCGTTTTGTAGTGATCCGTAGGTCTTTGTACTTGTTACTTGTTAGCTAGATTTGTTGATATGTAATCCAATCAAAACCAAAGAGAGAGAGAGAGAAGTCTTATAGACAGAGAGAGCTACCTTCTGGTCTTCTTTTGAGGTTTTTTTAAAATTATTTTCTTAGTATATATTTATAATAAATATCACTTTTGAACTTTAACGTGGGTGTCAGTTTGGTTTATAAACTTTTGATTTGAACGGTTTGGGGTGTTAGTGACTATGGACGACTTGGCAAACTCTTGGACTCGCCTTACTCTTTCCGATAGAGAAGGGCCAGGGTGCAATCTCACACATGATGATAGTGTTATGGATTTTTCCATTGCTGCAAAATTTTTGACAAGAATAGCTCTCAATGTGGAGGTAATAGCAAAAACTTTCACGTCATTGTGGAGAGTTAGGAATGGATTCAAGATCCAAAAGTTTGATGACCATAAAATTTTATTTACTTTTGATAACAAGGAGGATGTGGATAGAATTCTTAACAGTAAACCATGGAGTTTTGACAGGCACTTAGTAATTATGGAGCGATATGAAGGTGATAGACCTTTGAATGAAATTAGGTTTGAGAAGACAAACATTGGGGTGCAAGTGCATGGACTCCCAATCAAATACATGAGTATGGAAGCAGGGATCAAAATTTGTGAGGTAGTAGGTGAGGTGGTGCAGCCAACGGAAACTAGATTGTTTAATGCTAGTAATTTCATCCGTCTTCAAGTGTCCATTGATACATCTCTACCATTGTGTCATGGTCGCCTGATATCACTGCATGATGGAAAACAAATTTGGGTCTCTTTCAAATATGAAAGATTGCCCAATATTTGTTACTGGTGTGGGAGGATAACCCACGACAATAGGGATTGCGATCTCTGGATTGAGAGTGAAGGGACTTTGAACATTGATCAGAGGGAGTTCGGCCCACAACTGAGAGCACCACCGTTTACCCCTTCAAAGAGGAATGTTTTTAAGGTTGTGGGGTATTATGCCGAGAAGAAGAAAACCAGTCCTATCACCTCAGCTGGCCAAACTTCAGGCAAGCCACCGCAGCAAAGAAGAGAAACAGGGCCGGAGCAGTCAAACAACGGTGATGAACGTTACGAGGGGCACATAAATTCACCATTAATGCACAACGGTCTGGTTGGAGTTAATAGCTCGACTGAAATGGAAATTCCTCAATCATATCCAGCTAATCCCGATATGGAAGCAGCATTTAAGAGTCCTAATGATGTTCAAACAGCACCCGAAAATATTGAAGAAGATATTGATGAAAGGTTAAGAAAGGAAAAGTCTTGTGACTCAGCAGTTGAATTAACCAGGGACTCTACCTCACGTGCTCAATTAAAACACACTAAGTAGCCACTTATCAACTCATGTGTTGATCAGGTTTCTCCTAAGGCTTCACCGACTATTGAGAAAGCACGCAGCCCTCAAACCTGGACACGCAAAAACAAATCGCATATCTCAACTGTATTAGGTGCAAGGCGGAATATTTCGGGTAAAAAAAGAGTAGTAGATGAAACAGATTATCAACTTGAGGTGCCTTCTAAACGCATCCAGGTTCTCCAAAATGATGAGCAAACAATTTCTTTATTAGCAGAGGCTGACAGTTAGCCCCGTCAATAGCAATGAGTTGCTTAGCATGGAACTGTCGTGGGCTTGGAAACCTACATACAGGAAGAGAGCTTGTGGATTTAGTATGGGCAAAAGATCCCTCTGTGGTATTTTTAGCCGAAACTCTTACAGATGAAGCAAGGCTAGAGTTCATTCAGAATAGTATTAATTTTTATCATCGTTTGGTGGTTCCTAAAGTGGGGCGCAATGGTGGTTTGGTTCTTTATTGGAGGTCTACGATCATTTTGACTATAGAAGGATCAAATAAAAATTTTATTGATGCTATTATTGACAAAGGTTTGGAAAGTGAATGGCGTTTAACAGGTTTTTATGGTGAGTTAGAAACAAAAAGGCAGTTTGAAGCTTAGGATAAGCTTAGGAGGTTAAATTCAAATTCAAAGAGGCCATGGCTGTGTTGTGGTGATTTCAATGAAATTGTTAGACAGGATGAAAAATTGGGAGAAGCAACTCAACAAGTCGATCCCATGACCAGATGCAACAATTCAAAGATGTGATTGATGAGTGCAGCTTTATGGATTTGGGCTTTCTTGGTCCAAAATATACATGGAGTAGACACTTCGAAAATGGTAATTCAATATGGGAAAGATTGGATAGATGTTTGGCAACAAACAGTTGGTTTTGAAGTTTCCGGGAACAAAGGTGTATCATCTTCGTTGTGATTCATCAGACCGTAGCCCTCTTCATATTGTTTTTTTGGGTATTAATCCTCCTACCCAGAAAAAATTATTTCGATTTAAAGAGATGTGGCTATCACATTCGGGGTGTAAGGAAGTGGTGCAGGCAGCATGGACTAGTGTTGGGGTGCTCGGGTTTGTTGATTACATTCGGCCAAAGTAGACAAGTGTGGGAAAGATTTAAGGTGGTGGAACAAAAATGTTTTTGGTAGCATGAGAAAGGAATTGGATCGTTTGAAGAAGAATCTAGCTAAGGCTAAAATTGAAGCCATGGCTAATGGTAACAACCATTGGATTAGGCAATTAAAAAGGGAGATTGAGGTGTTATTGGAGAGAGAAGCTATTATGTGGGCTCAAAGATCAAGGGTACCATGGGCAAGGCAAGGGGATAGAAATACCAAATATTTTCACAGTTGTGCTACAAGGAGATATAGGAAAAATATGATTGAGGGAATTAGGGATGAGAAGGGTAGGTAGAGGGACTAACTGACTGAGATATCCACAGTTCTGGTAAATTATTTCAAAAACTTATTTACCTCAATCGAGCACATTATGCCCCAAGATGTATTATCATGTGTACCTGCTATTATTGATGATGAGATGAATGCCGCTCTAAGTAAAAAAATTTGATGAAAAAGAAGTGGAGGAGGCTTTACACCAAATGGCACCACTCAAAGCTCCCGAGCCACGATGGAATGCCTCCACTCTTCTACTAGCATTTTTGGGGCATAGTAAGGAAGGATGTCACTACCTCCTTTCCGGCATGGTTGAACTCAGGTACCTTACCTTCCCCCCTTAACCACATTTTTATTACTCTCATTCCTAAAACAAATAAGCCAGAATATGCTCATCAATTTCACCCAATTAGTCTTTGCAATGTGCTATACAAAATCTACTCCAAAGTTTTGGCCAAACGGTTGAAAAAATTATTGCCCTCTATTATAACTGAACACCAATTAGCTTTTACAAAGGATAGACTAATTTCTGACAATATCCTTGTAGCTTTTGAAACCCTTCATAGTTTGCAAAATTTTAAGTCAAATATTCATGCTTTTATGGCTATCAAATTGGACATGAGTAAGGCTTATGATCGGGTAGATTGGGGTTTCTTGGAAAAATTGATGAGGCAAATGGGTTTCAATGAAAGGTGGATCCAATTGATAACGGGATGTGTAAAAACTGTTTCGTATTCGGTGTTGGTGAATGGAGAGCCTTGTGGGATGATACTGCCTACCCGTGGGATAAGACAAGGTGACCCATTATCACCTTTTCTTTTTCTGCTATGTACTAAAGGCCTAAATGGGCTAATCAAAAGAGTTGAAAATAATGGAGAAATACATGGTTTTTCACTACGTAGGAGAGGGCCCAAACTAACCCATTTTCTTTTTGCGGATGATAGTCTTCTCTTTTGCAAGGCAACCATAGATGAATGTGGCAAGATACTAGAGATTTTGAATATGTATAAGGAAGCACCAAGGCAAAAAATCAATAGAAGCAAAACGACATTATTCTTTAGCAAGTGCACCCCAAGAGAAACGAAACATGAAATAAATATGGCTTTTGATGTTCCGGAAATCATGCAGTATGAAAAGTACTTAGGTCTTCCTTCCTTTGTTGGAAAAAGGAAAAAGACAAGTTTCAACTACATCAAGGAGAAAGTATGGAAGAAGTTACAAGGAAGGGAGAGTAAATCGCTCTCTCAAGCTGGTAGGGAAGTGTTACTAAAGTCAGTTATACAAGCTATCCCTACCTACACAATGGGTTGTTTTAAATTACCCATTGGATTCTGCCATGGAATTGAAGCCCTAATTAAAAAAAAATTGGTGGGGTCAACGTGGTGACCGTAGAAAGATTCATTAGATAAAGTGGGAGGACATGACAAAATCCAAAACAGTGGGTGGAATAGGTTTTAGAGATTTAGCACTATACAATGACTCTCTAATAGAAAAGCAACCATGGTGCCTTTTGCACAACAAAACATCTCTATTCTATAAGGTGTTTAAGGCTTGTTTTTTCCCAAACTCTACAAGCATGGAAGCAGCCAACTCAAGAATGGGATCCTATGCGTGGAAGAGTATTCTTAGAGGAAGGGATATTATTCAAAGCGGTGCAAGATGGAGGGTTGGAAATGGAGAAAATATAAATATATGGCAACGGCGGTGGCTGCCTAGAAAACACCCAACAAACCTCCCAACATGTCCCATATAAGACTTTTAAAACACTATTGCGTCTTGCTTAATTGATCAAACCACAAGGCAATGAAGGGCAGATTTGGTGGATAGGTTATTCATGGAGGAAGATGCTGAATTAATCAAGTCAATGCCGTTAAGTCTTGTGGAAGCAGAGGATGTGATATTCTGGCCGTACACAAATAATGGTGTCTATACATGTAAATCGGGTTACCGATTCCTCAAAGAAGAAGCTGAAATGGAAGCCACTAACTAGGTTCCTCCTATTCGAGACAAACATGTGTGGAAAGCTATTTGGTCGATGCAAGTACCATAGAAGGTTAAGATGTTTATATGGAGAGCTTGCTGAAACACCATGCTGATGAAACAAGCCCTGTGAGACGCACTATCATTGGTAATTCAATCTGTGACCATTGCCAAGCTGAAGTTGAAGACTCACTCCATGCTTTGTGGACTTGCACCGAGCTTGACACGGTCTGGGCAGATCAAGCTTTATAGGAGTTCGAAACTCTGTCGATTTTGCAGACTTTAAAGACCTGCTTTCATGGATAATAGCAGAAGGTAAGCAGCTGGATCTTTTTGCAGTCACCACATGGTCAATGTGGAATCAAAGAAACAAGGCTCGGGTACAAGCTTCTGCTATTGACCTTCATTAGATTGCCACTGCTACAAGAATCAATTTGGATGAGTTTCATATGACAAGACAGGGGCTAGAGTTTCAGAGGCAATGAGCAGTCCGATCAGCACAAAACTAGTGGTTTCCTTCTCCAATGGACGTGGTGAAAATAAATTTTGATGGAGCGACGTGTCCAAAAAAGAAGAAGGCTGGTATAGGAGTAGTGGTTTGTGATGTAAATGGCTTGGTGCTGGCCTTATGTGTAAAGATAAAACACCAACCTTACAAGGCAGTGGAGATTGAATCCTTGGCAGCAGCAACAACACTATCCCTTGCAACAGATCTTGGTTTTCGACGCGTTATTTTGGAGGGAGATTCAATGGAAGTGATATAAGCTTTGCGAGAGAATTCACAGCCCCTAACACCTACAGGTTTACTAATTGAGGATGTCAGAAGGTTTTCCCAAAACTTTGATGAATTGCTATATTCTCATACTAAAAGAGATGGCAATACTGTAGCTCATAGTCCGGCTAAATATGTTCTAAGCATACCAGATTTTTAGTGTGAATGGAGGATGTTCCATCACACATTTTTCCTATTGTACAAGCTGATTTAGCACGATTACATTAATAAAGTTTAGTTTTTTCCCAATCAAAAAAAAAAAAAAAAAAAAAAAAAACTTGTACTTTTCATTAAGGACATACATTTAATCACGCAATTCACACAAAATTCTTTTCATATGATTAGTAACTTCGGAATGTCATTATTATCACGTCAACAGTATTACCAACCATTCTTGATAATAGTTCTTTATCATTAGACCAAGACAACATTCAGTTTTTTTGGTGTAGACGGGAATTGAATTTCATATCTCTTATCCAACCATAAGAGATTTTACCAGTTGAACTAATTAAAACCCATATATTACCAACTTAATGTATAGGCATTAATTGTTCCTTTTATATATAAATTAATTGTTATATTTATATATAAATATATATATATATATATATATATATATATATATATATATATATATATATATATATATGTTCAGGAGAATCAGGGTTCATTGTTCAAATTAAAAGCCCAAGTACCAAATAGAAACTCATCTTAAAGTCCAAAGGTGATGTTAGTTTAAAGTTCACACAATTTTTCTATATCCGTCTTCAAAATAATTAAAAATTTAATTAGTCTGGCTCATGGAGACCCATTCTTAACTTTTAGCAGAAGAAGCACAACTGTATAACTTGTGGTGGTGGATTCACTTATATATAGAATATAGGGTATAAAACTGCACCAACAGTTTTTTTTTTTTTTTTTTTTTTTTTTTTTTTTTTAATTTATATATATAGGCTATATATTAAAGATTATTATAAATTTTTGAATTCTTTTTTATAACTGCACTCACTAAATAAATTTGGAGTTTTTACGAATATCTCCCTTTCGTTTCCATAGCAATTAACAGAATGACTAAGCTTCACATATAAAGAATTGTGTGAAAATAGAGATAAAATATTTCCCAAAAAAATAAAAACTGAAAAAGAGGCTTGTCTTGGATTGTATTTTCATATTTTGTATACCTACGACTTTAAGTAGAAGTGGCATTATTGAAAAGTGTTGAACACACCAAAAGAAAAATTTGTTTAGTACAGCTTATTTTTAAAATTTTTGAAAATGTGATTGTTTAAAAGTTGTACTTAAAAAATTGAAGTTTAGTAAAGTAATACTTGGAAAAGGTGCGGTCTGTATTATCTCAATTTAAGGAAATGCAAGTTATTTTTGTCATAGTTTTTTTGGGATTTTTTTTTAAGGATCTCCATTTGAATTTTGGGCTCTATTTTAATTGTTAATTATGTATTAATAAATTTTCTTGAGAGAGTTTTAACCTATTGTGTTCACTCCTAATAATAGTTCTTTAGCATCAGACAAAGACAATAATTAGTTTTTGGTATAAGCGGGAATTGAATTCCAAATTATTATTTTTTTTTTTGGTTCAAAAAAAAAAAAAAAAAATTGTGGTGGAAAATGTAACTAAGAAAAAAGTGAGGCCAAAAGTTTATTTTAGTCACTTTTAATTAATAAATTATAAAACAATCGGATTGAGCTAAGTAGGGCTGAGGCCGAGGGCATTGACTTATGTTTTGGCCTTGTGGGCTAGTAGAAACCAGATGGAAAATCTTTTGATGCCTGATGAGGGTATGTTGACTAAGGATTCAATACTCCCGAGCAAGCCATGGAAGGAAACTAACGACGTTTATAGATCCGTCGGTTTCACAAAAGAAAATGGAGGATAAAAACAACAGCAATGGAATGAAAGACGACGAAGCCACACCAAAAACCTGACGGGATGAGTAGCCGACGGGCTAAACAAAAAGCCGATGGGTCTAGCATGGCTTTGCTTGACCCACACAAATGTTAATATAAAGAAACATCTTGCATGTCACGCAAAATAAACCCACTATTGATTTGTATCTCTCTCATATGGAAAGACACCCTATAATCTTGGAAATGCTAGTACCGGATCTTCTCCATAAGGAAAAAACCCCACTCTTAAGGGATCTTAGCTCACTACTCACCAATATATAAGCACCAAACCCTTTCTTTTTTGAGGTACGCAGAAAATCCCTAGCTCTCTCACTATAGATTTCTTAGAGGTTTCTTATTTATTGACTTGACCTTCGGAGGGTTTTTGGCCGGTACCACACTAGTGCCTTTTGTTTGGTCCTATTGTTCTTATTCCACAGGTACCCATTGGAGTGATTAGCCTTATCATTGACTCTAAGACGAAGGGTTGCATGGTCCGGACATGTTCAATGGCTACCACCAACCAGGAAACAGGGAATCCCTCTAACGCCTTGGAAAGACAGGTGCAAACCCTAACAATGTGTGATAGAACGACTCACACATCGCAACCAAGAGTTGGAGCAATAGCTAAACCAAAGGAACGAGCAACAACGCAACGAGCGGGAGATCGACGAATAGAATGAAAGTCACCTATCGATGGGAGATAGACAAGGAAGGGAAGACCAGGAAGAGAGTAACATCCCAAGCGGGAGGGATGGACTGAAAGATACCAACCACCCATTCGAGGCGGAAGTCAGTGCTATGCACATGGCCCAAGGCATGTAGATGATGAAGGAGAAGATGGATGTGATGATAAATGCCCTGAAGGGATGAGTATCTACCAATCTGGATGAGTTGGTACATCAAACGAACTCCCCATTCACCACCTAGGTGACCTCCTTCCCTCTCCCAACAAAGTACCAAATGCCATAGGTAGAGGCGTATGATCGGTCGAGGGACCCGCATGACCACCTAGAGTCATTTACAACCCTCATGCACCTACAAGGAGTTCTGGACAAAATTATGTGCAGGGCATTCCCTACCACACTAAAGGGGCCAGCAAGGGTGTGGTTGAGTAAGCTTACCCCAAACATAGTTTCTACCTTCAAAGAGTTGAGTGGACACTTTGTCACACACTTTATTGGAGGGCAGAGACACAAAAGGTCTTTCGCAGCCATATTATAAATTAAGCAATGGAAAGATGAAAGCCTAAGGTCGTACATGACTCGTTTCAACAAAGAGGCTTTCTTGATTGACAAAGCTGATAGCAAAGTCCTCGTCACCGCCTTCACTAGTGGATTGAAGCGGGGGGAGTTTCTCTTCTTCATCTATAAGAATGACCTAAAGACAATGGCCGAGGCACTATACAAGGCCATGAAATACATGAATACCGAAGCTGCAATGATTGCCTAGAGGGACACGTCGAGAAAAAGGGAATGACAGGACAATCATCGTCTGGACAGAGGAAGAAAGTCGGCTCGAACGAATGACCGAAGGGGCGATAGGAGATCAAAGCCCCCCTCAACGAGGACAATGAATTTCACCCCCTTGAATACTCCGCTACATCAAGTCCTCATGCAAATAAGGGATGATGTGTTTGTCGACGCTCAGGCCACAAACGGCTAGAAAACTGTTGAGCCTTTGTTCGACTACCCATCGTGGCGACGCTCCCACGCATGCGGGTCCCGTTGGAGGCCCCTCTCGATAATTGTGTGGTTCGCGTAGAGCTTCGAGTGCTCTCTCTCTTGGGAGAGGAAGGTTGGTCTACCTTTGGAGGTGTGGTAGGAATCTTGGCCAAATTTTAGGTGATTACCAAAGGTAAGTGAAGTTGCCACCAATCATTGGGTTTTTCTAAGGTGTGATTAGTCATCTATTTCTAGTTGATTTTTTACTAATCCTAGGCTAAGAAAAAGGGCATTTTTCCTAATCTATTGTGGATGGCAAAAAATCTTGATTCTTGAGTTCGGAAGTTTGTTACGTGTGGGGAAGGTGTTAGGCACCTCAACGTCTATCCAAGGACAATCCTTTGTTTTGATAAAACCTTAATTTTCGGGGATTAGCAATAAAAAACATGATTTTGGCATTGGCTTTTAGGGCTTTGCATGCATGGGAGGCTTTTGAACGGGTGTGGCCCAATCTATGCTTTCCTAAGGCATTCGGGCAAAGAACTAGATTTTCACAGCGAAAATCCGATGACATGTCACCTTACTTTCGCAAATGAAATTAGGTATCGCTTTACCTTAGGTGACATGGACTGTGACAATCACACCAAAAGGGGCAGGCAGGTATATATATACATACATTATGCACAATGCAAGCACACAGAGTAGGAAAATAAATGCCTACATCCTTAAAGCATGCCCTAAAATATAGGTGCAGGAAAGTAAACAGGGGTCGCCATACTTTAGAGATGAGAACGAATGGTACATGGCATGATATACCTAATACAACCCATCTAAGAGAGAAATGAGGGAGGAAGGAAGGGGGTTTAAAATAGTACATAACCAAATGGAAGAGGCTAGACTCCTAAATCTACTGAACATGGCCGCTTGGCTTATATCGACATGGCACGGGAGACCGTGCCCTAGCTCCATATGTCCTCGCTCCATGTGTGTACATGCAAAGGCAAGAACAAGAAACCAACAGACAAGCAATGGAAAGAGAGAGATGCGTAGATAATGCACAAATGGTACAAAGCAAACAAGCAAGATAGATATGGCAAGCATAGCATGTGGCGGGAGACATGACAAGCAAAGATAAGTAGACAAATAAGAAAGCAAGCAAACAAGAAAGCAAACAAGCAAGAAAGTAAGTAAGCAAAAGGGCCAACAAAAGGTGGTGTCCATGGGGGACAAATATAGGTTTGAATCGGGTGTCCATATCTTCATTGTGTTGAAGTATGGACGGCACACTAGCAAGCAAGACTCATGCATGAACATGTAAGCAAGCATGTAAAGATGCATAGAAAGCCAACAGATGGCACGAACAAGCATGGCAAGCATATCATCGCACGGAGCGAAAAAAGGAAGGGTATACAAGCAACTCGACATCCAGAGATGCATCCCAAGTGGTTACTCCCAAACAAGGCCTTATGGGCATTGAATGTAACCAAAAAAGATCAAGCCCGCGGAAGGCGTCAAGCATGGCAAAGCCTAGGACAAGAAAGGCTAACACAAGCATAAAGCATAGAAGCAAGCAAGCATAGACATGCAAATAAGAATGATCCAAACCCTTTTGATATGGGCCATGGTACATGGACGATGACAAAGCCATAGGGTCTAGATCGAGTCCAAACCATTAGGCCAAAACACAAGAAAATGCGATAAAAGGAACAAAAGGGGTACAATAGCACATGGAATGACAAACAAAGCCTAGGCCTAAACACATAAACATGGCAAGAAGCACGCAAGCATATGAAAACATAGATCTAGACATATAGGCATAGAAACATGCATGTAAACATGTAGATCTAAGCAAGGCGCGGCCAAAAATGTGATATCAAGCATGTAAGCATGTAGATCTAACCAACAATACAAGGAAAAGATAGATCTAAGCATGAAAATATGGCATATGGCATGAAAATATGTAGATCTAAACATATAAGCATGTAAGGATGTAGATCTAAGCATATGAAAAAAGAATCTAAACACATAAACATGTGAAGACAAGGATCTAAGCATATAGACACGTAAACATAGGCATAAACACATGGGTCTAGACATGTGAGCATGGCATAAAGCATAAAAGCAAGCATAGGGACCCATAAATCTAGGCACAAGCATGGAGATAGGCATATAGGCTAACATAGAACATGTAAATCAAGCCATAAACATAGAAAGCATGGAAACTTGTAGATCTAGACACAAGCACCACATGGAAAAGGTAGATCCAAATCATAAAACATGACATAAGGCATAAAAAGTAAGGAGATTTAAGCTAGAAGCACAAATAATGCAAGAAACATGCTAAAGAAAGTAATAAATCATGTTAATAAAGCAAAAAGAAAGGATAAAAAGCTTGATGAAGCTTTATAGGAAAAGGGGTATGGATTGTAGCCAAAAAGCTACATCCATAACCCTATACCTCAAATCTAAGGTATAGAACCAAGAACAGGAAGATAGAGGGTATGAACATTACCTTGTATTTTTGGAGAAGAGAAAAGAATCAAGAAATTTTGATGTATTTTGTATTTTTTTGGGAGAGAAATATGGTGAGAAAATAGAGAAAAAATGCCTAGAAATATGCCCAAATAGATCCCAAAACGCCCCTCCTTCAATCTGAGCTACCAAGAGCCTTTTATAGGCCCTGGCACACTTTTCAAGGCCTGATTGATGTCAGCAATTTTGTCCTCATGCACTTTTTCGGTGTTTACTTCGGACGCGCATTTAGAGGTCTTCCTGGACTCAGATTGAGGCAATCTTGGTGTTCTTGGAAAGCTCTAGATGTCTAGTTTTAATAAAACTAAAGAAATTATAATTTCAATAGTTGGATAAGAAGTTATGACCTCGGAAAGCATGCTAACGTGCTTTTCACGCTTATCTCAATATCTCAACCGTTTTAACTCCGATTTCGACTCATGAATAGTCGTTGGAATGAGAATTTTATTATCTTCGCAATGGCATTGGTCTCAACCTAATTTGAGGACTAGATCAAGATTAAGGTTTCTAGGGCCCATTAGGAGTCAACTTCGAGTCAAAATTGCTAAAAATATCAAAAGAGCTCGAGTTTGATATAAAACCATGAAAAATATTGTTTTGTAAGGATTTTGACCTTGTTTGACCTTTGATCAACCTAGGGTTAACCAGGGGCATTTTCGACATTTTGGCTGAAAAGGCACTTTGAGCGCTCCGGTGTCCGAACGGGTTATGCCATGCCATTATATATGTTTTCGTGACCCCATGGAGAGAAAATGATATTTTTGGATTTTCCAGTGTCTAGCACACAAATCAAGGTCAGACAAAATATGGTATCAATAGCTTCATTGACTTGGCCAGAAAAATCGAAGGGTGACCCAAACAAGAGGTCCAGGAACAAGTATTACCGCTTCCACTAGGACCATGGGCACGATACTTCCAAGTGCTACGACCACAAATAGCAAATCAAGGCCTTCATCAAGTAAGGGAAGTTGTAGCGGTTAGTCAAGGATGGGGAGAACTCATCGCTAGACCTCGAGTCGGATTGGCAGGTAGAGGAAAGGCCAAGAGCCCCACTCAAGGAGATAAGGGTAATCATAGGAGGAAATATTATGGCGGGATCATCTAAAAAGGCGAGGAAGACATACTTGTGTATGGTGCAGAGCGTCCAGATTTTCGGACAACCTCCTAAAGCAACCAAGGTTGATAACCCTACCATCGACTTTACAAAAGAAGATGCTAGACAACTACACCACCCTTATGACAACACTTTGGTAATTAGCTTGTCTATTGCAGATTTCAATACCCGACGGGTATTAATAGGTAATGAAGCTCGTGAGATATCCTCTACTATCCTGTCTTCTAGCATATGAGGATCAACAAAGAATGTCTCCTACCCACAAACACATTGTTAGTCGGATTCGATGGCACCAAGGTCTTCCTCGTGGGAGCTATCACCCTACTAGTAATCATTATGGTGTATCCTCAGCAGCTTGCTAGAGAAGTCAATTTTTTGGTGGTTGACTGTTCCTCTGCCTACAACGCCATCATGGGCTGACCTACACTTAATTCCTAGAGGGCAATCACATCTACGGACTACTTACTGGTAAAGTTCCTAACGGAGTACGGGATAGGAGAAGTGCGAAAGGACCGGATGGCCGCTCATGAGTGCTACATCACCATGTTAGAGATGGATGATCACTTACAAGCTTTGAACATTGAGGAAATGAGGGTTTCAGTAGAGCCAACAGAAGACTTAGAAGAAATCTCCTTGGACAACAACATCCCAGGTCGAGTCACTCATATCAGCACGTAGGTCGACCTTTCAATTCGCAAAGAGCTTGCCCTCTTCCCGAAAAACGTTTGGGATGTCTTCGCTTGGAGCCACAAAGACATGCCGGGGATCGGTTCGAGGACCATGGTCCACAAGCTTAACGTATGCCTGTCCTTTCCCCTAGTCCCACAGAAGAAAAGGGTATTTGCACAAGAAAGGGATAGGGCCATAGCCGAAGAAGTACGCAAGTTATTGGAGGCAAATTTCATTTGGGAAGTCTATTACCCCGAATGGTTGGGTAACGAGATAATGGTCAAAAAAGTAAATGGCAAGTGGAGAATGTGTGTAGATTTCACCGAACTGAACAGAGTTGCCTCAAGGATAGCTACCCACTCCCACAAATCGACCTCCTCGTGGACTCAACAACAGGTCACCAACTTTTAAATTTCATGGACACCTTCTCTAGGTACAATCAAATCAAATTGGATAAGCAGACTAAGAGAAGACCTCATTTGTCACGAACCAAGGACTCTTCTACTACAAATTCATGTCGTTTGGGCTGAAAAACGTGAGATAGGGTGAAACGTGGAAGTATACATAGACGACATGCTCGTGAAAAGTGCAAAGGAGGTTAACCACTTAGATGACCTTTAGGAAACATTCTATACTCTTTGCCTCTACGACATGAAGCTTAACCCCAACAAGTGTGTGTTCGGTGTGGCGTTAAGGATATTCTTGGGTTTTATGGTGTCACAACGTGGTGTGGGAGCTAATCCCAACAAATTTCAGGTAGTAATAGAGATGGCTCCACGAAAGAGCATGAAGGAAGTGCAAAGCTTGAACGGTAAGGTTGCAACCCTTAAGAGGTTCGTCTCTAGGGCGACGAATAAGTGTACCCTTCTTTAAAGAGCTAAGGAAGGCTTTTGAGTGGGGTGACAAGTGCTAGAGGGCTTTTGAGGAACTAAAGACATACCTTACATCCCCACTTTTGCTCAACCTATCCAAGTCAAGTGAAGAGCTCTCCCTCTACTTAGTCATGTCCCTAATAGCTGTCGGCTCCGCTCTTATATAGGAGGAAGACCGGGTGCGATTACCCGTTTACTACACCAAATGAGCATTCTGGGAGTCTGAAGGAAGATATCCCCCAATAGAGAACCTAGCCTTCGTGATCGATCATAGTTGCCTGAAAACTCAGGCCGTACTTCTAAGTACACACCATAGTGATCCAAACAGACACGCCACCGAGGAAGGCAATGAACAACTCGGAAGTAGTAGGACGACTAGTTCTATAGGCAATAGAACTCGACGAGTTCAACATCCAATATTGGCCTAGAACTACGATCAAGGCACAGGCTTTGGCTGATTTCATTGCCAAGTTTACAACAAAAGAAGACGACGAGGTGGTATTGATGGTATGGATGATATGGACGGACGGATAGACTAATCAACAGTTTGGAGAAGCTAGGGTCCTGTTACAATTGCCTAAAAGAGACACACTAGAGTGTGCAAGACACCTCCAAATCTCAACAACCAACAATGAAGCAGAATATGAAGTAGTTCTCTCAAGCCTCGACTTGGTTAAAGTAGTAGAGGCCATGTCGTGATTATACACTGCGATTCACAAGTTATAGTCACACACATCAACGGTGACTACAAGGCAAAACAGGAACGGATGAAAGAGTACTTGAGTGTGGTTAAAAGCAAGATGAGCAAAGGGTTCTCAACTAAGTTTGTGTAGATCCCAAGGGAAGAGAACGAGCGGGTAGACCATCTGGCCAAAGCTGCTTTCGCAGAATATATGAATGCCACTAATTAGGTATTATCATTTGTTCAATATGCCCCTACCATTGACAAACTAGAAGTACAAGTCATCCCCACAAGAACCAATTGGATGATGCCAATCGTACCCTATCTCAATAAAGGGACATTGCCAGAAGACCGCAACGCTTCTGTGTAGGATCAAGGTACAGTCGTCACATTTCGTAATGATTGGGGATGTCCTTTAAAAATGGGGTTTCTCCCGTCTGTATCTAAGGTGCCTATTCCCCAACGAAGCAGACTATGTCATGAGAGAGATACACGAAGGAGTATGCGGGAACAACTCAGGGGCACATTCACTGGTTCACAAGTCGATACGGACTAGATACTACTGGCCCACTATGCAAAAGGACGCCTTGATCCTACATGAAGGCATGTGACAAATGCCAATACTTGAGTAGCATCATTCGACAGCCGTCGAAGGACCTTACACCAATGAGCGCCCCCTAGCCGTTCGCCCAATAGGGATTGGAATGTCCGAAACTTCATATGGAAAAGCATTATTTGCCATTTTGGAATCCCTTAGGTCTTTGTCTCTAACAATGGAATGCAATTTGACAACGATGCGTTCAGGGACTTTTACCAACAATTGGGAATCATAAACCACTACTCCTCTCTTACTCACCCCAGTGCCAACGAACAAGTTGAAGTCACAAACCGATCCCTGCTCAAGATGATTATGACTCGACTTGAGGGGGCAAAGGGTATATGGCTGGATGAGCTACCTGGCGTCTTGTGGGCATATAGGACGACAACTCATACACCTACAAGGGAGACACCATTTCGCCTCGTATATGGGAGCGAAGTCATCATCCCAGTGGAAGTTGGAGTGACCAACTATCGAGTATCCCACTATGATGAAAAAATGAATGAATAAGGGATGCGTCTATAGTTAGATCTTCTTAACGAAGTCAAAGTAGCGGCAAAACACTACAACACTACAACACCAAGGTTAGGCCTCGTCATTTTCAGGTTGGGGACTTGGTCCTAAGGAAGGTAACAATGACTACTAGAGATCCTTCACAGGGTAAGCTAGGCCTCAATTTGGAAAGGCCCTACAAGATTGTCGATTGCTATAGAAGGGGGACCTACTACCTAGAAACCCTCTACGGACAAAGGCTTCATCACTAGTGGAACATCGAGCACTTAAGGAAGTACTACTAGCAACAGACAAATGCAGCTTATTTTATCGCTTTCTTTTGTTTTTATGAATTAAGTATCAAGAAAGATTGAAAGATGTTAAGTTTCTTTTTAGCTATTCATTATTAATAAGACTTGGACAAATTATCAGAAATGTTTTTCTACTTTTTACCTTTCAATGAAACATCTAAATTCTACTAAGTCTTACCTACGGGGTGGATGAAGGACTGTGGATATTAACGGGTACTTGGTCTCAAGAATTCTACTAAGTCCTAACTAAGGGTGGACGGAGGACCAAGGATACCAATGGGTACCTAGTCTCAAGAATTCTACTAAGTCCTACCTATGGGGTGGACGGATGACCAAGGATACCGACGGGTACCTAGCCTCAAAAATTGAACTAAGTCCTATCTACGGGGTGAACGGATGACCAAAGATACCGACGGGTACCTGGTCTCGAAAATTGAACTAAGTCCAACCTAAAGGGTGGGCGAATGACCTAGACTCTTGACGAGTATTTGGTCTCAAAAATTCTGATAAGTCCTACCTAGGGGATAAACATACGACCAATGATACCAATGTGTACCTAGTCTAAGGAAAATCATTGATTAAAGAAAAAATTGTTGTGAAACGGATGGATAAAATAGAATGTAGACAAGGGCATATGCAATTGTAATGGTAGAAATAAGAAAGCATAAAGCAAGAGACAAACACCCTGAAGGGGAAATGTTTTTACACAATATAAAGATAGATGTCTTTACAAAAAGCCTGACGAAAAGGGCAAATAGCATTTTCTTACAAAAAGAACTCATAAAATAAAAGAAAATTAAGTATAACTCCTGGAGGAAAGGATTCAAGATGGGGGAGCTTGAGAAGCGGTCGGATCCACAGGAGACAGGCCATCCGCGGTAGATGGATCAACGGCCGGTTGGGCGGCTAGAGTCTCCAAGCCGTCTGGAGCAAGTTGAATGATAGTCTTAGTGTTGGCATCCTTTGCCCCCTGCTCAATAGTGTGGATGGAGTCACTGGTCTCTTCACCGATGGTGTCATCTTCTTCGGGTGTCAACGGGATGATGTTGTCTATTATAATCTAGGACAAGTCCAAATCGAGGTAAGCGACTTCCACCGCTTCAAGCAATCGTCGAACCTATCACCATAGTAAATGTCGCATGCATCAAAGAAGGGCTAAGAGACACGGAACTCCGCCACAGTGTCGGCCTTGGCCTTGTCCATCTACTCATGGAGAAAAGCTAGTTCCATCGTCAGATTGGTCTTCGCCTTCTCTACCTCCTCCTTAAGACAGGACTCCTCCTTGAGCTTAGTAAGCATGGTCGTCGGCTTCATGTTAAGGGTACGAACAGCCTCCTTGTACTGCTCCCTTTCCTTGTTCTCGCTCTCTTGATGCTTGCAGAACCGTCAGATCACCCCTTCGTTGGCAACACACCTATCCCGCAAGGCCTTCATATGCACCAACGCCTGGAATAAAGAATAACGGTTAGAACAAGAATGTAAAAATTACAAAGTACCATAAGTGATGGAAACGTACCCTGAACAAGTTATAGAGATGAGACACCCCCAAATCTTCTGAGGAGTGATAACCACAAGGATTTAGATCTGTCTCCTTGATGATCGGATTGACCATCTTGACAGTATAGTCTTTGTGTGTAACCAACCTCTAGACAGGATTGGGGCAATGAGACCCTTTCTCGTCATCAGGCCCTTCCCTACTCTATAACGAGGAGGGGGAGGGGGTGAAGAAGACTTCCACCGCTTATCCTTGGTGTCGCTCTTTCTCTTAAGGACCTCCTTAGCTCCCACCTTGGAGGCCGATAGTAAAGACCCAATCAGCCGCTTGCGGGTAGCCACAAACTTCCTCTCTATTGCCCTTTGTTTGCTTGCATCCATCTTTGCAAAAGGGCAATGAAGAGCATGAGAAAAGAGGGCAGATGGACCAAAACGAGTACTAAAGCTATAAGTTAAGTCAACGGGAAAAAGCGTGCAACCGTCAAGCCAAAAGCGTTGGTTCAAGGCCACCACAGAATGCATGAAGTATGTCAAGAGTAACCAGATCCTTCCACTTCCTTTGCTTAAAGGATATGGCCCAAACTCGCCAAAGGAAGCTCTCTTGCTCGTCACTAATCTGCGGACAGATTTGAGCTGAATACAATAAAGAAATATGTTAGGAGCTTCGTCAAGACAGAGAGCTAAAGCAAAAATAGACACCGACGACCCACCTGGCTCCTTTACAATGCACCAAGTGTTATCAAAACCATTAGGCATACTATCCCATTCCTCGGGCCTACAAACCCAATCTGTCACTTGGACGAAGAAATAATGATTCTTCCAATTTCTATTGGAGTCGGGCATATCTAACACCAACCTAAGTGACATCTTCCTTGCCAAGAAATGGTAAATCCCCTTCGACAAGGAGATTTCTTGAGACTTATAACATAAAAAGAACTCGTTGAGGGATAAACGACGATTGCCACCACTAAGTTAACCCAATATCACCTCTGCGCCAATGAATATTCTCCACGCAATGGGAGCGATTTGACTAACAGACAAGCCTAAGTAGTTGGCGAGCTAATGGTGTAGCTCTGTCAATGGCAACTTCAGCCTTGCAATAAATATGGCATCGTACATGCCGACGTTTGTAGTCCTCTTGGAGTAGCACTTTTCAAACTTCCTTGGCGGACAAATGGGGATGTTCTTAGGGATTTGGTAATGGTCTAGAAGGGTGTTGAAAACCTTGTCGGACATCGTTGGGTTAAAATCGTTAACCGTCCATATTAAAGGGAGAATAAAAGGTCGGGAACCCCCGTCCACTTGGCATCTTGCCTCAACTACCTTAGGCTGATCTCCCTCATCAACCCTTTCTCCCTTGTCTTCCTTATCTCCCTCATTATATTTGTTTTCTCCTTCCTCATCATTTTCCTTATCCTACTCCCCTTCCTCATCTTCCTTGTCCTCCTTTTCTTCCTCGGTTGGGGAATGGGCGGATGGTTCCCTTTTCGGGGACTAAGGGACATCTTTCTTTGGCTCACACCCTGATGGATAAACCTCGTTGTAGCCCGCACCTTCACGAACTAATGACAACAGTTCACTTATCGCTTCTCTATCTGATATCTATTCACCTACAAGCGACAGAGGTTTTCTAAGAGCCTATTCGACGAGTAAAACAAATGACGGCTACCCCAAAAAGTAAAAGATAAAAATGACAAAAAAAGAAACTTACGAGAAGAAACGGATGGTGGATCGGTATGATAGATTCCTCGGAAGCAACGGGGTCACAAGCAACAGACGATGCAAACAAGAGTGTGACAACTCTGGTCTTAAAAAAGCTCTCAAAAAGAAGTAAAGTAAAGAAAATTAGAGCAAGGGAGAACTATTTATAGAGAAAGGGAGCATGGCATACGAAGCAACGCCAACCTGCCCATGCCACTTGTCACGTGGCGTTTAAACTCGAGGCTGCTTAAGCCATTTATTGACACCTTCTTCAACAAAGCCCTAATTAATGATCATGAATACCCATGTTACTCCACAGCCCGTCGCCTAAAATCAATGGAGCCATGTAGGGGCAAATTTGAAAAGGGTATTTTGACTAAGGATTCAATACTCCCGAGTAAGCCATGGAATGAAACTAACGACGTCTATGGATCCGTTAGTTTCACAAAAGTAGATGGAGGATAAAAACAACATCGACGGAATAAAAGGCGACAAAGCCACACCGAAAACCCGACGGGGTGAGTAGCCAATGGGCCAAACAAAAAAGTCGACGGGTCAGCGTGGCTTTGCTTAGCCCACAAATGTTCATATAAGGAAACATCTTACATGCCACGCAAAATAAACCCACTATTGATTCATATCTCCCTCATATAGAAAGACACCCTATAATCTTGGAAACCTTAGTACCAGATCTTCTCCATAAGGAAAAATCCCTACTTTCAAGGGATCTTTGCTCACTTCTCACCACTATATAAGCACCAAACCCTTTCTTTTCTAAGGTACGCAGAAAATCCCTAGCTCTCTCACTATAGAGTTCTTAGAGGTTTCTCATTTACTAAGTTAACCTTTGGATGGTTTTTGGCCGGTACCACATTGGTGCCACCTGTTTGGTCCTATTATTCTTATTCTATAGGTACCTATTGGAGTGATTTGGAGCCTACAACTCACTAACAATTTTAGCATATCATCAATGCCCACGTACAAGTATAAAATGCCTAGCCCGTAAACTCATCGGTTTATGCAGGGCTTTGCAATTGGTGCATCATTATAGCGAAAGTCGCAAAACGAACCAAAGAAGGTGCTCAAGGAATATATTTTATAATAAAAAAAACATGTGTTCAATAAGAAATTAGCTATTTCTTTTTAGAAGAATTCTATAGAAAATGTATCGGACATTCATCATCACATTATTATTCTAGTGGAACCAGTAATAATTAGCTTCAATTCAAAAAATAGCTTAATGAGGTGATACATTAAAACTAGGGGTTAATTTGTTTGAAAAGGCCTTGGTTGTGTTATGGTTTTATAGGAAAATCCTAGTACCAAAATATGTCAAAATTGGGCTATATTAAAAAAAAATTGTGTTAGAGCCGGGTTTGGGTCAAAAGCTACTCAAAGCGGCTAAGGTTATGAGCTAACTCAAAGATAATGAGTTGATAATCATTTTTTTTTTTATATGTTCTAGACCATATTGAATTTCTAAATGAACTTGTTTTGTTGGAAAATAGATATTTGTGCTTTCAAAATAAAGAGAAATTTAACCCAATTTGGAATTAATTGAAATGAGTGAGATGTGTCAATTTGATGTTGGCATAACTTTGTAGTCTTCGAAATTTCAATCGATTAAAACTCAATTTGCTCAACTGAAATCAGATAAATAGTAAACCAACTGCAACACTGGCTATTTGACATACTTTTCTCTATATATACAAATCCTTGCTACAGAGCGATGGTAAGAGGCCGCCATACAAGAGTAGATCTAAGAGCCAAAATTTCCTTAAGCCAAAAAGATCTCTCAATTCCACCCCTTTGAGTTTTTCTCCTTGTGAGATATCTTTTTGAATTCCTCGTTGAGAATTTCTTGCCTTGATCTTTAACTATGACATTAAAAAATGTAAGTATTCATCCAAACCACACAAACTCTAAACCTTTGTTACAAAGTCCAAGGATAGAAAACCTTTAGAGAGTTATTTGGTGTGTGTACACATAAAATTCGTTAAAGATAAATCACACGATCACGAAATAGTGTAACAAATTATCAATTTATATTGATTTTTATATATGTGAGTACAATTCTCTGTATGGCTCTTTACAATGAAAGAATACAATAAAACTCCTCTGATTCGATCTCCAAAGAACTTTACGACCCGAAAGGCTATGAAGCTTAATCTTGAATCGTACTTTGATGTCTCTAAGTTGGATGTGTGATTGGATGTATTTGAGCTTTGATTTGAAGTTGAGGGCCGTTGGCTTGATCTCTGTAAGGTTGAACTTATTCAACTATGTGTTGGTTTTATTCTATGCCAAATTTGCTTGTAATTCAGTGTTTAGAAACCCCGTATTTAGGTGGAAATAATGTAAGGGTTGTGTGTGAGAGAGTGTGAAGAATTGATCAAATGTGTGCATCAAAAGGCTTCTTGATGATGGACCTTGCGATTGACTCGCGAGTGGTGACATGCCAGAATCCAGCACATGTGTGAAGCATGCTAGAAGTTGAAGGATCAAGACAGTTAGATCACTACAGGACAAAAAGTACAGTCTAGGCATTACATTTATCTCGGTGGCTAGAACTCACGACTCATCCCATTCACGAGTTACTCGCCAGTGCACCCTGTTTTGCAGGAAAATGACTTTTCACATTCTTTCTCATACCCTACTATAAATACCCTTATACCCACAAAATGTAGAGAGTTTCAAGAGAGAATTTTGAGAGAAAAACCCTAGAGAACAACAAGATTGATTCATCCACAATCTTATACATTTGATTCTCCAAATTCTTCTACTCTCAACCTCTCCATTGTCATACCCTTGAGAGGATCTTAAGCCAAATTCTTACCTCACCACGTTCAGAACAGTGAGAAGGCTATTGGTGTTTGGGAAGCAGTTCAAGAGAGAACCAATTCATTTTAGTTGATGCAATGGGCTTATTGTAGGATCCAGTAAGCAAAAGAAGATAAGGTTAGGCTTGACCCTGTTGGAGTAAGAAGTTTGGAGGGCTAAGATGCATCGGGTAGATTAGGCTTGGAGGGTCTATTGTTATTCATGTATTCTAACTGATTTTCTAGTGGATCATTTTACCACTTAGAGGGCGGTGAAGAGGTTTTTCGCCGAATTCTTGAGTTTCCTCTTCGATAACACGTGCCGGTGTTATTTTGTGTTTGCTTCTCTCTATCTATTACTCTTTGCTTTTAATTATTGCTGAGTTGTGATTAAAATATGGCATAGAGTAGTTTGGATGGAGGGGAGAAGGAGAGGGAGTAGAGGAGAGTAGAGTAGAATTGGTTGAAAATAGGCTAATTTTGGGCTAAATTTACTCTATTCTACTCTACTCTACTCTACTCTCCTTTCTTTCCCGTCAATCCAAATGGGCCATTAAGAAGCCTTTATTTATAGGCAACTCAATAGCATTTGATTTGGAATATTCTCTAAACATTTATTGAGAGTTAATTAAAAATTTAGATTTGAATTTAATTTCTTCTTTCATTTAATAAGAACTTTCTATGTGAGTCTTTTCTTCCGACGTTGCCACATGGCTTTCTTTATTTAATGTTGCCACATGGCTTAGACACATGTCATTTATATGTATGTCATAGTAACTCAAAAACTTGAAATGTGGCTTGATTTTATTTGCTGATTGTCCTTGTTGACACGTCATTAAATGCAAACCAATTTGACCATAAGTCCAAATGGGCCATTAAGAAGCCTTTATTTATAGGCAACTCAATAGCATTTGATTTGGAATATTCTCTAAACATTTATTGAGAGTTAATTAAAAATTTAGATTTGAATTTAATTTCTTCTTTCATTTAATAAGAACTTTCTATGTGAGTCTTTTCTTCCGACGTTGCCACATGGCTTTCTTTATTTAATGTTGCCACGTGGCTTAGACACATGTCATTTATATGTATGTCATAGTAACTCAAAAACTTGACATGTGGCTTTATTTTATTTGCTGATTGTCCTTGTTGACACGTCATTAAATGCAAACCAATTTGACCATAAGTATTTGATCACGATTAATCAAATGGCTGTAAATACATCATAAAATTTTGATGTTTACAGTGTGTATCAAAGTTCTGGGATTGTTGGAATGAGGTTTATTCATGGAGGAAGTTCATGTACACGAATTCGATTGTTCTAAGGTCACTGCGTTGGCAAGACAAGTGGGCCATTTGTTGAGGTTACATAGAGTCTATGACGGGAAATGTTTTGTATGTATAATTGATTATAATTGTTTCTTCTCTAGTGGATTTTTAACGAATTTGGATCATCTATAGTTGTTTTAAATTTTAAAAGGCGCTTCATCGATTTTTCAATTCTCACTTCGTCACCCAAATCTCTAAGTTGAATGTATAGCTTTTATTATTGTTATTTTTAGATTTGAAAATTGAAAACAATGTTTGGATTATCCATTTTTTGTTACATTATTTAATCGCTGCTTAATCAGTTTGGGTCTAAATCCAAAATTTCAAAATTGGAACAAATAGAGCCTAAGTAATAATCACTCTAATGCATTTTGCATACATATTTCATGGTAGATGGTACTCACCCATCAATCCATAATCAAAAATAAATTCATTCACAATAAAAATTGTGTATTAAATGCTATAGAAGTACGTCCCACTCGTACCTAATTGAAAAAGTGATCCAAACATGAAATAAGTATTAAGAAATTTTTTAAAAACTAATGTAATTAATACTAGATATTTGGCCAAGAACATATTGCATGGAAGGAAATTCTGACTGCAAACAAACCTAACTACCTAGCAAGGACAGCAATATCTGATTCAAGCTCTAAAGAGGCCGCTACGAGTTGACCGTTTGAAGTTGTCTTATTTTGGCCTCTTTCATGAGCCATCTCCAGAGTCAAACATTCCTTTATTTCTACCAATACTTGACTCATGTCCGGCCTTTGGATTGCCACGGGTGGTACACAGGACATGGCTATCTCCACAGCTTTCCAGGCAGAATTTTTGTGGAATTCTCCATGTAACCTTGCATCAATAATGTTTTGAATATCCCCACTTTCAATTATAGGATAAACCCAGTCAAGTATGTGAGTGTTTTCTTCAGGTCCTTTTATTATTGCTGGGTGGCCTGTTATTAGCTCAAAGAGGACAATACCATAGCTATAAACATCACTTTTCTTGTTAAAGTTTCCAGATGCTTGAAACTTGTATGTAAAAGTAAAACACATGTTATTAGATTTGTTTAACAATCCTAAAACTATGGATACTTTTTTTTTTTTCCAGTCTACTAGTTAGCTACATTATATAATTATATGATTACTGCAAGAAAAATGCTTATTATAACGAAAAAAATCCATTTCAATAACATTTGTCTCACTGCAATAGTTGATATAAGTTGTTGTAATAAAATTTGAAGTAATAGATTTGTGCAACAAAAAGTTTCGTAGCATAAACTCCAAATATTTTAATGACAATTTTGATATAATATATATATATATATATATATATATATATATTCTTGCAATAAATAATTTATTTTTTCTAATATCTTGTAATAATAGGTTATTACTTCATAAATTTTATTGCAATAAATTGCAAATAATCGAAAAAAAATAAATCAATTCAAATTATTGCAACAATATTTTTGCTATAATAGATAAGTATTTTATATTTGTTATCGCAATAGATTGTAAAATAATTGATATTAGATTATTGCAACGATATCTTAATATTTTTCATTGCAATAAATTGCAAAAATAATTAGTATCAAATTATTGTAATGATTTCTTCATTTTAAATTATTGCAAAAAAATTTTCTAGTGTAGTAATGTATTAAACCCTTTATTTCTTCATTTTGATACCACTATACCAATTTCATTAAGTTAGAATTAGATGTAATAGATTTATTTTTGATGTAGTGGAATGATAGCCTTTAAAAAACTCCAACTAGTGAAAAAAGTGAGGTGTGAGTTAGAATTATAAAATAAAGAAATTTTTGTAAAAATCACATAATATCACTAACATTTCCTCTTCAATTAAGATTTTAAGGGTACCCAATATAAATTTTTTTCTCTTTTGTGCAAAATGGAGATATTTATGTAGTGCAAAATTTTAACTGGTAGGGTAAATAATTCTATTTGAAATTATGTACACTTACTCAGGATCAAGGTATCCAAGTGTTCCAGCAGGACGAGTTGACACATGAGAATCACTTTCTGCTGCGAAAGTCCTTGACAACCCAAAATCAGCTATCTTTCCTTCCATATTTTCATTTAATAAGATATTGGTAGTCTTTAAATCTCTGTGAACGAAAGTTGGCTTGCAACCATTATGGAGATACTCCAACCCTACAACTCCACCAGTAAGCCATTTGTAATTTAGTCATGTAAACAAAGAAATAGATATTGGAGTGGAATAATCATGTGATTAATATGTTTCCAAACCTTGTGCTGTATCCACCGCAATTTGAATTCTCTAATTCCAGTTCAGGACATTCATATTGGTAATCGCAGCCAAAATTTTTTAATTTCTCTATTTTAGTTGGAGTTTTCATGGAAGTCAACCTTCACTTTGTAGTTAGACCAGAAAATAAATAATACTTGTGACATGCTCAACATGTTGGAAATAAAGGGGTAACAATGGAATGGAAGAAATAATGACCAAGCAACCCAAAGGTTAAGCCTATAGGTTTTGAGTCCAATTTATATAACATTAACCAGTCATTCTTTTTATTAGTATCTAATATGTAACTCTACTAATTCAATGTGTGAGCCTACTACCACATGTAAATATTCCAACAAATCTTCCTCTTCATGTGTGAACCTACTACAGAGCCAATTGTGGCACTTCAATTAGTCTCCCCCTTAAGCATAAGCAATTTCCTTAACAATCCAATTATCATGCATTACACTCACCAATAGAATGCCCTTTACTCAACCATAGAAGTGAACATAGGAGTCTTCCTTGCACAACCATTGGAATTTCCAACATGCACCTAGTAAAACCCTTTTACTAAACCATGTATGGGTGGAGCTAATATGGAAGCCTTCCACATTCTACTTGGTGAGACCAACTAGCCTCTGATACCAATTTGGCGTAATAGTAGAAGCTCAAAATACCAAGACTATATAAAAACAATCACCCCCCCCCCCCCCAAACAATAAAATAGCCATTTACTCATATAATTAAATCTTTTTAGGGCACTATCGAATTAATTTAAAGTCTTTCCTTATGTGAGAGGACCTTTGGGTAAAAGGCACCAAACACTTTGTGCTATTGTCTATTTATAAAACAACAATACTTCTTCCTTGCTAGATAAAGGGATACCTTTCTTGGTAGATAATGAATACTTTTCTTGGTAGATAAGGAAATTTTTTTTCCATACTAAGAAAACCTAAATTAATCAAATGTCTAAGAATTTGAGACAAAATGCAACAATTTGGAGGCACAATAAAATCACTTTCCTTAAACAATTATTACCCTGACTTGCTATAGGCTTACTACAAATTTGTGTGAGATAAAACAAAGCATATTGGATTCTACAAATAGTGATTTTAGAGAATATATAACAATAGGATTTCTATTATATATATATATATATATATATATATATATATATATTTTTTTTTTTTCATTATAGGGAATAATGAGAGTTTAAATTATAATATATAGATTATGAAAAGTCACAAATACAGTTTTTTAACTATTAGAAAATAGTTGGAAATAATGTCCAAACATTCACAAACGTTTTAAATATGAAGTGGACTCTTGGAAAATATTTTGCAAAAAAAAAGTATTATTCTAATATTATCCTCCCCTGAATCAAAACCCTTGTTCTGCCATTACTTGGATATATAAATATCTAACACAACAAACATATATCTTTATCTTTATTTTGAATAGACAAGAAAAGGGAAGCAATTATACTTTACCTCCTACACCCTAAACTAAACATCTTTTTACACTTACACCAAAAAACCATCCGAATGAACACTTATCCCCTTAAACTATACATTTTTTTACATTTACCCCCCTCCCCTAAACTATACATTGTTTTTACACTTACTCTCCTAAATTATAAGAAGACACAGTTCCATAAAAAATTACCCATGAGAAGGGGTTCAAAGTATTATACGAGTAATAATTTAAGGGGGGTAAGTGTGCATTTTCATAGTTTAGGGGAGAAAGTGTTACACAGGTAATAGTGAAGAGGGGTTAATTGTGCATTCTTATAATTGAAGGAGTAAGTGTAAAAAGGGGTACAATTTAGGGGAGTAAAGTATAATTTGCCCCCAAAAAATGTTTACCCAAGGCTTAAATTGCCTAGTTTATTCCTCCCACCCTTTCCTCTTTTTTATTCTTTTGTTCATCTCACCTCCCTCCCTTTCCTCCTTTTATCTCTTATCTAGTCTCTCAAATCAGTGTATCACGAAAACATCTCCCCATTCTTGGATTTTCAAGGTAAATCAAACCATTTTGTTTGGTTTTGGGCTTTTTATTACTTATAATAGGAGGCATTCGAAAACAAATTCTTCATCATGGAAGAATCTAGCGGTGCCCACAAGGCTCTTGCCCACCAAAGGCAATACTTGGTTACATTTTTATAGGTGGCAGTCGTTGTGTTTCATGTTAAGAGCAAACAATGTGCACACTAAGTACATGAATTGGCTAAATTTACTTTCTCGGTGAACACTATACCAACAGATTGCCGTTATGGTACTGTATCAAAATCTTGTCCTAGGATAATCATGCTTTTATTTAATTTAATAAGTTAACAAAGGCCAAACCATATTTGTCAAGATCGTATGATACACGTATCATATCGTGTACAAAAAGTTTCATGTTGTAAGGGCACATCAAAAGTGCTCATGATACACAAACATATGCTTTTAAATGAGTTCTTTTGTTAAAATTTGTTCTTTTATTTGAATTCAACAAGTTGTTAGACTTGTTTTTAACGCAATTATTAGGTTACGTAATTTAGCTTGATAAAGTAACATGTCCATAAGGATTTTTTTTTCCTCCTCTTTATCCTATAAAATTTGGGTTACACACTTACACTTCACTTTCATATTTACAATTTTCTTTTCTATACTATGAATAAGGTATTAACTAACAAGATATGATGTTTTATTTTTGTCATTATTGTTATAAGTCTAAGAAGCTAAAATGTCAATAAGAATTAAGAAACATAAAATAAAATAAAAGAACAAGGAGAGAGTAAATGTTGATGATGATGAAAAAAATCAATGAAGAAATAAATTTGTAAAATGATGAGCATGATGATAACATTGACTTAGATGGAGTTCATTAGGCAAAATGATGAATGAAAAAAAAAAAAAAAAAAAAATATTACTTTTAGTCATTTGTAATGTTTATCACTTTTAAGTTTAATTAATTTGAATATGTATGTTATAAACACATGATAATTTGATTTATTTAGTTGAATATATTCCAAATTTATAATGAAGATACCATTTATATATGTATATCTATAAACTTCTATAAATTTATTAAGTATTTGTGTATCTTACGATACACAATATAGAAAAAAAAAAAATCGATTAACGATACGATTCACATTTTGATAACAATGGACTGAACCATAAATGAAACACATGGAATAAATTATTGTTTATATGGTTATACCTGATAAATATTGGTGTAGGTTGCCATTAGCCATGTACTCATAGATGAGTGCTTTGTTTTTACCCTCATCACAGTACCCGATGAGAGAGACCAAGTTTCTATGATGAACTCTCACTAAGATTTCTGCCTGCATTTATGGACGGTAATCTAGTTTAGCTTAATGAAAATCTTCTATATGCATGTCTCATACTATCATAGTTTCAATACAAGATTAAAATTTTAAAGGGTCTGGTTAATGGGTACCCTTAGGGCATTTGTTAATTGACCATTTTAGGAAAGTCACACTACCACTTTCATAGGAAATATAAAAACCTATCAAAAAAATGAATTGTTTTTTTCTTTTCCATAAAAAATTTCTTTGAATAGTTTTTCAAAACAATACTCTTAGGGCATTTGTTAACTTTTTTTCAATTTGAAATAATTGAAAAGAATACTATGGTCTCATATTTAACCTCTGCTCGAAATTCCTTATAGCCTTGGTTCGATGATGGAGAAAGCAACTTAACAGCAACTTGAGTTTCTTCCAGAGTTCCCAAGTAAACTTTTCCAAATCCTCCTCCTCCAATAATGGTATTGAAGTTATCAGTTATTCTCACAACCTCAGAGTAGCTATATTGTTGATTCTTCGGTTTGATGTTGGATTCCACAGCCATCTTGCTATTCTTCAATTTGATGTTGGATTCTGTAAACACCTTTACTATCATCACACGTAACTCCCAAAAATGAATATAAAAATAAAATAGAATAAAGAAAAAAGGAACTTTATTCAATGTTTTTTCTATTATTAAAAAAAAAAAAAAAGTAATTTTATACCCTCAATCTTGAATTACTTAAATCTATGTATATATAAATACTACTCCTCAACTCTAAAATACCTAGTCTAACCATCGTATGCAGTGATATCATCTAAATGGAGACCGAAATCACCTATTACGATCTTTGAGCAAATCTAAGTACACCCAATGGCTGATCAACCTTTATAAGCAACTAGGCATCTAGGCCTCCTAAATTCAGATTCTCCCAAGTTTCTAGAATACTCTACCATATAAAATTCTTTTAATTTTGATCTTTTATTTAAAAGCTATGTGTTCAAAGACAAACCCTTGAAAATAGTCCGGGACTATACTCCTTCCCTTTCACATAGGGATGAATCCCATCCATCACAAGATCTACATCTATGTGAGAGGGAGGAGGTATACTCTCGGACTACCTAATAATTTTCCTGAAAATAGATGTCACATCAGCTATTAAAATGAACATGTCATTAATTTTTGCACATAACCTTGAAAATAGATGTCACATTAATTACTAAAATGGACATATTACATTTTTTGTGAGTTCCAAAAGCGTACGCCATAAGTTGAAACCAAAAAAAAAAAAAAAAAAAACATTTTAAATTTTCTTTTAGTATTAAAAAATTTAAAAACTCAGATCTGAACCCCAATCTCACAGCCGCACCAGCACCAACACCAACAGCACCAAACTTATCTCTAACGAGATCTCAGTGCTAGAATGAATAGAGAACTTGCCGACATTTTTAAGCGACAGAAAAACAACTGATTTTCTAGAACCATTATTAATATACTTTTGTGCAAATTATATTTCTCAGGTTGTCGCATTTTTCAATTGCCAGGGTTTTGTACCAATTTTTTTCTAAGTTAAAAATTTGTACCTAATTGAATTCACTAGTATATCATTATATTTGCTGAGTCGGTGGATTTAATGATGCGTTCTAGGGTGAGTGGAGTCCATACTTGTAAAATGGAGAGATCAATTTCACTGTGGGAACTCTTAAGAAATTCCTAAACACTTCGTCTTGCTTAAAATTATATCCATTGTAATAAAAGGTTCGCTTCTATAAACCAGGTCTAAAACTAGTTGGCAAGAAGAAAGGGATTGGGGTTCGGTTTTCAGATCTGAAAATGCAACTCTTTCACCTTCCATACTTCTCTACTCGCCCAACTCTAGCGACATACCTCCCTAATCGAACCGGCCGCCAGGTTTTTTGAAGTCCTAGCACCTCAACATCGCCAGAGACAAGTTTGGTTTAGTTGGTGTTGGCACGGCAATGAGAATGGGATTGAGATATGACTTTTTTTTTTTTTTTCTTTTTTCCTTATTAAAACTAATTAAATTAAAAAAATGTGACATGTACACTTTAATAGTGGCATCTATTTTTAAAATTTTCCAAGAATTAATGACATGGTGTAATATAAATTATTGATTTTTGAATAAGAGGTGAAGATTAGAAAAGATCTATGTAGTAGAGTATTCTAGATACTCTAGAGAATTTGAATTTGCAATGTTATCTTCATAAACTTTTGAGGAAAGTTTGTTAGAAATATGACAAGTCAACTGTTGATCTTTAATTTTCTAAAAAATTTCTAAACAATGAGGATATAAGAAGAAAATGTAATTCAATAGTGATTTATCAAAATTCACCTCTAATAAAAAGATATTGAATAATGTTAAAACCTAAGGCTATAATCAATTTTATAACTAAACTTTGTTGAAAATAATCACAATTATATAGTTCAACTTATATCATTTTTTGAGAAAATGTTCCAATTATACATGGTAATAGCTTACATCTTTTTTAAATCATACATTTCTAAAATATGTAATGGTTTCTCATTATATATATATATTATTTAGAACTTTGACTCTTTAGTTTTTACAACCAATAATTCACTTGTCAAAAAAAATTAAAAGTTAGATGGATAAATTGTGCAAAATAAGACTCCAATTGAAATCTAATTTAGAATTGGATTTAGACTCTTCGATTTTTACACTCAATAATTCACTTAACACAAAAATTACAAATTAGATGGAACATATAACATAGAATTGAAAATCCAATTAAAATCTAATTAAATTTTTTCTAAAATTTAGCTTTTAATATGTATAGGTTATTTGGAAGGTTTTTTAATCTGCCTTTAAAGCCAAACATTTTTTAACCTGTTGCTTATTTTGAACCATTTTATTTATGTATTATGATTTAATAGTTACAATGGGGAAATGAGAATTGGAACTGTAGATATATTAGTTGTAAACACCAAGAAGTAATAGTGCTCTTGGTTTTTTGAACTATTTAAGGGTCTCTTATTAATGTACATGTACTATAATATTAATGAGAAATAATATGTCCACAACATTTTTACAACAAATTCTAAGTGGCAGATTATTATTGATTATTATTATTAGGTCAAAAAAGTAATCTCAATGCTAAGTTCAAATTTGAACCAATAATAACTAACCACTTATGATTTGTTATGAAAATATTTTCTCAATATTAATAGAATATTTTTGGATAGCCTATATGGACTTTTGAAAATTGAATAAAATGGAATGGAACAATCATAAGGTTAGTTTGAAAGTTCACAAAGGAATGGAATGGAATGAAATGAAAATGATCTTAACCTTTCTTGAAATCCTATACGGACTTTTGGACACTAGTTTTTTCCAATTTGACCATTATTTTTAGGGCTATCCAAGCAACCTGCCAGACCAACCCACACAAAGCACTCAACTGAAACCAATCCAACAACTTTGGTGGTTGAAGGTGGGTCTTAGCCTTCCAAAACTGACACCAGCGAGTCGAATGGCAGATGTCCTCTGGAATTGTGACATAGTTTCAAATCCAAAGACATTTAAGGTGAAATCCAGTGGAAATCCACTCGTATCGGTGATGAATTATGTCAAATACAGTGAATATCCACCATATCCGATGAGATCTCTACCAAATCTAGTAAGATCTCATTGGATTTGGTGAGTTTTCCTTCATTGCTCCCCCTCTCTTCATAGTTAATTGGTCTCCCGAATTCGGCTACCACCTGAAGAAAATCTGATCCATTCAATCTGATCTCCTAATTGGTCGGCAACAGATCTTGTTCTTCTCCACTCGATCTAATTGGGTCAGGTGCAAGTTGAGCTTGAAACCCAACCTAGACATACTTGTAGACAACCCTAATTGTTTTAATAGAGTTCTAGATGGTGACTAGTTGTGGATCATTGGCATTAATTAGAAAGTTTGGTGTGTCCTAAAAATCATGAATAGTTATGTCATGGGTTCTAGATCTCTTATAAATAATCTCAACACTTTGGAGTGTAGTAACAACTATAAAATGAAGGACATACCTCGTCTTTTCCTTTTGTAGATAGCCAGAGCACAAAAAATGAGGAGGAGGACCAGGACTACTAGGGACGTAGCAGCAAGTGAAACAATCAGCCCCTTTATCTTCTTCTTTTCCTTCTTACATGGAACTGGGTGACAAAGATCTGAATTTTCGCCAAGACTTGCGTTTTTTTTTTTTTTTTTTTTTAGGAGAAGATAAGTAAGTTTTTAAAATTTAAATAATGCTGACAAACGGAATTTCCTTTAAAAATACAAATGAAATCAGATTTACAAAACAGTTGCAAAGGGAAAGGGGGAGAGGACCGTGTGAAAAACTTGAAATTACAAAAACTAAGAAGTAGAGGAAAATGAAATAATATACAGTTAGGATGAAAAACTAACCCCAAGACCAATAATCCATTTCTAGACTTCTGTATAAGAGCCTCTGGAACTGTACCTTTCAGCTGGTTCCCACTTAAATTACTGCAAATATAAAGTAAAATAGAATATCTCAATTCTTATCTGTAAATTTGTTGGTTTGTTTTTTGATAAGCAATTTGTTGATGCGTGCTGGAAACACTTTTTCTACACACATCAACAAATTGCTTGGAAACACTTTTTCTAAGTATATTAATCCAGCCTGATTTTCCTACAGTCCATTCTTTTATCTCTTCTCCAGCTTTTCTTTGATGGGCTGGGGTCTTATATATGGGCTTTTTAGCCGTTTTTTACTAATAATTTAGGGCCTCGGGCTTTCAGCTCGTTACATGCTTAGCCTGCTTCCCGAATCGCGACAACACTACCAGATTTAACCACACAAAAATAACAATTAAAAAAAAAAAAAAAAAACTAAATAATAAAACCTTTTCTTTCTTATTTGTCTACACACGAGTGGTCATCTCCGTCACCTCCAAAAAGTTGATCAGAGTCGTAACAAATTTCACCATATTTTTCCAATAACCAATAATATGACAAATTGTAATTTGTGTATAACAAAAATAATATTATTATTTAGTAATCAAAGAAATGATATTACCCTAATCACAGTATATGATTTCAACAAGAAAAAAAAAATAATGTAGCATTGTTGGAATCTAAAATCGCTACCTTTGTCATTTTTTGGCAAGGAAAAGCGACCTAGAAGGTTTTTTTTTTTTTTTTTCTTGAGTCTCTTCTAGTTTTGGGTAAAGATAACTTACAGGGTCTTCAAATTTGGTAGTTGAGCTAAAAATTCTGGTACGTTCCCATCCAAGCTATTGTATGATAAATCCCTGAAATTAAAAATAAAATTAAAATTAAAAAAGTTCACATTTACAATAAAGTTAACATTTACAATAGTTTTGGGTAAAGATAGCTCTTCGGCATGAAGATAAACTATTTCATTTACAATAAAGTTAACATTTAAGAATCTCACATTTAATTAAACAACTTGCATAAAAAGCTTAGGATAAAACTTAGTAGAATTCTTAGTGTAATACATTAAGTTTTTTAATTAAATTTAAATATATCCTTCTCAAAAAAAAAAAAAATATATATATATATATATATATATTATTACATTGATCAATAAAAGAGAAATAACATTTTTTTTTAAGGACAATTAAATTCAATAGAACTATATATTTATATTTAATAAAAAAATTAATATATTACACCTAAGAAATTATGCCTAAATTTAATTTGCAAGCTTGGTTCTTGGACTTGAATATAACATTTAACACTTTTTAGGCAGTTTAAGACATCGCTTGAACACTTATACATGTTAAAAGTGAATTGATTTCGGCCAACTGAGCGAGCCAGCGAGCTAGAAAAAAAAAAAGGAATTCATCTCAGTCCAACTTTGTTGATCAAAGACTAGTTTTTCTAAACTTTTCCTTGACGTTGAATTTAATAATCGCACCTGCACTGGCAGCGGAACTCAATGCTAAAATAAAATCCCATATTTACTTATTACTTACAAGTACTGCAGTGCTGTGAGGTCGGAGAATGAAGTCACTATCTTCCCTGTCAAGTTGCTTGAACTCAAATTCCTGCTTGTAATTTATCAAAGAAGAAAGAGCTGGTGTCGTTACCATAAAGAGAATTTATAAATTCACACACACAAAAGGGATTGTGAATATTCCATCAAAATGAAACAAGTGCAGTAAAATTGCAAAAAGCACCAGAGAAATTCATTTTTGCTTGTATATGAATAGAAAAAGAAAAAAAAAAAAAAAAAAAAGAAAAGGGGAGCGTAATTTATCTTAAGCTTGTTCCCAGTAAAATTTCTGCAAAGACAACTTCAAGCAAATTGTGTATCCTACCCAAAAAGTTGTATCGCATTTAAATATCTAACTTATAAGAATTTCAAATTCAAGAATTAGAATTTGTAATGTAAATGCACATATAAAAACATTTGGGTATGTGTTGCGGCCGTTAAGTTTTTGAGAGAGGATCATATGAGCAAAAACCGAGAGAAAAGCTAGAGGGAAATCAAAGATGAAGAAAGACATATATCTGTATTCTTGCATTATGAATCAAGAGATTACACGTATTTTACTTTATGTAAAATTTATGCGAAACTACCTCAACTACTTACATGACAGATTACTAACAATATAACAAACTCTCTAACAACTAACAAACTTTTGATTCAACAACACGACACCGTTTGAGCAACATTTACATATCTATTACTAGCTTTAACGAAACGATGTGTTTGGTCTTTAGAGTTAATGAAACAATGCGTTTGATTAACTTTGGTCTTCAGACTTAATGAAGCGTTGCATTTAGCCTTGTCATCTTCAACAGTTCTATCCCTTCAATTGATAGTTAAGTTCCAAGTAGAATAGACAGGATTGAGTTAGTTAGTTATACATGTTGGGATTAGGATAGAATTAGTTAGAGCTCATGGCACATGTAACACCATATATAATCACTTGGGTTAATTGGTTATATAGAGCACATGCTTAATTAGGTAGCCAATAGGATTGAGCCATGTGTGGCCAATAGGAGTTTGAGTTCTATAAATAGTGCATGTAGCCATCAATTGAGATATCTTAAAGAATAAACCAATTTGTAGAGTTTGGATTATTGTAGTGAAAAGAGAAAAAGAAAGAGGCAAATGTGTGTGAAAGAATAAAGAAAACAATGAGATTTTCTTTAACTATGAGACATACACAAGGGGAGAAAAAATTGGGGTTTTCTCCAAAACAAGGTTTTTTTGGATACTACAACCACAAAGAGTTGTATCTAAAGTGAGTGGAGATCTTAAGTGAGTTTGTATTATTTTTTAGATAGAAATATTATTGCATTTGGTGTGAATCTCAAGTTACTCATAAGCCTAAAAGAATATTGTAATTGATTTTATAATAATGGATTTTTTGGGAGTGTGTTGAAATGGTTTTTCCCTTCAAGGAGAAATAGATTTTCTACATAAAATTTTTGTGCTTATATATGTGATTGATATCTTGGCTTGGTAATTTTAGTAATAATCTCTTTTTTTTTGGAGATTGATTAAAGTTGTTAATTGATTTTCTTAATTCACATAAGACTAGATTGAGACACAACACAATGCTCAGCAGTAAGTATGCCTCGAGAAGTTACGTATTTGAAAATTTCCTTATAAGTTATAACATAGTTGTTAAATATTAGCATTGATACACCATGTTGAATATGCTAGTATGGATGCGGAAGCGAAATCATAAAATATAGAACACAAGAACACACGAGAGTTACGTGGTTCAGCCTAACGGCCTACATCCACGGAGGAAACCTTAAAGGGCTATATTAATAATATATTAAAGTGTAGTACAAATCCTGTGTTACAATGAATCATAACATGTGTATATATAGTAGACTAAACCCTAGACTAATAGACTTCTAGTACAAGTAGGAGACTTGGCTTGCACACAAAGTAGAATTAGGCTTGGGCCTATACTAATGGGCTAATATATCTCTAACAATAGTTATTCTGATCCAATTTGACAGAGATTAGATATTCGAGAGTGACAGCATAGATGTTCATTTGTGAAGCTGGCTGGTGATAATTGATTTGAATTAATGGTAGAGTTAGTAGATAAAGAAGCCATGGTTGGATATTAAGGTAGCTTTGATACCATGTTAAATTGTTGATAGAGATGACTGATGACCGAAAACCTAGAGAAAAGCAAGACAGAAAACAAAGATGAAGAAAGGTTATCCTTTTCTTTGCATTACTGAACTGAAGCTTATACGTGTATATACTGTGAGCTATATGTCCAATCTAAACAAAACTACCTCAACTACTTAAATAACAAATTACTACCACTTCTAACAATCTAACTATAAAAATCACATGTGACTAATACAATCTGCAAAACCCAAGATACATGTACATGATACTTCTTCAACTCATGATACAAGAGCATGATTTCCCCTTCAAACGTAAAAGAGATAGCTGCGATACCAACCACCCTTAACCAACCGTCAGAATTAACAGTTCTTTTTCTTTGAGAAGGAATTAACAGTTCTTTTGAAATGTGATACTATCAGTTTTTGTGATGGTCCAACCTTTGTAATGGATTTATATTCGAGAAACTTTTTTGGTTTAGAGAATAAATATATTAATGAACTTAATTTCAATGGTTTAACATGTTTTGGAAGTGCACTCACAGTGTAATGATCCTTGGAGTACTATCTGAACTGCAAGTCAAACCATTCCATAAATATTTATGTGGAACACATGGGTCTCCTTGCCAATCGTCTTTAGAGATCCTGAACGTTCGTTTGATGTCCATGATTGCAGTAACTGTTGTTTACAAGAATTATTATTTGAAAATATAATCATTCAAAATAAAAGACTGAAAGGAGAGATTGTGGTTATTTGTTATACAATATGATATCAACAAAGGGGAAAAAAACAGTTAAATGTCAAAACATCTTTTCCTTCTCAAGTAAATAGCACAACTATATGATTATTGAGTGGCAAGGAGTTTTTATTTTTATTTTTTTCTGAATAAAGATAGATATATAGATAGAAACAAGAGAATGATTGCAACCCATGTTAATCTTTAGGGGAAACAACTCTTGGAAGAAGAAAGGAGATGGAAATGGGTCCATCCCAATTATAGAAAACAGCCCAGCGAGCCAAATTGTGAGAAAAGAAATTTACGTCCCTAAAAAAACCTAAAGACAAAAAGAATTCCCCAACAAATAATAGAACAAAGAGCAGCCTTGATTTCCAAGAGAGACGGAGCAAGGAATCAGGGAGGGGTTGAGTGAACATACTGCAGAGCTTCAATAAACCCTTTGGAATATCCCTTGAAAAGAACATAGGAATTATTGTGAAAAACTGCTGGCTTGACGGCTTGAAGAGCAGCTTGGGATTCTCCAAGGGTCGGATCTGAGGGAGTGAAGTGACTTGAATGAGCAAAAATAACATCACGTAACTTGTTTGATTTTAATCTAACTAGTTTGGGTAGGAGTCCATTTCAAGGTTGGCCTTGCAATCTGAGAGGATCGGACTAAAGTATGTTCAGAAAATGATCTATATATTGATTGCATCTGCATCTTTTCTGGGGTCAGGTATGTAATGTGCAAAGATAGTTTAATTTCCAATTCTCCAATTGTTATCAAAGAGGAATGAAGAACACAATATGATCTTGCAGCCAACTTCTTACAAAACTTGTAAATACTTTTGAGGAAAAATTGCATATTTCACAATGTAAGATAAATGCCCAAGGGAAGCATCTAATCATCGTTACTACAACATATACACATCTTATGTAATTCAACTTATGCATAGATCTAATATGCATCTTGATGATGCACAAAAATCGTTAGTGAGTTGATCGTCCACACACGTGCCAATGGGTGTACCTAAAGAACAAAAGAGAAGAACCAATCAAAGGGCACCGGTAGAGTACCGGCCAAAAACCCTCCGAAGGTTAAGTCAGTGATAGAAGAATCTTCAAAAACTCAAGAGTACAAGAGTTAGGAAGAATTCATGTACCTCAAGAAGGTTAAGGTTTGTAGTTTATATAGTGGTAGAGAGCTGACTTGAATCCCTTGATACGGGGGAGTTTCCATGTAGAGAGAAGGGTCCCAAGATACTCAAGATCACCTTCCCACATATAAGAGATTTGATTGCATGGTAGGGCTTTTGGTCGTAATGTGCAAGTAATTTCCATGTAAGGATGTGTGAGTAGGCCCCACGCAAGCCCCATGGAAACCCTAGGGGGACGGGCCGTCAAGATCGAGGATTTGCCTAATCCGTCAGCCCACGGGTCGGTCATCGCTTTTGGAGTCGGTCATCCCTTTTGGGGTCAGTCATCCCTTTCGGGGTCGATCTTCCTTTTTGGGGTCGATCATCCCTTTTGGGCACCCCCATACCGATCAGTCAAAAATTATCCTCATTAGTCGCCCTTTACTCTGTGACTCGTCAGGATGGCCAACAGGTCACAAAGTTGTCATCAATGCTTTTCCTTAGTGTCATGCGTCATAAATAAGGGTAATTATGTCCTTCTAACAAGGATAGAGACAGATGTCAATTTTTGATTTGAGGAGCCAATCATCGCAACGCTTCGTTTTCCACACCAAACCATCCTATAAATAGCTCAATGCCATTATTGTCCTCATTACTTAAAAATTTTCCATTCTGATTCCAAAGCTAAATCGTCAAACCCTCTACTTCGTTGGTTTATTCGTTCATCCATTTCTCAGGTATGCTTTGTCAGTTTCCCCTTTTTTTTTTCTTTTTCCTCTTCCTTCTTTTTCATTAGTTACATAAGAGGTGGAGTAGAATCTTAGTTTCATTCATCGCTTGTAGATGGGAGATGTCCGGAGATAGTGAAGCGACGAGTGATCGTACCCGTCGCGTCCCGCATGGGTTCGGACAACAACTTGTCTAGTCATTCTAGGCTTGAGTACAAGTCAGAGGATTCATCGGTTTTTGACAATGAGTCGGCATCTGACCCCTTTTAGAGAAACCTAGTCCCTCTAGGCAACGTCCGAGGGAGATTGTCCTTCTCGACGTTTGGTCTATCCATGAGTTTCCAGTGGATATAAGTGATGAGGTCTTCAGCAGGCCGAGGCCTCACTTCCAAATACCTAATGATGTGCCCATTAGAAAGGGCAACATAGGGGAGAAGTGCTATGATGCTTCGTCTGCCCCTATCCCTCATGCATCGTCGGTTGGCCTCTTACATGGGTGTATCCGTCGTCGTCGGTGTAGGCCGAGGTGTTATGGGGTCAGCTCGGTGGAATTCGTCACTCCCTAAGTGCAGAGAAGTTTTTCTATTGCTACAAACCCTAAGAACTCCCTCGATCCAAGGGCTTTTACAATTTTGTATGTCGTCGGGCTACCCTAAGATTGATATCTGATATACCCGACTCTAATCTTCAATGGAAGGCTAGGTTCTTCATTGTGCAATAGGTCAACTGGGTGTGCCGTCCCAACAAGTGGAATAGCATAGGGTCTTTCTACTACCATTCTTTGGGGTATTTGAACAAGTCGGGTTAGTCGTTGGTGTTGATGGGTTGTCGGTTTATGCTTTCTATTCAACTGATGTAACTTTTGTTTGTTACAACTACAGCTCAGGTGACGATCCTTCCTAAGAAAAAGGCCTTTTTGGAGAAGGTTTTTGAGATACCTTTTGAGGAGAGGTCTTGGAAGAGGCTCATCAACTTGGACACTCTTCACGCCTTTTGTGGAGGACCTGTCCCTTTTGAAGAGACCTAACAACTAGACCGAATTCCGAGAGTTCATAAGTGCTTTTGCTCGTCGCTCTTTATTTTGTTCTAGTTTGAACTTCCCACTTATTAACCTGTTCATCAGTTTTAGAGATTGATTCTATGAAGAATAAAAATGCTACAAAAAACAGGCAAGAAGAGATCAAGAAGGTTGCTACATTGAGGGCTTAAGGTAGGGGATTGTCGGTTTTGCTCCCTCATGTCTCCAAAAAGAGGAAGCATGCTTTCAATGTTCAATCATCAGGTAAAGGTGGCAGTGGTTCTTCCACTCGTCCAAAGACACGCGAGGTTGTTGTCGACATTTCTCGCCTTAGGGTTGGGAAGGGTCTTATGACTACCCAAGGCCTCATCGCCCCTCCTCCTCTTCCTTTGCTGGTGAAGGATAAAGAGTATGCAGTGGACACTGCCCGTTCCATCATCCGAGATGCTGATCTAGACAAGTGCTTAGAGCATGAGACAGACCCTTTAGGTGACTTTGGTCTCTATGGCATGACGAGGGTATGTTGTATTTTCATTCCATTCGTCCCTTCGCATGGATTCATCCCTTTACATGGATTCATTCATCCCTTTATTTTCATTCATTCGTCCCTTTTTACAGGCTTGCCCTCTTTTTATATACTCGTCCCTTTTATTTTATTCATTGCTTGTTGATATTGACTCGTCCCTTTTTTTATAAGGACTTGGAGAGGATGCGATCTTTGCAAATCCGCTGCACATCTCATGAGGTGTTAATCGGGCGCTTGAAGGATCGTCTAGAGTTTGAAGCAAATGCTTTGAAGAAGTTCAAAGAATCATCTCGGCCTTTTGGTCGGGAGGTGATTGATCTAAAGGCCAAGCTCAATAGGATGACTCACCAAATTGACAAGCTGGCGAAGGAGAATGCAAATCTAAAGTCTAAGGTGGCGGCGCTTCATGAGCACATGGGTAAGGTGAAGAAGGAGGCCATTGAGGAGTACTAAGTGTCCCAACCCCATTTCAACAAAATGGGAGGTTACTATAGGGACGGCTTCGAGGACTTCCGCAAGCAAGCTGTCCTCATGTTCCCAGATTTAGACTTCCCTCAAATCTAAATCAAGGTTACTACCTTGACGACTCCGACCGCCGAGCCCAATCCCAATGATGCAGACACTAATGACGAGGTGCTAGTGACCAACGAACCTACTAACAAGGTCAACGACCCCAAAGGTTCCAATGATTAGCCAACCAACACCCCCGCCGATGCTTGAGAGATTGCTGTTTCCTTTTTGTATTATTTTTCTATTTCTTTAGTTTGTAATTTATGAACAATGGTGGTGCCATGTTTTGGACATGAGTTACTTTTTGCCCTTGTTTTGGGCTGATGCTTATATATTTCTACAACTTTATAAAGCTTTTACAATTTTTCTCTTGCATTTTGCACAAGTGTTTATGTTTGTCGGCTTTCGCTATACCATATCAATGTTTAGTTAATCATTGGTTTGAAGGGTTTATCTTAATATTAGGCAATGAGGGCTACAACTCGTCAATTATTTCACCCTAACCCTTCTTTCTTTGAGTCGTCGGTTTACCCATTGGGTAGGGTTTAAGTTTTGATAAGGATCAGGTGCACGAGGGCATCCTTAATCATTGGTCCATCCCTTAGGTATGACTTAGGATTTAATCAAGTGCACGAAGGCATCCTTGATCATCTGTCCACCCCTTAGGTAGGACTTAGGATTTGATCAGGTGCACAAGGGCATCCTCGATTGTCTCGTCACACGACTTAGGTAGGATTTAGGATTTGATTAAGTGCATGAAGGCATCCTTGATCATCAATTTGATCAAGCGCACGAAGGCATCCTTGATCATCTATCCATCTCTTAGGTAGGACTTAGGATTTGGTCAAGTGCATGAAGGCATCCTTGATCGTCTGTCCACCCCTTAGGTAGGACTTAGGATTTAATCAGGCCCTCGAGGATATCCTTAGTCGCCTGTCTACCCTTAGGTAGGACTTAGGATTTGATCAGGTGCTCGAGGGCATCCTTGATCCTCCGTCCACCCCTTAAGTAGGACTTAGGATTTGATCAGGTGCACGAGGGCATCTTTGATCGTCTATCCACCCCTTAGGTAGGACTTAGGATTAGATCAGGTGCACGAGGGTATCCTTGATTGTCTCTCTATCCCTTAAGTAGGACTTAGGATTGGATCAGGTGCTCAAGGGCATCCTTGATCGTCAGTCCACCTCGTAAGTAGGACTTAAGATTTAATTATTGTTCGAGGGCATCCTTGATCGTCTATCCACCACTTAGGTAGGACTTAGGATCTGATCAGGTGCTCGAGAGCATCCTTGAACATCTGTCCATCCCTTAGGTAAGACTTAGGATCGGATCAGGTGCTCGAGGGCATCCTTGATCGTCAGTCCACCCTATAGGTAGGACTTAAGATTTGATCAGGTGCGCGAGGGCATCCTTGATTATCTGTCCACCCCTTAAGTAGGACTTATGATCCGATCAGGTGCTCGAAGGCATCCTTGATCGTCTATCCACCCCTTAGGTAGGACTTAATATTTGATTAGGTGCTCAAAGGCATCCTTGATCGTCGATCCACCCCGTAGGTAGGACTTAAGATTTGATTAGGTGCACAAGGGCATCCTTGATCGTCTGTCTACCCCTTAGGTAGGGCTTAGGATTGGATTAAGTGCTTGAGGGCATCCTTTATCGTCGGTCCACCCCATATGTAGGACTTAAGATTTGATCAGGTGCAAAAGGGCATCCTTGATCATCTGTCCACCTCTTAGGTAGGATTTATGACCCGATCAGGTGCTCGAGGGAATCCTTAATCGTCTGTCCACCCTTTAAGTAGGACTTAGGATTAGATCAGGTGCTCAAAGGCATCCTTAATCGTTTGTCCATTTTTAAGGTAGGACTTAGGATTTGATCAAGTGCTCAAGGGCATCCTTAATCATCGGCCCACCCCGTAGGCAGGACTTTGCTTTTATAAACCTTCCTTCATTGTGGATAATAATAATTCCATTTGAAAATAAACTGAATAAAATGTCAATAACTTACTGTTCGATCAACCAAAATACTAGTCTGTCAACTACTTAAACAAAAACTTAAAGGAAAGCGATAATGTAGGCGATAACATAAGCGATATCACAAGCTATTACTGATGCATTATTGATAGTATCTTTCGATGTGCTCAACATTCCAAGGATGGTGCAGCCTTTACTCGTCAAGCGTTTCCAAGTAATAGGTGCCCTTCCTATTGTAATCAATGATTCTATATGGGCCTTCTCAGTTAGGTCCTAATTTCCCTTACATGGGATCTTTGGTGGTCGTGGTCACTTTCCTTAAAACAAGGTCCCCAATGCTGAAGTGTTGAGGCTTCACCTTGGCATTATAGTGTTTGGCCATGAGGTCTTGGTATCAAGTCATTTGTTGCTTAGCGGCCACCCTTACCTCGTCCAGTAGATCCAAGTGTAGACAGATCCCTTCTTCATTCTTCCCTTTGTCATGGTGGGCTATCCCGTAGCTTGCTATTCCCACTTCCGCGGGGATGACAATCTCACTCCCAAATGCTAGACGAAATGATGTTTCTCTTGTGGGTGTCCGAGCGGTTGTCCTATATGCCTATAAGACTTTTGGTAGCTTATCCAGCCATATCCTCTTTGCCCCTTCCAATCGAGTCTTGATCAATTTGAGCAATGATCGGTTTATAACCTCAACTTACCCATTGACTTATGGGTGGGCGGGTGAAGAGTAATGGTTTTTAATCCCCAATTGATTGCAAAAGTCTCTGAATGCATCCTTTCCAAACTGTTTGCCATTGTTAAAGACGAGGACCCTAGGGAAGAACCAATCAAAAGGCACTGGTGGGGTACAGGTTAAAGACCCTCCGAATAAGTCAGTGATAGAAAAATATACAAGAACTCAAGAGTACAAGATTTAGGGAGAATTCACGTACCTCAAGAAAGGTAAGGTTTGTGGTTTATATAGTTGTAAAGAGCTGACTCGAATCCCTTGATATGGGGGAGTTTCCTTGTAGAGAGAAGGGTCCCAAGATACTCGGGATCACCTTCCCATATATAAGAGATTTGATTGCGTGGTAGGGTCTTTAGTCGTGATGTGCAAGTACTTTCCATGTAAAGATGTGTGAGTAGGCCCTATGCAAGCCCCATGGAAACCCTAAGGGGTCGGATCATCAAGATCGGGGATTGCTTGATCCGTCAACCCACAAGTCGATCATCCCTTTTGCGATCGATCATCCCTTTTGGGATTAGTTATCTCTTTCGGGGTCAATCTTTCCTTTTGGGGTTGATCATCTCTTTTAGGCACTCTTATACCGATTAGTCAGAAATTATCCATATCACATCTAATTATTGTTAATTTTTAAATTCGCCTTCATGTATTCATGTTTTGGTTCCTAGACCTATAACCAGGTGGTAACTCTTTCACCTTTTTTTAAAGAAGCATTGTATACTCTCAGGCTCGTGCTAGCTTTGAGTCTAAACCCACTTTTAGGGAGATTAAGTGTCGCACACCCCGCCTTTGTGAGAAGGAACTGACATGCCGATATGTCATCTAAAAGGGGGTACAAAACACGAAACTTACAGCCTATAATAATACGGTTAGCAAAAGCACTAGTAAATCTTCATTAGCCATTGTCTTCTGCGTGCCCCCAAAATGTACTTTGGACTTAGTACCTTTACCCGAGCTTCTCGGAGTGAGTCAAGCTATAGAAAATATAGTTGACCATATTCAAGCTATGCATAAGAGGAGGTGAGGCAAAAACTTAAAGTTTCTAATACCAAGTACAAGGAAGTTTGAGATAAAAAGAGATGTGAAAAGATCTTCAATGTCAAAAATTAAGGAAGTTGCAGATAAAAAGAGACGTGAGAAGATCTTCAATGTCAAAAATTTAGTGTTGGTCTACCTTCGAAAGGAGAGATTTCCTATTGGTACCTAGAACAAATTAAAGGACAAGAAGTATAGGCCATTTCAGATTACTAAGAAGATCAACAACAATGCTTATGTGGTTGAACTCCCATTAGACATGAATATTTCTTCTTCCTCAATGTTGCTAACCTATATGAGTACTATCTTCGTGATGAGTCAGACAGTGAAAACTCAAGGTTGAGTTCTTTCCAAGTGGGGGAGAGGGGATTGATGTAAAATAAACAACAATAGCCTTCTTGGAAAGGTGCAAGCGATTTTGCTATTTTTAGTAATATTTGTTCCTTTAATAACTTTTGCGAATAAGGTCCCGCTTATTTTAAGACAACCCTTAAGGTCTATAGTTTATAATTTTCATTTAATTCAATCTTTCCATTTTTGGTAAAATTTGGTATTTTGCCACCTAATATCGTGATTAGTGCAAATTAGGCTTATCTAGGGGCTTTCCTAGTTGCCCTTGGTTTTCCAAGCCGCCTTAGGTTTTCTAGCCACCCTAAGTTATCTTTTCACCATTTAAATGTATTGTAGCATGCAAAGTCAATTCAAATTATTACTTAGTCTATTTTTTTTCTCTGTTGGATTCTAGATCTGTCACCTTGTGGATTCAAGGGACCCCTCATGGATTTACGGTTTATCACCAAAAACTAACAGTTTAGTTTCTATTTTGTTAAAGAGAACATCATGTGTGCTTTCTTCAAGCTTCCGCGACATCAAGGTGCCTGAAGTGTAGGCCTCCTTGATTCTTTGCACGACACAGATCTATGTTCTTTTAGGAAATTCATGCATGCCCTTAGATATAAGGTATTCTTAGTTTCTTATACTGTACAGCCATAGGTTTATTTGGTCTATAGGTTGATTAGTTGCTCTTAATTTGGAGAAAGGGCTTCTGATCTTTAACTCCCGAGATGCGACACTGGTTTTGAACTACTTCGCTCAACTTCGGAAACACAACATTTACACATGTTCTCTCTCTTCTCTCTGTTTACAAATTTTTTATTTATTGTTTTGTTTCCTTCTAGATTTTGAGTCTAAAATGTTTTTTTATTCTAGTTTCTTTGAATTGCATGATTTTAAAAAAATCCTTGGTCAATTTAAGTAGTTTTATATATATATATAGTTTTATATATATATATATATATATATAAAGTTAGGTTGTTTTACCATGATTATCTTAGGCAATGGTATGTGAATCATTTTTGTTTATATATATTATGTAGATGGTTGGGTTTAAGTTACGCCTTTTGTAACTTCAAGAAATGTTATGCATCTAATTATTGTTACCACAACATATACACATCTTATGTAATTCAACTTATGCATAGATCTAATATGCATCTAATTATGGTTAATTTTTAAATGCATTCAAGCGAAGCTAGAGGAGCTTGGGCCTTGGGTTCCACGCAGAGAGAATATTGTAGAGAGATGCAACTTCCCTCCAAAGAAGGCTCAATCGATCGGTTTGGTAGCATGCACATCCATGATAGAGGTTCTAGCAGCTAAGACGTTCGCAACGTAGGTTGATATCAGGACTTTCGGTGCTAGTGTCTCTTCGTAGAGTTGGACCCAACAATTAAGACGAACCCAAATATGGACCCATTAACTAAGAGAAACCTAGATTAATTTGGACCCAATTCTAAACAATTGTCCACAACCCCAACCCACCTCCATGGTTGAACACAGCCACAACCACTAGGCCATGGTACGAGTCACCATTGCGGTGGTTCTTCTCTCTGCTCTCTTGGATTCTTTGCCTCTCATCTCTTGGGTTCCACGAAGGGTAAACACCACGAGCAAAGAGGCCACAGATGGCAGTGATTGATGCCACCACAGTTGGTAGCCGCCTTCTTTTTGTTTTTCAATTCTTATTTCGGGTTCTATATGGGTTTAGGGATTGGGTTTCTTTTTGGTTGTTAGGGTTTGGGAAATGAGGTTTTGGGGTTAATCGTAGATCCATGGGTTTGGTATTTAGAGTTTTCAAGGGTTGGATTTTGTGTACATTTGATTTTTATGTTTTGTGTTTAGTTGCTAAGAAAGTGTAAGAAATTGCAAGAAAAGTTGTGAATGTTTCTACAAAAAAAAAAAAAAAAAAAAAAACTATTTTTAAAATTGTTTATTTTATTTTATTTTAAATGTTGATGCAACAAATTTTTAATGATTATTATTCTATTAGCCACAGTAAGCTTAAGTATGTTAGTTGTGTTTGCTATGTACTATGTAGATATTTTTTATTAGTGAGTTATCAATAAGAGAAAACATTCAGTCCGGCTGTGGCGTAAAACCAGTGTTTTACGCTAGCCAATAAACTCCTGCCACGTGGACAATCTTAAGTTCCCACTTAAATCCCTCTCCAAACCAGTGTCCAAACAGAGAACGAAGAAAGAAATTAGACAAAAGCTCATCGCCACAGCCCTCCCTCTTCCATATTTGCTTACCCAAACCTCCACCACACCACACATCGGAGCTCACCGTCACGAGTTCGCCGGAGCCGTGCATGAGAACGAATTAAGAAAACCCACAGCCCTTAGACAAAAGCTTCCTTCCTCTTCCATCTTTGCTTGCCCAAACCTCCATCTTCGCTTTTTTTTTTTTCACCGTGAGGCATCCAAGGCCAAAACCAGTCTTAGTCCATCGCCGTTGACCACTACCACTACGAATGGCGTCAAATCTTGGTTTCTCCACTGTTGATTTCGAGTTTGAGAAAGAAATTGAGGTTTGTTATGGGTTTGTTTTATGGTGAGTTTGCTGTGAAATTTCTTTGTATTTTTGGGTCTTGACTTTGTGGGTTTGGCCGTGATTTGTGAGTTCGGTGGTGCAAGTGGGTTTGGCCGATGATTGGTTGGTTTGGTGGTGTGAGTGGGTTTCGCCGATGGGGTTGGTGGTGCAAATGGGTTTGGTGGTTGAAGGGTTAGGCTTTGGCGGTGCCAATAGGTTTCGCCTATGATTGGTGGTCATATTTGGTGGTGGCCGGTGGGGTTGGTTGTTTGCTTCTAACCGGGTTTGTGTTTGTGGCGGTGAGCTCCGGCGAACTCTGTGGCGGTGAGCTCCGGTGTATGGTGTGGTGGAGGTTTGGGCAAGTAAATATGGAAGAGGAAGGGCTGTGGCGGTGAGCTTTTGTCTGACTTCTTTCTTCGTTCTCTGTTTGGACACTGGTTTGGAGAGGGATTTAAGTGGGAACTTAAGATTGTCCACATGGCAGGAGTTTATTGGCTGGCATAAAACACTGGTTTTACGCCACAACTGGACTGAATGTTTTCTCTATCAATAATGACCAAATTGACTGTAAGTTGAAATAAAAAGAATTAAATTGACTATTATTAAAATATAGAAACCAAATAGAGAGTGACCTTAAAATATAAAGATCAAAATAGTATTTTCTCCTAAATTCTAACCAATAAAAGTTTTTTTTATTTTTTAATTCACCCGCTACAATCTTATCGCTATTAGTGGAAGATTTAACAACAAACACTAAATCATTTGTCCGCTCATGTTATGTAGCCCTCAATGCCTCAATTATTGTTCTGTCTAGCTCAAAACAATATTATATAACAGCAGTATTTGGTTGAGAAAAAAAAGACAATAAATAGATAAAAGAACATACCGTCTCCGTGGTCAGTTGGTTTAGACGGGAGAGGAGCTACTCTGGAACGCTCAAACGCGTTTAGGATGGGAGGGAGGTCGGACTCCATTGTTGCATCAATAGAAAAATGAAACGGTGATTCGAATGTTCGATTTGGACAAATGGACAAAGGCGTTAAGTATTCAAGAGTTATCGGTTTAGAGGTATAGTCCCCCCGATTCACAGAAATAATGAATTCTCTTTTCTTGCCTTGCGTAAGTTCAGCAATTTCAGCGAAGTGAAAGCAAACATACCATCTAGTATAAGAGTTTCCAGAAATGGAATAACTCAAGGTATTATTGTAAGCTCCACTGGCTTGGACTGCGGTTCTTAACACCTGTGCTGGAAGTTTATAACCATCTTTGCTGTCGTGCACGTCAATATCTGAGGAGGTATTGATTCGCACCGAGTAATAATTAAGTGTACCGTACTTATACCAGATGCGATCATAAACATCTTCCTCGTACCTTGGATAAAAAAATCTCAGTCACATTACAATTTCCCGGACATAAATATATGATTAGAAAAAAGATCTTGTTAAGAGGTTTTTTTTTTTTTTTACAAGATAGAAATTCTAGTTTAATCTAATCTTAGTGTATATATGTATGAAGCTCTTTCCTAAAGGCTTGAATCCCGACTCTTGCCCCTCATACTTCACAAGTACTTATACTTAGTGACCATCACACCAATGGTGTGTGGTGATTTGTTAACATGTGCTCTTAAAACAATTCTTAATAAATCATTTTAAGAAAGTTTTAACATCATTTTCAAGAGAAATTTTTAAAAAGTTATCAAAAAAATTTAATTAATTTTTTTCTTTTCTCATAAAAAGTTTCTAAATATATTTTTTAAACCAATGTCCTTAAAGCATTTATTAACTTTTTCTTTTAATAATAAAAAAAAAAAAACAGAAAAAAAAAAAAGCTATAGCTTATTCAAATTGGACCTATAAAGCATTGGTAGAGCAAGCTAATTAAAAATTGTCGTATTTTAGGATAAGAGCCTATTTTTCCTGTTTTAATTAATGATATTTTTTTTCTTTTCACCCATATCAATCAAATTCCTTATTTCAAATCTTATTTTATTTAAATATTATTTCTCCATTAATTTTCTTATTATTCCTTTCACTCTTTAAAACACTAACTATATAGTTATCAAAATACACAAATAATAAACTAATATTTAGGGAATAAATAATACTTCCTAAATAGGATTCAATTAACAGGTGCCCTTAGAGTGTTTGTTAATAGACTATTTTAGGAAAATTTTAATACCACTTTTGTGGAAAATATAAAAAATTGTCAAAAAAGTTAGAATATGTTTAGTAACTGTTTTTTTTTTTTTTTTTTCTATTTTCAAAAACTTGTTTTTGGAAATATAAAGAAAAACAATTTTTTTTTGTATTTTTTAAATAAAAAACATGTTTGGTTAATTGAAAAAAAAAAGTTTTTTGAAGTAAAAATAGAAAATACTAAAATATGTTGTTACTAGGATTTGAACTCTATTGTTAACTTATTATATGAGACAAATTCATTAAATCAAATGTGTATTTTCATTGACTTTTGAAAATTATAAACTGAAAACAGTCTTTTGCTTGGTTTTAGTTTCCTTCACAAATTGAGTTTTAAAAACAGTTTTGTTTTTTGTCCATTTTAAATTGTCAAACAAGTTTTTTAGTCTTAAAAATAAAAAAAATTATTTTTGAAAACAAAAAATAAGAAGAAAAAACAGTTACCAAACATATCCTTAGTTACTTTTTTCTTTTCGCATAAAAAATTTTCTAAAATATTTTCTAAATTAATGCCATTAAGGCATTTGTTAAATTTTTTTTCCTAACTATAGGGAATAACTGTAGCTAAATCCCATCTTTGGAAGAAAATAGTTAAGTTGATGTGAGTCGGTTTTGGGTGTTTTTTTTAATCTTCCTTTGATTATACATTTAAATAGTTACTTTAAGTAATCTGTTACTAATGCTCACGAAACAAAATTATAGCTAAAAATAATTAAAATCTATAGCTGATTTACCTGACAAATTCTCCATCACTAAAGGTACCCAAGTCATATCGCCATGAACTAGATTGTGCTCCGGAGTCAATCGGATACATGGACTTGCCTAATGGACGTAATTCCAAGGCGGAAATGAAGGGTATTCCAGACCCCGTGTTTATCAAACAGACCAATATGGTGTCAGAAGAGGGAACATGAATGAAATCTGGGTATGTTAGGTCAGATGCACTATTTAATACCACTGACAACCAATAATTTACCCCAACATATACATCGAATTTCGGAATTTGATTCTTGTTGTCGTAATTTCCATATTGAAAGAAAACCCTGATGAGGTAATTGCTGTTTTTGCCTTGTTTAGGTTTCAAGGTGTAACAATTCTTTGTTCCTTGCGGAAAGCTTCTCAGAGTGTTCGTTTGCCGTGCATAAACAGGATATGAATAGTAGTACTCAGGGGATATTTCGTTATTTGTCCCAGTATCTATAAAACTTGTATCTGACTTGTAAAATATGCCAGTGCTTTCATCCACATAATCACTAGCTGCCCCGCAATCAATGCTTATGAATCCTATATATTTTATGCCAAAAAAGAGAAATATATTAATTTAGTATACTGAATCACTGATCAATATGGAACAGTCAAGAAGAATTTGAGTTCGAAATTCAAAATAATAACAATAATAATAAAAATAAAAAGTAGGCCAGATTAAGCACCCACCCTTTGGTCACTTCCGAAATTTTTGAAAATTTGCTTTCCTTTTTCTTAATTTAAAATTTTATCATCACAATTTTAAAATTATTGATTCTATTAACGAATGTCCTTAAAGTCTTTAATAATGAATCATTTTAAAAAAAATTTATATTATTTTTATGAAAAATATAAAAAGTGGTCCAAAAGCCATGATATCATTTCTAAACCAATGCACTTTTCCCAAGTATTAGGAATTTTGTTTAAGTTTAAATGAAATTCTATTTCAAACTAGGGACTACAGCTAATGGCATTTCTTCCATTAAAACCATACATGAATTTGTGAATGTTATTATTTGGCTGTTCAAGTCCCCAAGACCCTCCAATAAAAAATTAAAAAAGAAAGAAAAAGTTAGTGCCCCGCGATGTATGGTTTAACAGTTCCATATTCATTGTGGAAAGCTTCTCAAATTACTTATCTGCCGCATAATAAGGATTTTGGGAGTAGTAGTAAGGATTAAAAGTTCCTTATAAATTCAAAATACAAAGATTCCTAGGCCGAAGGAGAGTCCTCAATCTAGACTACATCATGAGAAACATGCCTAGCATATCTAGCTAAAGAATATGCTACAGAATTATTCTCTCTATAAATGTCCGACTGGAAGCATATATTAGTTTCTTTGTCCAAATAATCTTGTGTTGCCTTAATCTATGCCTATAAATTCTAGAAATTTTATGCTAAGAAAAAGAAAGAGAGAGAGAGATACAAAGTTAGATATAGCAGTCAATGTGGAAAAACCTAGTAGAATTCAGTTTAACTTGAGGCCTCGGGGGCTAGTAAACAAATACTTTTCGAGCTTTTTGGAAACAACTTGTCTTCCTTTTAGATAACTTATTAGTTAAAAAAAATTAAAAAAAAAATTTAAAAATCTAGAAATTATGTGGTAGTTTAACTGAAATCTAGTTTCTTTTTTCCTTTTTTTTTTTTTCTTCATTTGAGCAATAGGTTTTAAGTAATTGAATTTTTTTTTTATAGCTTTTTATATATGAGTTTATTATTATTATTATTATTATTATTATTATTATTATTATTATTATTATTGAGAGAACATACTATATTAAATATTATCACTCGGTTTGGGATCTCTTACACCCTCATCTCGGACAATGGTCTTCAGTTTGATAGCAAAGCCTTCAAGAGGTACTGTTGTGATTTAGGCATTAAGAATAGGTACTCCTATAGTGAGTGGACTCAAGAATAGGCTAGATGATGCGAAGGGTAGATGGGTGGAAGAGCTGCTACACGTTCTTTGGACATATCGAACTACCCTTCATAGGTCAACAGGGGAGACACCCTTTTCAATGACCTATGGAGCCGAGGTTGTGATTCCTCTTGAGATTGGATTCCCAATGCCGAGGACAAGCTTATTCACTCCGAACATCAATGACAACCTACTGGGAAAGGGCCTAGATTTAATTAAAGAACGAAGAGAGAATTCCATGGTTCAATTAGCATATTATCAGCAATGGCTCAAACAAGGGTACTACAAAAAACCCAGCATGGGGAAAGTTAGGGCCCAATTGGGAAGGGCCATACCGTATCACCTCGATGGCTGGCATAGGAGCATACTTCTTAGAAGATTTGGACGAAAATGTTATACCATGCCCTTGGAATATAAAAAACTTGCGAAGGTATTATTATTAATGAAAGGCGGTTCTGCCATGTTTTTGTTAAAGTTGTGTGTCATGTTGTTTACTTAGTTGAATATTAAACAGAACCTTGGTCATGTCTGGTTCCTCGAACCACATACCTTAGGTAAATTAATATTCTTATTTTACTTGGTTGAATATTAAACAAAACCTTGGTCATGGTTGGTTCCTTGGACCACATACCATGGGTAAATTAATATTCTTATTTACTTGTGTGAATATTAAACAGAACCTTAGTCATGTCCGGTTCCTCGGACCACATATATTGGATAAATTAATATTCCTAATTACTTGTGTGAATATTAAACAAAATCTTGATCATGCTTGGTTCCTCGGACCACATACCTTGGGTAAATTAATATTCCTAATTACTTGTGTGGATATTACATAGAACCTTGGCCATGCCTGGCCCCTCGGACCACACACATTGGGTAAATGAACACTACACAAATTCACCAAGGATGGGACCTAGACACATGCATCATCATATGAAAACAAGGGCTTACCCCGGGTCTTGGTTAAAGGATTACGAGGGTACATTCATAAGGTACTCTTAAAATGAGAGACCTCGGACACCCCTCCTCTTCCTATTAAGTGTTTTGTTTGTCTCTAAGGACGTAGACCTCCCTATTAATTGCACAGTTTTCAGTACCAACACATAGTTATTTCTCTCATTGTCTACATGGGCTTAATTTGTTTGAATTAACAGCAATTCATTACTATTAGCTTTTGTTAAAGTATGGGTGTTCACCCTTAGAAGCCTTATCAATCTAACCTCTCAACAAAAGGCAGAACAGTTACCACAACCAATCAGAGACAAATATTGCAAAAAAAAGAGGAGAAAATGAAGGTTAACTTGCTATAAAACAAAAGCCAACGTTTCTTCATTGATCAAAAAGGAAGTTACATCTTAGCCCATGGAAAACTGCCATGACAAAAGGAAAGTACATAGGATATATATATATATATATATATATATATATATATATATATATATATAAAAGGGATCCTGAGTTAAGCCTTGGCTGGGGAAGGGTCTTCTTTGCTGCTTGGTTGGGAGATAGGAGGGTCGATTGCCTTGGGAGCAGCTTCCTTTGCCTTAGGAGCAGCATCCTTAGCCTTAGGAGCAGCTTCTAGGCCCTTGGTCTCTGACAAGGGCTTGGCCTCCTTACCTTTGCCTTTGTCCTTTGGCCGAGAATTACCCTGGCCAGCCTCCTTACCTTTGACCACCTCCACTCCCCGCCCTTGGTCACCAACCTTACTAGGCTCTTTGGAGGCCTTGGGAGGGGGAAAAGGAGCCTGGATGCTTGGGAGCTACTCAGAGACAGTTATCGCAGGGGCAACATCTGCTATAGGGCCCAGAAGTGCTGCTGGAGCTTCGCGAATGTCTAGGAGATAGTAGATGTTGTTAACTCTCCGCCATTCCAAGGTGGCGGGGACACATGCCAGGTTGAGTGCCTCTGTCCACACTTCCTAGCAAGATACTCTTGCAGACCTCGGCTAGCTCCTCCGCTAAGCGAGCCTCGGTCTCTTGCACCCCGAGGTTGTAGGATTTCTGCTCCGAGGCCTCCGCAGCTTCCTTAGTCGTTCGAGCAACCTCCTTGGCCTTCTCTAGCTCCATCTTCAAGTCCGCGACCTGCTGCTTGGCCGTGGCCAACTCTATCTCTGCATAATGGAGCTTCTTGCATTGCTCCTCAACCTGGTCTTGAGCATTCTTGAGGCCGGCCTCGGCGCTCCTTCTCTCTCTCTCCTCGGCCTTCAGATTCACAATCGGCTCATGGTTCTTCTAATCTGCTGCACCTAAGGCCTTACTAGTCTCGACGCGAAGATTGGCCATGACCCTAGCTTCATTGTGGGCATCTCTCACCCACTCCTCACCCATGAATACCTCCTGGATGGCCTGCACAAAAATAATAAAGAATACATTACCGAATAAGAAAAAAGTAACCTAGCGAGATGTCAATAAGGCGTGCCGAGAAACTTACCAAGGCCAAGTCCCTCTTCAGGGATAGAAAAAGATCTTGCATCCATATCCTTAGGCAGCAGGAGGGGTTGCTCTAGAGCCTCGATGAAGGTAGTGGGCGTTCCCTCTTTGGAACTCCCTAATGGTGGAGTTCCGAGGTATGGCTGCCCATCTAGCTCCAGCTAAGGCTCCCACACAGGTTTCTGGAGACGCACCTCGACCACACTCCGGTCATCCTTGCTTTTGACCAAGGAAGCCCTTCCCTTGCCCTTGGCCGTCTTTTGGTGCTTGGGAAGAACCTCCTCCTTTTGGGGGACCAACTCCCCGTCCTTGGCCACCTCCTTCTTCTTCTTCTTCTTCTTCAGGTTGGTAAGGGCAAATGGGTTAACTCAAGGAGGAGGAGGAAAGGGAGGCCGAGACCTTGAGGCAACCTTGGGCGCCGACCCCCTAGCCTTGAGGAGCTCACGTAAGCCCTTCTTCCTATTATCCAACGGTATTTCGTCCTCCTTTTCTGAACTACAATCTACACGTGCAACAACGAGCCCGGAGGAACGAACAACGAAAAATCTGCTGAGCTCGTCCTCCGAGTCTAAGACCAAGACCACAGGCTTTCCCAATTCCTCCCTGTCTTCCTTGAGCTGAAACCGATCTATCTCTACCTCGAGTGACAAGCGAGAGGAAGCTGTTTCTTCTCTCGGAATCATGGCCTCAAGGGGAGCACGGTGGAAGGGCAGTTCGACTTGCACGATGTCTTCTCGGGTTAGGAACCTGGGCACCGAGACGTCTATCCGAGCCAATCGAGGATCACTTGCTCCGATCGTGTGGCCCACATCCCGAAACTTGTCGGACAAGGGCTTGAAGTCGAGGATGAGGTGGACAGCTCTCGGTTGTCTGTTCTCGCTCATAAACACTCGCTTTCAAAGCACTTTGTTGAGATCTACAACGTTAACAAAATTGAGGTTGGGAGTCACGTGTCTTTTATTTGCGAAAATAGTCGAGGAGCAAAATCACAGTTAGAAAGATGAACCCTCGGTCGGGAGAAAACAAAGTGCTAAAGGAACAAAAAAAGGGGGGGAGGGCGAACCACAAAACTAAGTCCCATGTCAAAGGACCTAAACCTAAAGAACCCCGGATGGTTCTCCCTCCCGGGTTAGGCAATGAAGATTGTCATGCCATTCACCTAAGGCGATTAGAAAGTCATCTTTAATGCCCTTATTAGATTTGGGGAGACACGAGATGAGCCTAATAATAGAAGATCTAGACTTAAGGTAATACCCAGAGTCTGCAAGCGGATGACACTCGTACATCCAAACGACGCCGTGCCAGGTAAGGTTCAACCCCATTTGCTCGTTGAGAGCATCCATACTACCTAGGACCCTAAAGAGGTTAGGCGCGCATTGGTGGGGGTATAGCTTGTGGGCGAATAGATAGTCCCTAGTCACATTACCCATAGGAAGCCTCATTCCCCCTTTTATGAAGGTGATCATGGGAATGATGACCTCTCCTTCCCTTCTGTAGGTAAGCCACTCACCCGGAGAGCGCGTACCACAGGGGAAACACCCCGGGGAATGTGATTCAAGGCCCTAAACCCCTCCATACCAGCGGGAGAATCTACTAGGTGAGCAAACCTACCCATCTAAGCAGGCTAAGGTGAAGTGAAAGAAATTTTTGTGAGGAAAATAAATAAAGAAAAGAAGGCCGAGGAGGCTGGCCGAGGAGAAAAAAGCCTAAGAACGAAAAAGCTTACGAAAATAAGGACAAGGGGTCACTTTAGGAGCCTCTTGAAAGTTAAGATTTGGGAAGTTTTAGAAGTTTGAGAATTTGAGAAGTCTTAAGGGTTCGAAGATTTGTAAAGTGGGAGAAATGAATCTCCTAGGCGCCTTATATAAGAGGCGGAATTGGGTGGGAGTTATCCCACCCAAAATTTGAGGAGAAATACCAGCCGTAGGATTTCCATCTCACCATAGGACGTAGGGAACAAAGTGCCGCCTGGAGCATTTAATGAGATGTTGCGGACTCCGAAGCGCTAAAATGGTTACAGGGCACGCGAAGTGACGCTCTCATGTATGGAATTCAAAGAAGCGTGTGAAGTTAATTATCCAAGGTCAAAACCCCACTTTTCTTCTCGGATAAGAGGAAAAAACTAGAGTTTTGAGGGGCTATTGTGGGGAATAGAAATTTGATAAGGCTACATTGCCACATGTCATACTTGAGGCCGAGGAGGCCACTGCAATTCCGAGGAGATCACACCCTCGGATAGTAAGCCCACATCAGTGGCACGTTACTAAAGGAGGTCATCTTGTAGAGAAAGAGTTTCGGAGAAGAGATTAGCCTTAACATGACCGAGGGGATGGTGACTGCTACCATATTTAATGCATCCCACCAAACCTCTTGACTGCATTTATGTGGAGAAGACCTCAACGAGCAGTGTTGTCTTAATTGCCGCAACTCACAAGGGGTTTGAGAAAGTGTTTAATGGGACAAGCACTTAAGTAGTAGCCTGGATGATCAACAAATAGAGAGCCAAGATCATCTAAAGGGAGCTATATAATATGAGAGATCCTCCAAAGATAAGAGGTCGGGAAATCTATAAAGAAAACACTGTAGCAACAAGAACTCAAATTGTATCCAAGTTTGTTTTTCTTTACCTTCTCACTATCTTTAATCCACTATGCACATTGTTCGATCCATTGAAACCTAGTCTTTAAGCTCACTCTCTACAAATTCATTGCGTTGGGCTCTTTGAGCCTGAATCCATTTACCTTTTGGGCTCAAGATCCAAACGCCGCCCTTACAAGAGCTTAATTGGATTTTCTTTCAGATTTGCCTATTAATATGTATATAGATTATTAAGATAGGCAACACTTGGTTTTTTATCAACATAAAAAAAATAATAATAATAAATAAATAAATAAAAGGCAATGCTTGGTCTTTGAAGTCATCCAAGAGTTTTTTTTTTTTTTTTTTTTTTTTTTTTTTTTTAATTTAGAAACAGTCATCTAAGAAACCTAAACAAGAGTACTAATAAAAATAGTGTGTCAAGTGGTGTGCATTTGTGTTAGAACCCTTTTCCCTCTCCCTTGTGTGTGTGTGTGTTTGTTTCTCAAAAAAAAAAAAAAATAGTGTGTCAAAGTAAATATGTTTCGAAACATTCAAACATTATTTAGATTTTGTGGAATTTTTTTGGGGTCACCCGTTTTATTGAAACATACATTAAAATTATTTTTGCATTCGTATTTTTATTTTAGTTTATGTTCCACTTGTTTTGACCAAAAATTAAAGAAACTTCAAATACAAAATGCATGGCAACCAGGAGTTCACCTATAAATTTTTGTTTGGGAGTCATTCTGTAATATAAATATATATATATATATATATATATATAATATAAATATATATATATATATATATATATAACATATATGGATTTAATTATAGATACACATATACAACTGTATGTATGTGTTTGATTAAAGGTATAGCGAAAATTTTGATCCTTTATGTAAACTAACACCACATCAATTTTCTTGATTCAATTTCCTTTTTCAGAATTGGGTAAATTTCACTAACTACCCCCGAGGTTTGGGGTATTACCAAGCAGGTCCACAAGTTCTCAAAACTAGCCAATATAGTCCCAACGGCGCTAGTAACAGTGGTTTTTCACTTTCTCTCACTGTTTCTTCTCTCTCATTTCTCTTTCATTCTATCTCAGACCTCTTTTTCTCTCTCAAACCATCATCGTGACCACCAAAAACTCAGACGGCAAGACACACAACTACCAAACCACAACACCGCAGTTCCATAACCCACAGACGCCCGATTCATAACGCAACCCGTAGTCCAAACTCAAATCACACCTAAAAAAACCCACCACCCAAACAACTAAACCCATGCACCATCACCGATGAACCCAAATTCGTCATCATCAATTCCATGATATAGCCCCACCACAAGATCGGTGTCATCATCCCTTGAAGCAAATCAGAGAAGTATAAAAAAAATGAGAGATGAGATTTGAATTCATACCCACAAACAACGGTTCACATACACGTAAAATACACAACACCCAAACAACTCAAGAATGACAAACCCCATCCAAAAACACCAGAAAATTCAACAAAACCCACCTCTTCTCAAACCCAAACCCATCATCAACAAGACCCACAAACAGAAAACCACCACCACCAATTCAAAAAAAAAAACCCACATAGAAAATACCAAATCAAACCTTCAATGTTGATCCACACCAAAACCCACGAATCACCACTTACCCACACCACACCGCCGCCGCAAAGACCACGAGAGAAAGAAGGGAGAGACTCCAACGCCAATCCACACGTCGTCTAGGACCTTCTGGCTTATAGATCGAAGAGTGGGTTTGAGGTTTTGAGGGAATGAGAATCAGATAGGGAGATGTTTGTTGGTCTCGGGTTTTAGAGAGAAAAGTGAGATGAGAGATGAGAGGCCATCTTTGTGGTGGTGTTGGCTCGGGTTCACCATGGAGGAGCATGGAGGCTCTACTCCGTTTAGATTGGTGAGATCGAAGAGAGAAGAGAGTGATTTTCAGTGAGGAGAGTTGATGGTTGAGGAGGCTTAGACTTAGGCTGATCGAAGATAGAGTCATGGAGGCTCGGCCATGGTTGGTGTTTGGTTTCTGGAGAAAGCTCAAGATCGGACAAACAGAGAAGGGAGAGCTCGGCGTGAAGGATGAGAAGAAGAAAAAAAAAAAAATTGTTTAATTAAACGGTGCACAGACAGTGTAAGTAACTACGGACCAAATTGGTCAATTTTTAAAACTTTTGGATGTGCTTGGTAATACCCCAAACCTCAAGGGTAGTTAGTGAAATTTACCCTTCAAAATTTTATAAATTATAATTTTCAATTGGATTTCATTTTATACATATATATTACAAAAAAAAAAAAAAAAAATCAGTGAAAGTCAACATACAATATTAAGAATTTTAAAGACTTAATTTTTATGCTAATAAAATTAATTTGCATTACATATTTGTATTGCCTCTAAAATTTCAGTGTTTTATTCTTATTTATAAAATAATTTTTGTTTCTTAATGTATATAGAAATTTCATTTTATTCTAAATTTTAATTTTGAGATGGGGAAGTTCAGTTTTTTTGGTGGCCCCCCAAAAAATAAATTTTAAACATTTTTGTAGACTGGTTAGTGAATTTTTTAAATTATCATAATGAATAGATTTATTTTCAAAAAAAAAAATTGATGAAAGAAAGAAAAAGTGCCATATTCCGTACAAGGTATTAAATTTTTAGTCGTGGAACTGGAAATTATATAAATCTCAATAATATACTTACATATTATTGTTGTAGGGCTAGAGAATTCGTGGCCCAGGCCCATTCTACATTAGGGCCCAAGGCCTAAGCCGAGGAGAGTTATTGCCGAGGACGCATAATGAAAGCTCAAGAAAGGCACAAGGACATGGCCGAGGACGATCTTATGCTCAGGACCTCACAAAACGCCTGAAGAAAAGGGCAAACTCAGAGATGCGGGGCGGGGCAAGGGAGAAAGTCGCCAACATTGTAATACAGAATCCTCGCATCATCGACAAGCCCATGCCCCAAACCATGCCATTTAACTTTTCCAACGACCCCCAACCACTCTAAATATGGATTGACAGGACAGGTCTACACCCCAGAAAATAAAACTTACACGTGGACACTAAAAGGGGAAATGAACACTAGTATAAAAGGGAGAGAAAGCGAAGGAGAAGGGATCCCCCCCAGGAGGAGGAAAAATCCTGCAAAAGGAAGAAAAGGGAAGGATACAATGCTCCTCGGACGCCGTCCGAGGACTTAAATCCTACAACCCGCACTAATGGAAGGCTTAGCTAGTCAAGCCAAGTCCACCCATAGATAAGCTTCCATAGAAACCCCGAACAAACCGCTAGCCTGTGACTAAGGTCCCGCCTTTCAAGCCCACTCTCTACAAATCATATTGTTAGGGCCCTTTACTTACGAGCCCAATGTCATTCTTGGGTCGCTAAATAATCGTGTCCCTACAATTGGCGCCGTCTGTGAGGAGGGGCATGCGCGTTGGCACAGGTGGCGGTGGAGTTGAGCCTCTGTCAAGCAAAGGTCTGCGAAGGTTCCTCCATTTCCGGCGACATGTTGTTGTTGCTCCGACATAAATTTCCGCTAGAGGCTATGCCTCGCAGTGCCAATGGCACGGGCAATTCTAGGAGCTTTTAACATCAAGCTAAATCCCCCCACCTTGGTCAAGGGACTAACCTTCGAAAAATAAATAAATAAATGAACGAATACAAGTTTTGGACAGAACCAAGGCCTTGTATGATCCTCGGACTCAAGCCTCTGGGGAAACCAACTACTTAGAAGAAAAACTACAAGTTTTGGACAGAACCAAGGCCTTGTATGGTCCTCGGACTCAAGCCTCCGGAGAAACCAACTACTTAGAAGAAAAACTACAAGTTTTGGACAGAACCAAGGCCTTGTATGGTCCTCTGACTCAAACCTCCGGGGAAACCAACTACTTAGGAGAAAAACTACAAGTTTTGGACAGAACCAAGGCCTTGTATGGTCCTCGGACTCAAGCCTCTGGGGAAACCAACTACTTAGGAGAAAAACTACAAGTTTTGGACAGAACTAAGGCCTTGTATGGTCCTCGGACTCAAGCCTCGGGGGAAACCAACTACTTAGAAGAAAAACTACAAGTTTTGGACAGAACCAAGGCCTTGTATGGTCCTCGGACTCAAGCCTCTGGGGAAACCAACTACTTAGAAGAAAAACTACAAGTTTTGGACAGAACCAAGGTCTTGTATGGTCCTCGGACTCAAGCCTCTGGGGAAACCAACTACTTAGAAGAAAAACTACAAGTTTTGGACAGAACCAAGGTCTTGTATGGTCCTCGGACTCAAGCCTCTGGGGAAACCAACTACTTAGAAGAAAAACTACAAGTTTTGGACAGGACCAAGGCCTTGGAATCTACCCCGGAGGAGAGTTACCCATTGATAGTTGGGTTAATCCCTAGACTGAATGGAATCCCCAATGTACCCTCGGATCCTCAATACCAAGGGAATTGATGCGACTGTTATAAGGTCAGGTGTTATCGAAAACACGGCCAAAGTCCCTCACTGCTCGGCAACCCTCTCGGATGGTTTATTTAAAGTTTATCGTTCTCGGACGGTCGCCTCGCATGCATTACGGAGCACTCGGCTATTATCTCGGTTAGTTTCAAGAGTTTAATCTCATCGGGAATTATCATTATTATACTTGATAATATCGATAAGTTCAAATTAGTAGGGTTCTGTTTCAAGGTTTCCTGCTCTAAGTATCATTAAAGGAAAATACACATGTAGCACACCCGTTCACAAAATAATTGCTGCAGAAAGGAAAAGTATTTAGAAAGAAATAAATTCATCTTTTATTAAGACAAAAAAATAGTACAACGTACAATGAAAGAGCTTGAATAAGCTTATACTAAAACTAACTACATAAGCGAAAAGAAAAGATACAAGGGAGTGAAGAAAAAGCCAAAGAAGAGGCGCAGAGAAGAGGGATGCTGCCGTTCCAAAATGTTGTCTAAGGAAACCATTCTTCAATACTTTTACATGCCTATAACTCAGCAGAGAAAAGAACCCAACTGGGGGCTAGCACCGTTGAAGAAAAGGTGCAGAGAGTCCAACTTGGGGCTAGCACCTTGGAAGAAAAGGTGCAGGGAGCCAGAAGTTGATGAGCCTCCATGTTAGCCATGCCTGCGATAGAGCAGACGGCGCGATGATGGCGTAAAAACCTTACTTACGATGCACCAAGAATCTGATACGACCAAGACCTCGCTTCGGATTTTGACCGAAAGAGGCAGAAATACCATTTCCCCCCTTGTCAAAACGGAGGATTATCTTGAATCTATGTCTCCCCTGTCCAGACCACACCACCTTGAGTCTCGGAAGGACCCGGTGCCTCTGTGGCAGGTGTAATTCCTTTACCCCTGCTCGTGCCTCAAACATATTGCACTAAGGGTGGACAGCACTGGATATGGAGACTGTGATTATAGCTGAAGGATTATGATTTTGAAGGGAGCCGAAGGGTTTATATGTAAGGAGAATAGCCTCCTATCCTACTTATATAAAGGGTAAGGTGGTGGCATTTAATTTGTGCAGCTTTCCAAGGAATGCTACGGACAAGGCAGATTTGGCTCAATTTCCAACACCATCCACAACCGTAAGATTTGAAGATCCTCGTGAAGGCGCGCCTCGAGTACTGAAACGTTAAAGGACTCCGCATGAATGAAAAATAAAGGGACGCCTCTTAATTTGGCACATCTCCCATGCAAATGGAAAAACGTAAACATCATTAAAATACAGAATTTGAGTGAGTCATGATGTGGGCCCAACATCACCAAAACCCTCCTCCCCAACTAAAAGTCGGGCAGCAGGATTTTGAGGGGCTATTGTGGGGCCAGAGAATTCATGGCCCAGGCCCATTCTACATTAGGGCCCAAGGCCTAAGCCGAGGAGAGTTATTGCCGAGGACGCATAATGAAAGCCTAAGAAAGGCACAAGGACATGGCCGAGGACGATCTTATGCTCAAGACCTCACAAAACGCCTCAAGAAAAGGGCAAACTCGATGACGGGGCGGGGCAAGGGAGAAAGTCGCCAACATCGTGAATACGTAATCCCCGCATCCGACAAGCCCATGCCCCAAACCATGCCATTTAACTTTTCCAACGACCCCAACCACTCTAAGTATGGATTGACAGACAGTCCACTCCGAGAAAGTAAAACTTACACGTAGACACTAAAAGGGGAAATGAACACTAGTATAAAAGGGAGAGAAAGCGAAGGAGAAGGGATCCCCCCCAGGAGGAGGAAAAATCCTGCAAAATGAAGAAAAGGGAAGGATACAATGCTCCTCGAACACCGTCCGAGGACTTAAATCCTACAACCCGCACTAATGGAAGGCTTAGCTAGTCAAGCCTAGTCCACCCATAGATAAGCTTCCATAGAAACCCCGAACAAACCGCTAGCCTGTGACTAAGGTCCCGCCTTTCAAGCCCACTCTCTACAAATCATATTGTTAGGGCCCTTTACTTACGAGCCCAATGTCATTCTTGGGTCGCTAAATAATCGTGTCCCTACAATTGTCATAAATTAATTTCGTTTGACAGTTATGGTGGCCAAACATAGTGAATGACTGAATGGTCTAGAAATTTTTTCAAATTAGAAATGAATATTGTAAGGGGTACGTTTATGTATAATTAAAGAAAAATAGATTTTATTTTGTTTGTTTTATATGGAAAAGAAAAATAGAGTCTTAATCATATCTATGAGTATATATGTAGGTAAATATGTGATATTAAGTTAGCACGTATATATGTGGGTTTCAATTAGGCCAAGTTGTAAAATATTTTTTTGATGTCAAACTAGAGACCTTAGTTCAATCATACCTATATTAAAATAAATTTGTGTCTTGATCTGATATATGCATGGAGAAGTCAAGCAGATGTCAAATGTTCAAATCATATCATATCTATAAAAATAAATAAAATAACAAAATTCTATTGTATTGCGATTCTGAAAATTTCTGCCTCTACATTTGCCGAGGCAACAAATTATTCCAACCAAGCAAAGTACAAAAACTAGTCAATAAGAAAGGTGAGTGGGCGGTGGCGACGCCACGTTGGGTTCAGGGTGTTCCCAAGAACACCTTGACCCAAAAAAAAAAAAAAAAAATTTGTATATAATAATTTAAATTTTTTTAGTTGTTTACCCATGAACAAAAAAATAGGAACACCCTCAAGTAAAATCAGGAACACTCTCAAAAGTTTTCTGCCAAATAAATTTTGAACTAAAATCTTAAAAAAGAAAAAAAATGGTAACAGAGATTTTGAAAAAAAAAAAAAAAAAAATTGTTACTGAGTAAGCCCAAAAATAAAAGCCCAACATCAATCCTAAACAAAACCAACCCCAATCAGATTTTTAAATCAAAATACATTATTAACTAAATACCCAACAGGCCCAACCCAAACGTATTCTCAAAAAAAAAAAAAAAAAAAAAAAAATCCTACCTTCTTTTTCATCTTCTTGGTTATGGACCCTTCTTCTTCTTGTTTTTTTTTTTTTTTTTTTTTCTTTTTTCCGGGTTTCAGACCCATCTTCTTTTTCTGGTGGGTTTCGGACCCTTCTTCTTCTCTTCTTCTCTTCTTTATTTTTTTTTCTGGTGGGTTTCGGTCCTGCTGCCGATCTGCCTTTTCCTTTTTATATCTGTGTGTGTTGTACAGGATGTGACTATTTGTCTTAAATTTTATCCGTGGGTTTCGATCCTTATTCTCTTCTTCTCCGCCTTAAATTCTATGTCTTTTGTTTTTCATTTTTTATTTGTTCTACTTTTTGCCAGCCCACTAGTGGTCTTGGTGGAATTTTTAATGGTAAATATTTTGTCCATGGGCTAGGCCAGCTGTTAAGTCTATGAGAGCTCCGGACCTTACATTACATGTATTTAGTTATTCTTTTAATAAAAGTATTTTACTTTTTCAGTCAAAAAACAAAGAAAACTAATATTAACATCAAATTTTTTTTTTTCATATTATTACTCTTATTATATTTTATAAATGATTGAACTTATTATTATTATTATTATTATTTAGGTTTAAAGATTACATATTAATTGAAATATGTACTTATAATTTCTTTAAAACCTTTAATAATTTATATAGGTTTTTTTTATTAATAATATATATATCTTTTTTCATTATAAAATAACATAATTTTGAAATACCCTAAAACGGTACGCCGAAATAGGTCGGTATCAAAATATTCCGTTCCAATAGACAAATCGAAACAGGGTCCGAAACGATATTCATAACATTGATTATACGAATACGCGTCCGCCGGTTAAAATCAGAAACCTAAAATCAAAAACTTACCTAACCTAAAATCGAAACCACCTAAAGAAAAAAACATCATTAACGACAACACCTTACGCCTCCGTCTGAAACCTTATCATCAAGCACATAGGCGCGACGGGGCAACGACGCCTCTGTTCATTTCTTTCTTTTCTTTTCATTTTTTTTTTTTCCTTTTGAGGTTTTTTGGTGTACATAATGCAAATTTGTTTTGGTTTTAAGAAAATTTTTTTCTTTTTTTTTTTTAAGCACAAACTTCATGCCGACCAAATCTTGAATTTCGACCGGTATTTACCGAAATGTCCCGAAACACTTGAAATAGACTGAAATGACCCGAAATTTTTTCAAAGTAGAATAGGGTAGGTTATTGTTCCGGTTTGTCCAGGAACACCCTGGACAAAATTCCTGGAGTCGCCACTGTGAGTGGGGAAAAGAGAAAAATAAAAGAAAAGGAAAGAAAAGAAAGAGAAAACAAAATTGGGTGACCGAGTTGAGTATTAATTCATGGCTAAACATACCAGGATTATTATCTCCTTTAGCTAGTTTCCAGTTGCCAAGAATACCAATCACCACAAAAACGACGAGCCATGCTCTCAGAACAAAAATCGATTCTAGTGCACCATCCATGCTGGTCTTTCTCGGCATATTGTGCCCACTCACTCGTATGGAAGATTAGTACCAAAGTTATAATTTATAAGTGCCTAGCGATGATGACTTTTAGGCCATAAAGCAGCTTTGAGAATTCTCTAGTGTAACATTTTTGACAGAAAAGAGAAAGTGTTTGGGAAGCGATAATTTCGGAAAAAAGTGCCTAGCGATAATGACTTTTACGCCATAAAGCCGCTTTGAGAATTCTCTAGTGTTACATTTTTGAAAGAAAAGAAAAAGGCGTTTGGGAAAGGGAAGGAAAGGAATCTTTAAAGCTCTTTTAAATAATGATCAAGACTTTAGAGAAAAAAAAATCTATAATGTCTTGCTGTATCCTAGGGACCCTGTGTTTGTAGTGTTTACTCTCTTCGTGAGCTTTTGAGTGGAATTATGGTGTACATTTATATTATAATCTCTTTTCATCTTCCTTATGTGTGTATGTTTGTTTCTCCACCAAAAAAAAAAAAATACTCTCTTCCGTAGAAGGGTCTTTCCTTATTTTTACATTTTAATGAAATTTCTATCTTTAATATCAAAAAAGAAAAGAAAAATATATATAATTTTTTTATGGCAAAAAAAAAAATCTATAATTTATTACCCGAACCTTATAAAGCTAATATAATCTTTTAAGCACAATTCGTTATAAAATGACACACTCAAAATCCAAAAAAAAAAAAAAACCCCTTAAAACGCTATTGTACAAAAGTTCTATTACTAAAACTTTATAGTTACATTTTAATACTTATAAAACACTTAGGGTCCGTTTGGTTGAAGGAGTGAAAAAGTTGGAGGATAGAAAATGGGGAAGAGATAGAAAGTAGGAGGATAGAAGAGATTTATGTTTTTTTCATATGTACATGATTGAGAGAGATGGGAAACTCAATTCTTTAGTTAAGAAGAAAAATGAGAAGATAGAAAGTAAAGTTGGTATAAATTTACAATTTTCTTCCTATTAAATAAAACAAAAAGTAGTACATTTTTTTATTAAAAAATTGTGTATGGGCACTTCAATTTTATTTTATTTTCTTTTTTATTAAGAGCACAAATCAAAGGCTATAAAACATATAAGCATAAAAAAATTAAAAAAAATAAAAAAAGAATGAGAAGTACAGATTCTACAGAAAAAGAAAAAAAAAACTAAAAAAAATTAGAGTGAAGAATCAAACAAACCCATGTGCGTGTTCCACAAGGGTTTTCTGATCCATTTCTTTCTCTTGGTTTTACTCTTCAATTTTCCCCCTAATTTGGAGAGAAAATATTTTGGTGGGCCCAGTTGAAAATACCCGGCCCCATCAATTTTCCTTCCCACCCAACCAAACACCCCCAAAAGTTTCCCTCCCCCCCTCTCTCTCTCTCTCTCTCTCTCTCTCTCTCTCTCTCTCTCTCTTTTATTTTATTTTTTTTCTATCCTTCCTAAAATCCACCCAAACAAATAGATCCTTAATGTTACCAGATGACAATTTTTGATAGCCTACATTTACTAAGAACACATTTGGTTGCACAAGGCATGGAGCCACAACTTTAGGTTTGAGAGGGGACATATGTTACACAATGGTGAAACTAGAATTTTTTTCCAAATGGCCAAATTAAATATAAAAAATTCTTAAAAAAAAAAAAAAAAAAAAAAAAAAAAAAAAAAAACACTACCTAGATAAAATTTTTAATTAAAAAGGTATAATTTTTAATTCCCATATTGTGTTAATCAATATTTGTGAAAGTGGCTAGGGTGCTACTATGGTCATGCCCAGATAGGGAAGCCACATTGGTCGCCCCCTTCTACCTTTTCTTTTTTTTTTTTTTTTTTTTCCTACCAAAACAAAAAATCACAATTTGTTACCTTCATTTTCATTAAGGAAGCAATATCAATTTTTATTGGTCCATCAAATTGCTAAATTTATTATATTATTAAAGTGACATTAATCACATTCATTATCATAAAATGTACAATATTTTTTTCATAAAATTTATAACAACTTTAAAATTTTTGAACCACAAAGATTTGAATGCTAACAAAAACAAAATTACATGGCTTAATCAACAAAATAGTCAAACATTTAAAATAATAGATCGTTTGATATTATACAAATGCAAGCAAGCTATATAGCACAAATTGTATACACGGTTACCAAAACATTTTTTTAAGGCAAAAAAAAAAAAAAAAAAATCAGTTCAAGTTACATCCGATATAACTCCATAAGAGTTACATATTTTTTAAACTGTAGATTTTCAAAAGATCAAATATTTAAAAAGAAAACACTATTATCAATTATCTATACTACTATTTAAGGGACTTCCCCTGTTTGGGTTCCTCATTTTTTTTTTTTGTTCAAAAATGTCCCAATACCCCTATGTTTAAGTAGAGATAAAATTAAAGAATAATCCGGTAAAAATATAACTCTAACTCCTACTAAAATATTGCCTAAAAAATAGGGTCACACTCTTGTTGATTTTCAAATTGTTTTATCAACTTATAAATTCTAAATGGGTAATATTAATGAGAAAATGTGTAAACCTTAAATTGGAATGAATGAAAAATTATGACACCGAAAGGGGAAAAAAAAAAAGCCTCATCGCACGTGCAAAGCACATGTGATGAGGCTAGTTACATCATTAAATACTTACCAAATTAATAGCATCCTCATTATCTTTCTCCTTATTAAATACTGATTGTGTTTCTTTTTCTCTCTCTTTATTAAGTCTTTCTCTTTCATTATAATCCTTTTTCTTTTCTTTTCTTTTTCTCTGAAATTCATCATAGGTTTCTACCCTCTTCATCTTTCTAGGCTTTCCTTACTTCATTCAGTTTTTCTCCCTAAATAAAACCTCTATCACTTATTTCCTCATCATTTTTAACAAAATGTTCAAGACCACAAGTTTCTTAAAAATAACTTCTAATTATTTTTAGTTTAGGTTCTTTGTATCTCGTGTTCCAATTTTATTTACTTCATTTTTTAAAATCTTTTTTTATATGTTAGTTGATTTGCAAACAACCTCATCACCTAAGATACAATCTAATTATCTAATCACTAAGGATAGGTTTTTACAGACTATCGGATATGTCCTTATCTCCATCTCTTGTTGATTAGGATCAGTAGAATCCATAACAGGGCTCAAATAATCGAAGTACATAAAATTATGTTTTTTATAATTAACCATTTACAACTTCTGTCGTGAATAACAAAAAAATCCTTTCGATTTTTTTTTTTAATGAGGAAAAAAAATCCTTTCAATTGCCACCAAAAACAAGAGTCAAATAACTTTCAATTGCTCCTTAAAAAAAGAAAAAAAAAAATACCAAAACTAAGTTGAGCCTATCATACACTAAACAAATATCAAAATTTTTTGAATTGCATTCTACAATATCAGCGTTTTAATAGATATATATATATATATATATATATATATATAAACAATTTGTATTTACATATTTAAAATTCTAAACAAAACTACTCAATCACATCGAGTGTGATATATGAGTATAAACAATTTTTTTTTTTTTCGTTAGACTGCATTGAAGCGGCTAGTCCAGGCATAAGGTCTACCTTTCAATTACTTGTTGACAAAATGAGAGGTTTGATTGTTTAGTGTATGATAGGCTCAGATTTGTAATTTTTTTTAATTTCCTTTATTTATTTTTTTTAAGGAGCAAATTGAAAGTTATTTGACTCTTGTTTTTGGCAGTTTTTGTGAAATCAAAGAAAATGAGATTATTTTTGCAAAATTGTTTTTGTTAGATTGTGTTGAAGAAAACATTATCTAGTGGAAAGCAATAAATAAGAAGAGAGAGAATACTAATATTAATTAGGTAATAAGGTGAAAAACAATAACATTTAATGATGTTTTTTCAACTGTTGGATCTTAGAAAATCTTCGGTATACAAAAAGTGTAACTTTATAAGAGTTAAACTAAGTATAACTTGAACCTAGTTCATATTTTGTTTGTTTATATATATAAAAGTGATTGTCAACAGAGAATTAGGTTTTATTGATGGTGGCTGAATGGATGGATGCAGAAGATGATGGTGGTGATATAACAATGGTTGGAGGCTTTTTTTTTGTTTTAATTCTAGCAAAGATTGATGAAGAAAGACGATGGCTTTGGTAGGAGAGGGATCTGTGTTCTCTCTCCAATGAAGCAGGTTTAGTGAGGATTTTTCAATCCAAAGCAGATTTTTGGAGCTTTGTTTTTGTGCTTAGTTGCCAAGAAATTGAGTTTTTTTTTTTTTTTTTTTTAAGATATTAATTTTTTAATTCATTTTTAATAAGATATTGATTTTTTATATAAATGCTGATGTGTCATGTTTTAATGTCAATTAAGAAATTTTATTATTATTTTATTAGCTACTTAAGTGTCAAATGCGTTAGCTGCAATTTGTTGGCCACATAAGTATTTTTTGTCATTTGAGATGATGATAAGAACTAAATTGACAAAGTAAACAACCCCACAGAAGTATTTTAAATTAAGTCATGCATCATATTGGCATTACACTAATTGCATAAATAAAAAAAGCAAGGAGCTTTATAACTCAACTAGCACCTTATAATATTTTCAATGGAGAAATGTATGGTTCAAATCCTAACAAATCTATCAGAATATAAAATAAATAAATAAAATAAGAGGAGAAAGGAGAAAATTAGAAGAAAGGGAGGGTCTTGTAATTGTATTCTCCCAAAATTAAATAAGAGCAAAATAAATTCACAAGCTTATAAAATCAATACACACCCATGTGATAGACATTTTACCATACTTATAGCATATTCCAACCCTACCAACATGATTGGTGGCCTAGTGGTTGGGGTCTTGGGTTAACAAGACTTTATTATGCGGAGTGTCTTGGGTTCAACTCATCCCTCCCCACGAGTAATGTGCTAGTGTTCCTTATTCTTTATCAAAATGAACAGTGGCGGCTCCAGGAATTTTTCTCATGCTATTCCTTAAGAAATATAAATTATACAATCTAATAAAAAAAGAAATTCATATATTGACAACAACAACAATTATAAAAAACATGCAAATACATAAAATTTACAATTGTCTTCTACAAGTTTTTATATTTTGAAATCGTTGCATGATAGTCTCATTATCAATGCTTCAAACTACATCTCTTTCAATGTACACAACCAAGTAATCATTTATCCACTAAATGTAGAACAAATTATAGAGCCAAATTTAACTGAGGGTGTTCCCAAATTTGTTTTTGAAGGGTAGACAAATAAAATTTTTTAAATTATTATATATATAAAAAAAAATTCAAGTCAAGGTGGTCCTAGGACCACCCTGGCCTTAAAGTGGCACTGCCCCTGAAAATGAAGTCTTGCTCAAGAGTAGTTAAGAGCTATTATGGCTACGCTTAGAGAGGAAAGCCACACAATTCACCCCTCCTTAACCATTTTTTTGACTTAAAAAATAAATAAATAAATAAATAATAAAAAAGAGCATATTAACCCTAATAACTATAGCTTTGTCCATACCTGCTAACGGTGTGAAAGTTTCCTAACTTACCACTATGATTTTGTATTAATACTAAATCTAGGAGTATATAAATTTTTTAACAAATAATATGACCAATTCAAATGCTAAAACTACTATGAAGTTTTATTACAAAGGACTTAAGAATTGATGTGACAATTCAACAAAAAAAGCATATTATAGCCCTAACAACTATAGCCTGATCCACATCTGCTAACGATGTGAAAGTGTCCTCACTAACAACTATGTTTTTGTCTTGATACTAATTTTTTTTTTTTTTTTTTTTGATGGGAGTCTTGATACTAAATTTAGGAGTGTATAACTTTTTTGACAAATGCTAATGACCAATTTTAATTGGTACATCATAAAAGTAAAAAGTAGTATAAGTTGTAGTGCTAGGTGAAACCGACACTACTCTAATAATAACAAATTATATCAACATTGTGAAAAATATTATCTCGGACATTGTTCAAATGCTGAAACTACTAAGAAGTTTTATTACAAATGGCATTCGAATTGACGTGACAATTCATCAAAAACCCATATTACGGCCCTAACAACTACAGCTTTGGCCATATCTGCTAACGATGTGAGAGTGTCCTCCCTAACAACTATGGTTTTGTCTTAATGCTAAATCTAGGAGTATACAACTTTTTTAACAAATGCTAATTTGACCAATTTTTATTGGTACATCATAAAAGTGGTATAAGTTGTTGACCTAGGTGAAACTGACACTACTCTAATAATAACAAATCATATCATATTGTGAAAATTATTGTCTTTGGCGTTAATTATTCAAATGCTAAAATTACTATGAAGTTTTATTATAAATAACTTACAAATTGATGTGATAATTTTTTTTTTTTTAGAGAACATTGACATGACAATTCATATAAGTAATATCACTCAAACAATTAAAAAATAAATATCCAAATTACCTTAATGAATATATTGTTCACATTTTTTTATATTTTAAATTAGGCATTTTCTTAACTGTTTATCCTGAACTATAGACAACGAAAAAAAGGTTTCCCACGGCTTTATATATAATATTCTTCTATGATTGAAGATTAAAAGTTTGAGAAATATTACTAACAAAATAATTTTCAAGTTAGCATGTTTTTATTACTTCTCATGTGGGTGTACGGCCAACGTAACTTTATTATCAATCACTTAGCATTTGCATAGGCTTGTGCATAATTTTCTATCTATTTTAGTATAAGAATTTTTTTTTCTACTTTATATATTCACTTTTCAAAACACTCTACATTAAATTATCTATTTTAGACTACATTTTATTAAAATATCAAATTTTCTTGATTTTTTTAATTGTTTCTTTTTCTTCATACATAACAATTAACATCCACTCTCTTATTTCATCCTCAAGATATAAAAAAAAAAAAGAAAAAGAAAAAAACTTAATATAAAATGAGTAGTGTTTGTGTAAATTTACACAATTACTATAAGAACCATGTATTTTTATATAACTTTGCATGAACTGATGTGGGTGATTTTTGAACTTTTCAAAACACTCTATATTAGATTATCTATTTTAGACTACATTTTATTAAAATATCAAATTTTCTTGATTTTTTTAATTGTTTCTTTTTCTTCATACACAACAATTAACATCCACTCTCTTATTTCATCCTCAAGATATAAAGAACAAAAAAAACAAAAACTAAATATAAAATGAGTAGTGTTTGTGTAAATTTACACGATTACTATAAAAACCTTGTATTTTTATATAACTTTGCATGAACTAATATGGGTGATTTTTGAACTTGATTGGCTAAATTGTGCTACTTTTTCTACAATACAAACACTGATGCAAATGCTTAACTCACTTACTACCTTGGTTATAGTAAAATACTTGTAAAAATTAATATGACTATAGAGTTAAAAGGTTTCACACATTTTTTGATGGAAGATGTAGGGTTGGCCTTAGGCCCAAGGGCCTCCGCTACCGAAAGGATCCAAAATTTGGGGACAATAAATGTAATCAGTGAGTTTCAACCATTTAATAAGTGAATGTTTGAATTAATTTTTTATTTGTAATCGGTGAGACATCAAAAAACAAAAAAATTTAGAAGAAAGTGAGAAATCAATTTGTATAAACTTTATGTAGTAAAATTTGTAGTATGTGTAATATCACTCAAATTTTATTACATAAGTCTTATAAATTAATGTGTTATCAATCACAAGAAATAATTTGAATACTTTTTTCTCAAAAAAAAAAAAAATTTGAATACTTATTTAGTATCGTGTTAAAATGTCAACAGTTACATTCATTGTCATTAGTTTGTAAGATTTTTTAAATAAATTTATAATAGTGAATTAGTCATATTAACATAATAAATTTTAAATAAATAATTATAATATATAAATAAATATTATATAAGTTATATTTAAATATGAGTAAACGCATTTAAATTTATTGTTTTAGGACTCAAATTATGAGAAAACTCTGCCAAAGTGGATATGGCATTATTGTGAAAAGACTCCAGCGATTAGGAAAAGAAAAAAAAGTAGAACGGTCTATTTTTTGTCGCCCACTACGCAAAAAGTCATAAAGTAAAATCGAGGCTATCTATTTCCGCGAAATGAATCCATTGGTCATCTCTCAGGATATAAATTATGATTTTTTTTTTTAATATAATTATTTTAGGATACAAGGCCACCAGATAGAATAAGTTGTTTCTCAAAAGATAGAACAAGTTTAAGCATATAATTTTCTTTTATAAATTTTTTCATAATTATTGAGCTAATATAGTTATGGATAACAATAAAAATTATATAAGGTACATGTGAGAGTCGTGTTGGCTTTATGCAGTTTGAAAACTAAAGATAATAATTTTGTGTGAGACATTTTCTTATATTCTAATAAAAAACTAATAATATTTTTTTTTTCAAAAAAATTTTAATAATTTTTATATACTATTTTTTATTTACAATAATTTTTCTTGTTAGTTAAGTAATAATCGGTATAAATGCACCAAAAGGTTCTTATATTTTGGACCCAAATTCATTTAAGTCCCTACTTTTTTATTTTACCGATCTTAATCCCCAAAATAAAAAATACGTTCCATTTTGGTTCTTACCATCCTTTCACTAATAGAAACAACCTATGTAGCAGATGGCAAATTAAAAAATAAATAAATTCATCCTACATGTCATTACTAACTTATCCATGTCAATTTTCCACCACATGAGTCATGTGACTGACTCACATGTTTGGCTAACAATTGTGAACCAAAAACCCTAACAACCAAATTTCACGATCAAAGCTCTTCCCCACAAAGACAAAGACAACTTATACCTCCAATTCACAATCGAAGCTCATCACTCATTCCAAACACCAAATCTCATCATCGACAACTCGTCCCATCGATGGAATCAAGCTCATCAATTAGTGTAAGTCTAAGGAGGAGAGCACCAATGAAGTGCTTCTGTTCCAAAAAAAACTAGTGTAAGTGGCATCATGGACATCGGACAATTTCGGCAAAAGGTTTTACAAATGTCCTAATTACTGGGTATTGACCAATATTAAGCATAGATGTTTTTTTGTAAGATTTTGTTGCAATTTTGGGTTGAAGATTTTATAGGTATTACACAATCATTTTTAGCTTTGGTTTGCATTTTTGGTGCAAGTGTAATTTTTTCCAATGGCATGATGATGGGATTTGTGAGAGTGGAAAGGATCTTATCTTAGAGCAGAGGCAGACGATTATCACACTTGAGACTGAGGTTGCAAATTGCAAGTTGCAAGAAGATAGAGAAGTTTTTCACACTGTGTTTGGCATTGTCATTGGTGATATGTGGGGTTTGTCTTTTTGTGATTCTATCTTTGGTGGGTTAGATAGGTGGGGTGAAAAAAATGATGTAGTTGTGAATGTATGTAGCTTTTGGCTGTCAATTTTTTTCCAATTAGCAATGGAACACCTGCAGATTAGGTTGTACTTGTAATTTGAATGAATTGGAAAACTCTCTCCATATGTGCATACTGCAGTGTTGTGCTATATAAAGGTAAGTGGTGTGAAAGTCCTAATAGTTATTGTGGAAGATCACTCATAAAACAACTCAAATAAGATTTGCACAAACTTGCTGCAATGAAATTTGTCATACAATCACAACAAAGATGTTTAAAAATCACTGGAAACTTTCATTGAATAAACTTCTATCCAATGTCATACAATTCATAAAATCACTGGAAACTTTCATCCCATGAACATTAAAGCCCTAATAAATTTTAGCTGCTTTTAATTTTACCTTGTACCAAAATATTTACCCAAATAGAGACTATTATTCAAACATTGACAATTTAGGATGGAAGTGAGTTTTCAGTTTAATGATTTTGGAGGAATGGAAATGTGTTTTCAGTTTAATGTTTTTGGAGTTTGGTATATATTGTTTCATCTCCAAATTCAAGAAATGATTGATGATGGTAGAAAAGAGGGATTAAGAGAGGGATTTATGGTTTGATCGTCTGATTTGGGGATTTAATCTGTCACATGATTTGGGTAGTTGATTAGTCAGTCACATGAGAGGGTCACGTAACTTTAAATGTGGTGGGAAGTCGACGTGGATAGGATAGTAATGACACGTATGATTAATTAATTAATTTTTTAATTTTTTATCCGTCATGTAGGTTGTTTTCATTAGTGAGATGACGGTAAAAACCAAAATAAAACACACTTATCATTTTCAAGACTAAAACAGTAAATTAGAAAAGTAGCGACCAAAATGGAAATGTGGCCATAATTTGGGGAGCAAAAGTGTATTTACGCCATAAAACTATTAATGAAAATTTTGTTCTCTCTCTCTCTCTCTCTCATATATTTTTAGGATGGGGAGTTACCACCATTTTTCTATTGAGGAAAAAAAAACTCTTATGTGGGATGAAGGAGATGGAGACCATTCTTTCATACTTGCACAGAATACCTCATCTAGCAATATTATGGGTAGGGATGGCATTGGGACGGGGTGTGGCGGGGCCGAAGGATGAGGTCTTCGTCCCCTCCCCGTATGGTTTCGTCTTGCCCCATTCCCCCCCCACCTTGTATAGCGGGGAAAACTCTCTCACCCTATCCCCGCCCCTTGGGGCCCCACAAAACCCCGCTTCACTCCGTAAAACTCTACTTTTTGTTAATTTGCTCTACAACTAGTACAATTTTTTTTAATGAAACCTATTTCATTAATAAAAATATACTTAAAATTACAACTAAATTTATCCCATCCCATCAAATCAAATCAATTTTTAGAAAAAATTAAATAATATATTCAAGTGTTTAACAAGACAATCACATAAAATAAAATAAAAAATCTCATAGTATAACACATAACAAAATAAAAGCAAAGAACCACATTGGGTAGAAAGAAATAAGTTAATATTGATATGATTATTTAAATAGTGAGGTTTTAAGGTATGAAAAATTTACAATTATAACTCTTAGCAACGCGGGGCGGGGCGAGGATGGGGAGAGGCGAGGCGGGGTGGGTCTAAAATGTTTAAACCCATCCTCGCCCCCGTCCCACCCCGTGGTACGGGGCTAAAATCTTGCCCCATCCCCACCCCACCACCTTTGCAGGGCGGACAAAACCCGTGCGGGCGAGGCGGGAGGGGCGGGTTAAGCAGGACGGGGAAAAATTGTCATCCGTAATTATGGGTAACAAAATTTACTTCTCTAAATGTATACCAAATCAAATAATTAGAGAAGGAATTCTTTGGCTTCTCTTATAAAACAACCAAAGTTTAAAATAAAAGTAAAAAATAATAATAATAATACATAAAACACAGAGCAATCCACATGGTACATTGTAAGTGGTAGACAAAGTAATTAAATAACTCTATAACATATCATGATTGCTAGAATATAAAGTCAAACACAAAAAGTAAATATGGGAAAAGTATCTATTTTATTTTTTTAGTTGACCAATATATATGACTTTACTCAAAAGGATCAAGTCTGTTGTTAAGAGCAGAATAGGATTTGGGAGTTTGTTGTAGCTGGGTTCGAGGTCAGTTGGGCTCTCTTGTGATTATGGAATTGAGAAGAGAGAATTAAGAGAGTGGAAACAACTTGTACATTCCTATTCAATGCTTTCAAAGTATCAAAGTCATGATTATATACAATTCCTTGCCTCACTCACTGTAATATCAGAAACTACTTGTACAACTGTCATTACAGCCTCTAGTAACTAGCAACCAACAAACTAACTCCTGCAACCGACTCTTGATGACTGTGCAAACCTTCTTAGCTACTGTGAGACTGCCTTGGCTGCTGAGCTGATTGATGAGCCGGTGTGATCTTAACATATGTTAAATGCTACTGAGACCTGATTTCCCTTCATATAAATATTTATTGTGCCACACTAACCTTCAATTAAATGTGATTAAGCATGTCCACAACCCTTATTATTGCTTTAGCCTTTAGGAATGCCATCTTAAAGCATTCACAGTAGAAGAGCTAAAAAAATTTAGGCGTAAATACACTTTTGGTCTCTACATTTTGCACTTTTTCCATTTTGGTCCCTACATTTTATTTTTACCACTTTTAGTCCCTAAACCAATTAACGCGTGACATTTAAGTCCTTACCGTCAGCCAACTAAGTAAAAAGCTAAGGTGGCAGACGAAACACCCTATTAGGCGACGTGGCGCTGATGTGGCGATTAAAATATTATTAAAAAAAATATTATTTGGCATTTTTATATGCCACGTTAGCATTTTAATTTTTTATAAAAGGTCATGTCGGACAATTTAAACCAAAAAAGAAAATAGATTTAAAAACAAAACTTTTTTTTTTCATTATTTTTTCGTAAGAACTGAAATTGTTCTTCGTGTTCTTCCTAAATCCATGAAATAAACCAATCTCCGACAAACCCCAAATCCAAATCCAGCAACCAAATCTACTCCATCAAATCCAGAAAAAACAATAAATAAATCCAAGAAACCAAACCAAACCATAAATAAATCAAAGAAATAAACCTATAAACCCAGTAACCAATACAATCTCTAGCAAACCCATAAACCTTAATTTTTCTTCAAAAACAAACACACAAAAAAACCCATAAAAACAAACTACTCCACGTTGTCTCCAAAAAAACAAAAACACACAAACCCGTAACGAGAGCAAGGATACCCAAATCTAAACAAACTTAGTCACACAAGTCTCAAACAAACCCGGATACCCACTCATGGGCAATGGATTCTCTTCTAGATGCATGCCATGACCACCACCAGCGATGTTCCCATTTTCCATCCAAACACCATCCTCCACCGAAACCTCCAACAAATCAAACCCATAAACCCGGAAAAATCATCAAACCCACATAAAAAAACAAACCCAAAATTTAAAACTAATTAAACGCTCCGTATCGGTGAAAGCGACATAAGACGGCGTCGTTTGGTTCCCTTGGTCTTTAGCTATGATCTCGACACGGTCATGCTGCCAAACTCCGACACACGAGTAGGTTGTGCCGAGATCGATTCCGATGGCGGGACCCTCTCCTTTAATAGACTTTTTTTTTTTGTACGGTCAAGGTTCAACAATCGAAAAAGAAATCTACGGGTGCTTTCTCAAAGAAACGAAGAAAAAATAGAGAGCTATGATAAAATTTGCAGAGTTTTTGAGATAGAAGCGTGTTGAGAACGAAGGAGGGCCTTTTATTTTTGTGTTTGTGTTTATTTTTTAATTAGATTTTTTTTTTTTAAAACCGTTTTTTAATTAGATTTAAGTTTTGTTTTTTAATTTATTTTCTTTTTTGGTTTAAATTTTCTAACATGGCTTTTTATAAAAAATTAAAAAATCTTTGACATGGCATATAAAAATACCAAATAATATTTTTTTTAATAATATTTTAATCGCCACATCAGTGCCACATTAGAGCCACGTCGCCTAATAAGGTGTTCTCATCTCGCCACCTCGACTTTTCTCATTAGTTAGCTGGCGATAAGGACTTAAATGTCATGCGTTAATTGATTTATAAGACTAAAAATGGTAAAAATAAAATGTAAGGACCAAAATGGAAAAAGTGCAAAATGTAGGGACCAAAAGTGCATTTATGCCAAAACTTTAACTTTTAGCAACTCAAAAACTTATTTTATTTATTTTAACAACACACTTTACAATACACTCAACATCAAAACTTCTATTTTAACAGACACCATATTAAAATAATATAAGAAATCCAATTAAATAATATATCCCTACAAATCGGAACCACCCAAAACCGACCACCCAAAACCACATCCCCGCAAATTAGACCACCAAAAAAAAAAAAAAAACACATTCAAAGAACCCCAAAGAACTCGCAACCAAACCTAGCAAAGATGAGTCTTTGCCACCGCCTAGAGGCCAAAAAAACAAAACCACAACCACCGTGAACCCTCTATGACCCATTCCAAACTTACCTAAGACCCACGACCACACCATCTACAACTCATGAAACCTCACCTAAGACCCACGGCCACACCATCAAGCACGGCCAAATGCACCACTGTACCCATGAACCCATAAAACCAACCAGAATGCCAACGTCGCACCCACCCACCAATCCGACCACCAAAAAGTTCAAACCCATATCATAACCAACAAAACCCACCCACCATACCAAAACCCAAGAAGCCACAAATCACAAAACCGCGAATTCAATCTCACCTCACCAAATCGGACCCACGAATCTGATCTCACCTCTTGACTACAATTGCTGAACCACGAAGCACAAAAAAAGGCATAGGAGAGAGCGAAGAGAAAAGAGAGAAGTGAGAGAGGAAAAAGAAGAGAGAAGAGTCTAAGGAAAAAAAGAGACCATTGGTGATTAAAAATTTGATTTTTGTGTTTACCTTCATGCTACGGTGGGCTTATTATTCATAACAGCTCACCGTAGCGTGAAGGCAAAATATAGCTACAAATTTTAGCTATAGCAACTTTATTGTAGAGCCTTTTTCGTTGGTTGAGATGCTATTATTGTGAGTGCTCTTAGCTAAGCATACCCTCGATTAACCAAAGAAAATAATCTTTTGACATGCTCAAATTTTAGGGATCTACTAAATTTACCATCGGATAGCTTTGACCAGCTCCTAAGTAGGCCTTGGTAGCACAAAACATTCTTCTTTCCTTCATATAAGAAGGTATCTTCTCAACTTGCATGGGTAGCTTGATGCAGTTGGTGGCCTAGGGTGAAAATTGATTATCTTGTTTTATATGCAAAATTACTACTACTTAACATGAACCTCATAGATTTTTTTTTTTTTTTTTTTTTTTCTTTCAAAAAGTTTATAGACACAAAAAATTTGACAAAACTTTTTACATCAAATTGATGTAAGAGATTGATGGTGGTAAGTAAAAGAGTGATGTTAGTGATGGATCTAGATAAGAACTAATAAAAGTTTGCTAACTTAACTATTGTGAAAAAAAATGTTGTGAATTTTTTTGTGTATTACTTCTTTTTTTTAAGAAGTGTTACATTCACAATATTTTTCACAACAATCATAGGTGTTAAGTTACTTATTGTTTTCTATTTGAGCCCACCACTAAAATTATGTATTTGCTAATTAATGACAACATGTAACAACTTGCTACTTAAGATTTTTGTAAAAGTGTTGTGAAAAATATTATAAACGTAACATTTTTCTTCGTTTTTTATTTGATAAAAAAATATTATTTATTTATTAGTTAATATTTGAACTTGATTAATACTATTACAATGCAAGAAATAACCCTAATGGATGAAATTTGGGGGCTTTTTTTTTTTTTTTTTTTTTACTTGGGACCTTAGGCAACCATATCAATTACTTATAACATTGAGTCGGCACTATCAGCATGAATCAACCTTGTTCAATCATAACAAACAATTTCCCAAAGGTTCCATCCCTTCTTAAATCAATTGTTACAATTGGTGTCGTTTGTTGGAATTGCAAACCATAAAGAATCAACATTAGGTTAAACCAAGGTGACATAACCCAAGCAAACTAGGCCTCCAACTCTAGTTTGTGTAGATCCCTTCTTCAAACCAGAATTTGAACTTCAAGCAAACAAGGCACTATGAAAATGAAAACTAATATCAATTATATTGGTGGTAATTAACGTAATTTTACAATTTTTTTTTTTTTTTTTTTTTTTGAGAAGATATTAAATTCTATAGGGATATGGTGTAAAACCCAAGTTTTACTTCTCCAATCCCAATATGTCACCCAATAGTACACTATGACAAATATTTGGGGCTACCTTCTCTCATCGGAAGACATAAGAAAGCTAGCTTTGATTATATCAAAGAAAGAATTTGGAGGAAATTATAGGGTTGGGAGGAAAAATTGTTATCACTAGCTGGTAGGGAAATTTTGATCAAAGCAATGGTTCAAACCATCCCAACTTACACAATGAGTTTCTTCTTGCTTCCTCTTGGTTTATGCCAAGAAATTGAAGGTCTAATCCATAAGTTTTGGTGGGGACAAAGGGAGGAGCAAAGGAAAATTCATTGGGTTAAATGGGGGAATATGTGTGAACCAAAATTGGAGGGGGGAATGGGTTTCAGGGAGTTGTCACTCTTCAATGAAGCACTCCTAGCAAAACAAACTTGGAGATTATTGCACAATAAAAATTCTCTATTCTGTGGAGTTTTTAAATCAAGGTTTTTCCCAAATGGCTCTATCATGGATGCTAATGAAGGAAGGGGTGGTTCTTACGCCTGGAAAAGTATTTTGCCAGCTGTGCCGAGCAAAATAAAGAATTTCTTATGGAGAGCTTGCAGAAATGCACTACCAACAAATGCAAATTTGGTTCGGAGTTGTGTATTGACTAATCCGAGATGCTGTGTCTACAATAACAATGAAGAGAACGTACTACATTGCCTCTGGTCTTGTCCAAGTTTGTCAACAATTTGGGAAGAAGATCCACAATGGAATTTCAGGACTGTCACAACACTCACAAGTTTTGCACAGCTGTTGGAGTATGTTTTCGCTTTGAATTGTTCATCAGAATTATTCGCCATGGTCACATGGACAGTGGCAAAACAAGGTACGCTTTTCCCCACCAGGTTTCCCAAATGACCAAGTGATGCAGCAAGCTGTTGCAGCATTGATGGAGTATTAAACTACCCCACCTCCAATTCAGGCAGCAAAGGTCAGAACAAGAACGAGGTGGAAAGCTCCTCCAAGTGAGTTCTCAAAAGTAAACTTTGATGGGGCAATATTTAATGAGGAAGACAAGGCAGAAATTGGAGTGGTTATTTGAGGTTGTCAAGGGTAGGTCTTGGCATCAATGTCTTAAATCATTCCCTTACCTCTAAATATTGTGGAGCTTGAAACATTAGCAACGGCGAAGGCATTATAGTTTGCTATTGATTTGGGGTTGAGCAAAGTCATCCTAGGAGATTCTGAGATCATTATAAATGCTTTGAATGAGAACTTGCAATCTTTGGCGTCATTTGGTTTACCTATTCAAGATGTCAAGAATATTGCAAACTATTTTCATTGTATTAGTTTTCCACATGTTCATAGGGATGGAAATTGTGTAGCTCACAACCTAACTAAACATGCACGACATGTCACTTTGGTTTTTCAAAGGTGTGGATGGAGGATGTTCCATCATACACCTTTAGTACATATCAGGCAGATTTGCCTACTTTGTAATAAAGCTTTTAGTTCGATTTCAAAAAAAAAAAAAAAAAAAAAAAAAAAAAAAAAAAAAAAATCTAATAGCCATTTGAAAAAATAACTTAGCTGTGCGTTTATTAAGATGTTATTATGTGTGGTAGGATCTATTGAGTTTTAAGTAAAAAGTTGAAGTGTCAATCTTTTATTGAATAGTGTAAAACATGAGTTTTACACTCCATCCTTACCAAATTCGGACTCTTTTTAGAGATTGGGATTTCAACATTAGAAGTCAGTAGCATTGTATTATTTATGGGACAAAACTTAGATATAGTATTTTAGGTGCAGTTCCTTAGGTATCTCTCTTAAATTTTAGACATCTGTCCATTTTAAACATCTCTCTCTCTCTCTCTCTCTCTCTCTCTCTCTCACACACAAAACCCAATGGCTTTAGATCTCTTCATATCTCAAACTAAATAAGAAATTTTGCCGACAATTCTTTTATAATTTTAGATCTGGTCCATTGCTAGGGAAATCTGCTAGACCTTCTAAATCTTTGACTACATCAACAATTCCTTCAATTCTTACAGTAATCTCAATCAGCAAATATAATAGTGAAAGACATCCATGAGAGGTGGTAACGCAATTTTTGAAATAGTTTCTCTTTTTGCATCAATGGGAGCTTCTAGTGTTGAAATTGTCGGTCCAAAGAGAGAATTAGGTGTTCAAGGAATCCTAGAAGATTTTTGTACAGCAAATTTCATCTCTCCAACCAAGTCATCTATTTTAAATGAAAAATGAAGTCAACTTGTTTCATAATTTCGAAAACAACCCATGGATTATGGATTTTGCTGAAGCGGTTTTTCTTTGGATTGGGTGTGAGAAGTCCAGACAAACCGTAATTGGGTTTTTAGTTTTTGTGAGACAGGGAGAAAAAAAGAAGAAAACAAATAGAGAGGATTTTAACGTCGTTTTGAGAGATGTTTAAAATGGACAAATGTCAAAAATTAAGAAGGGTACCTAAAGAACTACACCTAAAGTATTGTATTTAGTTTTGCCATTATTTATGAGTATTGACTTCTAATTTTTTTCTCTCCTAATTTCGGCAGTGATATTGCCACAATTCTTTTTTTTTCTCTCTCCCATCTGTCAAATCATGTCTCTCTCCTCTCTTACTTTTAATTTTTTATTATTGGTGAATATGGAATACTTAACCCTTATTGATGCTTTGGTTTTGTCTCCTTATTTTTAATTTCATATCATTGATTTCTATTTAGAGTTTTTGTGGGAGTATCTACTTGAATATATGATACAAATTGTGTTTGAAAACTGATAACAGTTAAGATCATGAAACATTGTATTATCTGCTGAGTCATTTGTTCTGCTATTCTCATTATTCTTCTTCTTCTTAATTTCAAGTTCAGTTTCTGTTCCATTTCCATGATTGTATCACCAATATTCATATTTTTCTTTATTAAGGTTCTCTTCTAAATAGCATATTTAATTTCTTACTTCTGACACTAGTAATGGAGAGAAAAATTAGTACAATTTGTTCGTGTGCCTTCTCTAGAATCTTATTGATGCCATAATTGTTGGTGGCAATATTCAATCTTATTCAGATATCTTGCAACAAATAATTGTGACATTATTTTGGGTATAGTTAGTTTGTGCCTCACAATGCTGAAATTTTTTTAGTGATTGATTTTGAATCATGAGATCTGACAATGCTATTTCTAAGTGTGATAAATGCAATTAGATGGCTTAATATGTTTGATAAAATGGCCTTTGGCATTAATTTTTGTGTCCGCGGCACTGCTGGGCTTGTTTCACATCTAGGTTACAAGGCACAAATTCAAGTCACTCCTTTTCTGTAATTTTCCCCCTATGTCTACAGGTCTAGATTGCACTTTGGAATGTAATAGATTTTTAGATTACCTTTTATTTGCAAAGTTTAGAATTTCCTTAAACAACCTTCAACACATTTATTCCTTACCCTAGACTTCTCATTTTTTGATAACTTGATGCCATATCCATACTTTAACTTGTAAGTTCGTGCAAACTTTCTAAATTGTTTGTTGTCCCTAAAGGACATCCCCAACACAAATTCAGGATCCTTTAAGTATTCAACTCTAAATTTAGGTAATTTTTTTTTTTGCTGACCATTAGAATTGTCAGGAGAATGTAACTAGTTTGAGGATGCATAGTCAAATCCACTTAGAATTTCATCTAATGGCCAATTAAAAAGAGTTGGAACTAGAACTAGGTGGGATAATTATCGTTTTGCAAAATTAGGTGGGTATGACAATGGATGATAGGCAATATTAGGTGTGGGTTCTTGTGAGGGCTGGCCATTATTTAGGCTGGTGGGCTGACAAGTGTTGCCATCATATTCATTCATAGTAATTTCATATAACTTTTCATTAGCTGGATCATCATAGTCAGAGTCATACCATTCATAAGTCACATCCCCCATGGCAACATTCGTGTCATGACCCTTAGCATCATTCCCTACATCCACCAAATTACCACCCACCTCAAACTCATTATCAACAAGAGCATCGTCCCCATCCTCCACATCAACATCATTATCATCATCATCAACATCAACATCCACATCCACATCCTCCACAACAATACCACAACCAACCAAATTCGCAGCATTAACAACACTGACATCCCTAATAAACAATTGTTTTCGAATAGGGGTTTCATGTTCTACATAAATGTCTATTTTAGGATCAATGGGGTCAAGACACTTAAATAGTTCCTAAGTATCAGCATCATTGGACAAATATCTTGGGCCATTGTGAAGATCACACCCACACACAACAAAATAAATTTGGACATAATCTGATACCCCCAACTCCATACAATAATGCTTAACCTCTGGTATAGAAAAGCAGTCTAAATCCACATAATCATAAACTTTCACCTTACCACCTATATACTACCTCTTAATCGAGTGGTGTAATACTCCATTGTAATGAATAAACAATGAAAAATTCTAACCAAGCATCTTTCTTGTGACAGTTTTAAATTAAAAAGGCAACACATAGCACAACAAAGTATTTTAGCCGACAAAGACAGTGTTAAGTACCCCACACACACCAAAATATTAGCAGAAAAATAAAGTACTAACTGCTAAGTACTCCACACAGCAAACAACTCCAAGTGTGGACCAATTTATTTTGAGATAATAAAACTGCATGTGAAGATGTTCAACAAACAGACAAATAAGTAGATTTTCCACGAAAAAAAAAAAGAAAAACATAAATATAAAGTAGATTATCCCAAAGCATTTAATCTCACCTATTAGTCAACAAAATCCAACATAAAAAAAACAAATGAAATAAAGTTAGTCTTCAATTGAAAAAGTCACTAGCTTAAAAGAATGCACCGCAAAATCTAACACAAAACCCATCTACTACTAACTATACCCAAAATAACACAAAGCAAAAATTTTGGGTTTTCAGAACTTACCCAAAGCTATACTTGGTCGGAGCCAGAGCCGAAGCAACCTCTTGAAGCGGCGGAGTAGACCTAGCCTACCGGAGCGGACGGAGACGCCGCAAATTCCCTCTTCTCATTCTCGGTCTCTCCTTCCCCTTTCTCGATATATCTTTCTCTCTCAGTCTCGGTCTCGATCTCTCTTTCCCTTACGGTTTCAAATATCTCCCTTTCTCGGTCTCTCAGTCTCTCTCTCTCTCCCCCAGTCGATCTCTCACTCTCTTTTTCCCCCTCTTTCTTTCTCCCCAAATTTCTCAATTAGGGTATTGGGATAGTTTTTGAATTTCACTAGGCAAGGGAACGACGTCGTTCCTTGAGCCCTTTTTTTTTTTTTTTTTTTTTTTTTTTTTTTTTGGTAATTAACGTTTTTCAGTAAAATTAAATTAAGAAATTAAAAAAATCCAAAACAGCATTATTTTGTTTAGTAAATGGCAACGCTTAACCAAAGGATAACAAAGGATTGAATTAACAAATTTGAAACTTAGAAGATTAAAATAACAAAACTGAAACTTAGAAGACTAAAATGATAAAATGTGAAACTTAAAAAGGTTAGTTTTGAATTTTAACCTTTATTTTACGTCTTTTAGTCTTGACCCCCAAGGACCTAGACTAAAATCAACTTGGGCTTGTCATTGGACCTCCGTAATAGGTATTCAAGAAGAACATACTCATGTGAATGTTTATGTTACTAGTTTCTTTTCTTATTTATCAAAACTGTTGAATATAATAAGCTAAACTACAGTGTAGCACTATAGCCTTTGTTCAAAGATGATTAAAAATGTAGCACAATAGGCAAGATTTAAGAGAAGAAAACAAAACTGTGTCGTACTATGTGATAAACACAGACTTAAAAACATACGGACATGGAACTTGACCCATTGCTAAAAAGGGGGAATTGACATTTGTTTTCTCTTTTTGGGAAGCATGGGTTTTAGGGTTTTGAAAGTTATAAATATTAAAAGGATACAAGGGTAGCCACGTAATTGCCTACTAGAAAACCTTATTTTTTATCAATTTTTGAGAGTTTTTATTTTCTATGGAAGCTTAATTAAGAACCTAAGTTAGGGTTAGGGTGAATCCCCAATCTTATAAGTTGTTCACTTATCAATCCAAGCATGTCTATAACATTTTGATTATTGAAATCAATTGTTCTCTTTTAATAATTGTTTTGTTAGAATGATATTTAATCTCTAATTCTTACATAAGTATATTCTTCAATTTTCTTATTGTTAGAATAGGGTTTTATAATCTCTCTAGCAAAATGTGGTAATCTTATTAGATATTACTTTTGCCATAGTATTGCCTCTAGGGTATGCAATGTTCTTGAGTTTTTCTAGCAAAACTATTATTTTCTAGACTAAATCATTGGAACAATTGATGAATATAATCAACTAAAGAGTGTTTTATTATTCAAGTTTACTTCTAAATTTTCCAATCAAATAGTTTATGTGTTTACTTATCCAATTGTGTACTAAAATTGGATTGGTAGTGGATGCTTAATGACATAGATAGACAAACCCCAATGCCCTAGTGTTTTTAATTATTGAATTTTGCCAAACTTTATTTGTGCTAGTTTAAATAATTTTTCTATATATTATTAGTGCTTTTGATTTTTTTTTTCCTTTTCTCGGTGGAATGATAACCTTAGTTACACTACAATTTCCATTACAAAATTGTAAGAAATCAGTGCCAATGTCTAATCACAAGTCAAAACTTAGTGCTCCGAGCGTTAATGATAGTAAACCTTTTCTTTTTCTTTTTCTTTTTTTGTGAAAGATAGTCAACCTATTTCTCAATTTGTATATGAAGAAAGATTGGTGGAATTGAACTATAGTAGTTTTAGTAATGTCTTAAGGTCTGTTTGGATACGTTTGAAAATTGAAAATTGAAAATCGAAAACCGAAAAACACTATAGCAAAATAATTTTTAAATGTGTAAATAGTACTGTGGGACCCATTTTTAATGAAAAAGTTGCTGAAAAGTGAAATTTGTGGGTTCGTGAAGAGTACACGATGTGCACCGATTGACTAAAAAAAAGTTAGAAAAGTCAAACTTTAAACTCTTGTTCATTGAACATTGCATGAACGAAGAGTCGCAAGTCTCAAAAACGCGTGGAAAAAAAAAAAAACCGCAAACGCGGACGCGTTGGTTTTCAGCCCAATCCAAACTAAGCCTTAATAAAAGAAATTTAGCGAAGGAGATTGGGCCTAGTGTGTCCCAACCTTAGACATGGCAAAACGGGCGGGTCGGGTCGGGTTCGGGTCGGGTCAATCAGGTCACGGGTCAAACGGGTCACGGGTAAAAACGGATCATTTTAGGCGGGTTGAAAACGGGTTCGGGTCAATCGGGTTGCGGGTCGGGTCGGGTTGGGTCAGGTTGACCCGTATTTTTCACATGAAATTTTTTATTTTTTATTTCTTTTATTTTTTTTATATTTTTTTATAAAGAAAACAATATGTATTTGTCATTTAGATAGTTATGCAATATATTACTTGATGTAAAATGCATTATTTTGAATTCACTACTTATATCAAGAATAAACTCAGTTAAACTTATTAATACTTATTCAATAATTTTAAAATTATACAAATCCTAACATTGCTATCTAAAACAAAACAACACAAAGATAAGTAAAACAAATATACAAGTTTTATTTTTACACAATATCAACATTCCAAAAAAAAAAAAAAAAAATTTACAAATGACTTATTGGATAACTCATTTGATAAAGAATAAAAATATATAAGAAAGTTACAATTTTAAAAATTAATTTTATAATCTATTATCAATTGTGGTTGGCACTCTATTTCAATTTGAGATATACATTAAAGTTTGATTGCTTACTTATTTATACATAGTCTCTTTTATGAAGATCATATCATTGTTAAGCAAAGACACACTCTAGGAAATATCATAATTTATTTTGAAAATCCGTTTATTTTGAACATAAATTGTTAAAAATAAATCTAAGCATTCATAATTTATGCTAATTTGATACTTTGGCTTTATTATTTTCACACTTGTGAATGTGTCTCACACATATTTACAATTTTAAATCTATTTTTAACTTTATCAGAACTGATTATCTTGACATGTACTTTGCTATTTGATATCTAAAAATCTTTATTCATTATAGAATGCTCAACCATTTATTTTTCAATTAATTTTCATGCGATTATGTAAATGTATCAATTGTTTCCTTAAAACTCACAATAAACCATTAAACCAATATTGTCTTAATTTCACTATTTTTTTTACCAAAAAAAAAAAAAGTTTTAAAAAAATGGTTCGGGTTCGGGTCGGGTCGTGGGTCGGGTCGGGTTGACCCGCAAAAAACACGGGTCGAGTCACGGGTCAACCCGTTTTTGCTTCAGGTCAAAAAAATTGGGTTCGGGTCGAGTATTTTTCGGGTCGGGTTGGGTCGGGTCAAAAAATTCTGACCCGTTTTGCCATGTCTACCCAACCTAGATCGCAAAGGAACTTTGGGTCAGCACCCAAGCACTATCCACGGGCTTGCGGATGGACCCAACTAAGCAAATCAATTCGAAATGAAATTCTCTCAAACATGGTAGGGACCTTTGGAATAACTTTTTGGTTAAACAAAAAAGTATCATAGACTTGCCTGTCACATGTGCAGATCACATGTTATGAGAGGATGGTCTCATGAGATCATCTTTTTTATTCCCTTTGACATAAACCTAAGCATCTTTCACGTGTAAGATAAACCTAGACAACCCACACACACCTTTGACTTAATGAACACCCCAACTAAAGCCCAATAAAAATCCAAATTTGCATATCCAAGCCCATCACACACAGCTACTAAAGTAATTATGTTCACTAGTCCTCTTTGTCAAATGAATAGTAATGTATACGTAACAAATGCATAAACAATAATTGTAAGTTTATACATGTATCGCAAAAAAAAATTATATATTTGGTAAAAAGCAACATAGATCCATGATGAGAAACTCCGAATCACAACATACTAACATAGTGTAACTTAGTAACAAATTACAGATACTACTTTTATTATTGAAAATCTGCTATCAGCTCCTTGTGAAACGAATAATAGAATTAGAATATCAGACAAAGATTGATATATTTGGAAGCAACTTACAATACAGTGACACTTTTTTAGGTCATAAGTCATAACTTCATTATACAGAAGCACAGGAAACATTCAACCACCACACATACACCTCCAAAAAAGGAAGGAGGGACAATTTATTACAACACAAACTAGACCTAATCACAGTAGCAAACTTTGCATGAGCATGGACAACAGAGTTTCCATCTCTTATAGCCAAAATAAATGAACAATATTCAATTGCAGTAATTCATAATTAAAACGTTGATATATTTGGTATCAAATTATTACAACATAATAAAACATTGAAACTAGATCACCATTGTACAAACAACTTTTATTCTTGAAATTTGGCTCTCATGAAGTCCTGAAATATGTAAATAGTATCATGGAGTCCCATTCTCAGACTGAGTTTCAATAGGAGTTGTGCAACACTGACAACAAGAGCCAGGTGGTGCAGGTGTGCAACAAACACAAGCAGGACATATTGGTCCCGAAGCTGCAAGCAAAACAAAAATAAAAATCAAACTTAAAATCTTGTCCCGATTAGTAAGAGTAACACACACACACACACATATATATATATATATATATATATATATATATATAAACATTGGTGATGAATTATTTATATATATACACCTCGTTGAGTAAACCTAACAGCATCACATGTTGATATCGGGGAAAAGATGATGGCAAATATGAGAAGGGTCACCAAACTAGAACTCAAAGCCTTAGCTGCCATTGCTTATAAGAAAGATATATTTGCTAAGATGAACAAAATATGGTGTAGGGTGAACCCTATATATAAAACATTTGTCTGGGGTTTTAGTTTTTTAGAAACACATTTTAACTAGATTGGTATGGGAAATGCCGCATATTTTGAATGTAATGGTTGATTATTCGTGGGATGAATGGATGAATTCTTTGTAACATTTTGCAATGTCATCTTCTTGAATTGTATACAATTAATGGAGTGAATTAATGGACTTCCGCCATATTCAATATTTTCTTCTTTTGACTTGACTGAAGTTATGATTTCTATTTTATAGTTTAAACTTTTCAACTTTCAAGGGCATTTGAGCTGTCGATAAGCTTAAGCTTTGGCTGTTTTCATATTTTAAATTAAAGTCAAAATCAAGACTTGAAGAATTGATAAGTACCCTTACCAGTTGCTATTATAAAATTTACATCATGAATTAAATTATGAAGAATCAAAATAAAAGTCTTGAGAAAACAGGTTTTATAAATGTGTCCCCCTTTTCGATTTCGTTTTATAGTTCTCATATATATTTTTGTTGAATGATCGAGCACCTCATTATAAATATTTTAAAATAATACTAAAAAAGAATTATTGAAGTAGAGAATCCACAGAGAACCAGCAATAAAAGTCTATAAAAGACATAATAATAATAATAATAATAATAATAATAATAATAATAATCTCAGAGGACTCTACCCAAATCAAAAGCAAGGAAGAGCCCTGTCTTGTATAGAGTTACAAAATTGACCACCACTTTCTATTCTAGTTTTGATCTCTGGTCTAATTTTCTTAAGTATTACCTTCATAGATTAATCCTTCCTCCATTTCGGTTTGTACATAAGAACGAAATATTTTGATAACACCTATTTCAATATACCATTTCGATATAACTATTAAAACAAATTATACTTTTTATATATATATATATATATATATATATATATCTCAAAATCAAGTAATGCACATTCTTAATATCTTCATTACATAATATAAATATATAACATGTCAACTATAAGTAAAGAAATATTAATGAAGAAAATTATGTCATATGTGAGTAAAGTAAACAAGAAAAACACATTATTAAAGGAAAATAACAATAAATTTTCCAAGGGAGACAATTCCACCTAAATTTTCCAAGAAAAACGCATCATACACTACCTAATAGCCATATTGAAGGAACAAACTCAACAATGTCATTTAGATGCCAATAGTCATGCCAAGGGAGACAGTTCCGCCACCTAAACGTACCATGAACTTGATGACTGGCCTTGTTATTTCGGCAAAATTTGCTAAACAAGATATTTTCAGGAAAAAATTAGGCGGATGGCATGCATTCAAACTTAATTAGTAAGTTGGACTCTTTTTGGAAGTCGAGTTTGTTATCAATTTTAACAAACTCGACTTCCTACAAAAAATCAGTTCTGCAAAAGTGTAGAACACCTGAAAGTCGAGTTTAACAAACTCAATTTCCACCGAAAGTCGAGTATGTTGAACTCAATTTCCAGGTGCAGTACAAATCAAACTTATTTACTTGCTGGATGAGGGGTTGAATTTGCTCGGAAGTCGAGTTTACTAAAATCGACTTCCAAAAAGAGTCCAACTTACTAAATAAGTTTGAACGCGTGCTATCCAATGAAATATTTCATAATTTGTATTGTTTGGCAAATTTTGCTTGTTATTTCTCTTGATTTCAAAATCTTCCTCAAAGACCAAGAGTAATATGAGGGAATAGTGACTACCCCAATGGGTTTGGCCAAGTGGTTGGGTACTTGGTCTCAAAGTGGCTATCTTGGGTTTGACTAGGAGCTCCCTAGTTTAAGTCTAGGCACCAGCACTTTGAAAAAACTCTCTAGATCAGCGATTTACCTTACTATGGGCCCACCCGTCGTGAACAGTGATTAATCTTTGGTTAAAAGTTTTGAGAAAAAACGGTGGGAAACCAAAAAAAAAAAAAAAAAAAAAAAAGACTCTTTCCTTTAAGAAGATTCAAGTGAACCCATGTCATATTGAGCTTGCATGAGCAAATAAATTCCAAAACAAATCCCATAATAGCAGCCTTATCCTACTCCTCTAATCTAAAGACAAATTGAGTTTACATATATAGATGAAATACATGCTGAATCAGTGGGTGAAATACATCTTTGTCATCTTTCAATCGGTGAGAATTTAATACACAATAGCTGTTATATTCCATTGTTAGCGGCTGGAATTGTGGAAGATATGATGGAGAGAAGAGTTGATTCAGAATCTTTCCAAAACTGTTGGAGCAGATTCTGCAGTAGCTTCCATATCAGCACCTTTCCAAATCTGCTGATGTTGACTTTGTTGTAAATTCAGTATCTGTTATGTTTTCACTCCCCCGCAAACTATGACAAGGGTCAAACACAAGGCCCAGTTTGAGTCTTAAATCAAGAAATAATGCTTTGGATAGGGGCTTGGTGAAAATGTTTGCCGCTTGGTGTTTGGAAGGAACAAAACAAGTTTCAAGAGCATCAAGAGCCATTCTTTCACGTATGTAGTGATAATCTAATCAATGTGCTTTGTTCAACCATGGAAGACAGGATTCATAGTCATGTATAATGCAATGAGATTATCACAATGTAAGATAGGAGGGCATGGCAATGGGATACCAAGATCTAGAAGAATGAAGGATAGCCAAGTTAATTATCTTGCAATGGAGGCCATAGCTCGATATTCAGGTTCAGCACTCGAGCGGGCTATCGTGAATTGTTTCTTGGCACTCCAAGAAATGCAATTGCCACCTAGAAAGGTACAAAAATCAATTGTGTATCGCCTAGTGATTAGGCAGCCAGCCCAATCTGCATCGGAGAATCCATACAAGTTAAGGGTGCTTGATTTATGAATGTTTATCCCAAAGGTAGTGGTGCCACGAACATAGCAAAGAATGCGTTTGACCATCTTGTAATGACCTATAGTAGGAGCATGCATGAATTGGTAGGCAAAGTTGACACTAAAGGAAAGGTCTGGTTTGGTGAATGTTAAATCTTGAAGAGCTCCCACTATGCTTCTATATTGAGATAGATCAAGATATAGCATCATTGCAATCGATAAGTGTCGTCCTTTTTCGGCATGGGAGTAGAGATTGGTTTGCATGACTTCATAGAGGCACGACTAAGAATTTCCTCAACATATCGTTGTTGGCAAAGAAAGAGGACATGCCGACGACGGTGAACTTCAATACGAAGGAGATGGTGAAGGAACCCCAGGTCTTTGATGGAGAATTCCTGACCACATTTAGTAATGAGCCAATTGATGCGATTGGCATCATTACTAGTGATCACCATATCATCAACATAGAGGAGTAATATAAGGACGTCATGTTATGAGTGACAAATGAACATGCTGGAATCGGAGATGCTGGAATAAAATCCAAGGTTAAGGAGAAATGTACCGAGTCAATCAAACCAAGCTCGAGGAGCTTGTTTAAGTCCATACAAAGCACGATCGAGTTGGCAAACAGGAGTTGTATATTTAGGATCAATATATCCTGGAGGTTGTTGCATATAATCTAGTGTGGAAAGAGAACCATGAAGAAATGTGTTTTTTACATCAAGTTGCCTAATATTCCAACCTTTGACAATTGCCATTGTGAGAACAAGGCATATGCTAGCAAGTTTGATCACAAGAGAGAATGTTTCTGCAAAATCAATACCATCAACTGATTCAACTTGGTTAAACCCCTTAGCCACCAGCCTTGCTTTGAGACGTTCAAGGGAGTCATCTACTGTCAATTTAGCTTTGTATACCCATTTACACCCAATGGCATTCATATTCAGGCAATGAGGTACTAAAGTCCATGTATGATTGGTGTGCAAGGCAGCAAGTTCTTCATCCATAGTGTTGCAGACCATCCAGGGTGTTTCTTGGCAGATGTAATTAACCTTGGTTCAAGAGGGTATGATTAGTGGAACTTGTACTGTGTTAAGGCCAAGATACTTGGGATTGGGACATTGAATCCCTCGTTTGGAGCGAGTCACCATGGAATGGCCATTTTGACTGGAACATATAGCTCTGGCCGGAGGTCGCTTTTTTCTATAGAAGGAGGAACAAAGCTAGATGGAGTGCTGATAGAGGGTGGAACCAAGCTTTGTTGATTTAATTCAGCTTTAGTTGTAGGGGGCTGAACATGAGGTGTTTCAATTGAGTCTTGGTGACGGTCCATGTGAGAAACGGTTGGTGGTGCAAAACCTAAAATATGAAGAGCATTAGTCAATTCTGTTGGTAATAATGAAGATGCTTCCCAATTTGAAAATGTACTAAGTTCCCCTTCAATTGGATTACCGTCATGTAGTTGTGTTGGGGTGGTTCTCATGAAACACAACATGGCGAGAGACGTAAATTCAACCAGTGGGTGGATAAAAGCATTTGTATCATTTGTGCTTGGTGTTACATCCAATGAATACACAAGGGAGAGACTTGGGTTCCAATTTGTTGCTCCTATGATCTCCAAGATATGGGAAGCATTTACAACCTAACACATGAAGTGATGAATGGTCAAGTTGTTTTCCATAAAGCTTTGAGAAAGGAGAGTTCATACCAAGTGTTGGTGAAGGTAGACGATTGATCAAATATACTGCAGTGGAAAAACACTCAATCCAAAACCCAGGTGGTAAGTGTGCATGGAACATCATTGTGAGGCTTAATTCTATGATGTTATGATGCTTACGTTCAAAGCAATACCATTTTGCTCGTGTGTTTTTGGACAAGCAAATTGATGAGGAATACCAAGAGTAGCTAATTTTCTACTAAACTCTCCACTTGCAAATTCTCCTCCCTCATCACTTTGGAAAATATGAATATTGGCATTGAAATGACAACTTATATACTTATGAAAATGATCAAAGCAATTAGTTAAATTAGATTTCTTGCGCATAGGATAGAACCAAGTGAAATGTCTATAGTCATCAATGAAAATTGCATAAAATTGAAATTGTTCTCGAGACCTCACTAGGGCTAGTCCCCATAGATCACAATGAATCTTATGGAATGGGGTTTTTATTTCATGTTCAACAGATAAGAAAGGAAATCTACACGACTTTCCCATTTGACAACTAGCACATATGGTAGAAAGCTTATTTTTAAGATCAAGAGAGAAATTTCTTGATACGAAGATGATCTATAACCCTTTGATGAGGATGATCCAAGTGTTGATGCCAACATTCATTGTCAACACGTTTGAATCAAGAAGAAAAGAATATTGCAGTATTGAAACCATCCTTTGACTCTCCAGCAAGTGCATACAACCCATCCTTCTTAGTTCCCCTTGCTACTATTCTGTTGGTTAACCTGTCCTTGATCACAAAACCATCTCCATCAAATTCAAATTTAAGTGGAAGGTCAGATGTATGTTTACCTACAGATATTAAATCTTTCTTTATATTAGGAACTAATAGCACATCATTAAGTTGTAGAGAATTGTTACCAGACTGAATGTTTGCTTGTCCAATATGAGTGATCTGTAAAACATCTCCATTTCCAACCATTACTCCTTCTAAACCAGTATAAGGTGACAAAGAATGTAGATTACTTGGGTTTCCTGTGATGTGATTAGTAGCACCGATGTTCGAGAACCACTCAGAGTTTTGGTTGTCAGCAATGGTAATGGCAGCAAGTGCTTGTGGTATGTTTTTTGTTGTGAAGGAATGATTGAAACGATTGAAGCATTTGAGGGCTGTGCGATTTCGTTTATTGCATATTTGACATATAGGAACTTCATCCTTATTGTTGGATCCGAAAGGATTATTTGCACTTTGAACTCGTGCATCTCGTTGATTTGGTTTCCTTGAACCGGATGAGTGTCCTTGAGAAAAACACGTCCTTTGCAAGGTTGTCACAAAATGACCTATGGTAGCAAGGTTTTCCTATGGTAGCAAGGTTGTCACAAACAACCTTAAATCTATGTAGATATTCTACCAAGATGCCTGTACCTCGATTCATAGAGGTGAGAGCCGCTTGAGTGCAAGGCTTTGATCTAAAGAAACAGAGGCAAAGGTATGGACTAATGCATTCTAGACCTCGACAGCAGTATCGAGACCTACTACAATGCCAAGTACTTCTTTTGAAAGGGTGGCTGTTAGCCATCCCTTTACTAGGCGATCAATCTTTCGCCATTTTATAAATCTGGGATTGAGAATCTTTGATCGAGCCGATTCCTCAATAGTAACAAATCGCGGTGGTTGCTTTGCCTCACTCGTGATAAAGCTCTGAAGATCATAGCTTTCAAGGATGTTTAACATCCGTGACTTCCCAAGAAGAAAGTTTGTGGATGAAAGTTTGAGTGACAAAATTAGCAACATTCTGTGTCACATGGTAAGGGTATTCTTCAGATTGGGTTGAAGACAAAGAGGAGTTTGTGGTGGAAGACATGTTATAGCTGTGAACAAAGCAAAGAAAAAAAAAATTCCCTCTATCTCACCTTTAGCTCTGATACCATAAAGACAAATTGAGAAACTCAATCTCAAGATGAGTTAGAGAGAGATTTTGTATTTACATATATAGGTGAAATACATGTTGAATCAGTGGGTGAAATACATGCTGAATTAGTGAGAATTTAATACAAAGAGTTGTTATATTTCGTAGTCAGAGGCTGGAATTGTGGAAGATATGATGCAGAGAATTATGAAGGAGTTGATTTAGAAGCTTTCCAAATCTGTTGGAGCAGATTCTACAGGAGCTTCCATATCAGCACCTTTCCAAATCTGCTGATGTTGACTTTGTTGTAGATTCCATATCTGTTAATCTTCTCTTAAACCACCCTTATATTTTGGTTTTCATATTAGATCCCATTTAATTTGCCCCAAATGCTGAATGGTCAAATCCATTCCACAAAGAGTGGTGCTACATCTACAACATTTTTACAACAAATCATGGGTGATTAGTTATTATTGGTTCAAATTTGAATTTAGTAATCGAGATTACTTTTTTAACCCAACAATAACAACCAAGAATAACCCGCCACTTAGGATTTGTTGTAAAATTGTTGTAAACATATCATTTCTCTTCCACAAAAACCCCGAGCTTTTGTTCCGCAATCTTAACAACCATTTTTGGAAGGATGAAGATTATGGTTTAGTACACTTAAAAAGGCTAAAAAGATTTACTTAATCAATTGCAACCTTCCAGCATAGGGCAGAGACTTAGAAGACCATGAATTTACTATTGCAATATTCTTATTTATAAGAGGACTACATTCTTTTTCAATGAGCTTGCTAGATATGAGAGGCACTCTAAGCTAGCTAACTGGAAATTTTCCTTCTTTGATTTGGAGCATGTCAAGAATCTATTGCTAAACAACTCACTCTTGGAACATGGAAGCATTGGCTTATAAGCCAAAAGACTTATAAAATCTTCCAAGACCAGATATTAGCAAATTTATGGGAACACCAATAGTTAACAAGCAGTGAAGTATAAAGTCCAATTCAGCAGAATCGCATGCTTTCATTATATCAATTTTCAAGGTACACCTGGGCTGCCTCTTTTCTTATGATAGTTCTTCACTATTTCCTGCATTAGTAACACTTTTTTTCTGTTATGTTTCTTCCCGGATAAAGGCAGGTTGAGATTTTGCCAATCACTTCATTCAAAGAAGGTTTCAATTTATTGGTTGAGATAGTAGTAATGCACTTATAAATGATATTACTGAATTTACAGTGGCATATAAGAGTGAACTCAGATATTTTGGAAGGATAGGGATCAAGGCCACAACAATAACATTGACTCCCCCATGAACTTGCTAGATTTACAAAATGACTGTATATCTTTAATTATAGACATCCTCATGAATAATAGACTAAGCCATTTTGAAAAACTGTGCTACGACTTCAGCTGGACTACATGCTTTAGCATCATCCATACAAAAATAGCATTTCTTATATATTGAAGGGTAGAACGGAAAATCTCAACTCCTCTATTTTTTGGATTGGAAACAACTCATGAACTATTCCCTCCTCATTAAGCTTGATGTTTGATGCTCAAAAGCAACTGCTTATAGAACTCTACAATCATACTTAGCAAAAATTCAAGATCAGTAATATTGTTGCCATTAATTACTGTCAAGTAGACATTCGACTATGCTTATAGAAACTTCCTCAACTTGGACAAGGGACTAACACAAGTGCAGACGATCCATTTCCCTCCCCAATAGTCTTGAATCATCAGGATTTTTGGAAAATAAAAATCTAAACTAACTCGAGTTACATATTAGCGTTCATCATCTTTTGAGAAAGATGATCAAAGAAATTCTTTTATTTTTCTCCTTTAAAGTTCCTTTAAGAGCTTTTAGCTTGTTGTATAGCTTAAGCATGGGAACACATTTCACATCAATATCCCAGACATTTTTGATCCAGACAAGAAAATTTTTATGCGCATTTATTAATACAATATCGTCAACAGAGATTATTAAAGGGCAATAAAAGTAGAACTGCACAATATTATCAAAAAAAGATTATTATAAGGCAAAAAAGTAGAACTGCACAGAGCACAACTATTGCCTTTTATTAATACAACATATTAATTACCAAACATAGGAAATATACATCATCTCGAAAAGTAAGATGATCTCTTCTTCAATCGCTAGCTAGAAGCTAATCACTCTCATGCATCGACTCATCAAACTTCAAAGCTCTCAACTTTTCACCATTTTAGCTTTGTAGGGAAGTACTGTAACAAGTTAACCCATAGAACAAATAAGAAACCAGTAATTGAGGTGATAAAGAAACTTGTAATCTTCAAATGGTACTCACCTTTTCAATCAGAGAGATATAGTATGGCTTGACCTTCTCAACATCAATTCGAACTTTGCTCTTGCTATAGAGGTCATATTTGCTACATTAAAAGAACAAGAAAAGAGAAATTGACATTTAGTATTTATAATTTAAGGAGAAAGTGACAATCATTTATCATCCAAATAGAGTCTTACTTGAATATTTGAAGCCATTTCAGATTCTCAACATCGTCCTCATTCATTAAGTGCTTATATGCCCCCGATCTATGTAAGGCTGCAATATCAAATATTTCCATTAGATCATTTAATAAAAAAATAGGGCATATTTCATGTAAATGGGGAGCTTATACTTATAGCATTTGTCCATATTTCCTACTTACCATAGAATGAGTGGTATCTGATGACGAAAAGACCTGCTGAAGGTAGAGTGGTCTTATTTTCCTTGGCCACCTGACAATGACATACCAAAGTTACAGATTCTTTCATTCTAGATTATGAATAATACATTGATTTTCATGTATATAATGAAATTTAAACTAATTTTTAGAGTTCAAAGATGTACCAAATACATGTAGTCATCATGTCCCCATGACATCATTACATTGTTGAGTCCACATCCCTCAGAGTAAACTCCATATTTAGTATTGTAAGCAGGATTGTAGTGGTCTGGATTTTCCTTGAAATACTGTGGTCAGAATGTAACATTAGGTCAGTTGTTTGAACTTTGATCCACCAAAGACTAGAATGTTTCGTGAATTTTTAGTCAAACACTTTGTAACCATGTATCTCTTGAAGGGTAAAATTTGTGGAAAAAGCTACCTTGTGATGAACAATTGATTCATCATAAGCACAGCCGACTGGGAATGTGTCCCCTGCATAACGGGTTTGAGATTGTGTAACTAAGATTGGCAAATTGGTATGGTATTCTATTTTCTTAGTATCATATATTGCTATAGTCAAACGCAATACTCACCAACAACAGCCCATTGTGGAAGTTCCCCAAAGCTAGGAAGAAGAAGCACCTTTCCAAGATCTAGAACACAAGCAGGAACCAAATTAGATGATAGCTCCTATTATTCACTCTAAATAACAGCAATAACAACCAAGCCTTAGTTCCAGAATTCTTAAGGCAGCTATGGATGCTCAATAGAATTGGCTACATATGTTCATTTCCACCATTCATAGTGTGAAATCTAAACAACAATAGTTATATATTGCATATGAAAGTTGCCCAAGAACCCCAAGCCAAAGGCATTCCAAAGTCTTAGCTTAAGTAGATGAACAAATTTCAAGTCAGTCCTGGTCATGAAAAAGGAAACATTTTTACCAAGGGTATTATAGTTGCTTAGCAAAAACTTCACTGCACCTACCATGGTAACATTTATTTCTAGCTTCTTTTCTTTTCTCTTTTTTGATTTGAATATTTATTTATTTATTTATTTATTTATTTTGAGGATAAATAACGATGTATCATATGTGGTCCTAAGCTATATATGTAACACAAACCGAAATGTCTAATCATAGCAGGATAAATACCATGGATAAGGCCAGTAAGGTGTAGCCAATCTTCATCAGGATAGTCCCTTCTAATGGCTTCAGCGGTTTGCAACAAATGCTCAATTTGGGGCTCGTCCAAGTCCGGGTCACTCTCGTCAACAACTTCATTAAGAAGTTCACAACATTCCCATATGCTCATCTCCACCCTGTCCAATTTTCCATACTGTTCTCTCATCTTCTTAACCTGTAGTTACATAATTACTTATAAACACAATGTTTATACAAATTTCAATTCCGAAGAATGTTGTGACATGGGCATGAAGTAAATGTAATGCAAGGGTAAGTTGCATACAAAGTCATAAGTCTGGTGAATGTGATTGGTATGGTAGAAGTTCTCCACGCCCTGCCGTCTCTCACTTTCAGCATCATAGTCCCTGTATTGCATTTGTGTACAAGATTAGAACTACATTAATCATTAACCAAAAATAATGAAATTTCTAAGATAAAGACTACCGTTAATAGGCAAAAGGGTGACTATAATTATATAACTCATTCACTCAATTTCATTTTAAAAAAAAAAAAAAAAAAAAAAATTAACTTGTTCAGTCAAAAAAAAAAAAAAAAAATAGATCACATGACATGCACATGAGCAGCACTATTGCCTAGACCTAAAGCCTGATGTGAATCATGTGATGACAGCTGACGTTAATTGGGCTTTGTCCTACCTCTAGGATGGAAGTGACAAGGATTGAAATTAGGCCACGAAAAATAATTCACTATGTTTCGGTTTTTCATTTTATATAATTAGGTAATTATGACCTTTTTGGCTAATAAATTCAATAAATTTAGTGACAATTTCATAACTAGCTGATTTAAATAATGGAAACTTTCCACTAGTGATTATATAGGCTCACTATTTTTTAAATTTGGATTATATATCTAGTGATTACACAAGTAATTCGGTGTGTTCCCATAGTATTGTTACAATAAATTAGGATGCATCAAAATTATGAACTCAAGGTATCTTATTTTTATTTTTAAAAATTTTTCTGGTAAGTTATAAAAGTATGTAGTAGTTTTTGAACTATTATGAGAGAAAAAAGTTATCGAGTTCTTCAACAGAAATCGATACAAAATTTTTCCAAAAGGGCAAAAAAAGTGAACGATTTTTTTTTAATAAAAATTTAAAATTTAAATTTTTGTTGTTGTTGAAGTAACAGAGGATAAGCATGACAGTAGAGTCCAAGGCTTAGCAGGATAGGTTTAAAGCTTAATGGCCAGGGCCCAAGGCTTGAAACTGGTCTTATACAGTAATACCATCTCAAAAGGCCTTATGGACCAAATCAGAGAACAAATACAGGCCCAGATTTGGATCATAACAATTACCATAACTTTTGACAACATCATAAATTTCAACAATTTACACACACACAAAAAAAAAAAAAAAAAAAAAAAAAAAAAGAGAGAGAGAGAGAGAGAAGATCAAGAAGAACAATCATAATAATAACTGAAAAAAAAAAATATAATAATAATAATAACAACTGCTGATCCACTCCCTACATGATCTACATTTTTGTTTAAGTCTTCGGATCATGTATCTTAATCTAACTCACTGATCATTCCTGCTATTTTATTGTCAAAAAAACACAAAAGGAAATATCACTGCCAATCTCTCAATCAAGATTTGAATATCATGTTTTGGAAATTTCAAACTGTCAAAATAACAAAATAAGTGAATAGAGATCACGAGAAACCTACGACCAGGAGAAAAGTAAATGAGCTTATTATATTTGCCAGAAAATATGAATATCCCTTATATATTTAAAGCCCACACCAAGTCCAAAGTCCCATACCCTTATCCAATTTTTTTTTTATTTTTTATTTTTTTATTTTTTATTTTTTAAATCTCAAGCCCCCAATAATTTACTGGCTTGGCTTTCAAACAGAAGATTAAAGTGCCGCTCGGCCTTTTTGTGTTCAATAGTGAAGCCTATCATTTAAGTCCGTATCAAAGTTCTGTGCTGAATGATAAGATAAGAACAACCACTGCTTTTGACCTTAGACCAAGAGCCAAGATACGTATTATCACAAACCTATGTCCAACACAATATTTAGATAGTTTTGCTCATAAACATGATCTATATGCAGATCACAGATAATTTATAGAACACTTTTATATTCAGTGATTATATATATATTATAGATCTCGCGCGGGGCTCAATAGGCTAGAAAATTGCAGTTACAGTTTTTTGTTTTGTGGGGTTTAAAAAAAAAAAAATTAATGAAAAAGGAGCAAACCTAAAGGTGTGGCCAAATGAATTGATCTGTGGAACAACAAATCCACCATCCAACACCAATTCTTTTTCATCAACAGGGACCTTCGTTTCCTCAGCTTCAACTCCTGTGTGATTTAACCAAAGTCAATTTTAAATAGTGTGGAAATTATATATGGGTTTTCTATTTAAACATAACCAGTCAATTTTATTTTGATAAAAATCATAAAATCATGTCATACCCAGATATCAAAATTTTAACTAAAATACCAAGAAAAATAAAGAATTCTTTTCAACAAAAATAAAGAATGCTGTGTAGGATTTATTAAAAAAAAAAAATTAAAGAACTACAAAGAAAGAAAATTTTCAAAGCCTATTTAGAAAAGTAAACTAAACTCAGAATTTAAATATTAAAAAAAAAAAAAGATGAACAGTGAGATTATAAACAAAAAGCAGTGAAAAAAAAAAACAGTAAGAAAAAAATTACCAAATTCAGGCTGCTCAATGAGAATAGTCATCCTGACTCAAAAATAAAGCAAAAATGAGAGAAATCTAAGAGATAAGTTTTAAGAGTATGAGTTTTGGTGGCATTGTGGGTGTGATAAGTGGTTGGTATTTATAATTGGCCGGAGAGTCCTTCCCTGAGAATTGGAATGTCCTGAGTCCTTACCTGAAAATTTTAATTCCTTTCTTTTTTTTTCTTCTTTTTTTTTTTATTTATTAATTCCAATATATATTAGGTAATTTATGATATTGATAAACGTTTATCTTACAACAAAGTTAAATAAGAAAGTTAGACAAAGTTGGAAACAGAAGGGACTCCCATTCAAGTTGGCAACGGACGGACACAAAGGGAGATAATTTCCTATAAACAAAAAATAAAAATAAAAGGAGATATTGTGGGTGTGTAAATTTGATTGAAAATTTCTATATAATTATTTTAGTATAAAAGCTTATTTTATTTATACTTTTAACAATTATTTTTAAAAACTATATTATCTATTATAATCTATTTTATTTATTTATTTTATATAATAAATACAAAATAAATAATATCAATATAAATTTAAACGGTATTGTAGCAATTTTACAAATTTTACTTATCTTTAATTTGACTAATATGAATAATTTTGGAACATAAACTTATAAAATTGAGCTTTTTTATTTATTATTTGATGCAAATACTCTAAGTATAAGTATAATTAAGAGATTTTAAATAAATTTTATAATTATAACATTTTTATAATAATTTTCCAGTAAATTGTAAGCTATAGTTTTTCATTGAACTACTGTTATGTCGGTACTCGGTAGTACTACTCAAAGATATTTTTCATGCAAGTGTCTCATTAGTTAGCTAATCGTTTTTGTTTCTTTGATAATTATAATATTTAAGGGGCCCATTTGAGCAATCTTTTCGTCATTTCTGAGTCAGCTTAGAGTTGGACATCACAATCTCATACTATTAACTATTTTTGTAGGTTCCCCACCTGACGTGTCATCTAGTCAAGACGGGTTACCTACATTTCTTGTTTTTATCAGGAACTTTTTTTTTTTTTTTTAAATCTATCAGGCATTTTTTGTTCTTTTAAGGGAGTATTTCAGTTTATGGATCCGCTCTTAATAATAATTTTTTTATCATTAAATTAAAATATTAATTAATTTTTGGTGTAAAAAGAAATTAATTTCCGGGTCTTTTATTCCATTCTTAAAAACTTTACCGGACCACTTATTTTTATTTTGATAATCTATCTGACACTTGTTGTTTTCATTTTCCACTGCTTTGTTTTTTTCCTACCGCCAAGCCACTTTGTTTTAGTCAACCACTGATACGGGCATGAGCGTGCCACGTGTCATGATCTTGCCACAGCACCTACGTTAAGTGTTGACACGTGTGGCAGAATCTACACGTGTTTAGGTCAAATGTACTTTATAGTAGTAAAATTAAGAGAGATGCTCCGTCTACAATATTTTTACAACAAATTATAGGTGGTTATTTGTTATTGGTTCAAATTTCAAACTAAAACTAAGATTACTTTTTTGCCCCAACAATAACAACTAGTAACAACTTGCCACTTAGGATTTGTTGTAAAAAAGTTATAAACATATCATTTCTCTAAAATTAATTTTGATATTTAATTAGGTGTGAAAATTCAAAAACTGACTTCTACAAGATTTATTATATATGGAGACCAAAGCCAAGAGATTTGGGTATGTTCAAGACTTTCAAAGCATTGAAAAAAAAAAAAAAAATTTAGGGGTTGTTTGGTAGACTTGTTTAAACACATATTTTCAGTTTTTAAATAACATTATACGTATTTTCACACACTTTTTCATCCACACGTATTTTCACACATGTTTTCAAACACATGTACCTAACACCCACTCAATTTTCAAGGCCAATTTGATTGTCCTATATAGAAAATGGTCAAGAATGACATAAATTGAAGCACCATAAGAGATGAGGATTGACAATGTGATAGGTTTCTCTAAGAAGTGTGACATTAAAGATGAAGGAGTTTGAACTTTGAATATGAGTTTGTCCATTAACAGAAAGGAACAAGTTTGAAAAACTTAGCTTGATAAGATAAGTTTAATACTTTTACCCACTTCTAATTACCAAACAAACAAAAGAAATTAAAAAGTTAAAGCCTGCAAGAAAATCAAATAGACTTTTAATTTCTTTGGTGAAGAATTTATTCAACTAAGCCTTTGTTATTAATCTTATAAAAAAAAGGGCGTTATTATTATTATTTGTTGAAATTAAGAATATATTCGACTAGAAAAAGTCTATGAATTATAAACATCATTCGAAGTCCATGACTAATAATAATATATCCATAAAGTTAATGTACATAATTTTTTTCCACAACTTTTTCAACAAGAAGATGAAAGAAACAAGACAAAATTTTGTGTCGCTTAATTTATTGATATTCTCATAACTTTTTCCTTTTTTTTTTCACCAAACAAGTGTAATGTTTTGCTTCGAATACATTTCACATTTTTTAAGTTGGAATCATTTCCAAATCAATTAATTGTTCATTTGATCTCACTTGATTATTATAATGCAAGCATCAATCTCCGTTCTCGATTATGATTCATCATATTTACTTCATTAACTCACTTAAAAAAAATAACATTGTATATTTTTTCCCTTTTTTTTTTTTCAAAATTACATCACTTGTTGGGTGGATTAACAACAAAACTCCAACCTATATTAACAGAAGAAATAAGTTAATATTTTTATAATACTAGTGATTGAGATTTTTAAGTTTTATAACTAAGAAAGATTTAGGAGGAATCTCAAATTTAAACAATGTATATAGTATCTAAATTTATTGTTTTTAAATCTGAATATAGTTGTCAAAACTTTGGAATGTGACACCATTGAAAAGTGAAAAATGAAGCTAAAAAACTAAGAGTGATATTTAGGATGTTACAAATTTCAATTAAAAAAAAAATGTTACAAATTTTATTATTTAAGATTTATATACAAACTGATGTGCCATCAATAACAATAAATTAATTTAAATATTCATTAATTAGGTTGTTTAAGTTTACCAATCACATTCATTATTATCATGTATGATGTAAACATATTTTGTAATAAATTTAGTAATTTCTTTTTCTTTAAAAAAAAAAAAAAACTGCTGACAATAAAAAAAAAAAAAATATATATATATATATATATATATATATATATATATATATATATATATATATATTGCCAATTGAAAGTTACAAGTGCAATAACTATCTCCACCCATAACCATAAGCCGAAAGAAGAGTATCAATTAACAGGGATGAAGTATTTGACTATTTGTCTCCTCATTGCTGTAAGAGAAGTTGTAATATCTCAAACAAGGATGAAGTGTTTCTCAATATCATGAAACATATCAAGAAATTAAGATGATTGTAATGTAATTTACTCACTAAGCTACTAGCTTTCACTTCACCCGATCAAAATCTCTCATTTTATTAGTGGAAATTTTAACATTTAAGCTCAACTTTGTTCACAAGTCTTTCCCTATATCATGAAACATCAAAATCACATAGGGAAAAGCACGTACGTTGCTGTCAAAGTTGTTAATGTCACAAAAGTTTTCCACCCGAAAGTCATATCACATTTGTCGTGAGAGAAAGAGAATAGTGGGATTTGGAGTTGGAAAAACCATCTATAGGGTATGGTGAAAATTTCTATTTTGATCCCAATGCTTTTTTTTTTTTTTTTTTTTTTTTTTTTTTTTTTTTACAAGATAGAAATTCAACTCTACCATAATATAAGTGTATATGTGTGTAAAACTTTTTTCTAGAAACTCGAACCCCAGCCATTATCCTCCACATCCCACAAACACTTAGCATCTTTACCTTCTTTTCATTAAAGTTTTTTAAATTTTAACTTCTAAACTTCTACCCAATAGTTCATAGTAAAATCTTTACTATTATCCAATAAATCATAGTAATCCCAAAGTTTATCACTAATCCCAACATTAAGCTTTCACCTCTTGCTATTCTCAACTCTTGCTATTCTGGTACTTATGTCTCTTCTCTTTTCCTTACGTTTGGTCATGCAAGAGGTTTTGTTCAAGTTACTCTTTCTTTTTCCATTTTTGCCACTTTTTCCAATGTTCTCGAATCTCCTCATGTTTCTTTATATACGTTCCATGCATGATTTGGACCTTTGTTTCTTATGTTTGGATTTGCTTTATCATATTTGGTATCATCCTCATCCAAATGCTTCTACTAAATACATCAATTAATCTGAAATCTGTTGTTCATGTTTAGCCTTAATAGTGGCTCTTCACTAGTACAGTACAAGTACAATGCTGTGGATCATTCCTACCATGCTAAATATGTGTGTCAACCCTTTTGGTCTTGCTTCGATAATTTCTTCTCTCCTTGGATGCTATAAGTGCTTCAATCGTTCCTATTTTCACTTTAATTTTAATGTATTTAATCTGATGGTATACCAAATTGTGAGAAGCATTTTTGGAAACTAGAATTACATAAATATTATATTATTGTTGTTCAAGTGTGTGTCTTTGGTTTCATTTGTGCAATAGTGCCCGTCTCTCAATTCTTATTGTCTCTATACTAAAGGGTTCATTTTTGCTTCTTATATTTTTTTTTGAATGTCTAATAAGAAACCAAAAAATAAAAATAAAAATCACTAATTTCAAATGTTGGACATGAGGACAAACTTCTTTACAGATTAGAAGCCCCAATTTTTTCCTTCAACTACTTTCTTAGTAACTTGAGAGAAAAAAAAAATGGTGTCTATGGCTTAGTGGAATAGGAGATGAAAACCAGCGTTAAAATCATTCATGCTAGGTTATCTTTTTTTGTTCATATAATTCAAATTCTTTGATTTTCTAGACATATATGTGTGTGTATATATTTGTTTTATATATATGTATATATATATATATTTTTTTTTTTTGAAGTTTTGTTGTTTCATTGCTAGCTAAGTTTTGTTACTCATATATTTAAATTGTTTGATTTTTCAGATATATATTTGTTTGTAGTTTTATCATTTGATCGTAAGGTTAAAGTATGTTTGTTTGTACCTTCAATTGTGATGGAAATTACGATTTCACTATAGAAAAAAAATTTCTTTGCTTGGCTGATGAGGAAGTTTGAGGAATAAAAATTGAAGCTTTTTACCTTTTACTATTGTTTGTTCTTTAGGGAATTGATCAATCAAATTGGACATATAATTGTAAACAATTGAAAATTATTAGGTTTTACATTCCCCTATATTTGCTTTCACATTCCCCTATATTTCTCATTTAGAATAACAAGAAACCTATGAAATTTATGTAAGAAGATATGAATTTCAAGCATTCATTTACCCAAATATTTACATAGAAAGTAGCACCTTGGAAAAAAATTTTTCTGAAAATATTCCTACCAAACTTCTTTATATACACCTATACATAATCTTTCATGTCATCCCATATCAAATACACACAGATTAAAACGATGTTATTTACTTTCAATCTTTGACATCTACCTAGCCCCATTATTGTTGTCCTATCTAATATTAACCCGTATGAGTTGGCTACAATCAAGGAAGGGAGTTTGCATTTTATATTGAGTGACAATTGCAATTACGATTTTGATCGAAGTTAAGGTCGAACATGGTGGACTTGAGGGTTTTTAAAGGCCGTGATGACTATGGGTATTTGGGATGTTAACGTGGGAAATTCATAAGTGTATTTTGTTTTAGAATTAAGGAAAAAGAGAAAGTCACATTCTATATCAATTTTTATTCTACAGTATTATTCTAAAGTTATATTTTTATTGTTCATTACTTAAACTAAATAATTATGATTAATGTGTATGCAATTTATAATTATTGTTTTTATGATGAACTCAACACTATTAAACTTATTTAACAATTATGCTATAATATATGTAAAACATTCTTCAAAATCATCTTACAAAAAACATTACAACATTATTCGTGCATCGTACGGGCAACTTATTAGTTATTAGTAATTGAGAGACATTTAACTGAGCTTTTATACTAATCCTTCACATCTAGTAGATCATATTCAAAAGAATAAAATGTAATTTCTTTTCCAGCTTATATGGATGGATAATATAAAAGCTGAACTGCGTAAAATGGGAAAAAGTACAAGTTTTCTACATCTTAATAAATAAATAAATAAATAAATAAATCACTAATTATAATTATAATAATAATAAAGGATGGAATTTTTGTTGTTGATCCTTACTAACTATAACCAAGTTATTCAGTGGGAGAAAAAAAAAAAATACAAAGTATACCCTGCTCAAGGTTAATGGTTTTAAGTTCGTAAAGAGATCAGACAAAGTTGCTGCGGAAGTACTTACATTTGCATGTATGTTTGCGTGTTTGAGAAACAAAGAGATGGCAATATATGGGTGTGAATGAAACTGTGACTCTGTGAATATAATATCTATCTTGACACATGTAAATGTAAGGTCATTTTCATGCTAGCTGTTTCTTGCTAGTATATAGTGTACATTTCTTTCCTCTCCTAATAATCCACGGCATAGAGTTGCACATATTAGCTGGAAACCATGGCCTAGAAGTTGCTACATGTTCGATTTTCTTACCAATAAGATTCACAATTCTTTATAAAAAATTTGTTTTCACAACTGTTAAGTTAGTATTGCTGTGTGATTGATGCTAAAAAAGATAGTTGTCAATGGTATACTATGGAAATAGAAGAAGAAAAAAATGCTAAAAGTTTGGTGTCTCATACTAACATATCACTTTATTTTTATTTCTTTCAGCAAATTAGGCATAATATCATGTTGTTTTCATGACCAAGCCAGCGAGAATGGATAATAGTAAGTTTTTAGACCCCAAACACACAATGTTTAACCTAATTTTATTGCCAAGTTGATACTTAAGTCAATTATGTAAATTTAGGTTAAACACTCATCACACATATCTTACAACGGAAAAGTAAATAAGATAAAGATATCATTATCCTAAAAAACCAATGAAACAATTCAATTTCAAGGTAAAATAATCTAGGGGGGGTCAATTCCAAGAAGAACAATTCACGTAGCTAATGACTACAACTCTCATTAAAAACTCTAGTCATTATTATCATTATTCTTCGTATTATTATAATTTTATGTCACATAATTAAATTTTGTATGATTTCATGGAAATACTAAAAAATATTTGATTTATCATAAACCTAGTATGCACGAGGTAATTATCTAAAACCAAAGTTTATATACCAGATTAGTCCTCACCATAATGTCTAATACTATAATAGCATTAGAAAAGATCCAATAAAAAAATTAAAAGCAAGAAAGAATACATGTAAATTCACCTCTTATTAGTTAAGAAAAGAAAAGGAAAAGAATCATAACAGTTTTGGTGTTTTCTTAAAAATATCTGGAGCTGTTGGCCAAAGATTATATATTTATAATAAAATAGGTGATCCAGTTTGATAGGTCTGTATTTATAAATCCAATACTTCCTTCAGGCTTCAGGTGAAATTGTTTAGTGCACCGAATCTATTATAACATAGATCTTTCATTCATAGATCTTATATGAGAGAATTATAGTATTCTCAATGCACAATATATATAATTTCTACACTTTCACATCATATGATAAAAAAACCTGTAAAAACAAAAAGCAAATTCTGTGTTTGGGTATATTCTTTGTGGACAGGACAAGACACAACTAGCTGTAATTCATTGTTCAATAAAATATTAAAAACTGAGGATAGGAGTTAGTAAGCTTAATGACTAAGTAGGCCTATCACAAATGAAACGAGTGCTAACAGAGTGTATTTCTTCTTTTTCTTTTTTATTTGCCTGAATGCTAACAGAGTGTAGTTGTGATCAAAAGTTGAAGAGCTCTCATAGCTCCATAACCAAACTCCCTCAAAACTTGATATAGGCACTAGAGTTTCAGTTAATCTCACTCAAGAAAAACCTATATATACCACCACAAGTCAGAAAATATTGGAGGAATGTTCAGTGTTCACAAGAAACAGTGATTCATATGTTCCTATTTCGAACTCAAGAAACCAAAGAACTAACAGAATTCTAGGAATTAATAAGCTATTTATCTTGCAAGTTTGGATCCTTAGCACTCGAATCTCACTCAGTGTTGCATGTTTGAATTTCTTGGTGTGATGATGCATCATCATCATCATCATTATGCAATTATAGAAGGAAGAGATAGGAAGATGTGAAGGAATATTAATACCATCTTATTGCCTTTTAAGTTCCCATTATAATCGGCTTCCAAAAAAAAAAAAAAAAATTACAATTGAAATCCGAGATGAATTTGTATCTTATACTTACCTTTTTAATCCATGTTATGTTGAGGAAGGGCTCAGCCAATCATGACACTTCAAAAGAACATTTTCTCATTAAGGAAGTTTTAGGATAATTGGGGATAATGACACTAGCTTAAAATTCAATTACATGAAAGCAACTCTTTAATTAGGTTCTAATACTTTTTATTTTTTTAATGAAGTTTGTCTCTTTGTCTCTCAGAAAAAAATAAAATAAATAAAAAAAGTTAAAATATTTATTGATCCCCCAAGTTTTGGTTCTTTGTTATTTTGGTCTATTAAGTATAAAACCTTGCAACGAACATCTCTTACTTTAAAATCGTTGTCAATGTTATCTTCTTGTCAAGATCTAATCATGGTTAATTGATTTTAACTGAATGATCACACATTTGACAACCATTTCAAAGTTGAGGTTATTAATTACTAGTTTAGCTTCAAACCATTAGAGCTATATTCCTCTAACCCACTATATGGCAATTAAAAAAATCTATATGTAGTTTTAGTCACTTGAATTTTTAAATGAATCATATGAGATGTTTAAATACACATAAATAGTTTTTAAAAATATATAAACAGTTTTTTAAATTGTCACATGATGGATTTGAAGAGATAACTCCAACTTGGAGCTAAATTAATAATTAATACCTTCAATGTTAGAATACTTATCCATGTGATCATTTTTTTTTTTGCATTTTTTTTAATAATTTAATAATTGAGGTGAAACTATTTGAACCTAAGATATTATCGTCTAAAGATCGAGAGGTACTAGTTATTGGCAAAAGATGACCTTTTTAAGTACCACATTAATATTCAGTTTGGAAGGGTCAATATCATTTTGGGTCGAACTAGCAACATAGGAGCTAACCCAGAAAACCCTCTTTTTTTTTTTTTTAATTTTTTTTATTTGTACCGATCTAAGTTATCTACTCCAGTAGCCATGCAACAACCACAAAAGGATACTATACGCTCAATCCCACCATTGACATGAATACCTCTCCTATATACATTAACTTTAACCTCCATATATGAACTATCATTATCAATCCAAAAAAAGAAAAGAAAGAACCTTCTCATCACCTAAAACAATAAAATCAATATTAATCCTATACATCTCACACCAATTTAATACCTTCTTAGCTCAAATAGGAGAAGAGAAGGGGGTGAGAATTGGAAACACTTAAAAAGAAAAAAAGTACCGAACACTTGCTTGGAGTCAAATGGAACTGATTGAACAAATTGCACATGTTGTATATGCCTGATCCTTTTCAATCTAATTTGACCAGCTGTATGTAAAATGCTTACACCCAGTCATCAAATGTAGAAATGTTAATTAGCATTCATGTTCATGTCAAACGACTACAATGTTCATGTTCCTACAAAACTGATTAGAATGATTTACACATTTTATGAAAGTAAATTTTATAGACGGAACTTTCAGTATAAGGTCTAAAAGATAAATAAACATACAAAGAAAATGCTGTTAAAGAGTGTTAGTTGACATTTAAGTCAGGGAAACGGATGTTATTCAAAATTTCATTCTTTTAGGAGGACCTTGATCAATAATGGGATCAACTGGAGGAGGTTGTACTTCTCCAGATTGCTGCACTTCAGGTGCTTTCTCTGTGTCTGCACTGGCAGGAGGAACATAACCTTCTGGAAATGGTGGTGGCGGAGGAGCTGGTGGTGGCAGAGGTACAAATGTTTGACAAGCAATTAAATTTACATTCCTTGAAAATATATGTGACTTCTAACCAAACTGAGACCTAACTTATCCAATTGTAAGAATCATAATCCCACAATCATAGTATTGCATTATTAGATTCTGCTTCCATATATAGCTATAGTTTTGTCAGGATTTCAATTAGCCAATGGAAAAAAGTTAATGGGAAAAATGATTCTTCCCATATTAAAAGATAAGAAGTATGCAAATGCCTTGATGGTTACATTTACCAGTGACTCAAATACACTGTAATGCAAAGGCTATTCAATTGAATTGATTTCAAGCATAGATTTGAAATAGTCACAAGTATCTCAGCTATCTAATCATTTCACTTCTATGGCAATGCCCACCCTCCCACCACACACCCCCCCCACCCTACAAAAATAAATAAATAAATAAAACTTCAGTGAATAACATGGAGGAAAATTTCTAGAGATATACAGAATTTACCTTTCGTTGCAAGGATGCAAGTATATGATCTATTCGCTTAACTTCCTTAAAATCAATTGTCTCTTTAGCAACCTTTGATTCCAAGGCTACACTCTCATCAGCATCAACTGCATCAGAAATAACAACAAACAAATCAACATGATAAGAACAAGATAATTAACACAAATTTAAAAGAGAAAAGACCACAATTAAATCATATGGTAATTGTATAAATGCACATGTTCCTATGCACATAGAGATACAGAGAGAGATTGATGGCAAAAGACTTCCTCTTCCTCTATTAGATGTAATAAAAATGTATTTAAAAAAGAGTAAAAGGGCTTTGCTGCCCAGGGCACTGAGTTCAAACAAAACCCTTCTAACATTTGAAGGATTGGAGAAAAAAAAAAAAAAATCATCACTTATAGAATTATCAAGGCTGGATATCTGTTATCTTTGATATCATAATACAACCAAGCCAGCCACCCATGGTTTAGACACAAGATTGCCAAGATTCTAACCAAGGCTGTTTAATTTCAGCCCCTTCTTTTGCACTTTTCAATTAAATTTTATTACTTATCTAACAAGATTATTAGAAGGTAAGACAATAAAAGGTGAAATAAGAAATGAATCAACATAGACGCCAGATACTGCACCAATCAGACAGAAGAGAATGTTGGACACATGTTTGAGCCAGTACAGGTAAAAATCAATGATTACACTGTCAAAATATTAAAGTTAGATGTGCAATCAGGAGGGGTTAAGACCAAACGACCTATAACTAAACAACAAAGGCCCTAGATTGAAAGGCTTTGTTGAGTTCGTTCATTAGTGACTATTCCTCTATAAATCTCTCAATCCATAAGGAACTTGCAATAACACAACCAAGATTCTCATATTCATTACAACAAATCTCAATAATGAAACATGAGGTGAAGCTGTAATGATTACCATAATTAAGCAATACTTGAAACTATCAAACAGTGATCTATAACGAAAAAAATTAGTTGCAAAATCAGAGGTTCAGTTCCCAAAATTCAGGCCCTAGCCCAACTTTTACATAAAAGTAAGTAAATACGAGTTAATTAGAGAATTCTTTGTTTCAAATGTTTTCAATCAGTCCTACTCTTCTTCTCCCCAGTGCCCCAACATCCAGCAAAATCAGGGATCAGAGGTACAACTTGACAACACCAAGATCTATTGCTTACTTAAAATCCCCCAAGGCCATGTTATGAGAACATAGTGTATCCAAACAAGACATTTCTCTTTTAATCTGGGGAGATTATAGGGGTATTAGATACAATAAAAATTAACAACTTTTAGTAAGATTATGGGGGTATTAAACATATTTATTGCTTTCTACGAGGCTTTTCAACTTTGTACAGCTTAGTTGTAGGTATATTAGATAAAATAAAAATGAACAACTTTTAGTAACAATGTGAAAGCACATAAAAGGTCAAAAGCAATGCACATGAAAGAAGAAGAAGAAGATTCTTAACGGTTTAAGCAATGCACCTCCAAAAACCAAGATCTTATACTAACACAAAAGGTCAAAAGCACATACGCCATCCCAAGATGAATTTTCTTTTTGAAAAAGACACTATAGATAAACAATAGGTCAATAAATGCATTGAGTTAAACTTTGGCTTTTACAGTAATGTCCTTCTTTGATATCTAACGTAAACAACTTTTTTTTTTTTTTTTGTGGAATCAAGGAGTGGCAAGAATTCAAAATTTACTTAGACCTTTGATAATTGAAAATAATTTTGGCAAAAACAAACAAGGAGAAATGTCCATTTTGGAGGCAGGGAACATGATGAAAAGAAGCAAAGTATGTAACAAGCAGTTACCATATCCAATCTTCTCCAACTTTGAAGCAGCAATAGCAAAAGCTTTGGATATATGATAAAGAGACCGGCTCTGCAACAGAGTACATAATCAATATCATATGAAGGTTATTTTTCTAAAATTAAAATAAAAAACTATAAAGAATATTTTCAATGCAGTCTTTCTAGCATTATAAGCAGGATGTAAACATCCGATATTCTGCTGTATCACTATCTGGCATCTGCAATGACATTTACTACTTCATATTCTACAATAACAAATAGCGACAAATTTTTTTTTTTTTTTGGGTAAGTACGCACCCAATGGGTCTTTAACCTATAACCTTTCCCTCCATCCATTGTTACAAGTGAGGGTAGTGCCAGTTGAGCTATAGCTCATCGGGAGAAGAGTGACTAACTTTGGCTTCCATATGTCCAGCGCATACCCTAAGTATGAATTTGAAATCTTTTGCTCTTAGGAAACTGAGATTTTCATCATATCCCAAAAGTTACCAATGTATATTTTATTCAAATTAGTGCTGACATACTAACATTGTCTATAGTTTCAAGAATATCATTGAGCAAAGAGATGTTTAAAAAAGAAAAAGAAAAAGGAACTTACAATTCAAGCAGCAAAAACATTACAAAGCTGCGGCGCTTGGTAAATTGAACCATCCAAAATATAGTAAGTCAGCATTGGTGTAACTTTTTCAGGACCATCCCTCTTTTGCTTGTGGATGACAAATAAATGGGGCTCCATAACTTCATACAGCATGTATTCTGTGCCTGTCATTTTTCTGTTCAATAAAAACAATAACAATCTTTAACTGTGCCATACTTTAAACAATTGGGGCTGGCCTGCCACATGAACCAAAATCTTTAATATTGCCTTTAAAACGGAGATCTCCAGAAGTTCAAAAAGTTACTATCACCTCACATAAAAATAACTGAAAAACAACAGAAGTTTTTGGTTACTCATGCTAACCACCATTATATTAAAGGAGGAAGATTAGTTTTCTGCTATATGACAGTAGTTGAAGCTCTTCCTAGAAGACTAATATAACCTTAAGGGTGATTAGTAATGTATCAAATTGTAATTTCCTATTTACACGTGTACATGAGTCAGTTAGTTTGCTGTATAAATATTGGAACAGAACTTTGTATCATTTGGTTAAGCTCAATGCAAAAGATCAGTTTCTAGATATTTTCTTCTCTAAGATTTCTCTCTAGATTTTTTTTTTATATGGTATCAGAGGTTGCATTAAGCCTCACCTCTTAGTGTCAATATCTTCTTCATTCTCAAGCTATTTCCTTGGCATCCGATGCTAATCCCAACACCACCAATTTGAATGCAAATTCTATTTCCAATCTCAATTCTAGTTCTGCTTCAGGAACAACCAGAGATGATTCTACCAATCCTTATCTGCTTCAAAGTGGAGATAATCCAGGAAATGTCTTGGGTTCTCAGTTTTTGATTGGTGACAATTATCCTACCTGGAGCAGAATAATGCTTTTAACACTAACCATTGGATTCAAGTGTTCCAAACTTCTGGGCTTGGAGAAGATGCAACAATTTGGTGCTGTCATGGATCTTGATCTCAATTTCCAAAGAGATTGCCAACAGTGAAATTTATGCAAGCACAGCTTTGCGAAGTGTGGCTAGATCTGAAGGATAGGTTCACTCAGAAGAACAGGCCAAGAATCTTTGAATTGAAGAAAGCCATTGCTTCCTTGAATCAGAAACAATCCCCAGTAAGTGCATACTTCACAAACCTCAAGTCTCTTTGGGAAGAACTGGCTAGTTACCATAATTTACCTATATGTCCATGTGGGGTTACAAAGGATATTCATGAAATTTTCCATCAAGAGTATGTTTTGCAATTCCTAATGGGATTGGATGATCTTATTAATGGGGCCTATGCCTACAATTAGCAAATTTTTCTCTCTTGTTCATCAAGAAGAGAAACAGAGAGCTGTTGGATTTCCAACCACTACTGTGTCAGTTGAGCCTGCAGCCTTGTTGAGCTAATCTGAGAACTATAATTCCAGATTTGAGAATTCTAATTCCAAGACTAATACCTCTGGAAAGTTTGAAAAACAAAGACAAACCTGGATGCACTCACCGTGGATTGAAAACCACACAGTAAACAAATACTACAAACTCCATGGTTATCCACCAGGATTTTGTAGCAAAGGTAGAAAATCTTCGCAATCCTCACAGGTCAATCAAGTATCATCTATGCAGACTCGATCAAATGAGGCTGCTTCACAATTTGCATCTCCAAGGCAGTTTTCAGCACCAAGGTTATCTCAGAGTTCATGCCAGGAATTGATGGCCTTTCTGAATGCTCAAGCCAAAATTGGTAACTTTCAACCTGAGAATTCTTCCACATCTGCCAATCTTGTTAATCAAGTCTCCACTGAAGGCTATAATCCTTTTCTGCACATGTCAGGTATTCCAAAAATTTGAACACTCAGTTTTCTCTACTACGTTTTCCCAGCATTCGCTCATGTCTGCTAATGATTGGATTTTGGATACAGGTGCAATAGATCATATGGTCAATTCCGTGTCCCTTTTCACTACTGTCAGTTCAGTTTCTCACCTTAGTGTTAAACTACCAAATGGTCAAACTGCTGTAGTCACTCATATAGGGACTGTCCATATTACATCTACCTTGACTTTAACCAATGCTCTTTGCATTCCTTCTTTTTCATTCAATCTAATTTCTGTTCATAAATTGACCAAGACCTTGTCTTGTTGCCATATATTTGTGGACACATTATGTTTCATTCAGGACCTGCAAAATTGGAAAAAAAAAAGATTGGATTGGGTAAAGAAAAGGGAAGCTTATATGTTTTGGACATTCATTCAAAGCTCCTTCAATTTCCTTTGCCCAGGACATGCTTATCTTCCAATGTTCCTGCACACTCCTTGAAATCTTCTGCCAATGTTTCTTCTGAGTCCTTTTCTGCTTTTTCCAATAAGCCATCTGTATATAAACATTGGCATTCAAGGTTGGGACAACCTTTCTGGTCTCATCTAGTTTTTTTTATCTTTCACTGTACCTCAGTTGAATGCTGTTAATAATGCTGGTCTTGTATGCGATATATGTCCTTTGGCCAAGTGAAACAGACTCCCATTTCCTAATGTAAAACATTTGTGCAAATTCCCTTTTGATTTTATACATATTGATACTTGGGGTCCTTTTTCAGTTCCCACATTAGATGGTTTTCGATATATCTTGACTATTGTTGATGATTGCACTAAAACAATATGGGTTTATTTGATGAAGCATAATTTTGACGCTAAATTTCTGTTAGAGACATTTTTACAATGGTTGAAACTCAATTTCATTGCAAAATTAAGTCTCTTAGATCAGACAATGCACCTGAGTTTGAACTCAAAACCTTTAGCTCCTCAAGGGACCCTTCATCAACATAGCTGTGTTGGTACCCCACAACAAAACTCTGTTGTGGAAAGAAAACACCAACATCTTCTTGCAGTAGCTAGAGCTCTCAAGTTTGAGTCCAACATTCCCATTCATTTTTGGGTGGACTGTGATCTTACTTCTGTGCCTCTCATCAACAGAAGTCCTTCACCATTACTCAACAATAGAAGTCCCTATGAACCTCTTTTCCAACCATCCCATCCTACTCTCATTTAAAGGTTTTTGGCTGCCTTTGTTTTGCATCTACTCTTCCTAATCATAGACTGAAATTTGATCCTATAGCTGACACTTGTGTATTTATTGGATACCCTTTTGGTGTTAAAGGTTACAAATTACTTGACCTTTCCACCAATACAACTCGTCTCTAGAGATTTTATTTTTCACGAACATATATTCCCTCAGTCCTATGTTTCTCCTTCAAAAGTCTATTCTATGCCTTTAGTTCAGGATATATTCAGTTTTCCCTTGGATTCATTTCTGTCATCCAATTCTGCAGACAATTCTTTAGACGTTCCTGCAGTTTCTGATCTTGATCTTGCAGCTCCCATTCCTGATACTAATCATAGCACTGATATTCTCTCATTTATACCACATGCATTGCCTGCACAACCTGAACCTTTAATCCACCTGAACCATCTGCCCAACCTGACCAACCTGTTCTTAGAAGATCTATTAGATCTCACACAGCTCCCACATATCTCCAATATTACCACTGTGACCTGGCTACAAATCCAACTACTGTGGTTCCAAATGAAACTCAGTCCTATCCTATCTCCCATTATCTTTCCTACTCCAAACTCTCACAATCCTATAAAGCCTTTACTGCTCTTCCCAAACTAAACCAGCAACTTACCATCATGCTATTCAGTCTTCTCATTGGAGAGAGGGTATGGATGCTGAAATCTCAGCTTTGCAATCCAATAATACTTGGGTTCTCACTCCCCTTCCCCACAAACAACCTATAGGTTCAAAGTGGGTTTACAAAACCAAATACAATGCAGATGGTAGTATTGAAAGATATAAGACAAGACTTGTTGCCAAGGGTTTCACCCAACAAGAAGGCCTTGGCTACTTTGAGACCTTCTCACCAGTGGCTAAGTTTGTGACTGTGAGGACCATTTTGGCCTTGGATGCAATTAAAAATTGGCACCTCATTCAATTAGATGTCAACAATACATTTCTCCATGTAGATTGACAAAATCATTCTATGGGTTGAAGCAAGCGAGCAGGAAATTGTTTGCCAAACTCACCGCTGCCATACTAACTCGGGGATTCACTCAGTCCAAATCTGATTATTCATTGTTTACAAAGAATCAAAATGGCACCTTTCTTGCTATCCTAGTATATGTGGATGTCATATTGGTGGCAAGCAATAATTTGGTGGCTGTAAAACAGTTAAGAGTTTTCTTCATGATCAATTTAAGTTGAAGGATCCTTTTTTTTTTTTTTTTGATAAGTAAGAATGATATATGTATGAAAGACATCTCTATGCATGAAAAGCACAAAGCAAACCCAAAAATTACAAGAAAAAAAAAAAAAAAAAATAGAGAAAATACATAAAAGAAAACCAAGCAATAGATTAATTACAAAAGAGAAAGAGAGCTAAGAAAAGAAGGGAGAGAATAATTAGTCGTGAGTCCCCAAGCCCAAAACCAATCAAAAAGATTTTCACTAAAAGAAGCAAGTATCTAATCACCGGAACTATCCAAATCCTCAAAGTCCGCCAATTCCGTTCCTTCCAAAGACATCATAGTATGCACAACGGAACTAAATTCCATATCCGAGATGAATGCTTCCCCAACCAATTCCACCCACCAAAAAGCAAATCTGGAATTGATCTAGGTATGACACACGACAATCCAAAAGTTATAAAAACAAAGCTACACAACCGATAAGCTATCTCACAATGAAGAAGTAAGTGGTCCACCGTCTCCCCACAGTGTCGACACATAATGCACCAGTCCACAAAATCTAAACCCCTCAATCTCAAGTTATCATCCATTAGGATCATATTCCAAGCTGCACACCAAACGAAAAAAGAAACACTCCTATGGACCTTAACTCTCCATATACCTTTCCAAGGAAAGACAATTGACGGAGAATCCCGCAATTTGTTATAATACGACCGGATGTCAAAATCTCCATTAGACTTCAACTTCCATCTCATCCGGTCTCCCACATCCATTGAAGGAGTATTGGCTCCCAAGATACGAAGAAAATGCAGCCCTTCATCCATCTCCCAGTCATTAAATTTCTGAATAAAACGAACATTCCAAATTCTTCTATCCTCCGCCCCCTACCTTGACAAAGAAGCTTCTACACAGGTCTCCCTGTCAATAGCAATACTATATAGCCATGGGAAAGCCAATTGGAAAGGTTGATCTCCATACCACCTACCTTGCCAAAATCTCACTCTATTCCCCAATCCAACAACAAACCGAGCATTTTTGCTAAAATCCTCCCAGCCCATATGAATACCTCTCCACAAACCACACTTAGAACGCCCTACCTAGCTTAAAAGTCCATCCCCCCCCACCCACAAAAAAAAAAAAAAAAAAAAAAAAAAAAAAACACTCTTCCCCAAACTTTGAAGTTACCACCCTCCTCCATAGCCGATTCTCCTCTTTCTCAAACCACCACGACCATTTCCCCAATAAGGCCTTATTGAAAGTAGTAAGTTTCCTTATACCTAAAACACTGTTGGCTATAGTCACACAAACTTTATCCCATCTTACCAAATGAGTCTTGCTATCACCCCAGAGAAAAACCCTTTACAACTTTTCAATTCTATTAGCCACATAAGTAGAAATGGTGAATAGCGATAAAAATAGGGAGGAAGACTAGATAATGTACTCTTGAGTAGTGTCAATCTACCCCCCTTAGACAAATACAACTTCTTCCACCCAACCAAATTAAGCTCAATTTTTTCCAAGATAAGATTCCAAATTGAAGGAGAGTTATGCGAAGCCCCCAACAAAGACATGCCAAGATAAGACATAAGCAAAGTTCCAACTCTACAGCCCAAAATTTCAGCCAAAGCATGCACATCATCTACCTCTCCTATTGGAACCATTTCACTCTTACGCACATTGACCTTCAAACCTATCATGACCTAAAACAAAGTAACGACAACCGAATATGAAGAATTTGCTCCACATCTTAATCACAAAATAGACTAGTATCATTTGCAAATAATAGACGTGAAACGCATTTCCCACCACCCCTCCTACCCTTAACTTTAAAACCATGGAATAAGCCAACTCCCTCCACTCTTCTCAACACCCTAACGAAAACCTCCATCATAATCAAAAACAATATAGGAGATAGCGGATTCCCTTGTCTTAAACCCCTCGAGCTACCAAAAAAATCAACTAGAGACCCATTAATCAAAACAAAAAACTGAATGTGGATATACAAGTGTGAATCCACTTTACACCACTTCACCCCAAATCCCATTTTATTCAACAAATCCAAAAGAGCCTCTCAATTCACATGATCGTAAGCTTTCTCAATATCAAGTTTACATATGACCCCAAGAATCGACTCTTCGCTCGCCTATCAATACATTCATTTGCAATAAGAACCGAATCAAGGATTTGTCTCCCACCCACAAAGCTATTCTCGAGTCTCAAAGATCAACTAATCTAAAACCATTCTCAAACAATTTGCCAAAACCTTAGCCAAAATTTTATATGCACTCCCCACCAAGCTAATAGGCCGGAAACCTCTAATATTAGAGGCATCATTCTTTTTGGAATTAAAGCAATGAAAGTAACATTAAGAGATTTTTCAAACTTAAAATGTTGAAAAAACACTTTAAAGACTACTAAGATGTCTTTCTCCCCTACTCTCCAACAATGACGATAAAAAGCCATAGTAAACCCATCTGAACCTGGAGCTTTGTCCCATTCCAAGTCTCTTACAACTTGAAAAATCTCCTCTCTCTCAAACTTCCTTTCAAGCCAAACCCTCTCCATATCCACAATACAATCAAATTCCAAACCCTCCACAAAAGACCTCCACCCCTAAGACTCCTTATAAAATTTTTTATAAAACTGTACTACCTAAGCAGTTACCTTGGATTCCTTCTCAAAAACCACCCCATCCACCTCCAAGACCCTCAGATGATTATACCTTCTATGGGAGTTTGCCATCTTATGGAAGAAGTTGGTGTTATTATCCCCTTCCTTAATACATAACATCCTAGATTTTTATTTCCAGGAAATTTCTTCCAAAGAGAGAAGATGCTCCACGGGGCCTCAAATCTACCCTATAAAATTTATCCCCATCGGTGAATCCAAGCTCCTCTTCCTTAGCATCTAAAATTTTGAACTCCTCCAGCAATTGTTTCTTTTGACGATCTATATTACCAAACTCTCTACGATTCCACTGAATTATGTCCTCCTTCAATGCCTTTAATTTCTTGGCAAGCAAAAAACTAGGTGTACCTACAAATGAATGCCGATTCCACAAGAATTGAACTCTATCCACAAACCCATCTGTCTTCAACCACATGTTTCCAAACCCGAAAGGACTCTTCACCCTCGCCATTCCCCATGCCTCCAAAAGAATTGGACTATGATCTAAAATGGGACAAGTTAAAATCCTTTGAATAACATCCAAGTAGTATTCCTCCCAATCATGAGTGATCAAAGCTCTATCAATCCTAGACATTGATGGTTGATCCGTACCACTAGACCAAGTATAGCTACCTCCTTCCAACGGCAAGTCAATCAAATTAAGGTCCTCAATAAATTCAGAGAATCTTTCCATAGCCAGAGTTAGAAGTGTCCCACCCAAACATTCACTTAGAAACCGTACAATATTAAAGTCTCCAAAACAACACCACGGTATCCTCCAATATTGTTGAATATCGACCAACTAATCCCACGTGTCCCCTCTCATTGTTATCATTTGGGCCATAAACCCCTAAGCATGCCCATATAAAACCATCTACCACCCCTTGCCACTTAACCGATCATCGAGAAAGAACTAACCATGGCCTCCATCTTTTCCAAAGCCCTCTTATCCCACATAATCAATACCCCACCGTAGTCCGATCCACCTCCAAAGCAACCCAATCCACACACAAACAACTCCACAAACTACAAATCATTTGTCTATCCATCCTAGCAATCTTCGTCTCCTATAAACATACTACATCACACTTCCACTCCCATAACAAATTTTTTGCTACCAAACGTTTCGATGATCATTTAAACCTCTAACATTCTATGAAATCATTTTTAGCTTCATAAAAACTAGAGTCTCCCAGCTACTTGTGAAGCATCAATTAAACATTCTATCTCCCATCATAATTCACAAAAGAGACCAAATTTCTCAGCTCTCTTCTTCCCTCGTTCTTAAATTTAACAACTTTTCGATTACCACTGACTTCCCTATGTAACACATTGGCTGCCTCCATCTCAGATTCCAGCCTTTGTAAAAGAGCAATGCATAGTTTCTCATGACGGCTCATAGAAAGCCCAACCAATTTATCAAACCGAGGATTCCGTGCCTCACCCATCCGTAAATATTCAACTTAGCCTCAAGACACAAAACCTCGGACCCCCTCATGTTCTACCAAAGTAGTCAACCCATTTGGAGCAATAATCTTCAAAGAAGCACAATTTGAAAATTCCTCACTCTCACCAAAACCCACTGATAAAACCATTGCATCTACCGCTGAAAAGAAAACCCCAAGTAGGCTAAGAGAATCTACATGAAACACCGCATTTGCCTCCCCACCCATATCTACCAAGCCCGAAAGACCAACTCTTAACAACCCCATAAGAAGATCAGAGAAAGAAGGGCTAACCAATCGCGGCAACAAGATGAGGTTCGACGACCATAGAACTGTCGAAACCGATCCTCCATTCATCAACTTGAAGCCAAAAGCACAAATTCTATCACCGATGACACTCTCTACCATCTTTCGAGGCTTCTTGAGACAATGTGTCACCTTTTCCAACGATTCTATACTCACCGAAGACACCAAAGGACTCTCTTCATCCTTCTCGGCATCACAACAAACTTTCCGAGGCTTAGCGGGTCAGTGCACCACTTGTGTCGGCGTCAGAACACTTGTCGAAGACACTAAAAGGCTCTCTCTAGCCTTCTCGGCCTCATCACAATCCTTTTGAGGCATCATGATGCATCACGCCACCTATATCGGCAAAACAATACTCAAAGCAAAGGCACTAAAAGACTCTTTCTAGCCTTCTCGGCCTCAACCCGTGACTTCTGTGGCATCACGAGACATCTAGCCACCAATGCCGGCACCACAGAATTCATCGAAGGCACCAAAGGGCTCTACATAACATTCTCGACGCCAGGGGCAGAGAAACAAGGCCCTACGGAATCTTTGGAGCACTCCCCAGGCTCAAAAGAGTTTGGGCTTGTGATACTTGGGCCTAAACTAGAAGTACTAAATGTTTGTTGGGCTAACAACTGGTTAGGGCCCAAACCCAACTTACACTTGCCAAGTTCTATAGAGGCCCGTGCTACCCATTTAAAAATTTTTACTCCCCTTTAGTGCTATCCCAAGAAACCCACCTCTTTCCTTCCTCATCAACCTCCACAATTAATCCACTCCCTATCCAAAGATGATCTCCTAACATCACTCCCCTTCCCATTTTCATTTGATTTTGAATTTGAACTGAAACTTAATGGGAATCGTTTCCTATTTTCTACCGGGATTTTCTCTCCTAAATTAGTATCCACATTAATGGACTAATCCCTCCTATCCCCTCCTCCCACCACTATCGTACCAGGCTTGCTTGCCAAAATATCCCCCACCTTAGCACCTATAAGTTTTGGATTCATCGCCAACAACCCCCTTGACTGATTTTGCCTCTTCTCCACAAACTCCTCTTAAATCATATTCTTATCTTTATCCTTGGTTGTAATATGTTGTGACTGAATCACATCCCTTGACTGCACTTGACCCTTCAATGTCTCAACAAAAGTCAGAGAGGGATGAAACCTTGACATTCTCCTCTCGTGGCTGAGAAACAAATTTGGCCTGGCTTGAACAACCTAAAGCATATTGGTCAAGTTCCAACATCTTCCTCAATTCAAGCCCAAAGACCTTCCAACCATTTTGTGCTTTGCCTCCGGGGATTATGACAGACCTTTGATGCCTGCCAACTTTGAGTTCAGACACTAAAAGGAACTAACCAAAAGAGTTTGATCCCCGCTGCAAAGTGTACGTAGTATCTCCTTCTCTAAGCGTAAAAAACTGTTTGGGATTGATTCCAACCATAATGTGTTCTATATTCTTCATCGGCCATAACGTTGCATTCTTGCCCATGAATACAGACTTCATGAAGTGTTTGCCCCATTCAAAAATACATAATGAGAAAAAATTTCCTCCTTCCTCAACCACCAAGTGAAAAAGCTTAAATTCAATGAAAAAACTACGAATCCCACCCATATTGATCAAAGCGAGAAAAAGTTGTATGGAAAATTATCTAATTAATTTGAGGTAGCCGAGCCTCTCTTCACCATGATGATAGAGAAAAAGGGGAGTGTGTCTTGGTTCCTTAAAGTACTTTCTTGGATTGGAGGTGGCTAGATCTTCAAAAGGGATTTCATTGTGTCAAAGAAAATATACACTAGAGCTAATAGTAGAAGCAGGCGCATTTAGATCCAAAACATTGAAGACTCCAATGTAACAAAAGTGTAAACTCTCTAAGTAATTAGTATGAAGGTGAACTACTTAAGGATCCTTCCATGTATAGAAGAATTGTTGGTAAACTGCTATATCTCACTCTAACCAGACCTGATATGAACTATAGTGTTCACTGGTTGAATCCTAGGCTACCCCACTTACATGCCTATAGAGTTCTCAGTACCTTAAAGAGTGTCCAGGACAAGGAAGCTTCTTTGATGCAAATTCAGCTTTACACATTAAGGCCTAAACTGATTCTGACTGGGCAAGCTGTCCAGACACAAGAAAATCTCTTACTGGGTACTCTGTCTTCATTGGTAACTTTTTAGTTTCATGGAGAACAAAGAAACAACAAATCATTTCAATCTTCAGCTGAAGCTGAGTATCGAGCAATGACAAATACAGCTTGTGAAGTGATATGATTAAGAGACTTACAAATTCCACATCCACAATCTATCTTGCTGTACTGTGATAGTCAGACAGCATTACATATAGCTGCAAACCCAATATTTCATGAGAGAATGATGGGGACAAGGAAGAGCTCAAGGAAAAAGAAGATTAAATACACCAAGATTCAAGAATTGTGGTCCAGTTTTGATGTTGGACCCTCTTAGCACCTTTGATAGGTCATTTTAGTTATTAGTATTGAGTCTTTTAGGTTGAGAAGCTGCTGGATCAGTTTTAATTAAGTTCTATTAGAATAAGGGCAATTTGGTAATTTCCAGAAATCTGAATGGGCTGTCTTTGGCTGTACCAAAGGCCCATGAGTCTTATTTTATGTTTACATATTATTAAGTCTTTTATTTAATTATTATTAGTATTCCTATTCATTCTAGGAATAGGTTATTTAGAGTCCAAGTACTACAAAGAAAAGGATAAATATAGCGTCTAGTGTTTGCTTAGGAAGAACTAGGTGTGATTGCCTAGTGTTTTATTTATGTTATTTTCTGTTTATCCCCTATTTCAGCCCCACAACCGTCAACATTCATTCTTTCTAACCTAAAATCTTAAACATCAATCTTTATTCAAAAATTCATCAAGAAACCTATCATAGTGATGAACTTCTTAATGATCCTGCATCAGAGAACCAAGCATATTAAAGTGGATTGCCACTTTGTGAGAGAAAGAATTCAAAGTGTTTCATTAAAACCTTCCACATATCAACAAGATTTCAATTAGCAGACATATTTACTAAAGCCCTTGGAATATACAACAGTTTTCAAAGCTACTAAGCAAGATAGGTGTCATTTATATCTTAGCCCCATCTTTAGGGAGTACGACAGTAGTTTAATGTATCATATTGTAATTTCCTATTTACACGTGTACATGAGTCGGTTAGTTTGCTGTATAAATATTGGAACAGAGCTTTGTATTCATTTGATTAAGCTTAATGCAAAAGATCAGTTTCTAGATATTTTCTTCTCCAAGTTTTCTCTGGATTTTTGATACATTAGCTATGAAATGGATCAAAATTATTTTTACTCAATTGAGCTCGTGGGCAGTTCTCCCTTTGCCATCACTTTCAAAGTTCATTATCCTATTTCCAAATAAAAAAGATCCGAGTCAATGAATTTCACAACCAAATTTTAAAACAATATTCTCAAAAATTGCCTCATTATCTTAAAACTCCAAAAGAAAGATTTCCCCTTGTATTTTACCCCTTTCCTAATCAAACACCATAAGAAGAACAAGGAAACAATTCAAAATTTATAACTTTTTATTCACCCCTTTATTCAACAACCAAATGGGCACCACTCAAAAACTTACATAACCTCACAGACCCCAAAATCAAAACCGCAACAAAATTCTAAACTACACTTCCACCAAATCAAAGTATCCAAATTTATCACATTTTCTTACTCCCTTTACTCAGCAACAAAATGGGCAACACTCAAAAACTACAAATCCAACCAAATCAAAAACATACCCACAATTACAAATTGGACAAAAAGTAGAAATAAACTCATAAAGTTGGCAACTTACGAGAGGTGAGAGAGGTCGAGTGGGTGAATGGAGCGCATGCGGAGTTGCTCATTATTGCAAGTCCAGTCGTAGAATGGTGAGAGAGCAAAGTAATCGAACACCAAGTTTCGGTCCAGAGGGTAAGTGTTGAGCCACAACTGGTTCTTGAAGCATATCCCTGTCATATCTGTCCCCGGTGCCGGAGCCACCGCCGTTAGACCCTCCGGGTTCATTGCCGGACCACTAGCCACCGGCGGCGTCGCCATAGTAATATATTAGTCCCAATCGTTGGGTTCTCTCTCAGTAGCTTTGGTTCGACTGAAGAGAAACTGAGAAAGTGGGAAACAGTGAAAACCCATCTGTAATTATGTAAGAAAAAGTGCTTGAACTCAAGTGGGCTTGAATTCAGCCCAAGAACATTGTGAAGTGTAAACTATTGCGAAATCTTGGGATTTTTTAGAAAATAACAACAAAACCCAAACAATATCATTAGTTAGGAAACGTTTTAAACTATTTTGGTTTCTAGCAATTCGAGTGAAGAGGGGTCGATTTCCGGGTTTTGCTCTCGAGTTAGTGGAGTGGCCACGAGGCAAAAATCGAGTTCAAAATCGTCGGTTTGTAAGCTTAGAAAACGAGTTCAAAGGACTCGATTTCCAGGCTTGAAAACGAGTTCAAACGACTTCGGTTTACGGGCTTGAAAACCGAGTCCTTTGAGCTCGTTTTTCAAGCCTGGAAACCGACAAATTGAACTCGGTTTCTTTGTGTGCAATGTCGTTCCAACTCAATAAAAACAAGAAAAAATGAATGCAATTGGATCGAGAAAGTGCGGGAAAAGGACGGAGTTGCAGAGAGGCGACGGCGACGGAGAAGGACGGAGTTGCAGAGACGGAATGAGTGAGAGAGACGGAGGCAGCGACGGAGAAGGACGGAGTGAGAGAGAGAACGGCGACGACGGAGAAGGATGGAGGCTGCAGAGAGGGCGACAATGACGGAGAAGGACAGAGTTGCGAGAGAGGAACCGGATCGGAGAGTGGACCTCCGTCGCCGTTCCATCTCTGCGAGCCTCCGTCCTTCTCCGTCGCCGCCTAAATCTCTCTCACTCATTCCGTCTCTCGCAACTCCGTCCTTCTCCATCGCCGCGCTCTCTGCGACTCCGTCCTTTTCCCCGCACCTTCGATACAATTGCATTCATTTTTTCTTGTTTTTATTGAGTTGGAACGACATTTGCACACAAAGAAACCGAGTTCAAATTTTGTCGGTTTTCAAGCCTGTAAACCGAAGTCATTTGAACTCGTTTTTCAAGCCTGGAAATCGAGTCCTTTGAACTCGTTTTCTAAGCTTACAAACCGACGTGACTTTGAACTCGATTTCGCCACGTGGCCACTCCACTAATCGAGAGCAAAACCCGTAAATCGACCCCTCTTCACTCGAATTGCTAGAAATCAAAATAGTTTAAAACGTTTCCTAACTAATGATATTGTTTGGGTTTTGTTGTTATTTTCTAAAAAATCCCCGAAATCTTCATTAACCAAAGTTGGCCCTCGAGCTTTCGAGATAGTGGATGTATTTGCGGGTACCTTGGAAAGTGAGCATAGAGGAAGATTTGTTCATCAAAACAAAAGAGCATGGAGGAAGATTTACGTTTGGGCTATGAAAATTCTTTGTTGGGGAATATATATAAATATATATATATATATATATATTTTTTTTTCCCTGTTTGATTATTAATTGCTACCTATGAGCATTTCCATAAGCTCTCTTAAAAAAAAAGTCATTTTGACACACTAAAAATCAATTTTAACATTTTAACACATCATTTTACAATATACTATTTATCGGATATTCTATACTTCAATTTTATATATTAAAATAATATTTACTATATATTAAAATAATATATTACCTCCTCCCTATCCCTATCACTATCTTCATCATCATCACCAACGGCCACCATCGGCACAAACACCGAATGACCACCATCGGCAACAACACCGACCGCCACAACACCCCCTCAAAAAAAAAAAAAAAAAAAAAAAAAACACAACTAGAGAGATCAAACCAAACAAACCCACATCCCAAACCCACCACCAACACAAACCCACATCCACCAATGCCACCTCAAAAAAATAAATAAATAAATAAAACACAACCAAACAGACCAAACCAAACAGGACCCACATCCCAAACCAACATCCACCACAAAGACAAACCCACATTTACCACCGACACAAACCCACATCCCCTAATCAAAAAAACCCACATCCCAAATCCACCAAATCAATTATAAAATTCAACAAACCGCATCCCATCCACCAAATCAAACAAACCCACATCCCAAACCGCCTCCATCGCCGTCACTGATGGAAGTTTTCACTTCCGACCATCGTGTCCTTCACACGGGAGTTCCTTTTCGCCGCAAAGTGGGTTGTGATTAGTGGCGAGCCTAGGCGGTCTCTGTCTCTTGACGTGGCAAGATCGGCAAGGGCGAGATCGACGATGGCGAGATTGGCGTGGCGAGAGGCCGTGGCGAGAATTACAGAATAGAGAGAGCGAGAGATGTAGACGGGAAGACATCCGATAGGGAGGAGAGAGAAAAACGAATTAAATAAGCCAAACAGTGTTTGGCATTTATCTCCGTACCGTCTCATATTTGAGACGATACTATAGCCATGTCTCAAATTTTTTGAGATCTGAAAGAGCCGATGAGGAATGGTTTTTGGTGTTTGATGTGTTAAATGCCAAATGCCAAATATTTGGCATTTGGCACACCCGATGAGAGTGCTCTAAAGATTAGACTTTTAGGAGTTCTTCTCTTTACTTTAGTAATAAATTTCAATTTCAAAAAAATAATAATTTTTATTAGTTGCTTTGGATTTTTATTATTTTATTACATTTTGTTTTAAGTTTATGCAATTTCAAATTTTAAAGAATTTCTTTTAATTATTTAAAACTTTTTAGGCTATTAAACTTGACGTAGAATAGTCAATATCATGCATCATGTTTTGATTGGATTAAATAATACACGTGACATGATAACGTGTCCATTAACGAAAATATCAACATTTTTCTAGCAAATGAGCTAAGAACAAAATTATAATTAACTTTAGAAAATAAATCCATATTTTAAAACTTGTGTAATATTATAACAAACATATATATAGATAGATTTAAGTTATACCTCATGTAACTTCATAAGAGTTATACATTTTTTAAACCATAAATTTCTAAGAGATTTAATAGTTGAAAAAACATCATTAAATATTAATACTTTCTATCTTATTATCTAATTAATACTAGTATTTTTTTTTATCTCTCCTTATTTGTTGCCTTCCACTTGATTAAAGGACACTGCCATTTTCAATAACCTGCAAACCTTACATTTACTAGCACCCCACCATACCACCATAGCCAACCTCCCACATCTCCAAAAAGAAGCTATTGAATTGGTACTTTATAGAAATTTTTGGTTGTACTTACTGCTTCACATTTCAATTAATAAAGAGCTGGATGTGGTAATAATAATGTCCACACACACATGTATATATATATATATATATATATATATATATATATATATATATATATATATATATATATATATATATATATAATTTTCATTAAAATATCAACCAAATGATGACTAACTATTACCTTTACATAATAGTTTTGATTACGAACTATAATTTAAAGGTGAAGGAAAAAAATATATTAAACATAGTAATCTATGAACTATCAGATTATTGATTCACGTGAGAAAATAAATTAAATGTAGATGCAATAGAATAAAATAGTTCATATCTTCGACAAAGTCTAAAAATAGAGATAGAGAACAAGTAAAAGTAATAGTTGTGTTATTCAACAAAGCCAGTGGCAGTGGCTTTTTTTTTTTTTTTTGGTTCCTATCGGTGACTTGGCTGTGGAGGTGGAAGAGCTGTGGAGGAGACAGAGAGAGAAACGTGCAAAGAGAAAGAGAGAGAAACATGTAGTGAGAGAGAAAGAGTCAGATGTATAATTCTTTTTGGGTTTAGAAATAAGTGTGGAATATCTTAAACGAAAGACAATAAAAGAAATCAGTTAGAATATTAACATTAATGAGGGTTTTTTTTGTTACCGTTGGATCTACTTAAATCCAATAGTTTTAAAAAGATGTAATTTGAACCAAACTCATTTATATATATATATATATATATATATATATATATATATGTATGTATGTATGTATATGGTTACTTTTGGTGTAACTCTAAACAATGTTACACCACTTAATATTTTTTAATTGGATACGAATATTAACAAATCCACTGTTAGATTACATTATCTTTGTATATTCTTTATGCTTGCAAAATTTTAAGGTAATCAAAAATTAATATTCATGTCATCAATTAATTGTTAAAATTCAAATTTTTGTAGTTTAAAATAATACATAAAATATGAGTTTATGGATCAAATGGTAAATAGTATCCGATTGATATGAAAATTGGCATGCATGTTAAGAACATATAGAACATGTAATTCAACGGTTGGATTCTCAAAATATTAACTCAATAACAATTTATTAGGTGGTGTAACATTACTTAGAGTTATACCAGGTGTAATTTGAACTCAACTCTATATATATATGTGTGTTTGTGTGTGTGTGTGTGTTTCTTGTATCTTTTGTTATAGACAAAAACAAAAGCAATATTAGCATGTGCATAATGTGTGCTAACAGCTCTAGTATTAACTATTAAGTAGAAAGATAATTTTTTTTTTTTTTTTTTTTTTGCTAAAGAAAGATAAATTCTTTTGAATGACAAAGATTTTCTCTTATGTATTATTATATGAAATTCAATCATAAAAGAATGGTATCGTAATTGTGGATTGGTTACAAATTTTGGCAATTTCAACTCGACGGGTTAGGTGGGTTGGCATTAACAATGTTCTTTTAAAAGAATTATCACAAACTACAATTTGTTATTGAATACTCTCAAAATATAATTAATGCACACAAAAAAATTAAAGGTGGATTTCATTGAATAATCTCAATTCCAACACAAACATAGGATCAATGAAAAAGTGATATATAATCTCTAACAAACCTTGTCTCCACAAATAAAATGAAAAAAAAATAAATAAATAACAACAACAACGTAGGTTGTTGCTTTACAACGAGGGGGAATTAAATCAACAAGCCTAAAGTCTTAACGTTCCTAAAGTCACATCAATGATTCAAAATAATAACATACCAAGATGACAAATAAACTTCAAAATGGTATGCATGTTCTTAAAAACAATTATCACAAACTACATTTAGTTACTGAATACAAAATATATATATATATATATATATATACTTTTAATAAACTATGGAATGTATATAACCAACCTTGGTGCCTAAACTAACCGTATTACAAACTATAAGAACCAATAGGAGTATTACACATGCACAATAATATAACTAACTCTATTATTAGAAACTAAATGACCTTGAGCTTTTCAAAAATGTTAAGGATGAAAAAAAAAAACAAAACAACAAGAAAAAGGGAGGGCGAGGAAGCAGTTGAAGGTGAAGGCTAAATACAAAGTGTAGTATATGGCTAAAATGAGTGTATGGTTTTAATGTTGACTTTGTATATTTTGTTTAAGGAATTGATTATTGATTAGCTGTAAAAATTGTTTAGGCGAATTGATTAATTATATATATATATATATATATATATATATATATTGAAAGCTCAAATAGTGTAAAACACTATAACTTGTTTAGACCCCCAATTTTAAAAAACTGGCTTAATTGCTTTTACTCTAACTTATCTAAGTGCAGAATAAGAGTAAATGAGACACAATAATCGTAACAACTCTTTAAGCCATAACCACAAGCAAACAACAGTAAATATAAAACTTAAAGAGTAAGAAAAGAGAGATACAAACACAAGATAACACTGAGACATGTTATCGAAGAGAAAACTGAAATACTCAGCAAAAAAACGTCTCTCGGCTCTTCAAGCCGAAAAGTTTTGAAAGTATGTCTTGAGCTATGAGAACTATGTATAAGATGGTATAACCTCTACGTACCTCCTCCATATAACTAAATATGTAAGCTTAATTTATAAGCATCTTGAAAATTATATGATTTTACCATTCAAGCCATACTTGTAAGTAACTTGCTACATATCTATATATATTCAGATTAAATAACAATTTTAGCATTCAAGAAACTTTAACGTGTGGGTGGTCATAAGGGTGGTCATAAAGGATTAATGGCTTTTCATCACATGGTCTAAATAACAATGATTATTAACAAACTATGAGTCAATAATTATCTGCCCAAACTCCAACAATATACACAATCACTCATGCACTTTATCAAACACATTGTGAGCAATACTTGATATTTTAAAATTCTAGGAAAACAACCCTCAAGTCAGAATAGAGTCAAACAAAGCACGAGTATTTAGATTTCACAAATCCACTCAATGATATCAAATATATATTTCCAAACATATAGCATGTAGTGAGCCACTTAATACATATGTAATCAATCTTAAAATCATTCAAAACACATATAGATAATTGATCAAAGCATAGTGTCACATATACAAATATCACATATTCTCAGATACAATCTTGTAATCGGATACCAATATTTAACCCCTACTAGTAAGGGTTCAACACATATTCTCACATACAACCTTGTGAACGGGATAACACATATATCCGATCAATTTTGAAAGCATTTAATGAGTCACATATCACGAAAACAAAGTTTATACAAAGTAGAATAATTTACTTAATGGTAACAATCACTCCAAATATAGAGGCTTATTGAAGATCACAATATTGAATCGAACATAAATCAAAGGATGCTTGACTCTCTTAGGGAACGAATAGGAACCGAGAAGTTTATATAAATATTTTACAATTCTTGAGTAAGAGTGAATAATCAATTTTCTAAAAGAAACATTTTAAATACCATTTGGAAAAATAGGAATATGATTTTGAAATCACTTGGTCTTAAACAAATTTAAAGAACAAGAATCTTTTAGAAAACTTACCTTGGAACTCAATTCTTTTCTGAAAATAGTTTAGTTTAGAAATCATCTTTTAAATGAGATTCAGACATTCAAAACGTTATTTGAAATTCAAAGTTTTTCTTTAAACCATTATTTAAAAGTCAAAATTTCTCTTTTGATGGTGTAAAAATGCTTTTAATAAACTTTGGAAAATGTATGCTTAAAAAAACATAACAACCTTTGACTTCTAAGAACCTAAAGGACAAAACTTGTGAATACTATGCATAATTACTTACCATTCTTGCTAATACTTGTAGTCTAGATCCAAAATCAAATGAGCTCTTCCTCTACACCTAAAAGTAAAGGAGTAACACAATTATATAATTAATCCACCTTTGTTGTATACCATTGATGAGAGTGCAAATTGTCATATTTTTCTCCCTTAATGTTTAGTCTTATATATTTGTTTGGTGCCTAAATGTACTCATTATTCTTATATTTTGATTTAGGATGCAAATGAAGGCATTAAGTGCAAAACGTAGCTAATTGGGTGATTTTGGACAGCTTTATATTGCTTCGAAATGTGGGCATAACTCTCTCATCCAAGCTTCGATTGAGATTATTCAAGATGCTATGGAACGCCAAGACAAAGCTCTACAACTTTCTGTTTTGAGTTTTGAGAGATACGGGTTTCATCAAGGTCGAAATTGGGTTTGAAGTTGTTGCACCTGCACTATTAACGTTTTGGAATGTTCCTTTGCCAAAAATTCTAATACATGTATCCGATGTGGTTTATTTTTTGAAACCTCCAGATCCGGTGCACGAAATTTCCAATTTGAAAAACACCACTTTCCTAGTTGTATTAGGACTTTGTTTTATTTTTAATAATTTTCCTTATTTAGTTAGATTTGGATATTATTATTGAGAATATTTTTAGGAGATTTTGTAGGTCGGGAAAGGGGGAATTAACGTGTAAAAAGGGGGAGGAGATATCGAATTAGACACACCACACACATCTCTCTCTCCCCTCTTCTCTCGATTTTTTTCCTTTTAGTCTTCATCATGGCCTTGCGTGGCTAAACTTTTATACTTGGTCGAAGGAAATCAAGCCTTGGAATCAATAAAACCGTGAGATCTAATTTGTTTTTATTGTTCGATTTATGCTTTGAATATCGGATGTTTTTCTGTGCTTATTTTCATGATTGTCTCGTTTAATTACTAGGAGACCTACTAGCTTATTATTCGTTGCTATCTTTTGTTAGGTTAGATATTAAATCAGTAATTGTTTGATCTCTCTAACTTGTGAAGCAACCAAGATTTAATGATTTGCTGCGTCAAAAATTATTAGATCTTAAGAAGAATGCTCAACTAAATTAAATACAACCGCTTGTATTTGTGTTGTTTAGTTTCATCGATTTCTCTAATTCTTAAGGCTACAACTAGATTAAACCTTTAGCACTTGTCTTGGGTTGTTTAGTAGTTAGGGTTTATTAGATTGCTTGTTTTCTAATTAACTACGACTAAGGAGACATAGGAAAATAGTTCCAACAAGGAATATTCAAAGTGTGAATTGATATATACTTGCATCGATGATCAGTTGTAAAATTCCGATGGTGGATGTTGACTTGGACCAAGGTTTGTTCTCTTGATTGATTTCAATATTTTAATTTGAATTGTTCCTTAATTGTTTTTCTTAAAATTGTTTTCATTATACTCAAACCCCCCCTCCTTGTTCACGTAGCATAAAACTAGGCTAGATACTCTCTGTGAGAACAATCCTTACTTGTACTACTACATATATTTTTAGGAGTATGGGTTTTATTTTTAGTTGCTTGTGACAAAGACACCAAATTTTGGCACCGTTCGGGAGTGATTCTAGTTGATTTTTTTTTTTTTTTTTTTTTTTTTTTTGCTTCTTGTGAACCTTATTTTGTTCTTGAAATTTCAAAAAAAAAAAAAAAAAAAAAAAAAAAAATCGTTAGTTTTCGATAGTTACGGTTTTGGCAAAATTCAAATTGCGATAGAACTAGGCCTTGATAATATAGTTTTTTGAAGGTAAACGAAATTTTCGAGCTAGACTAGTTAATCCTTTGGATTACCGCCCCACCCTTTCAAGGCCAAATTCCACTGTTTTCTAGAGTTTATTAGATCGCTTGTTTTCTAATTAACTACGACTAAGGAGAGATAGGAAAATAGTTCAAACGGTGAATATTCAAAGTTTGAATTGATATATACATGTATCGATGATCAGTTGTAAAATTCCGATGGTGGATGTTGACTTGGACCAAGGTTTGTTCTCTTGATTGATTTCGATATTTTAATTTGAATTGTTCCTTAATTGTTTTTCTTAAAATTGTTTTCATTATACTCAAACCCCCCTCCTTGTTCACGTAGCATAAAACTAGGCTAGATACTCTCCATGGGAATGATCCTTACTCATACTACTACATATATTTTTAGGAGTATAGGTTTTATTTTTGGTTGCCTGTGATAGCACACCAACCATAAGGATGTAAGGGACACTTCCTAATAATTTACTAGTCTTTAAACATCTCTACAATCCTCCATAATATATTACTTCTCCTTACCATTATGTCTTTGAGGCTAATAGAAGCATTACCACCTATAAGGATATCATCTAATGAGAATATGCATACTAGTGGTTCACCAAGATTTTCATCAAATCCTAATAGGTTAATACCAATACAACCATTGTTTATTTATGTGTCAAATTCATATTTTCTTCAAGATTTAAATGCTTGTGGACACAAGGAAGAAGTCACCACCTAGTTTTTGCAATGGACTAGGAACCATATATATATATATATATATATATATTGTCCTTTTTGATGAAGGAACTTTGATCTTACTACCAAAGTATGAGTTTGGAGTTTAGATACGTTCATGAGAAGGTGTTAGGCATCCAAGATCGCCCCACCCTAAGGTTGTTCTCCCATCATTGTGTCTTATGTCTTGACCTTATTAAAAAAAAAAAAAAAAATCAGCATTTGTATTATAACTCACACACACGCTAGCATGCATCTAACATACAACATGACATCATTCATCCCAAAACACATATCTATCCATAAAGCAATAAATAGCCAAACCACACACTTATACAAACCCTAACATTCATCTACATGTGAAAACCTTATCATACATCTAACGCAAGACGTCAACTTAGTCATAGCAATCACAAGATCATGTAAACATCCATACTCAAAACCAAACACCATACAAGCATATTCATCACAAAAGATGCATGTTCAATGCATGACCTCCCTTTACTTACCTTGCAGTAACTCAGCACCTATGGCATTAATGCATGGACATGTGAATGAATAGTACGGTATTAAGATCAAGAAACAAGAAAAAAAAACCCTAATCTAGCATATGAGAGATACCAACAAATAAATCATGTGAACCGAGAGACTCAAATACGTATATACATATGAAAATGGTTTAAACAGAGGTAAGACATGTGAAGTAAGCAAACCAAACAATATAAGAGATTTGAATTAGGGTTTCTAGGCAAGTGCCTACATACCCAACTAGAGACCTGCGCACGTAGGGTTTAATCTGTGTACACATGCTTATGGCATGCGTGCGAGGGACTTGTTCAAAACCCTAACCCAAAAACACAAAACAGAAAAACAGAGCACAGAAGAAAACCTTAATTCTAACAACCTAGCATCAAACAAGCATAAAACTAAACAAAGCAAACATGTTATAACAAAAACAAAGCAAGAAAAATATATTAAACAGAAAAAGAAAGACTAAAAAGAGAGAAGAAAGGTTGAAACTTAATACCTCAAAAAGGAGTTCCCAAGCTTTGATTTTGAACGTTCCCCTCAGCCAAATTTATCACAAGTCATTAAACAAACGATTAACAACATTAAATTAAAAGGATTGGGGCCGAAAAAGGTCTCAATCAATTAAAATTAACTTGACAGTGTTTTGTAAAAAACTCTCTTTTGATTCACTATTAAAACTTCCTTTTAAATTTTTAATACCCAACAAAAAAATAAAATAAAATAAAATAAAACTATAACATCTCCAATATTCATAACCCTAATTATCTAATTTACTTATAAATAACCTTTTCGTGATTCATTTATAAATTGCCATTATCATTCTTCATGTCATTGCTCTCAATAATCCACAGGCCCCACTTAATGATTATAACTATACAAAATACATATTATATTGAAACCAACACTTCAAAATATTGTTTTTCCACACAATTAAAGTCTTGAACAATTACTCATTCAAAATAGTCTTTGATCAATTTTTCTCAGTGAAAATAACAACTATAAAAATGAATGACTATATAGACATTCCTAGCTTTGAAAGAGTATAGAGGTTGAAAAAAAAATCACTGATTGGAATGCTATTATAATGTGGGTTGTAAGAGACAATAATAAAGGCTAACATGGTTAATAATAAGAGACAAACTATTTGGTACAGTAATTGAACACATTAACAAGTGACACAAGAAACTTTAAAGAGTTTGGGTTTAAGGATCCACATCGACTTATTTGGAGAAAGAAAGTTGTCATTAGGCATGGTTGTTGATGAATAGAAACTGATAAAACTATAGCTTAACAATGGCGGAAAAGGAAAACAATGAGAGAGAGAGAGAGAGAGATTAGTGAGAGAATGAAAAGATCAGCAACACTAACTGATTATTGTGTACATCAATACATATATATATATATATATATATATAGTATATACAGAATCTAAGATGGCTTAAGCTAACTTCCTAACTATAATTCCGTAAAGTTTGGGTGCAGTTATTCCCCAATTACACACGTGATCAACATGTCATTAACTGAACAATATCTAGCTTCTAGAATAATCTCATAACCATAACTGCCAGTCACTGTGAGGAGAACTCTTGAGTATCTGATTCTCGTGGAAGGAGGTAAGACCAGAGACCAGGGCTTAAAACGACATCGTGCAGTGCCAGATAATCAACAGCTATACTTTCTGTCCAAAACGTCATCGTCTAGTTTAATGAGAAACGATGCCGTTTTGGTGTTGAAACAAAATGTATCCATTGATTTGAAAAAATAGCCGTTGGGCAGTTCTTCTATTCTTCTATCAGTTGATTCGATGCCAATCATCATGCCACCAAAAATACTAGGCAACGTATTGAAAGAGAAATAATAATAATAATAAAATTTTTAATGTTATATTGTTAACATTAACAATAACAAATCAATAATTATAACAACACTAATTATTTAAAAAAATATAAATTTTATTAATGTTTATGATTCAAAAATTTTCATAACCCTGCCTCTAAAAAAAAAAAAAAAAAATTCATAACCCCATATATATGATTTATTAAAAATTGATGACTATGTAAATAATACAATCCGGGTTTTTTATTTTCTTTTTCAATTTGACATTGTCGTTGTGCTTTTAATTTCCTTAAGATGGAATGCCAACCATATTTGAGGGAGATCATAAACCAATCACAAGCAAAATCCACATTAATTACAATGGTCTTGATGGTTTTGGATATTGTATGACATTTTTTTAGCACACACAACGTACATTCCACGTGTGCCTAGTATTAATCATCACAATGATGAAAATTGCCTTAATCCTCCTCTACTTGTTTTGTATTATATAGGCATAGGCACCAAGAAAAAATCACACGAAAACCAAAACTACTTGACACACAAATCTCTCTCTCTCTCTCTCTCTCTCTCTCTCTCTCTCTCATATTTACATTTCTTGAACCTAGCAAAAAGCTTGAAATAAAAGCTCTTGGGGACTTACATGGGGTAACAATAGATTTAGGGTTAAATATGTTATAAACTTCTATTCTATGATAATGGATATATATGTTTCCTTTGTAATGGTGAATAAATCCAGAGAGATTTTTCCTTCTAGGCTTTTCTCTTTATCTTTATATCATGTGTCTAATTTTATTTCTGCTGTTTATTATTTACAATACGGTATATGATTGTTTGATTGAGGTTCAAATTATTTGAGCATAATTGGTTAATTAAATACACTTAGTTTTTAAGGATCTAAATCTTCCAAAAAATTTTGTTTATATTTGTGAGGCTCCAAAAATATAAAAATACTAAAGAAGAGACTGGCTAAAAGCAGGAGCCTTGTAAATCATCAAGTAGTGTCCTTGTTTATGGATGTTATTCCTTGTGACTTTCTTCAATTGATATCTAGTTGTTGAAACTGCATGAGGGATATTGTGCAGGTTTTGTGTGTATAAAATTGGAGATAGTAGCTCAAAATCAAAGAAGGGATAGTTTGTTTTTGTAAGATGGTGCAATATTGGGCTAGACAACCAATACATCTCTCTCTATCACCTTTAAAGGATAGAGATGGCATTTTGGTTACAAGGCCAATGCTTATAGCATAAGTTTCTCATTGATGACATCATAATGGTTCAATAAATGGTGCGAGGAAAAGTTCACCTTTTGGCAAATGTTTGATGCCCTTTAGGGCCAATCCCTTCCAAAAGCTGTCTCCCAAACAATCATCAAGTACATTTCGTGACATCACAAGCTCAGCAACAAGATCCCTCAGGTGGGGCAGTTATGAATCCTTCACATTTCAGTAGAGATATTCCACTAACGGCCCAAGTCTCAGTCTAACTGATAATCTCATCTCCAATCTTGCCATTCTAGGCAACATCATGTATAGACTTTCCTTTAAACGGGACCATCAGAAAGCATTAACTATGTACAATTAGCACACTAGCACCAGTAGGTTACAGGATTACAGTAAAGCACATGGATATGCCCAATTTAAGTTTCTTTTCCTCCAGCGGATTTATTCTAATAAAAAAATACTTAATTCACTGACCATATACATTCTTTCAGTTGTACTAGTTCATGAATGATTCTAACAACAATGCCACAACATATATAACTTGATATAGTAGTGAAAGAATCTAACAAATCAGCAAAACAGACCTGTAAAAGAAGGATGACAAGTAACAGAAGAATAGTAAGACAATTAGTATTAGTAATCAGTGGTGTTCCAAATTAGAGGCATCTAGCAGCTGGTCTCCAACCCAAGAGATGACATTGTTCCTGCAACCAGATTCTGTATTTTAGAATAAAAAACCACACTATTCAGGTATACCAAGTTGCATCGGACTGAATTAAAAACTTACAAATGAATCATAATAATTATTCCTCCCACTGTGACAATAGGTGCTTCCATATGACACTGAAGAATAAAGTTTTCAGTCAGCAAAAACCAATGGCCTAATTAGTACTTAAATCCCATATTTTAAATTGAAATGTAGCAGCGTCAACTTAATACATTGATTCTGCATTTTAGATTGAAATGCAGCAGCTTCATTTTGTATATTAGCCTACTTCAGTATCCTGTTTCATGTTGAACTGGATAGACCTTAACAAACTTATATGAACAGTAATGTATTGTACATTCTTGTTTTCCTTCAGATTATGAAGTTTCCACTCCTTTCATACAAGAGTGCTGTCAGAATATTAAATGTATCAAGTACTATATTTTAAACCAGTATTAGGCTTACTATTTGCAGGCATGAGTCTTTTCCATTTTACATAATTGTCTACATAATGAGATTTTTGTTTGCAAGTGAAAGTAGGACTTTGGTACTGGGAGCCTTTCTTTTTTCCCTACATAGTTCATGGGCTTTTTCTGGTTAAATGCCTTGAAATACTGGTTACAATTATGCAATGTCATTTTGTGCATCTTTGATCTTTCACTGTTGTTGAGTCCCATTAATGAAACTTAAAAAGCTCCATTTCCCTACCGTTTGACCATGTCTTAATACAAAAAACTAATATAAAAGTTATACAATTACATCTAGTCTCTATTTTATATGGCCTTTGGGTAGTTACAAATGCAGCCTAAGATCTTAAATCAACTGAAGCAGAGTATAAAGGAAGAACCAGAGAAACAAGTTAATATACATAAAACATCACCCCCCCCCCCCACCCCTTTTTTGGGTATCATGCTTCTCGACTTAATTGAATTAGTAACCCAAAAAAGAAAATGCTCAATGCAGATAGCAGACACTCGTATTAACTCCAAACAGATTATAACAAGTGAACATCTGAACATCTAACAAAGCGTGATGCAAATCACTTTGATTAAAATATTATATGGTTATAAATTGGAAATAACATTGATTTTGACGCTCAAACTGTTATGATCATGAAATGGAAACTTTAAACCATTAATAACTAGAAATAAAATGAATGAAGTGGTGATCTGAGTATAAGCAAAATTAAAGAGATTTGAGAAAAGAATATGCAATATGAAATGAAGATTCCAAGGTCAAAGAATATAATAATGGAAAAATGAGTTGAGGTGCACCTCTAGGACCATTAACCTCAGCGGCAGCAGCAGTAAAAATTAGAAACCATCTGCATCATTCTCCTGTCTACCATACCGTGAAACCATGCATTGTCTAAGATACTGAAGCTTCTTCAGAATTTCCACCACTTCTTGCCTTTTTCCTTTTGTGATATAGGCACATCTAGATGTGAAAGATCATCTAGAAAGAAAATTAATTTAAATTATTTATACAACTTAGTGAAATAACTATAGCTGCATTGTCCTGTTACTGGAAACTTGTTATTATCAAGAGGCAGCAGTTCAATGTACATTTAGATTAAATATATAGCCTATGCTCCCCCTTCTTTAACTCATTACTCCATCCCTTTTAATAGATTTCTGGAAGTATTTCTGGTATTAGTATCAACTCAAGCTAGGGACTACTACTGCATCAGCCACCTTCATTTAGCAGCCCATATTTTGATGTGTGTTTCCAAGAAGTGCTTTCACCTTTTATTTGCAATGGTCATTTTGAAGTGGGATTAATTGGCAAGAGAGAGTATTTTGTTCTTGGAATCTAGCTTTCCTTCTACTTGATTCTTCTTATGGAGGCTAGGAGCATACTTTAAGTCCACTAACAGAATGGATCCTAAGGTGGGTTATCTAACCATAAAGCTCAGCATATGTTGAGATATGAAGTTTATAATTCTAGAGATGTTTACCTGCTTCTGGATTAATTGAATTGTAATGGGTCTCCGCCCAAAAGCTTAACATAAGAACTGCAAAATCCACAATTCATTAATTTCATATTTACAGCTTACCAAATATAAAATTAAGGCATGGCGCAAAAAGTAAGGGGCATGAAGTTGCAACTTTCTATAAGAATGAATTAGGAGAAGTCATGTGAGTGAAAAATAAAAAAGTGGGTCCTAATAAAAAGTCTCAACATATCTAGCAATGAGAACTATTGGACCTTGATATAAATTTGTAATTCACATCAAGTTTCATAGGGATATAATGAGTAATTGTAAAAAATATACCTCTTTTGGACTTTTGAATGTGGGGAAGAATCTCAATGTAACAAGTATCCTTAAAGGAAGTAATCAAAAATATCTTGACACCAAACTACAAGCACAAGGTAAACATGCATCAGTTATCAGAAGAAGAAGAAGAAGAACTAGTATAGTGGCAATCAAATTAACAAAAAAAAAAATGGTAAATCACACATGTACATCAGTACATTATAAGTTGCATGAACCCATACAGAAAAAGGAAATTTCCATAAAAATCTCAAGAAAGTGATGATGAAAAATATTAAGGCACTTAGTGTTTTCCTAGTCAATAATAGACCAATTTATTTACAATTAGATAAAGGTAAATTTTGAGTTTAGAAATAAATTGCTCTCATAAAATTTTTTCCACCAATAAAATTCTGAATTTTGCAATTTGAACTTCCGCATCTAAATTTTAATGTCAAAGTTGTTAGCAATTTGTCATATTATATTTTCTCAAAATAGCTAAAATGAAATTAAGGAAGCACGGTTAATTAGGACCCTCTGAGCAGAAACTAATAAATGTGACCTCATACAATTTTTTTTTTTGGCTATGAAGTAATAGAGGGTTCAATGACCAAATGTGTTCAAAATTTTCTAAGGACAGGACAGCTGAAAGGATATGGAGAATATAGAAAGGTTTGGGAAGCTCCTCTTACCCGATCTCATGGCACTGCAATGTGACATGATCACCCCATTCACCTTCCCTAATTTAATTTATGTCAAAGAGTGTAAGTATGAAATAGTTCTAAGTAAATATTAATGAATGCTATAACTTTGAAAAGAGAGAATGCCAAAATACTTGCTCATTTTCTCCAAGTAGTCATTATAAGACATAGGAACATAATTCTGGTAAAGTTCCAGTTGAGACTTGAGTCGTTGACATCACCACAGGAAAAAAAAAAAATCAAACCTTGACTTGCGTCTGGACATTAAGACTCAAATTCCTTTATAAGAGAGTAACTTTATTGGAATAGCATCTAACCTGTTCAATAACCTGTTCTCTTACAAATGTATGGAGGTCGGGATCACCATACAGCTGATCTGCTAAAGCACGAAACTGGAAGAGTACAAAAGTAATGGCATATCTTCTGATTTAGTAATATTGAGGACACATCATCATTACTACTAAGGTTTTGCAACAGAAAGAAAGAAACACATGTAAATAAAAGTTATACATAAGGCTGAACTAAAACTACTTAGAAACCATGACAAAAGATTGCTAGAAAAAATTTGGAAGCAAAGAAGAATTTATGCCCATGTTGATGATCAACTGAAATATTATGTTGGCATATAATAAACTTTACTATTAAGTTGTAGAGCTGACATTTTAAAGGTAACGGGAAAAAAATTTTATAGTCAAAATGTTTGGAACAGTCAAGATTAAGTTATGTTACGGTTATTGTGCAGTAATTTATGAAAATCCATCTTGAACTTAAGGTAAGGATTGACCTGACAGTTGCCATCTCCCTTGACCTCATTCTCAACCAGATTGTACAACTTCAGTCTGAAAGATAAAACAATTCTAACATCAGATATACAATATTTTAATATCAGTTACACTGATAGAAGGTACACAAAAAGAAATATAAACATCTTACAAGTTTTATAACCTTAAATGTGAGGAAATAACTGTAGGTTTTCGGGAAATGATGATCTTGGTTTTAGTTAAGATACTAAAACTTTCTTACCATATTGTATTTAATTGTGAATGGATAATTCTTTATTCAACTATCTATACAGCACTGAAAGGTAAAGTTACATAGTGAGTCATTTTTTTTCCCCAAAAATGTACTTGATGTGTAATCTTGTATATGTTTTTATTAATTGCTCTAACATTCAGTATACATATAATTTTAATGTAGCAACATCAGGGAGGAATTAGCACTGAACCTTTCTAGCAGGAGTTGATGATCGGATTTCACATCATTAGCTGAGGGTACTTTTGCATTTGTTTTAGGAACGAACTGCCAAAAAATAAAAAGAGAACGAGGCTAACCCACAAAATGCCTTTATAACTTACCAGTAAGAAAAAGATGAAAGAAAGGAAATATTACAACTTATTTTAGACCAGAATACAGGATCAAAACACTAATTCAGATAACAAATAAAATCGTTGTATGTTCAACTACTAGTTCTAGTTGCTTCAAATTTTTTTTTTTTTTGATGAACAGTTGCTTCAATTAAATAACACACACAAATATATATATATATATATATATATATATGTATGTATGTATGTATAGAGAGAGAGACAGAGATAGAGAGAGTAGAATATGATGGAAAATTTTAAAATTCTAATTTAATTAAATGTCCATAATTGTTTTTTGGATAATTTATGTCATTTATCTTGTCTTATTGTTAAATCACTTTCAATTGAAAAAATAAGTTATTTTTGGAAGTACAAATAAGTGAAAATGAAAGACTAAGGAGTTCTATTCAAATTGTGTATAGAGAAGATTAAACTTTTATTTTCTGTTGGCAATAAAAGACTGTACAAAAGCAATACTTACACCAACAGTATTAATCTGCTTGTTCATTCTTCTGTTCAAATAATCATCCGTAGCAAAAATGTCCCTTATTTCGAATGATCTTAACAACTCCTCGGCACCACTTAGTAATTTTTCTAATGGAGTAGAACACAGACAGGGGATTTCGATTTCGGTTACTCTTCTTCTTGGATCATATGATGTTTTCAGACAACTAAAATGACCTACACACATCACAAAAAATTTTCCTAGCATTGTATGTAAGCAAAAGAAATATGTAAATCACAGCCCAAGGTGCTAACCCAAATTGCAAGTACAAAGGCTAGGGTATCTTCTTGGTGCACCAACACAACTATGTGCCAAAATATTTGAAGTTTGAAATGCTCTTGCCTAGCACCAAAGTGCTCTTCATCTTGAAGAGCATGTGCTATAGACTGGTCATTCTCCATCTCAGTATGGATATCTTGAACTTGTGTGACAAATTGTATTGTCCACCCCATTGTACTTGCCAATCTTTATAAAAAGACATCCAAAGGGCAAGAAAAAGTTGACAAAAAATAAACCCATGTGGTATGTACCAAGAAAGGAAAAAAATAATAATAATAATCAAACTTCAAATTCTTGGTATATAGTTAAAAGAAATCAAAGCTAACCTTGTTAACAAATGGAGGGATTTAATCTCTGTTTGCAGAACCGTGATGACAAAAAGGATTATTGGAGGGATTACTTTGTAAGTAGTGATAAAGTTATATATTTTCTTAAAAATCTATTCCTATATATATATTGCTCGCTTGCATGCCTTTATCCATGAAAAATACGCTTAAATTGAAATTTATTAACCACATTTATAACCATAACAAAAGTAAGGTCCAGGCGTGCGCGAGATCTGCAGTCATGATTCTCATTCAGATACACTTCAATCCCTCGTGCACAATCATTGTCAATATGATTCTCATTTATTGGAATGCCAAATTCTAAAATTTAATTATTTTCTCAAAAGAATTTTTTTTTTTTTTTTTTTGAAATTGAAATCACATATGGAATTAATGGCAAGAGTGGGACCGAGTTTGATCATTAGGGGCCCATGTCCTTTCTCCTCTCTGGACTAGAAAAAAATCTATGCATGAAGGAAGTAGAATGGATTAGAGGTATTTCACCATGCCTAACAAGGTGGTTCTAATATTGATGAAATAGAGTTGAAAGAGAAAGGAGAGAGATGGCCATGGGAATGCAAAGTGAGAGAGAGAAGTTTTTAAAATATATATATATATATATATATATAAAATTAAATTATGTATAAAACTATTAAACTACATTTTTTAAGTCAGATGTGAGATTTATTATTTTATTTGACTTTTAAATATGATGTCTTACATATAAATAAAGACGAGGGAAAGGATTTAATAGGAGAAGAAACCTAATTATGTCTTGACTTAATGATAAAAGGCAATCATCATAAATGATTATTTGTATTATTTTTAACATCACCAGATGTTGCATTAAAAAAAAAAATCACTCAAATGTTAAAACCTCACATAACAAATATATTTTCATTCTTTTTCTGAATCAGCAAATACAATTTCAAATATACTACTTTCAAAATTGTGAACCAAAATCCCAATGGTTTTTAATTTTTGTACGAAAATTAGATAGCCTTTTCTTTTTCTTTTGAAGTTTAATAACAAGTTTAAAATTGATTTCCGTTGATAAAACCAAAAAGAAACTTGTGCCTATTTAGAAAATATCAAATTTAATAAAAATCTTTTGTTCATTGAATGGTAAAGAAGCAAAAAGGCAAAGTTTCTGATGATGAAACCGAGAGCATCTTGGGTCGGCCTTGTGTCCGACTCTTCCTCATAGAGAGCGAATCCGTCCAAATCTTGAAGTGTAGTGCTCCAAATGTTGTTGGGGTTGTAAATCGTGGAGGTCTCTTTGGCGAGCTCTTGGTTCTCTTACATTAGTCCACAACAACTACCATGACAGCCAAAGTGCTAAACTGCTAATACCACATTGAGACCAAAGATTTTTTTTTTTTTTTTTTTGGAAAGTAAGAAGTGAACACAAGTGACAAGTACACATTTACATGAGATAGAAATGCTCACCACTCTCAGGAATCCAACTAAGAGATACAAACGAAAAAGCTCACTATCTATCAAAATCCATTGTAGACTAAGAGTATAACAAGAAGAATCCTTCTTTTTCTTCACAGAAGGTAAAGGATGGATATTAGAAAAGGGAAAAGTTATCGGAGGTACCAAAGTTATTGGTTTAAAAATTACTTCAAGAATTTTTTTTTTTTTTTTTAAGATAAAAAGAAAAAGTAAAACTTTTTAAAAATAGTTCATTAACAAATGACCTAAGAGTATCCATTAAATAGATTCATTAGAAAATACAATTGAAAAACCAAATAGACACAGCTAAGAGCAATAGAATTCAAAATTCGCCCTTCCCAAGTACATTAATTCAACCCAAACAATCTGTAAAAAAGAAAGTTATAACTCCTACAAAGCTCCAATTACATAATGCTTGATGCATGGGAGACTAGAGTCTTCTTGGCTAACTATGATTCAGAATAATTCTAGAATTAACTTCCAAAATGCCCAAAAATACTGCTATAACTTGTTTGAACGTTGAGTGGTACTATATGACGGGAATGACGATTCTACATCCCGCTGACGAAGATAACATTAGTGACGGGGGAATCATCCATGACGAGGTCATCAGAACCAACGAAGAAAGCCATCATCACCGGCGAAGGCGGGAGTTATTCAATGCAGTCAATCAATGACTTGAGCAGTTACTAAATCAACCAAGCAGACCGTTGGGAGCCTCTTAAAAGTCTCATTCTTGGACCAGGGCGTTACTTGAGAGAGCATTAATAGCCTCAACGGCTAGCCCTTAAGGCCTCAGGTATAAAACTATCATACAACCAACAGAAGAGGATATATGTAAAAATATTCTCAAATTATCTTTTACTTCTTTTCTGTGTTTAACTATTATCCTAACTTTGGCATCGGAGACTTTGTGGCAGGCACCACACCGGTGTCCCTCATCGAGCAAACCTTCACATTCCACAAAAGATTCCATCTGCTCACTCACTGACGGATTTGTGTTCCATCAGTTTGGCGCCGTCTGTGGGGACGAGTTTTCAAATTCATATTTGAAGACGTAGTTTCCATCAATTCTCCATATCCAGATAGAATCCAACCCAGATTCAGCAACCTTGGCCCAGCAAGTTCAAGCCCTTGCAGCCACCATCGAGGAACTCACCAGACAGAACCAGGAAATGAAGCTGCGGCTCCAGCAGTCCAGCAAGCTCAACAGGAAGAAAACTTATCCAAGGGTAACACGGAGGGAGAGGGGGATAGCCAACGGAGGGAAACCCCCCGGAGACCAACAACTCCGGACGAACGTAACTCGAGATCTTCTTCGGGAAATGAGGAAAGAGATGGACGAACTAAGGAGCGCTATCAAAGAAAAGACAGACCGGAGTGTGGACAAAATGATAAGGGCTACAGATTTGCCCTTCACTGCAGCGGTACTTAATTGCCCCGTGCCGTCAAAGTTTCGCCTACCTCAATTAGAACCATTCGACGGATGAAGGACCCTCAGGATCATCTTAATACCTTTAAGACGACTCCGGGTCTTCAGCAACCACCTGACGAAATATTGTGTCGTTCCTTCCCTACGACTCTCAAAGGAGCTGCAAGAGAGTGGTTTACTAAGTTGCCAAACTCGTCCATAGACAACTTCGATTAGCTGAGTAGTGCTTTCTTACGCAACTTCATAGGGGGACAACGCCCAAGGAGACCGATGAGATTACTTACTCACCATAAGACAGGGAGAGAAGGAGACCCCGAGGTCATATGTCAAGCGATTCACCCGAGAAACTCGGAAGTGGACGAAGGCGATGACAAGGTGCGGTGACGACCTTTAAAGCAGGGGTGAGATCCAGAGACCTTGTGGCCTCTCTTGCCAAAAACCCCCCGAAGACAATGGCTGAGATGCTCCTGAAAGCACAAAAGTACATGAACGCAGAAGATGCGCTAGCCGCCATAAAAGGTACCGAGAGGCTAGGAGAAAAGTCCAAAGGGGAAGACGACCGCAGAGGGCAAAAAAGAGATCGACCAGAACGTCGGAACAATGACGGGAATAGAAGGAGAGACGACAAAAATCCTCGTCAGGTAAAATTTACTCCTTTGGTTATGCCTGTTGACAAGATTTTCACGCAGATCAAGGACGAGCATTATCTCAAATGGCCCAGGCCTCTACACTCGTCCCCCAACGTACGTGACAAGAACAAGTATTGCCGGTTCCATAGAGACTACGGCCACAACACAGAAGATTGCGAGAGAGACTGAAGGAACAAATAGAGGAATTAATACGGAAAGGAAAGTTGCAAAAGTATGTAAAGAAAGGAGAATATAGCAAGTTCAAAGACGACAACAGGACCCAACATGAATCCTTCACTCGGGATGACGACCATACGTCCCAACCTCCACGCAAAGTGATCGGGGAGATAAACACGATCACGGGAGGACCATCCTCGGGAGGGTCATTTAGATCACTTAGAAAAGCATACCACAGACAGGTGAACAGCGTCCACACCATGCCTCCGTCCAAGTACCGACGAACATACCAAGACATGTCCTTTAATGAAGGAGACGCTAGGGGAGTGAAGCGACCTCACAACGATCCCCTGGTCATAGTGCTGAATATAGAAGGGTTCAATACCAGAAGGATCCTTGTTGATAACGGGAAGCTCAGCGGATATCATCTACCTCCCAGCCTTCCAGCAGTTGAAGTTAGATCCAAAAAGGCTCCGTCCTTTCAACTCTCCGCTTGTCGGTTTCAGTGGAGACAGGGTCTACCCAGGGGTATAGTGACTCGACGACGGTGACAAGAGGGACCTATCCATTACGGTGACCAAACAAGTAGACTTCCTGGTTGTAGATTGCCCGTCGTCCTACAATGTCATCATTGGGAGGCCTACCCTAAACAAGTGGAAGGCGGCAACGTCAACCTACTGTTTGAAGGTGAAATTCCCAACAGACGATGGTGTGGGTGAAGTGAAGGGTGATCAAGTCCTGGCAAGGGAGTGCTACCAGGCCGTCTTGGCAAGAAAGGAGAACCACACGTGGACGATAGAAGAAAAAGAGGAAGACGGGATGGAGATCCTGGAAGCAGTGGAATTGGTAGAAGGAAATGCGGACAGGACAACCAGGATAGGGACGACGCTAAGCCCCGAGATGAGAGCGAGACTCATAAAGTTCCTTAAAGGGAATCTAGATGTCTTTGCATGGAGTCACGAGGACATGCCAGGCATATCTCCAGAAATCATCCAGCATAGGCTGAATGTGGACCCCAACAGAAGCCCCCGTTCAGCAACGACGAAGAACTTTCGCTCGAACGAGATCAGCAAGAGCAGAGGAAGTAACCAAACTCTTGACGGCTGGATTCATCCGGGAGGTATACTACCAGAATGGCTCGCCAACGTCGTCCTGGTAAAGAAACCAAATGGAAAGTGGAGAATGTGTGTAGACTTCACCGACCTGAATAAAGCATGCCCAAAGGATGACTTTCCCCTACCAAGGATAGACCAGCTCGTGGACTCTACCGCCGGACACAAGCTGTTGACGTTCATGGATGCCTTCTCAGGATACAACCAGATAAAGATGGCTCAAGAAGACCCAGAGAAAACCGCCTTCATCACAAGCCAAGGACTCTCTTGTTACAAGGTGATGCTTTTTGGGTTGAAAAATGCTGGAGCTACATATCAGAGGATGGTAAACAAAATGTTCAACCAACAAATTGGCAGAAACATGGAGGTATACGTAGACGATATGCTCGTCAAGAGTAAGGAAGAGCTCGCTCATCCGGACGACCTGGAGGAGACTTTTGCAACCCCGAGAAAACACCGGATGAAGTTGAATCCAAGCAAATGTGTTTTTGGGGTAGCCTCGGGAAAGTTCTTGGGATTCATGGTGTCCCAGAGAGGAATAGAAGCCAATCCAGAAAAAGTACAAGCTATCATCGACATGGCCTCACCCAAGACCGTCAAGGATGTACAAAAACTTACGGGAAGGATAGCAGCTCTAAATAGGTTCGTCTCTAGGGCCACAGACAAATGCCTGCCCTTTTTCAAAACCCTCAAGAGGCTTTTGCTTGGACCGACGAATGCGAAGCAGCGTTCCAAGAGTTGAAGCGATATCTAAGCGATCCACCTCTCCCGAGCCCGTCCAAAGGAGGGGAGAACCTATACTTGTACCTGGCGGTGTCGGCCTCGGCAGCAAGCGCAGCCTTGATTAGAGAAGAAGGCAAGAAGCAACTCCCGGTGTACTATGTCAGTCAAGCCTTTCAAGGAGCTGAATTCAGGTACCCAAGGATCGAAAAGATTGCGTTTGCACTTATAGTAGCCTCGCGCAAGCTCAGGCCGTATTTCCAGTCAAATCCTATCCTTGTGATGACGGATCAGCCAATTAAGAAATCAATGAACAAACCGGAAGCAGCAGGGAGAATGGTCCAATGGGCAATCGAACTCAGCCAATTTGACATCGAGTACCATCCAAGAGCAGCTATCAAGGCACAAGCTCGTCGACTTCATCGCTGAATTCACTCTTCCGCACGAAGAATGAACTACAGGCGAAGATGATAAATGGACAATACAGACAGATGGTTCGTCAACCCAAAAGAGGGGGGGAGTAGGGGTCGTCATAACCACCCCCGACGGAGAAGTGATGAAATATGGAGTTCCCGACCACCAATAACGAAGCCGAATATGAAGGAATATTGACGGGCTTGAGGCTTGGAAAAGCTCTTGGTGCCAAAAACTTGCTGATCCGAGTGATTCAAAGTCGGTAATCGGACGGATCAGTGGAGAGTACGAGGCAAAGGAAGAAAGGATGCAGAAATACCTTAAACTGACGAGGCAACTAACTCAGGAGTTCGACACGGTGGATTTCGTTCGAGATACCAAGAAACTAGAATATTGGAGCCGACGAGGTATCGAAACTAGCGTCGTCGAAGGGGGAGGGACGAGCACAGATGTGGCAATAGAGATTCAGAAATACCCAAGTATTGAAGAGGTGGCGGTGCTCACCACCCAGAGCACAGACACCTGGATGACGCCCTTAATATCCTTCCTCCGAGACGGGCACTTACCTCGAGAATCACCGACAAAGCCAGAAAGGTCAAAAAGAGAGCGGCCAGGTTCACGATCCTAAATGATGTCTTGTACAAGAGAGGCTTCTCTATGCCTTACCTAAAGTGCGTCGACGAGGATGAGGCCAAATACATCCTAGAAGAAGTACACGGAGGAGTCTGTGGCGACCATGCCGGCTCCAGATCCCTAGTCAACAAGGTGATAAGAGTAGGGTACTTTTGGCCAACCATGCGGGGGGATGCTGCTGACATCGTCAGAAGATGCGACAGATGCCAGCTGTACGGGAATGTACAACGGCTTCCAGCGGAGAAGATGACGACCATATCTTCCCCATTGCCATTCGCACAATGGGGAATCGACATCGTCGGTCCTCCGCCCCAAGGTAAAGGTCAGGTAAAATTCCTTCTAGTTGCTATTGACTATTTCACAAAATGGGTTGAAGCAGAGGCCCTAGCAACCATCACCGAGGCTCGGATCCGGAGCTTCGTGTGGAAAAACATAATCTGCAGGTTCGGGATTCCTTTGACGATCATATCTGATAATGGGAAGCGATTCGACAGCCAAGGCTTGAAACTTCTGCTCGGACCTCGGGATCAAGAATCAGTTCTCATCCCCGGGACACCCCCAGGCAAACGGACAGACGGAAAGTAACGGGGACGATGCTCAAGATAATCAAAACCAAGCTGGACGAAGCAAAAGGTGCCTGGCCGGAAGAACTACCTAGTGTCCTGTGGGCATACAGGACTACAAATTTAACCCCGACAGGAGAGACACCCTTCAGGCTTACCTATGGCACAGAGGCAGTGATCCCAGTAGAAGTTGGAGTAACAAGCATCAAGCGAGGAACTTTCAGAGATGGACTCAATGACGAGGAATTGCGGTTCAACCTCGATTGCTTGGATGAAGTAAGAGACAATGCGTCCAGTAGAATGACGAAGTATCAAAAGAAAATGGCCGAGTACTACAACAAGAGGGTCAAACTCAGGCGTCTGGCCATAGGGGACCTCGTCCTTCGCAAAGTCACTATAGCAACTAAAGACCCTACTCAAGGGAAGTTGGGCCCTACATGGGAAGGGCCATATCGCGTCGTTCACTACTCTAGGCAAGGAAGTTACCATCTGGAAACTATGGACGGGCAAAAGCTCCCTCGTCCTTGGAACATTGAGCATTTAAAGAAATACCATGAGTAAATGTAATACACGAATGCATTCGTTATTGAAGTTAATAAAAATATTATTCCTTTGATGTTTTTGCGCAGGTAGTACAGGTCGACCATGAGGCTTATAAATCACTAAGTAACAAGATTCCGCCTTGACGGATGTAAGTTCTTGACGAACATCATAGGATGGTAAAAAGACTAAGTAACAAGATTCCGCCTTGACGGATGTAAGTTCTTGACGGCCATAATAGTATTAAAAGACTAAGTAACAAGATTCCGCCTTGATGGATGTAAATTTATCGACGACCATAATAGTATGGTAAAAAAAAAACTAAGTAACAAGATTCCGCCTTGACGGATGTAAGTTACCGACGACCATAATAGTATGGTTAAAAGACTAAGCAACAAGATTCCGCCTTGACGGATGTAAGTTCTTGACGACCATAATAGTATGGTTAAAAAAAAAAACTAAGTAACAAGATTCCGCCTTGTCGGATGTAAGTTACAAGCGACCATAATAGTATGGTTAAAAGACTAAGTAACAAGATTCCGCCTTGACGGATGTAAGTTCTCGACGACCATAATAGTAGGGTTAAAAGACCAAGTGACAAGAGTCCGCCTGGACGGACATAAGTCGCCCAGGCAAAGACTCCCTAAAGTCACAAATGGTAGAAGTCAGTTGACGGAGAAAAGAGTGCAGTGCATTAAATCAACAACTAAGTAACAAAGCACAAAAATTGTGGACGGATGTAAATCAGCCAGAACATCTAGAAGAAAAGTAAGTACGCTTCATTCCAGCCCATAACCACCGGGCCAATATCATTGTTTTCAAAATAAAGTTAACTGTTTTGAAATTAGACTTACAAAAAGAAAGGCCCAAAACAAGACGGGCACCCACCATAAAACAAAAATTTTTTTCTAAGTATTAAGAGTCAAGCATCATTTGTGCCTTCACTGGCCGCCGGACGTCACAATAGGCTCAAGAGCATCATCACCAGGGGCAGAAGATGAAGCCGCCTCCTCCAGAGCCATTTCCTTGTCAACTTCCTCCAAATCCAGGCTTTCCAGGTTGACTCCAGAAGGATGCTTGATCATGTACCTCCGGAGAAGCTCAAAACCTTTGAAATACCAATTGAAGAGCACGGTATTGTACTCGTCGCTGGTCCTGGAAAGCCTCCACGGATCGAGCAGCGATGGTCACAAGCTTCTCCTTGGGCGCCAGAAGTTGCTCGTCCTTCTCGTGAGTCAACCCGCGCTCAACTCTGAGGTCGTCCTCCAGCACCTTGACCTTCTCCTTCAATGTCGTTGCTTCGTCCATAGAAGTGATCAGGTTCGTCCTCGGTCGAGTTCTCCTTCTCCAAAGCCTCCATCCGGGTTGCCAGAGACGCCACCTTGGCCCCTTGAGTGAGGTACTCGGCGGTGATATGGAGACTCTCTCCCAACACCTGGAGGGAATCATGAAGTCGTCTAAAAAAAAAAAAAAAAAAAAAAATGATGATGAAGAGGGAAGAACCCCACACCTGGACGAGTTTGTGGACGTGATGAGAGGCCACATCGTTTAAGGACAAGTCAGAGCGAGCCTTCAAGTCCGCTGAAGTGACGACCTCGTGAGCTCTTTCTACGGCCAATGACTCGTCATCCCATATTGTGGATGAACGAGTATCAGTCTTCTCCTTCCCTTTGCTCGCCACACGCGGCCTTTTGGAGCCGGGAGTAGGAATCTCTTCTATGAAACGGTCGGGGAGGCAGTCCTCGTCGTTTCGGAAGCTATGGAAGGAACGATGTTGAGCGGGATGGAGGCAGGACCCTTCCCGGTGACTCGTGACGGTCTTCTTCCCCAGGTTGGACAGGGGTTCGTCCTTCTTTGACCTCATCTTTGCGTACATGTCCTTGTTGAATTTTGTCGTCATCTCTGTAAGAAGAAAGTGTGTCAAAAATTGCTTAAATATACATAAGAAGAATCAGCATTGACGAAGTTAAAACTTACTCTTTTTGCCTTCAATGCCAAGTCGACGAAGAACGAAGGGAGATGGGTCAGGACCAAGGTTGTAAAATGCAAGAGACCGGGGTCAACCAGTTCGTCCCAGCTCTCAATCGTCTCAGCGTACCCGATGGCGTTTCTATGCGTTCCTTATACCGTCTCTTCAGTCCAGGCCGTCTCTTAACTATACCAAACAAAGAAACAGAGAAGTCAGCAAGACCAGAACCTCAAAATTGGCAAAATTGAAACAACGGGGAGAAATACTGACGCACCTAAGGTCGGGGTTCCCCACCGACGGAGCAACCTCGGGATATCACCCCAATCACTGCTGGATTGAGTCTCAAGTCGTCCCCCGGACACAAAGAAAAAGCGCGACTTCCAATACCCGAATGACGAGGGAAATCCCTTGACGATCCTAGTCTCTCTCTCCCAAGGGACTAATTCATAATACCCCCACTCCTTAGACTCTTTCAAACGATACAGGTAGGTGAGCTCGCCTATCCCGATCATATCCCCGTTGGAGGCCAACCATATTTGCATACTGTTGATGACGATCCTCCATGAGTTAGGCATGAGCTGCCCAGGAGCTATACCAAAGTGATCTAAAAGTTCCATCAGGAACGGGTGGACGGGGAGCCTAAGCCCACAGGTGAAGGTTGACTCGTAAAAGCATATTTCGCCTGGAAAGAAGTGACAGGCCCTATCCTCTTCCCCGGGTAGACGAACACGAACCCTAGACGGAAATTGAAACCTATCCTTGAATCTATTCACGGTCTCGTCATCCAGACCATAAATCTCCCTAAGGGCATAAAAAGCCCTAACCTCTCGAGGGCCAGAGACGGCTGTATCTCCTTCAGCCGGGCCACCACCGGATGATAGCCCAGTCTCAAGATCACTAGACCTAACCTCGGACATTAATCCCCTCCCTCCTAAACCTTCGAACCAATTAAGCGATTGACGGAGCAAGGGCAACAATCCGCCCAAAACGACGCTCAGGCTATTGCCCTTGTACACAAAATTTTCTAAAAAAGGGTAAGTACCCAAAGACCCCCCTAGACGCGCAAAAAGGAAGGAGATCGACGGGCAAGCTATTCTAACCTCCAAACTATCAACCATGGAAATTACAGAAATCGGAGGGCAGAAAAATAAGGTACGAAAACCGAAACCCCAAAAGAAAAACAAGGACCAACAACAGAATAGAAGCAAAAGGAAATAGCGAATCAAAAAATTATGCTACAGTAAAGGAAGAAAAAGAAGAAAGAAAGAGGAAAGAAAAACGTACCTCCAATGGTGGAGCAATGAGCGCAGCGCGCAAGAAAATTTGGAGAATATAAGTCCCAAGAAAATACTTTGAAAAATTGGTCTGTCTTTGCTCTCTCAGAAGTAGAAGAAAAGTTAAAGAGGAGAAGTTTTAAATGTGGGCCAAAAACGATTGAAAAACCAGCGGGAAACCCAAGGGTCATGCCATTAATTCCACAGACCATCAAGCGCCACGTGGCCATGATTGCGTGTAGCGCCGCCACTAAGCATTAAAAGCGGAACAGAACCCCAAGAGTCACAAGAAAAACTTTTCATCTTCTGTGATCGTCATGACGGGTCACCGACGACCCCTTAACCTGGGGGCAATCGACGGGAATGATGATTCTACATCCCGCCGACGAAGATAACATTAGTGACGGGGGAATCATCCATGACGAGGTCATCAGAACCAACGAAGAAAGCCATCATCACCGCGAAGGCGGGGAGTTATTCAATGCGGTCAATCAATGACTTGAGCAGTTACTAAATCAACCAAGCAGACCGTTGGGAGCCTCTTAAAAGTCTCATTCTTGGACCAGGGGCGTTACTTCAGAGAGCATTAACAGCCTCAACGGCTAGCCCTTAAGGCCTCAGGTATAAAACTATCATACAACCAACAGAAGAGGATATATGCAAAAATACTCTGAAATTATCTTTTACTTCTTTACTGTGTTTAACTATTATCCTAACTTTGGCATCGGAGACTTTGTGGCAGGCACCACACCGGTGTCCCTCATCGAGCAAACCTTCACATTCCACAAAAGATTCCATCTGCTCACTCACCGACGGATTTGTGTTCCATCACTATACTTGAATTATCAAACACCTATATGACTATGAGTAGTCTTTTCACGTGTCCATACACACTCTTGTGTAAACAATGACCATTCCAAATTAAACTCAATTTTGTGACAATTTTCAAGAGTTGACAATGAATCAAATATGGCGTCACAATGACGAACCTTGACATACTTCCGCTTCCTCCTATCGAAATAATTTGCCGTAACAGCTTTTAAGTAATGCTGCCAACACTTCATGTGACCGTCACTGCAACAATTTGGCTCTTCATCTCTGTTAACTAGTGCCTGAAATAGGAACTGCAATACACAACAAATAAATGATAGGCAAAAACAGAAATAATATTAGTATGCAAAATATCACAGTCCAAGTGAAAAAAATTCCCAATTTTACATCAAAACCATTTGCTCCTCGTTAGGAAATTTTTACTTACCTTTATGAAATCATTGTTCTCTATATTTGAATATGTCCGCAGAACTTTTGAATGACAACTCCATAATAAGCCATCTAAAACAGCTGTATAGTCTTGCATTGTTGGAACATCATCCAGCACAAAATGCTTAACAATTGGTACTAACTCTTCTGAAGTTAAGTTATTCTGCATAAGAAAGTCAAAATGTTAAACAAAACTTTAGTAGTTCAAGAAATCAATTTTATATATGTTGCTGTATTACAAACTTGAACAACAAGGCCCATACTGTAATTCTAATGATTAATAAAGTGATAGAAACGTTACGAGGAAAAAATATTTGGTGTAGTCAAACAGTAAAAAGCGAAAGAAATAGACATGCACGTGTAGATGATATTTCTACACAATTTCAATTCACACCTACCAAATCAAACTAATCAAAAATTAATAGGGGTAAGCTTATTTCATTCTGTAATTCAAGATAAGAAACTGTTTCTGTAAATTGATCAAGGTAGAAAAGTGTACCTGTAAATAAAGTAAGAAAAAAGAATTGGTATTGAAATAATGCAATTAGACTAGGTACATAATAATGTTGTCACTACATGAACATTAAAAATAGAAAATTAAATAAATAAAATTGAATTTATGGGCTTACCGTAGTAAGCTGAAAGTGCAAGCTTAAAGTTTGGTGCTCATTAAACTTTCCAAGATATCGTTTGAGTCTTAGAAACCAGAAAGTGTCTATAAAACCTTTTGGCCAAAGTGTATGTACAATTTTTTCTAGACAAGCTGAAGAAGTGATAGAAAATGATTTTGGTATTGATTCACTATCAAATTCGAAGGAATCAAGATTTTCACAATTGATCTGGAGCAATGGCATTATTTGATCATCACATGACAAACTTTATCTCTTAAGTCCACGGCTGGAAATTTTAATTTTCTCACTCCTTAAGACTCAAGTACAAGGTCTCAAGAAAGGGGAACTTATAATTGATGTCTGGAATAGATATTTGTTTGGATTCGACAGATTTTAGTTTCAGTTTCTTTACCTTACTGCAAGCAATATTGTCCAATTTCCCAATAAACCTCTCACAGTGAAAAACTTCAAGATTTGGAGCTTCAACTCTATCCCAACTGATTCCATATAATTTAGCCTTCTTAAGCTTAGGGACATTAACAAGGTGAACAACAGAGCGCATTTTCATGCATAAGTCTAGAACAAACACCTCAAGCAAAGGGCAACAGCGTAGGATCTTCATTATTGTATGGGAATCAATTTCCACAAAGCGCAGAGTCAACTCTCGCAAACAAATAGGCTTCATATTGTAGCTAAAATAGTCGCTCTCTAATTTACAACCACTCAAAGACAATTTGACCAACGATTCAACAGAAAATGTTTTCTGTGGTAAAACATAATTTTTCACGTGAATCATGCTAAGAATGCCAAGGTCTAGCGTTTCTATATGATTTCCATTAACAAATTCTATCCAGTTATCAATGCAAGAATCGTATATAGCATCACAAAGGCTCATGTTCAAACTAAAACGTTGGATTATTTTCTTTTGCTCACGGAGTGGAAACAAAGCCTCATCAACGGACTTAATAAACTGCTCCATTTCCTCCTCAAATTCTGCCTTTTCCTCTTCCGAAACAAAACTATAATAGCTATTGCGACTTGAGAATGTGAAATCAGACCTGGGGAGTGAGTTCCACGCTTGTCTCCATGTCATGGACAAGGTACGTACTGGTACGAGCAGCATCCTTTGGGGGCATGAAGAAGAGGATGTGATGGATAATGTGTTCTGGCAACTGAGATATCCGATCCAAAGCATCACCTGTACTCAATAAAAATATGTTTTTTCTTTCCTTCTCCTTTTCGAAACCCATATTTCTCAATAAAATATGGTTTTTGTTTTTTCCTCAAAATCCTTCTCTTTCTGCACCACATCACTTACTTTATATTTATAATCAGTTCGGCTAATTTGTTGGAAAGGGGAAACCTGTTCTTACTTGTTACTATAGTACTAGTACTCTAGAATCCTTGGCCTAATTAACTACAAAGACCTTTGCCTAATAACTCGTGTTTACAAATTATCTTTCTATTTCATCTTACTTTGTTGGTAAGGTGGATACGATTTGCAAATATCAGTCTCATTCCTATTAGTATTCGGACTCTAGAAACCTTTTCCTGCACTCATGATCCTTATATAAATCTATTCATTACTTGTACTAATACTAATCTTTTATTTTGGTATTATTTATATATGGGATGTCATTATATTTGTACCTTGAATAAATTGGATCCAATGTTAATAAATCAGTCATATTACATGCAAATCAAGTGGAGGCACAATAGACCCCCCAAAAAAAAAAAAAAAAGGTGGAGGTACAATCAAACCACCAAACTAAATAAAGTGCAATGGAAGTTAAGTTTGACATGACAATTTGATCACGATGGGGAAAATATTCTCAGATGAAAACCCCACCGAGTGAAATGATTAAATTTACCACATTACAATTTTTAAGCTTTTAAGACAATTGGTAATTTAATATGGTATCAGAGTAAGAGGTCCCGAGTTCAACATTTTACCATGCCTAACAAGGTGGTTCTAATATTGATGAAATAAAGTTGAAAGAGGAAGGAAAGAGATGGCCATGAGAGTGCAAAGTGAGAGAGAGAGAGAAGTTATATATATATTCCCGCACACACACACTAGCCTTATCACACGTGCTTTGTGTGTGCAATGAGGCATTTTTTTTTTTTTTTTTTTTTGTGTAGTGTAATTATTTTCCTTTTTTATTTTAATAATTTGGATAAGTTTGTTTTGAAGATATAGATTAGTAAGAAAGTGTCTTATTTTGTAAGCATTTAAGTGGAATTGGAGATATATTTTTATTAGGTTATCCTCAAATTTTTTCCTAGTTAAAGTTAAAGTTTAAGGGTATTTATGAATCACATAAAAGTCCACTCTAAAGAGAGGAATCCTCTTATTAATAATACACACACACACACACACATATATACATATATAAATTTAAATTATGTATAACATTTTTAAAATGACATAATATTTTTAGCCGACCTAATACTTTAAATACCACATGTCTTGAAAATAAGAGAGAATTGAAGGGTTCAATGGGATTATAAAAAACAGTCATCCTGAATGAGTATTTATAATATCTCTAACATCATTCAATGTTGTATGTATATATTTTTTTAAATCACTCAATGTTAAAACCTCACATATAGCAAATCCTTTTCTTTTTTTTTTTAAATAAAAATTTTATAGAATCAGCAAATACAATTTCAAATATACTACTTTCAAATTTGTGAACCAAAATCCCAGTGGTTTTTAATTTTTGAACTAAATTAGAAAGCCTTTTCTTTTTCTTCTCAAGTTTAATAACAAATTTAAAATTGATTTCCATTGATAAAACCAAAAAGAAGGGCCTATTTAGAAAATATAAAATTTAATAAAATCTTTTGTTTATTGAATGGTAAAGAAGGAAAAAGGAAAACTTTATGATGATGAAACCGAAAGCATCTTGGCTCAGTATTATGTCAAGACTCTCCCTCAGAAAGTGATCACTCGATCCAAATCTTGCGGGATCATTCCCTTAGATCCTTTACATGAACAAAGATAAAAACTGATGATAAAATTTGAAAAGAATTCCTCGTTCAATTTCAAAATTACACTACATGAAATGTGTTGCTCCAAACGTAGTTGGAGTTGTTGCATATGTCTCCTTAACTCATCCACTTCTACATTGTGGAGGTCTCTTTGGCACGCTCTTGAGGCTTTGACATTAGGCCTGCAACAACAACAACAACAACCACAACCAAAACCAAACCAGAGAGATAGTACCGCATTGATACCAAAGTTTTTTGGAAAGTAAGAAGTGAACACAAGTACACACTTATACGAGATAGAAATGCTCACCATTGTCAGTAATCCAGCTCAACTAAGAGAAACAAACCAAAAAGCTCACCATCTATCAAAATCCATTATAGACTAAGGGTCCATTTGGTTGGAAGGATAAAAAAGTGTGATGATAGAAAATGGAGAGAAAATGAAAAAGTGGGAGGATAAAATAGATTTTAGTTTCCCTAATTTATATTTGGTTAGAAGAGTGGAAAAGTGGAGAGGTTGAAAACTTTTTTGTTTAATTGAGAAGAGAAATAGGAGGATAGAAAATAGTATTTATTAAAATTTACTTATATGTTCTTATTAAAAATGATGCCTAATTTAAAAAAAAGGGCAAATTTAAAGGCAAACAGCCAACCCAAAAAAAAAAGAAAGAAAGGAAAAAGGCAAGCCGCCTAGTTAGCCAAAGTAGTGAAATGGAATCATGGGCAATTTTGTCCAAATTGTTTTGCACACTTTTCTCCCCTATTTTCTCTCCAATTTGGAGAAACTATGTTTTGGTAGGGTAGGAGAGTAAACTTGTGAACCCCACCAAAACCTCTCCAATTTTCTACCCTCAACCAAACAACCACAAACATTATTTTCTCTTCTTCATTTCCATCCTCCCTATAAAGTGGCAGATTTTGATTTTTTTTTTTTTTTTTTTAAGGTGGCTATTAAAAATTTTAAATTACCACAATATTTTTCTTGGAACAATTTTTTAAAGAAAAATGAAATTATAAATTATTTTTATTGAATAAGTTGAATGAGTTACAAATTTTATCTTTTTGTTTTATAATAGGCTTTTTGTTGAATAATTTTTTCACTTGTTGTTATCTGGTCTTGTCTTATTTTTGTTTGGTTTATGTTTGTTTTTATTTAAGCTAATATTTTATTTTTGTTATTTAAGCTTTAAAAAATATAGGGATTAAGAATTATGTTTGGAGGCAGAATTAATTTTGGAGTAATTTTATTTCCACAACATTTTTACAATAAATCTAAAGCGAAAAAAAAAAACTATTATTGATGTGTAAAAAAATGATATTAATATTTGTCCCAAATTAGAATCAGTTGCAACTTACTACATTATATTTGTTGTAAAATTATTGTGAAAATGTTGTAAATGTAGTAGCACTATTCTTATTTTTGTTGAACCCAAATTTTTGTAATTCTCAAGTTAAGGCGTTCATAATTTTTATTTGGGTGGTCAGTTTAGCATATAATATTTTTTTTGTAAGTGTATATATACATTTTTTTTGCAAGGCGGGGTGGTCCTGTAACCACCCTAGCTTGCATGTAAAGCCACCACTGCCCTATAATCACTCGCTCAAACCAAACAAAGGGATTTTTTTTTTTTTTTTCAAAATAACACCAATTTTCAAACAATTTTGTTAGTTAGCATTATTTTCAAACTATTTAAGAAACTAACATCTCGAGTGCGTAAGAGTCGAGTTTATTGTAGCAACTCGAGTATCACAAACTCGATTTCTATCAAAATTCAAGTGGAAATCGAGCCTTATGGACTCGAGTTCCACAAAAGCCAGAAATCAAAACTTAACACAGCATGGAAGCCTTAACATAGCAAGACCCAGAGTGATAGATCAAGACCCAGAGAGAAAATCAACAATAAGAATGAAAAAGACCCACCTAAAGACTCCGAGAGCTTGATTTCAATCCCCATTGCTACCACCTGGTTTTGATCTCTCTAGTTTGTTGTTTTTGCCTTCGTGGTTTGGGTTTCGTTAGAAAGATCTCTTTGGTTTGATCTCTTGGTTTTTTGTCTTCATGGGTTTCTAAGTTTGATCTTTCTCTGTTTTTTGTCTTAGTGTTTTGGGTTTCTGTTTGATTTTTTTTTTTTTTTTTTTTTTTTTTTTTTTGTCATGGGTTTCATGGTTTGATCTTTGTTTTTTGCTTGTTTGGTTGTGTATGCTTGTGTGTTTTAAGTTTTGATTTTTGGTTTTCTGTGAAACTCAAGTCTCACAGACTTGATTTCCACATGAATTTTCATGGAAATCGAGTCTATGATACTCGATTTGCGGACTTTTAATTTCGTCCCATTAGCCCAAACTTGTCCGTTTGAAGCCCAAATCGTGATCTGTTTGTTGCAATATTTAAAGGACATTATAAGCTAACCCTAGAAGTGGTTTTTTTTTTTTTTTAAAGAGAGCGGAGTGCATCTTGTGCCTCCATTGTATATCTAGGGTTTATGTGCTCAAAACTCTCTCAAATCTTCTACCGACAATATTCTTTGAATAAACTTAAGATCCGTGTTGTAGAAGTTGCTGCCATCACTAGTCATTAAAGGTGCTAGAGATGTCAACCTTCAAGAGGGTGGTCTTGAAGTCATAGACTACAGGTGTATATGGGAGATCTGAATCGTAAACTGGAGGTTCATGTGAGAGCAAGTTCACATCAAAGAAGTTTGAGGGGTCAAAGCTCAGTTTGGTAACTACGTTAGATTTTGGTCCATTAGCCCAAACTTGTCAGTTTGAAGCCCAAATCATGATTTGTTTGTTGCAGTATTTAAAGAACATTATATACTAACTCTAGAAGGGGTTTTTTAGAGAGAGCGAAGTGCATCTTGTGCCTCCATTGTATATCTAGGGTTTATGTACCCAAAGCTCTCTCTAATCTTCTACTGACAATATTCTTTCAATAAACTCAAAATCTAGTGTTCTAGAAGTTGCTGCCATTACTAGTCATTAAAGGTACTAGAGATTTAAACCTTCAAGAGGGTGGTCTTGAAGTCATAGACTGGAGGACTATGTGGGAGATCTAAAGTGTAAATTGGAGGTTCATGTGAGAGCAAGTTCACATCAAAGAAGTTTGAGGGGTTTAGAGCTCAGTTTGGTAACTGTGTTAGATTTACTAAGAATTGGTTTTCTTGAACTATAAATCTCAACTTGATATAGTGGATTGTTCTCTTGGGATCTCTCCCTAGAGGTTTTTTACCTTGAAATGAGTTGTTTCAATGGTTTTCCGCTATGCATGTTGATTGTGATGAATGTTTAACCTGGGTTTGAATTATTAACCTAAGTATCAACTTAGCTAATAAATTAGGTTAAACATGTTGTGTTTTCTAGGGGTCTAAAACTTAACATTATTCTTATATCATCCATACTTGCAAAATTTCTAGAAAGTTAAAGATCAATAACTATGCCATCAATAAATTATTAAAATTGCAAATTTTTGGAGTTTAAAATTATGCATAAAATATAAGCTTGTAGATCATATAGTAAATAATATTCAGTTAACACAAAATCTGGCATGTGTATTACAAGCATAAACAACATGCAATTGAATAGTTAGATTTTCAAAATATATAGTAATATTTATTTTATTAAGTAAGGTTGTAGCCTTAGGCTACAACCGATTTTATAGCTAAACTTTGTCTAAGTAAGAAAATATTGCTTAATTGTTACTCACTGTAAGGACATATGTGAAACTTGTTAAGAACATATGTCATATAGAATTAGCTAATCCTTTGACAAAACACACTTTACATGTAATTGAGTAGATCTAGGATGCGTTTAATACTTCAAGGAACAAGAGTTCAAGTCTAGTATTGAAGTTATGCAAGTTTGTCCAAGAATCAAATGAAGAAGTGCTATTCATTAAAGCTCGACAGATAACTCAACAGATGTATCTATCGAGATTTAATATATAATTCTCGTGACTCTTGATAGAAGTTGTATCTATTGAGAATTACGAAATTCATATTTCTAAATTTGTTTTTCATGCATATCCAAGCTATTTATGTAGGGTTTCTTTTTTTCATAACCCTAGACATATATAAGGATTATTTTAAGGGCTGTCTCACTTGATGCAAAGGTTGTTGCAATTGTTGTTGCACACAAATTGTGACTGGAGACAATTTTGCCCTAGTTTATCTTTCTCTTGTAGAAGTTGCTGCGTTTGTGCACCAAGGGTTTTGTAACCAAGGAGTTTCTTGATCTTCATCATCTGGATGAATTGAAAAACTTTGCAGCCAACATCTTCCTTAAGTTGGTGTGTTAGTTACGTACTTGGATCCGTGCATCGATTGGTTAGTCACGTACTAGGAATCATGCATTGAAAGGAGAGATTGTCACTACACTACAAGTCCAATTGGATATTGGGGTAAGGGTTCAACTGTAGGTCGATATGGGTTCAACTGTAGGTCGGTATTAGGTACTAGGATTCTTTTTACTTGTAATTGCTTGTTTTAATAATAGTAGATTTTCGAGAGTGGTGACCTTAAATTCACCCAGTAGGGTTTTGTCTTGGTGGTTTTCTCCATTCGTAAACAAATCACCTTAGTTCGTGATTTGTTTGTGCTACCATGCTTATTGCATGTAATTGAATCTAATCACTTGGCTAATTAATTTAATTAAGTTACCAAAGGGGTCAATACATTCTTGACCTATCACTCACATTCAATATTACTTCAGTAATTATCATCCATTTACCATTCTAACTTAAACTTTATTTTCCTATTTACTTTAGTAGTTAGAAATAAATCAGCTAGCACATTGCTTTGAGGAGCCGATATATCCCTCTGCATATCAGAGTAGTGAATTGATTTCACGGACTTTAAGTAGTGGAGTCAACATTATATGCCCTGTTTATGACTATCATCAAAAGAAAATTCAACTTTCAGCATGATAGTCATAAACTGAACTAAAATTTCTCAGTTATGCATAATAAACCACTACAAAAAAAAGGTTCTATGGCCGTGTTTTTAAAACGTGGCTATATGTCAAAAAAACGTGGCTATAGCCTATAGCCGCGTTTTTTTAGGCCACGCTTTCTAGTGTGGCCTAAAAACTGTGACTATAGGACTCACGGTCCTATGGCCACACTTTTTTAACTCGCGGCCCAAGACCAGGTCCTATAGCCGTGTTTAAAACGCGGCCTAAGGTTGTGGTCTTGGGCCGCATTTTAAACGCGGCCTAAGGTTGTGGTCTTGGGCTGCGTTTTAAACGCGGCCCAAGGTTTAACCTTAGGCCACGTTTAAAACGCGACTATATACCCTTAAATTTAAAAAAAAAAAAAAAAAACTTTGATTACAAAAAATTAATTTTCGGTAATCAAAAGTTTTTTTTTAAATTAAAATTAAAATTTTTAAAATTAATACTTTCAAACTTTAAAATTTCAATTTTAAATAAATAAAGAAATTCAAAACAAAAATACAAACCCAGCAAATTCAAATTCAAACAAAAACCCAAAAATTTCAAAATTAATCAACCACAACATGTTCTAAAATACAAGAAAACAGTACAAGAACACAAACAAAACATCTCCTTCAACGAAATCAACCCAAACTGAACACAAACTATTCAAGGAAAACAAAAGCACAAGCTCAAAAATACAAAAATCCCCATAAAAAAAACCCAACCAAAAAGAGTCCATATGCTCAAACAAAAAATTAATCAAAACACAATCAAACAAAAGAAAATAATTTTCGGCCATGGGTCAAAGAAAAATAAAGCAAAGAGAGATAATTTTACTAAGAATTCCTGACCCAAAAAAAAAACTTGTCTAATTCTAATTCTATTGAAGCGGCGGAAAGGAAAAAGATAGGGCAAGAGATACTAACCAGAGAAATAGAGGAGATGAAAATGTTCTAGAAACTCAGTAGGCCAACGGCGGCGCTCAAGCGTCGCGATCGACGCCGATCGCCAACGGCGGCGCTTGAGCGTTGCGATCGACGCTGATCGCAATCGACGCTGATCGCGGCGCGCACGCCGTTAGCGCTTGAGCGTCGCGATCGACGCTGATCGCGATCGACGCTGATCGCGACGCCGAGCGTTAGCGATCGGCGTCGATCGCGACTCTTTGGCCATTTGGCGGCGGCGTCGATCGCGACGCTTGGCTGGCGATCGACGCCGATCGCGACGCTTCAGCGCTGGCGATCGGCGCCGATCGCGACGCTCGGTGTGGGTTGGAGTCTCGGCGTCGCCGTTGAGCTTCATCGGCGACGGCTGAGCTCAACGGCGATGGTGTTTGTGGTTTGTGTTTTTTTTTTTTTTTTTTTTGACCGAAATGGCTCTGGGTTGAAATGTTTTGTGGCTTTGGGTTTCTTTTTGGTGTGCTATTACTATTGAATGGCCCTGATTAAGGAAAAGAAAAAAAAAAGTTTGTCCAAAGATAAAGTACGGAGGTCCTTAGGCTGCGTTTTTAGCTCAAATAAACGCGGCCTAAGAACCCGTCTATGGCCACGCTTAGAAAACGCGGCCTAAGAACCCGTCTATGGCCCCATTTTTAAAATGCGTACACGATTAAGGAAAAGAAAAAAAAAATTTGCCAAAAAATAAAGTACGGAGGTCCTTAGGTCGCGTTTTTAGCTCAAAAAACGCGGCCTAAGAATCCGTCTATGGCCACGCTTAAAAACGCGGCCTAAGAACCAAATCTATGGCCACGCTAAAAAAACGCGCCACGATTAAGGAAAAGAAAAAAAAAATTTGCCAAAAAATAAAACACGGAGGTCCTTAGGCCGCGTTTTTAGCTCAAATAAAGTACGGCCTAAGAATCCGTCTATGGCCACGCTTAAAAAACGCGGCCTAAGAACCCGTCTATGGCCCCATTTTTAAAATGCGGCCACAGTTAAGGAAAAGAAAAATTTTTGCCAAAATATAAAGTACGGAGGTCCTTAGGCCGCGTTTTTAACTCAAAAAAACGTGGCCTAAGAACCCGTCTATGGCCTCGCTTAAAAAACGCGGCCTAAGAACCCGTCTATGGCCCCGTTTTTATGAAACGCGGCTTCAGTCTATCTTGCGCCTCTTGATTTCCAAGCAGTGTTTGAGTTTTGATATCATGTTAAGTTAAATTATATGAAACTTGTTGGGTTAGCCATTGTTCTTAAAAAATTCCAACATATGAAAAAAAAAAAAAAAAAAAAAAAAAAAAAACACTGTAATTAAGATAAATTAAAGCTGCCCATGGGTTGAAGTGTAGAACCCAAGGCTACCCTTTCTAGCATTCGATAATTTCTCTTGATATGATAAAATTTCAATCTATAGCATCCGTTTCAAAATAATGGCTCTATATTATTGAACAAAGTTTCTCTCCAAACTAGTTTGGAGATAAATTATTCAAACTTCTCATATATCTCTTTTTGAGGTGTGAATTTTGAAAGTCTAACCGTTGAATTTCATATTCCTTATGTTTTTAACATGCATATCAAATTTCATTCAAATCGGATGTTATTTAATATTCGATCAATAAATTTATTTGTTATACACAATTTTAAATCACAAAAACTTGAAATTTTAATATTTGTTTGATGGCATAGCAATTGATCTTTGAATTTTTTGAAATTTTGCAAGCATGAAGGATAGAATAAGAACATACAAACTAGCGGTTATATTTTCAAAATTCACACTCAATATAAAGATATACAAGGAGTTTGAAGGGTTTCTCTCCAAACTAGTTTGGAGAGAAACTTTGTTCTATATTATTTGGCCAAGATACTAATTGGTTTTTATTGTAGGTGGAATTTAAATCTCAAATCTCTTATTTGGGAACAAGAGAATTACTAATTGATCTAATTGGAACCTATGACACATGATTAATTCCTCTTAGCTTATTAAGATTTTTGTCCAATTAGAGTCAAATTTTAATATGAATAATTGCAATTGTTAACAAATTTCTATCTATTCGAGATTAGTACGGCAATCTTAGGCAGGTACATATCATTATGGTTTTCCTAATAGGTGCGTAAGTGATTCTACGCCTAACTTTGAGCTTTTATATTTTCGGACTTCCATCAATGGGTTGCTAGATGGAAACATGATCATGCACTTGAAATTAAGGTTAAGGAAATCAGAATTCTTATATGTGATTACTTTTATTGAATATATTTGGAAAGGAGCATTTTTGAATTCATGTATCTTGTTTTCTCATTAAATTTTTGATTGAAAATCATGGTTTTGTGCTTGTCTTTGCCTTTTGGTGGGGCCTCCAGATTAGCTTATACCATGAATTCATTATAGAAATGTCCGCAATTGAAAATCTCATTGCAATGGTTATGGAAAACTGGCGAAGACAATTTCAAAGGAGGCTTTAGGCCTTTTGGTTCAGTCCTCTTAATGTTTCCATGTTTCTCTTTTATTTTAATCTCAATCTTTTTTTGTTGAAAATTTATTTCCATATCATCACTTGAACAGATACATGCAATTGATTTCTAGAAGATACATTCTTGGACTATGATGACTCCATTTGTAAATTCCTTAATATCAACTTCTATACACCATACCTTCAATCATTTCAGAATTGATAATATATATATATATATATATATATATATATATATATATATATTAATATATATATATATATATATATATTAATTATCATAACTTATTGTAATATTCACTAACTTACATTCACTCTTTTTATTGATTATTGTAAATAATTCTCAACTTGATACAATTTATTTTTCAGGGTTTCAAAAATGAGGTTATTTGAAAGGTTGTATCTATAAATTTTGAAATTTAAGAAAGTTGTGTTTAAAAAAGTGAGGGTTGAAACTTGAAACCACAAAACCAAAATTTAGCTTCTAATTTAATGTCATAGAAGCTACAAGAAAAAAAAAAAAAAAAAAAAACGTTACTTTCTAAATAAAAAGAAACTAAACATGTTAACTTCGGAACAAAAACCTTGAATCTACAAGAAATTCCTTGAATCCATAAGATGATAGAGTTCTGGAATCTACCGAAGAGAAACAATAAGAAAACAATAGACAAAAGTTTGTATTTTTATAAATCTGAAAAACTACAATATACTTAGAGTGCGTTTGGATTCGGCTGAAAGTTCCCTGCGTTTGCGTTTTGTTTTTTTTTTTTTTTTTTTTTTTTTTTTTTTTTCACGTGTTTTGGAGCGTTTTGGGTGTTGCGGCTACTGTTCATGCACTTTGCTCAATGAACAGAGAGCCGCAAACTTTGACTTTTCAATTTTTTTGACCAATCACAAGCACATCGTAATCATGTTCACGGACCCACAAATTTCACTTTTCAGCAACTTTTTCATTAAAAATGGGTCCCACGATACTATTCACACATTTAAAAATTATTTCGCTACAGTGTTTTTCAGTTTTCAGTTTCAGTTTTCAGTTTTCAGTTGTATCCAAACGGACCCTAATTAGTTTCCATTTTTAGAACTTTTAATTAAAGCAATATGTGGAGTAATTAAAATTCGTTACTAATTTTCTTTTCCGCCAATTTTTTTTTTTTTTTTTTTTGGCGTTAAAATGTCGCGTTGAGAAGATATTAGAGATATTAATGATTTCTTTTTTTCTTTGGATATTTTTATAGCAAAAAACGGAATTTCTTTAATTTTCTCTTTTTAGGCTTCACTACTCACCTAAATTAGCAGTTGAAAAGTGCATATTCAATTCCAGTTGAAAATGACAGTTTATGAAAAGCATTGTGCTAAAAATAAAAAAAAAAATGATATGGAGAGAGAAAGTAAAACTAAAATAATTAATGTGTTTCGACTTGATGGCACAATAAAAAAGCCTAAATGGTAACATCTTTGCTATTTTGAACTGTATGCTTTAATGAACTTAACTACGTTTACATAATAATTAATAAATTAGGCTTAGTAAGGATTTAAGAATCCTAATACCATATAGTAGCCCATGCATGGTATTATAAAACCAAGCAAAACCAAGTTCGTATGAGAAAAACTAAATCTCACTTGAGCAAAATATATTAAAGAAGACAAAATGTTTGCCTATATTTCACCTGGTCTGCTTGAGCAAAACGGTCAAGTAAACTAAAATATTTCAAATAGGGCTATTGTATGACAATTTGGGTGACCAATGTGATATGTTTTGGCCATACCTGCTAGTACAATACAAAATTGACTCATTTGGTGTGTGTATACATGGACATATGATATGATATACGTACACACAAGGACTCATGCGTTTGATTTGGAACCTTGGAGAGCAGAGAGAAATTTGTGCAGAAAGAGAAAGTTAACAAATGTTAAGTTTTGTTTTTTGTTTTACAAGTGGAGGAAATCGATTCAAGACTAGTTTTTACCCATGGAAGAACTAAACAATACCCCAAATCTACGAGAAAGTATTTGGTATCAAATAATACCACATTTACCATATCAAAACCTAAAAAATGACAAAAATGTGCGTAAAAATAACCACTTTATTAACACTCTGATTTTAATGTGACTAACATGTCATTTGATAGTAAGCATTTTTTTTTTAGAGAGTTTCAAATCTATAACATCTGTTCTTGATAATAACTCTTTATCATCAGACTAAGACACTAATTAGTTTTTGGTGTAGAAAAGGATTGAACTCTAGATTTCTTATACAACTATCAGAGACTTTACCAGTTGAGCTAATTGGAACCCACGATACTTTTTCTTAAGCTACTATACTTCTTTGAACAACAAAAATTAAGTTGGACATGGCGTGTTTTGGGTTACGCGGCATGTAGGGATCTTACATTTGAAGACCAAAGATATGGGCCAGATTAAATCATTTACATTGTTACAAAAGGCCCATTAGGCTAACAGATGGGCCACCCTATTTCCATTCCTCTTGGAAAGTTATATAGGTTGTTTTGAAATGCTTTTCCTTTACAATGTGACTGTTCTTTTATTGATTTTTTAAACCCTCTTGTTTATATATATATATTGGTGGCAGAAGTTGATACATTAATTAGTCTTGTGTTTATTTTTTATATTCCACCAACAACTACAAAACAGAGTAATTTCAATCATGAATATTTTCCAATTTTAAAATAAGATATGAAATGAATTTTTGACTGATTGCTTAATTGAATATATAAAAGGGGAAAATTTAAGTAGATGTAGAGTATCAGTTGCGGCAAAATTTCCCAAAATTAACTTACAAGCCATTGCCCATTGGCAACCACCCTTTATTACTTTATTACAATTTACACAACCATATAAGTACTTCATTAAAGAGTTCTGACCAAATCATAGTTTTACAAATTTGCTTATTCCTATGAAGGTCTTGCAGACCTTGTTCAACGTAATATATATAGACGCAGTACTAAATAAAATATACCATACTGATGGTTGTAAAATGGGTTTTTTTGAGAATTTACCATACTGATAGGTCCATTCAAACCTTAAAATAAGGTTAGCATCAAAAGGTTTTAAGTAAAGGGAAGGGATGGACTATTTTGATAGTTAGCAACGGTGACTAGGATCACTTCTATTTGAGTGTTGTTAGCTTTAGCTATTGGGATAACATGATGTCCCAGTCCAACATTCATATTCATACAATCTCTTAAAATTAAACACTTTTAATGATAAAATAAAGTCATATAATTGGATTTAGGACACTAATCCCAACACTTACATCCATGTATAAGTTTGATTGTACATCAAATGGATGTAACTAAAGACATCTTCCTTAAATGATGCTTTTGATGAGAATGTTTACATAGAACAATCTGAGGGGTTTATTTTTATTTTTTTAATATTTCTTGAAAATGAAAAGAAAATTTTCAATCTTATCAAGTTTTTGTATGCTTGAAATAAGCACCAAAATAATGGCATGAGAAATTTGATTATGTTATCTTGTCTTATCATGATTTTACACATAATGAGCCAACAAATGTAAACATTATGAGCATATATGGTATCATAATTTGTCATTATGTTGATGATGATATACTCATATTTTGGACAAATTTAAAAGGTGTGTGTGAAGGAGATGCTATTTGGAAAATAGAGTAAAGAGACATAGTGAGGGTTGTGCACTATATCAATCACATTATGTTGATAAAGAACTTAAGATTTTTGAAAAATCAAAGTGAATAATTAGCTAGTTCAAGGTTAATCTATGAACGAAAATGTTTTCTTCACTTTTATGAAGGTATGATTGATTTGATTAAATTTTTCTATATATGATCATGTTAGAAATTTTATAAATATTCATTCCTCATATAATTGACTTGGCCCTCGATAAAATATATTTGGCTTCACCATTGGCCTTTTTTTTGCATCTCTTCTGTAAATCTACAAAGCCATTGCAACTAGTGGGAAATTACACATATGGCCTAATGCCTATGACTACTATAAATCTTACTGCTTAAATTTTACAAAAGGATATATCAATTAAAAAAAAAAAAAAAAAATCAAGACATTTATTTATCATGTTGTTAAAGTGAACCAATTACATTTATTATCACATTAGTTTGTAAATCTTTTGTAATAAAATTAGTGATAATTTTATTATTTTATCTAGCAACTTTGTAGTTTTAGCATTATTATTATTATTCCAACTTTTTTTTTTTTTTTTTTTTTTTTTTGTGAAACAATTTTACTGTAAAGTGCTGTAAACTAAGCAGCAAAGTCAGGGTCCCATACCTTATGGCATTTGAGCAGCAAAGTCGGTGAGCAGTGAGCACTGTAAATGTCTTCAAGACAATTGAATAAAAATGGCCCCAAATCTTTGTGCCATAAAGCCCTTAATCAGCGTAGGTGAACCGCAGAAACAGCTCTACTAAGCTCACTATATAACAAGGACTAGGGACTTCAAAGTGACTCAGCCTTCAAACAAATTGCACTAAGTGCATAGCCTAATATCTTAAGCTACCATCTGTCTCTGGTTTCAATTCAAATGCGGACTAAATCCTTTTGTCAAGGGGCTCTTCTAGGCTTCTTGGCTTGCTTCTTGTTTGCTGTCAGCTGCTATGGCGTGCCTGCAGGTCAAGATTCTTCAGGTATATTTGTACTCTTAACACAATAAGAGTATTTTGCTAAGCTATTTAGGCCTTGTTATTAGTATCATGAATTACAAAACTCTTGACATTAATTATCTAATAGTTTAGACTATCTTAAGAGCTTTCACGTTAGCTTGTGTAAGAATTCCTATTTTATGCTGCCATTTTTCAAAATCACCCACATAAGATTATTTATTCTACACTCTATTGTACTGACTGATGCAAATGCTTTAAGATCCTTGCAATTAAGTGACATTGTCTGCTCAACTTTTTGAGAAGATCTAAGGATTGAGTTTTTCCTCTGCCATTGTATAATTATTAAATTAATAAAAAGAAAAAAACTTCTAGCTACTTGTTAATTTGTTGCATTTGATACAACGAGGCAAGTACTTGTTATTTAGTCACATGCTGTTTTAACATTAACATTTTATCCGTACACCAATGTTTTTTATCCCTAAGCCCTATCAATATCATAGAACAAAAAAGAAATCCTTGCATTTGAATTCTAATCTCATTGTTCCGTCGTATGATTTTGAAGGACTCATCTTGATCTTGTGCATTTGTTTCTACAGGGCTTATTGTAACTACTGATATAAAGTCTCATAATGGAGAGTTCAGAGAGGATGCAGTTCATGACAAAGGGAAATTCAATATTCCAACTTTTAAGAAACCTCTCATTCCCATTTTTAAGAAGCCACTTCCACCACTGGTTCCAATTTTCAAGAAGCCCCTTCCTCCATTAACTCCAATTTTCGAGAAGCCATTATCACCACCAATTCCTGTTTTCGAGAAACCATTACCACCACCAATTCCAGTTTTAAAGAAGCCACCCCCTCCACCAGTTCCAATTTCCAAGAAGCCATCACCACCGCTTATTCCATTTGGGAAGAAGTCACCCCCTCCACCAGTTCCAATATTCAAGAAGCGATCACCACCACCTATTCCCTTTTTGAAGAAACCACCCCCTCCACCAGTTCCAATTTTTGAGAAGCCATTACCACCACCTGTTCCAATTTTTGAGAAGCCAATTCCTCCACCAATTCCAATTTACGAGAAGCCATTACCACCACCGGTTCCAATTTTTGAGAAGCCAATTCCTCCACCTGTTCCAATTTATGATAAGCCATTACCACCACCTGTTCCAATTTTTGAGAAGCCAATTCCTCCACCAATTCCAATTTATGAGAAGCCATTGCCACCACCAATTCCAATTTACGAGAAGCCATTACCACCACCAGTTCCAGTTTTTGAGAAGCCAATTCCTCCACCAGTTCCAATTTACGAGAAACCATTGCTTCCACCGGTTCCAATTTACAAGAAGCCATCACCACCGCTTGTTCCATTTGTGAAGAAGTCACCCCCTCCACCAGTTCAATATTCAAGAAGCGATCACCACCACCTATTCCCTTTTGAAGAAACCACCCCTTCCACCAGTTCCAATTTTTGAGAAGCCATTACCTCCACCTACACCAATTTTTGAGAAACCATTATCACCACCTGTTCCAATTTTTGAGAAGCCAATTCCTCCACCAATTCCAATTTACAAGAAGCCATTACCACCACCAATTCCAATTTTTGAGAACCCAATTCCTCCACGGTTCAATTTATGAGAAGCCATTGCCACCACCTGTTCCAATTTACAATAAGCCATTACCACCACCAATTCCAATTTTTGAGAAGCCAATTCCTCCACCAATTCCAATTTATGAGAAGCCATTGCCACCGCCTGTTCCAATTTACAAGAAGCCATTACCACCACCAGTTCCAATTTTTGAGAAGCCAATTCCTCCACCAATCCCAATTTACGAGAAGCCATTGCCACCAATTGTTCCAATTTATGATAAGCCATCACCACCTCCAGTTCTGTTTTTCGATAAGCCATTACCACCCCCAACTCCAATTTTTGAGAAGCCATTACCACCACCTGTTCCAGCTTTTAAGAAGCCACTTCCTCCGCTGAGTTCCAATTTTTAAAAAGCCATTACCACCCCCTACTCCAATTTTTGAGAAGCCATTTCCTCCACCAGTTCCAGCTTTTAAGAAGCCATCACCATCACCAGTTCCAATTTTTGAGAAGCCACTTCCTCCACCAGTTCCATATTATAAGAAACCACAACCACCCACTGTTCCTGTTTTTCGAAGCCATTACCACCACCAGTTCGAGCCGAGAAGCCACTTCCTCCACCGGTTCATTTTCAAGAAGCCACTTCCTCCTCCGGTTCCAGTTTTCAAGAAACCATTACCACCACCAAGACCAATTATCAAGAAGCCATTACCGCCACCAATTCCAGTTTTCAAGAAGTCACATCCTCCACCAGTTCCATTTTTCAAGAAGCCCTTACCACCACCAAGTTCAGTTTTCTAGAAACAATTATTACTACGAATTTCAAATTTCAATTAGCATTTCTCCACCTACTTTAGATTTTAAGAATCCACTTCTTACAATAATTTTAGTTTTCAAGAAGTCCTTTCCAACCCTTTTTCCCATTATGAAGAAACCACTTCCTCCTAAGTAACTTAATTATTCCACTTTTGGAGAAGCTTTAGCCTCCAAATTCCAGTTTTTTAATGCCACTTTCACCAACAAGGCATATTCTCTAGAAGTCAGTTCTTCCCTCTTTTCCAATTCTCAAGCCAATAGTTAATTAGAACCCTGTTCTTTAGGAAGGAGGGGGGTTGGGGGACTATGATGAAGCAATAAGAACAAAGGAATGGACAAAGTGAGCGATTGTTATATATATGTAATGTAAGTACTTATGAAAATCATATATTGTTGTTGTTGTCGTCAAATGCCTACTATCAAATATATCAAAAAGTGGATGGTGCTTATCGAAATCATTGTACTTCTAAATTTATTTCCAACTTACATCAACAACCATACTAATTGGCTCATTAAAATTTCCCTTCACTCATATTTCAAATGATGAATTGTGGAAAACACGAAGTAGCATTGATAATGCTAGTCCGTGTACTGGCACAAATTAATGACATAAAATTAACTAATATTTAACCTTGCACATGGCTAGCTTTATCCCATAACCACCAAAGTGTCATGAGTTAATTGAATTGTGATCTTACCTTCCTTCCATTCTCATAAAGGAGAAAGTGCCTTTAAACTAGAGTTTGATGGAACACAGATCCGTCAAGAAGAGTGAGCAGATGGAATTCCCCGTAGAATATGAAGGTCCGCTCGATGAGGGCCACCGGTGTGGTGCCTGCCACAACGTCTCCGATGCCAAAGTTAGAATAATGGATAAACACAATAAAGAAGTAGAATGTGCTTTCAGAGTATTTTTGCATATATCTTACCTTCCGTTGATTGTATGGAAGCTTTATACCTGGGGCCTTAGGGGCTTAGCCGTTGAGGCTGTTAATGCTCTCGTAAGTAACGCCCGGTCCAAGAATTGAGACTTTTAAGAGGCTCCCAACGGTCCGCTTGGTTGATTTAGTAAATCGCCAGGTCATTGATTGGCTGCATTGAATGACCTCCTGCCTTCGTCGCTGATGATGGTTTTCTTCGTTATTTCGATGACCTCGTCATGGATGATTCCTTCGTCACCTCTTTGTTATCTTCGTCGGTGGAAGGTAGAATCGTCATTCTGTCGATTGCCCCCAGGTTCTCGGGGGGTCGCCGATGACACGTCATGACGATCACGAGAAGATGAAAAGTTTTTCTTGTGACTCTTGGGGTTCTGTTCCGCTTTTAATGCTTAGTGGCGGCGCTACACGCAGTCATGGCCACGTGGCGCGTGATGATCTGTGGAATTAATGGCATGACCCTTGGGTTTCCCGCTGGTTTTTCAATCGTTTTTTTGGCCCACATTTAAAACTTCTCCTTTTTAATTTTTCGTCTACTTCTCGGAGAGTAAAAAACAAACCAATTTTTCGGTGATACTCTGAGCATTTTGAGACTTCCTTTCTTCTCCGAATTGCCTTGCGCTGAGCTTCTGCCGTTCCGCCATTGGAGGTACGTTTCTCTTTCCTTTTTCTTTCTTCTCTTTCTTCTTTTACTGGAGCATGATTTCTGATTTGCTATTTCCCTTTTGCTTCTTTTTTGTTGTTGGTCCTTGTTTTTCTTTTGGGGTTTTAGTTTCGTACCTTATTTTTCTGCCCTCTCATTTCTGCATTTTCTATGGTTGATAGCTTGGAGGTTAGGATAGCTTGCCCGTCGATCTCCTTTCTTTTTGCGCGTCTAGGGGGGTCTTTGGGTAATTACCCGTTTTTAGAAAATTTTGTGTACGAGGGCAATAGTCTAAGCGTGGTTTTGGGCGAATTATCGCCCTTGCTCCGTCAATCGCTCAATTGGTTCGAGGGTTTAGGAGGGAGAGGATTAATGTCTGAGGTTAGGTCTAGTGACCTTGAGGCTGGGCTATCATCCGGTGGTGGCCCTACTGAAGGAGATACTGCCGTCTCTGGCCCTCGAGAGGTTAGGGCTTTTTATGCCCTTAATGAGGTTTGTGGTTTGGATGACGAGACCGTGAATAGATTCAAGGATAGGTTTCAATTTTCGTCTAGGGTTCGTGTTCGTCTACCCGGGGAAGAAGATAGGGCCTGTCACTTCTTTCCAGGCGAAATCTGCTTTTACGAGTCAACCTTCACCTGTGGGCTTAGGCTTCCCGTCCACCCGTTCCTGATGGAACTTTTAGATCACTTTGGTATAGCTCCTGGGTAGCTCATGCCTAACTCGTGGAGGATCGTCATCAATCGTATGCAAATATGGTTGGCTTCCAACGGGGATATGATCGGGATAGGCGAGCTCACCTACCTGTATCGTTTGAAAGAGTCTAAGGAGTGGGGGTATTATGAATTGGTCCCTTGGGAGAGAAAGACTAGGATCGTCAAGGGATTGCCCTCGTCATTCAGGTATTGGAAGTCGCGATTTTTCTTTGTGTCCGGGGACGACTTCGAGACTCAATCCAGCAGTGATTGGGGTGATATCCCGAGGTTGCTCCGTCGGTGGGGGACCCCGACCTTAGGTGCGTCAGTATTTCTTCCCGTCGTTTCAATTTTGCCAATTTTGAGGCTCTGGTCTTGCTAACCTCTTTACTTCTTTGCTTGGTATAGTTAAGAGACGGCCCGGACTCAAGAGACGGTATAAGGAACGCATAGAGACCGCAATCGGGTACGCCGAGACGATTGAGAGCTGGGACGAACTGGTTGACCCCCGGTCCCTTGCATTTTACAACCTTGGTCCCGACCCGTCTCCCTTCGTTCTTCGTCGCCTTGGCATTGAAGGGAAAAAGAGTAAGTTTTAACTTCGTCAATACTGATTCTTCTTATGTATACTTAAGCAATTTTTGACACACTTCCTTCTTGCGAGAGATGACGACAAAATTCAACAAGGATATGTACGCGAAGATGAGATCAAAGAAGGATGAACCCCTGTCCAACTGGGAAGAAGATCATGACGAGTCACCGGGAAGGGTCTCGCATCCATCCCGCTCAGCATCGTTCCTTCCATCGCTTCTGAAACGACGAGGACCGCTCTCCTGACAGTTTCCATAGAAGAGATTCCTACTCCCGGCTCCAAAAGGCCGCGTGTGGCTGGCAAAGGAAAGGAGAAGACTGATACTCGTTCATCCACAATATGGGATGACGAGTCATTGGTCGTAGAAAGAGCTCACGAGGTCGTCACTTCAGCGGACTTGAAGGCTCTCTCTGGCTTGTCCTTAAACGATGTGGCCTCTCGCCATGTCCACAAACTTGTCCAGGTGTGGGGTTCTTCCCTCTTCATTTCATATATATATATATATATATATATATATATATATATATATATATATATTTTTTTTTTTATATAGACGACTTCATAATTTCCTCCAGGTGTTGGGAGAGAGTCTCCATATCACCGCCGAGTACCTCACTCAAGGAGCCAAGGTGGCGTCTCTGGCAACCCGGAAGGAGGCCTTGGAGAAGGAGAACTCTGACCTGAGGATGAACCTGATCACTTCTATGGACGAGGCCACGACATTGAAAGAGAAGGTCAAGGTGCTGGAGGACGACCTCAGAGTGGAGCACGGGTTGACTCACGAGAAGGACGAGCAGCTTCTTGCAGCCAAGGAGAAACTCGCGACCATCGTTGCTCGATCCGTGGAGGCTTTCCGGACCACCGACGAATACAATACCGTGCTCTTGAGTTGGTATTTCAAAGGTTTTGAGCTTCTCCGGAGGTACATGATCAAGCATCCTTCCTCGAGTCAACCTGGAGAGTCCGGATTTGGAGGAAGTTGACAAGGAAATGGCTCTGGAGGAGGCGGCTTCATCTTCTGGCCCTGGCGATGATGCACCCGAGCCTATTCTTCGACGTACCGGCCAGTGAAGGCACTGCTGATGCTTAATTTTAATACTTAGAAATTTTTTTTTTTTTGTTTTACGGTGGGTGCCCGTCTTGTTTTGGGCCTTTTTGTAAATCTAATTTCAAAACAGTTAATTTTATTTTGGAAACAATGATAGTGGCCCAGTGGTTATGGGCTGGAATGAAGCGCACTTACTTTTCCTCTAGATATCTTGGCTGATTTACATCCGTCTACAATTTTTGTGCTTTGTTAATTAGTTGTGGCATCCTGTTTTGATTTGATGTCTTGTGCTCTTTTCTCCGTCAATCGACTTACGCCACTTGTGACTTTAGGGGGTGCTGCCTGGGCAACTTATGTCCGTCCGGGCGAACTCTTGTCACTTAGTCTTTTTACCATACTTTCATGGTCGCTCAAGAACTTACATCCGTCAAGGCGGAATCTTGTTACTTAGTCTTTTAACCATACTTTTATGGTCGTCAAGAATTTACATCCGTCAAGGCGGAATCTTGTTACTTAGTCTTTTAACCATACTTTTATGGTCGTCGAGAACTTACATTCGTCAAGGCGGAATCTTGTTACTTAGTCTTTTAACCATACTTTTATGGTCGTCAAGAATTTACATCCGTCAAGGCGGAATCTTGTTACTTAGTCTTTTAACCATACTTTTATGGTCGTTAGTAACTTACATCTGTCAAGGCGGAATCTTGTTACTTAGTGATTAATAGGCCTCATGGTCGACCAAAGACTACTGCGCAAAAACATCAGAGGAATAATACTTTTATTAACTTCAATAACGAATGCATTCGTGTATTACATTTACTCATGGTATTTCTTTAAATGCTCAATGTTCCAAGGACGAGGGAGCTTTTGTCCATCCATAGTTTCAGGATGGTAACTTCCTTGTCTAGAGTAGTGAATGACGCGATAAGGCCCTTCCCATGTAGGGCCCGACTTCCCTTGAGTAGGGTCTTTAGTCGCTATAGTGACTTTGCGAAGGACGAGGTCCCCTATGTCCGGACGCCTGAGTTTGACCCTCTTGTTGTAGTACTCGGCCATCTTTTTTTGATACTTTGTCATTCTACCAGACGCGTTGTCTCTTACTTCATCCAGGCAATCCAGGTTGAACCGCAGTTCCTCGTCATTGAGTCCATCTCTGAAAGTTCCTCGTCTGATGCTTGTTACTCCCACTTCTACTGGGATTACTGCCTCCGTGCCATAGGTAAGCCTGAAGGGCGTCTCTCCTGTTGGGGTTCTGGCTGTAGTCCTGTATGCCCACAGGATACTAGGTAGTTCTTCCGGCCAGGCACCTTTTGCTTCATCCAGCTTGGTTTTGATTATCTTGAGCAGCGTCTGTTTCGTTACTTCCGTCTGTCCGTTTGCTCGAGGATGTCCCGGGGATGAGAACTGATTCTTGATCCCGAGGTCCGAGCAGAAGTCTCTGAAGCCTTGGCTGTCAAACCGCCTCCCATTATCAGATATGATCGTCAAGGGAATCCCGAACCTGCAGATTATGTTTTTCCACACGAAGCTCAGGATCCGAGCTTCGGTGATGGTTGCTAGGGCCTCTGCTTCAACCCATTTTGTGAAATAGTCAATAGCAACTAGAAGAAATTTTACCCGACCTTTACCTTGGGGCAAAGGACCGACGATATCGATTCCCCATTGTGCGAACGGCCATGGGGAGGCTATGGTCGTCATTTTCTCCGCTGGAAGCCGTTGCACATTCCCGTACCACATCGCATCCGTCGCACCTTCTGACGATGTCGTGACATCCCCCCGCATGGTTGGCCAAAAATACCCCGCTCTTATCACCTTGTTGACTAGGGATCCGGAGCCGGCATGGTCGCCACTGATTCCTCCATGTACTTCTTCCAGGATGTATTTGGCCTCGTCCTCGTCGACGCACTTTAGATAAGGCATGGAGAAGCCTCTCTTGTACAAGACGTCATTCAGGATCGTAAACCGGGCTGCTCTCTTCTTGACCTTTCTGGCTTCGTCCGTATTCTGAGGTAGGTGCCCGTCCCGGAGGAAGGATATTATGGGCGTCATCTAGGTGTCTGTGCTCTGGATGGAAAATACCGCCACCTCTTCAATACTCGGGTGTTTCTGGATCTCTATTGCCATGTACGTGTTCGTCTTCCCTTCTTTTGATGACGCTAGTTTTGATACTTCGTCGGCCCCAATATTCTGGCTCCTTGGTATCGGGACGAATTCCACTGTGTCGAACTCTTGAGTTAGTTGCCTTGTTAGTTTAAGGTATTTTCGCATCCTTTCTTCCTTTGCCTCGTACTCTCCATCGACTTTGTCCAATTACTAGCTTTGAATCACTCGGATCGCCAAGTTTTTGGCACCAAGGGCTTTCCCAAGCCTCAAGCCCGTCAATATTCCTTCATACTCGGCTTCATTATTAGTGGCTGGGAACTTGAGTTGAACCCCGTATTTCATCACTTCTCCGTCGGGGGTGGTTATGACGACTCCTACTCCCCCCCTCTTTTGGGTTGACGAACCATCTGTCTGTATTGTCCATTTATCAACTTAAATCAGAACTCCATCTTAAATGCCTGGAAGAGTGAATTCAGCGATGAAGTCAGCCAGGGCTTGGGCCTTGATGGCTGCTCTTGGATGGTACTCGATGTCAAATTGGCTGAGTTCGATTGCCCATTGGACCATTCTCCCTGCCGCTTCTGGTTTGTTTATTGATTTCTTAATTGGTTGATCTGTCATCACAAGGATAGGATTTGACTGGAAATACGGCCCGAGCTTGCGTGAGGCTACTATAAGTGCAAACGCAATCTTTTCGATCCTTGGATACCTGAACTCAGCTCCTTGAAAGGCTTGACCGACGTAGTACACCGGGAGTTGCTTCTTGCCTTCTTCTCTAATCAAGGCTGCGCTTACTGCCGAGGCCGACACCGCTGTGTACAGGTATAGGTTCTCCCCTCCTTTGGACGGGCTCGGGAGTGGTGGACTGCTCAGGTATTGCTTGAGCTCTTGGAACGCTGCCTCGCATTCGTCGGTCCAAGCAAAAGCTCGCTTGAGGGTTTTGAAGAAGGGCGAGGCATTTGTCCGTGGCCCTAGAGACGAACCTATTTAGAGTCGCTATCCTTCCCGTAAGCTTTTGTACATCCTTGACGGTCTTGGGTGAGGCCATGTCAATGATAGCTCGTACTTTCTCTGGATTTGCTTCTATTCCCCTCTGGGACACCATGAATCCCAAGAACTTTCCCGAGGCTACCCCAAAAACACATTTGCTTGGATTCAACTTCATCCGGTGTTTTTTCGTGGTTGCAAAAGTCTCCTCCAGGTCGTCCGGATGAGCGAACTCCTCCTTACTCTTGACGAGCATATCGTCCACGTATACTTCCATGTTCCCGCCAATCTGTTGGCTGAACATTTTGTTTACCAATCTTTGGTACGTAGCTCCAGCATTTTTCAACCCAAAAGGCATCACCTTGTAAAAGTAGAGTCCTTGGCTTGTGATGAAGGCAGTCTTTTCCTGGTCCTCTTGAGCCATCTTTATCTGGTTGTACCCCGAGAAGGCATCCATGAACGTTAGTAGCTTGTGCCCGGCGGTGGAGTCCACGAGCTGGTCTATCCTTGGTAGAGGGAAGCTGTCCTTTGGGCATGCTTTGTTCAGGTCGGTGAAGTCTACACACATTCTCCACTTTCCGTTGGCTTTCTTTACCAGGACGACGTTGGCGAGCCACTCTGGATAATATACTTCCCGGATGAATCCAGCCGTCAAGAGTTTGGTTACTTCCTCTGCTACTACCGATCTCGCTCGAGCGAAGGTTCTTCGTCGTTCTTTGAACGGGCTTTCTTTGGGGTCCACATTCAGCCTATCTTTGGATGACTTCGGAGATATGCCTGGCATGTCCTCGTGACCCCATGCAAAGACATCTAGATTCCCTTTAAGGAATTTTATGAGTCTCGTTCTCATCTCGGGGCTTAGCGTCGTCCCTATCCGGTCGTCTTGTCCGCATTTCCTTCTACCAACTCCACGCTTCCGGGGTCTCCATCCCGTCCTCCTCTTTTCTTCAATCGTCCACGTGTGGTTCTCTTTTCTTGCCGAAGACGGCTCGATAGCATTCCCTTGCCAGGACTTGGTCACCCTTCACTTCACCCACGTCGTTGTCTGTTGGGAATTTCACCTTCAAACAGTAGGTCGACGTCGCCGCTTTCCATTTGTTTAGGGTGGGCCTCCCTATGATGACATTGTAGGACGAGGGGCAATCTACCACCAGGAAGTCTACTTGTTTGGTCAATCGCCACGGGTAGGTCCCTGCCGTCACCGTCAGAGTCACTATTCCCACAGGGTAGACCTGTCTCCACCGAAGTTGACGAGCGGAGAGTCAAAAGGGCGGAGCCTTTTTGGATCTAATCTCAACTGCTGGAAGGCTGGGAGGTAGATGATATATGCTGAGCTCCCATTATCAATAAGGATCCTTCTGGTATTGAACCCTTCTATATTCAGCACTATGACCAGGGGATCGTTGTGAGGTCGCTTTACTCCCCCGGCGTCTCCTTCATTAAAGGACATGTCTTGGTATGTTCGTCGGTGCTTGGAATGAGGCACGGTGTGGACGCTGTTCACCTGTCTGTGGCATGCTTTTTTGAGTGATCTAAATGATCCTCCCGAGGATGGTCCTCCCGTGATCGTGTTTATTTCCCCGATCACTTTGCGCGGAGGCTGGGACGGATGGTCGTCATCCCGAGTAAAGGAGTCATGTTGAGTCCTGTTGTTGTCTCCGAACTTGCTATATTCTCCTTTCTTTACATATTTTCGTAACTTTCCTTTCCGTATTAACTCCTCTATTTGTTCCTTCAGGTCTCTGCAATCTTACGTGTTGTGACCGTGGTCTTTGTGGAACCGGCAATACTTGTTCTTGTCACGTACGTTGGGGGACGAGTGTAATGGCCTGGGCCATTTGAGATAATGCTCGTCCTTGATCTGCTTGAAAATCTTGTCAACAGGCATAACCAAAGGAGTAAACTTTACCCGACGAGGATTTTTGTCATCTCTCCTTCTATTCCCGTCATTGTTCCGACGTTAAGTCTGTCTCTCTTTTGCCCTCTGCGGTCATCTTCCCTTTTGGACTTGTCTCCTAGCCTCTCAGTATCTTTTATGGCAGCTAGAGCATCTTCCGCGTTCATGTATTTTTGTGCCTTCTGGAGCATCTCGGCCCTTGTCTTCGGGGGGTTTTTGGCAAGAGAGGCCACAAGGTCTCTGGATTTCAACCCCGCCTTGAAGGTCGTCGGTTGCACCTTGTCATCGCCTTCGTCCACCTCCGAGTTTCCCGGGTGAATCGCTTGACATATGACCTCGAGTCTCCTTCTCTCCTGTCTTATGGTGAGTAAGTAATCTATTGGTCTCCTTGGGCGTTGTCCCCCTATGAAGTGGCGCAAGAAAGCACTACTTAGCTGATCGAAGTTGTCTATAGACGAGTTTGGCAACTTAGTAAACCACTCTCTTGCAGCTCCTTTGAGAGTCGTAGGGAAGGAACGACACAATATCTCGTCGGTGGTTTTTGAAGACCCCAGTCGTCTTAAAGGTATTAAGATGATCCCGAGGGTCCTTGAGTCCGTCGAATGGTTCTAATTGAGGATGGCGAAACTTTGACGGCACGGGGCAATCAAGTACCGCTGCAGTGAAGGGCGAATCAGTAGCCCTTACCATCTTGTCTACACTCCGGTCTGTCTTTTCTTTGATAGCGCTCCTTAGTTCGTCCATCTCTTTCCTCATTTCCCGAAGAAGATCTGAGTTCTGTTCGTCCAGGAGTAGTTGGTCTCCGGGGTTTCCCTCTGTTGGCTATCCCCCCTCTCCTCCGTGTCACCCTTGGACCGGTTTTCTTCCTGTTGAGCTTGTTGAACCTGCCGGAGCCGCAACTTCATTTCCTGGTTCTGCCTGGTGAGTTCTTCAATGGTGGCTGCAAGGGCTTGAACTTGCTGGGCCAAGGTCGTTGAATCTGGGTTGGATTCCATCCGGATATGGAGAATTGATGGAAACTACGTTTTCGAATGTAAATCTAAAAACTCGTCCCCACAGACGGCGCCAAAGCGATGGAACACAGATCCGTCAAGAAGAGTGAGCAGATGGAATTCCCCGTAGAATATGAAGGTCCGCTCGATGAGGGCCACCGGTGTGGTGCCCGCCACAACGTCTCCGATGCCAAAGTTAGAATAATGGATAAACACAATAAAGAAGTAGAATGTGCTTTCAGAGTATTTTTGCATATATCTTACCTTCCGTTGATTGTATGGAAGCTTTATACCTAGGGCCTTAGGGGCTTAGCCGTTGAGGCTGTTAATGCTCTCAGAAGTAACGCCCTTGGTCCGAACTTGAGACTTTTAAGAGGCTCCCAACGGTCCGCTTGGTTGATTTAGTAACTCGCCAGGTCATTGATTGGCTGCATTGAATGACCTCCCGCCTTCGTCGGTGATGATGGTTTTCTTCGTTATTTCGATGACCTCGTCATGGATGATTCCTTCGTCACTTCTGTTATCTTCGTCAGTGGAAGGTAGAATCGTCATTTCTGTCAGAGTTCATTGGTGTGTGTTATTTTATTTCATTTTTATAAGTTCATTGGTGTTTTAGAACCTTTTTTTTTCCTCAATGGGTTTTGATTAGCTCAACTAGTAAAGTCTCTGATGATTGAATAAGAAATCTGAAGTTTAATCCCCGCCTACACCAAAAACCAATTAGTGTCTTAGTCTAATAATAAAGAGTTATCATCGGGAACAAAAGTCATAAATTGAAACTCTTTAAACCAAAAAAAAAAAAAAAAAAAAAAAAAACTTTTTTTCAATGCTGAAATCTATGTTTTATATTTGAAATATTTTTATAAATCCCTCGAATATTTGAACCCAAGTAAATTGGCCGTATAACTATAAGGCTAGGAGTATCCCATAACTGTATTTTTGTGTCATCCACATTACAAGTATTTGGGCTGAGAAGTGAGCTACAATTGGTTGGCATCCCTTCTAACATGGATTATTAAATCATGCTAAAAGTTCATCATGATGCATTGAGCCCCTTGAACTAGCTAGATCACGAATATTTTAGTCAACTTAAATGTGTATGTTCTCCTCTCATATGCATATATGGTAGATCTTACTAATAAAATTCACAGTGGGACTAATTTTTTATGTGAGAAAAATGATACACAATTATCATACTCTTGGAGTATTCTATTATTTTCCTTAATCGCCAGATTGCCAGTGCAACCATCACCTTGCTTGCGTAGCCCTCTAATACAATATTCTCTAACATGATGTTTGTTGAGGGGGAAATTTATGCCTCTGAATAAAATATGGGGAAGTCAAGCCGAAACTCAACAGTGGGCTCTTGAGATGATGCCCAAAGGCTTTCGGTGTGGTGATAAGCCTATCCAAGCAAGAAACAAAGGCTACATTTTGACAAAACAATCACAAAAGCCCAATAAAAATACTTCACAATAGTTAATTAGTATATTAGTGATCCTGTTTTGATAATACAAGAAAAATAAATTCTCCAGCGGTAGGGTGAAATTACACTTAAAGTCTAGTAGTCAATTATTAAATAGATTTAAGAAAGTGTTCAGTTTTGGAAGTCCTTATGCGTCTTGGTCAGAGGGATTTATTGTACTTCCAGCCATCATTACATCAATATGAAGGCAGAATTCCATTGTTACAAATACATTATATCCTTTAATAGTAAAACAAAAAGTAAAAATTAAAGGTTCCATGGTGAGAAGAAAGGGGTTAATTGGCATGGTGTGAAGAGAGAGAGATATTCCAGCTCAGTGTAGCAAATGTTGAACTAAGATTCTTGGAATATATATATGTGTGTGTGTGTGTGTGTGTGTGAGACATGAGTGGCAATGTAAGCTTGTGGTGGTATGATGGAGTTAATGCTAAAACTAAGTCTTTAATGGGTAAAAGGTCATTTATGACTGATTAGGAAGCATTTATGGGCTTAGAATATGCAGAAAAGGAAAAGAGAATGTCCGAGGCTAAGTGAGTGTGGGCTAAGGGAAAAATTTTATGAGCTTGGGGAGAGTTAAACCACAAGCAAAGTGAAAAGAATAATAGAAATTTCAAAGGGGTTGGTTTGTGTTTTATGGGCTAGTGTGCTTACCCTTTTATAGTGGTGTTTAGAGAGGTATTAATTAACAAAAGTCCAAAATGTAGGACTGATCGGAAGGCAGAATAACAAACTTAATTATCCTAGGATTTGGCCATAAATGGGAGATTTGCTTTTGGGGCTGCTTTGGGTAATATGACACATGGTGAGTATTTGGGGTAATCTTGCATTAAATGTCAAGAATTCTGAAGTTGAGTTTAACCAATATGATTAAGGCAGGTATCAAGGGGAATCGTAGTGTTGCAATTGAAATTTGAACTCTAGGAAGTAGGATTCAACACCCCAAGCCAAGTGTCAAAATTTAAGCCCACTTCAAATGAATCTGCTAGAGATCCCTTTATGCCCTCCAAACCACATGTTCCTAAATTTTCCGCTTTAGGATTCATGGGCTTGGCACATGAACCATTTCTTGAACATTTTTGACATTTATAGTATTGATTTGTTGATATTTAGATAACTTGGTTTCAGCTCCCTTTCCTCTAGAGATATATTCTTGAGGAAAATGACAAAGTTCCATCACCTATTAGACTTCAATTTTGCTATTACAACCTTTGGGCATTGTTCATGTCAAGTAAAGGGTGACATAAAATTGATGGGAGAGCCCTTAGTTCATTCTCAAAGATTTGGTTCTCTTGTAGAGGCTCCAATTGGACCTTGGTCATGGATGAACAAGATGGAGGCTATTTGTCTAGTCCTTTGCCTTTGTTGGAGTTCTTTGAATCGGGCTTGCTCACGTGGGTTGGACCCTTTGGGCTGGGCTGTATTCTTCCTCTTTTTTACTTGGGCTTGTCCTCCTTTTATAGCATATTTGGAACTACAAAAATGACACATATTGCCATGGGTTTTCATCCCTTATGGACTCTTATTATTAGTAAATATTTTGGGGTTTTGATGAATATTTGTAATGGGACTTTGGGCAATGAGTCATAAAATTTAAAATCACGTCATTAGCTTAATTACTTCAAAATGCTTTTCTAAATAACATTTACTATTTTTGAAATGATGAATTCCATATCACAAGTAATGTTTATGGTTTCCGATAATCATGTCATAATTTAACTGGTGAGCTTGTAGGATGAATAGTTACCATGAGTTTTGAAAATAAATATTATGAATGTTGTGGTATAAATAGTGACCATGGGTTCTATATAAATTCCATGGGTTTATAATATCATATAAGATAAATATCATAGTTTTAAGATAAATAACTTTCCATGAGCTCTTATAAGATGATTGCCATAAATTATAGTAATATTGAAACATTGTTCATCATTGGATTTTTTAAGAGAAATAATTATGACATAGAATTTTTGCCAAGTGTTAATCTTGTACTTTTGATAAAATAGTGTCAACGTAAATTGAGTTTTTGATATTGCTAGTGAGAAATGGGCTGTTTGATGTTGCCGGTGAGAACGGGGCCTTTTTTATGTTGCCAGTGGAAATTGGGTTTTTTGATGTTGCCAATGAGGACAGTGAGACTTGGTTTTTTTCTTTATGTTGCCAGTGAGGACTGGGCTTTTTGATGTTGCTAATGAGGACTAGGCTTTTTTGATATTGCCAATGAAAACTAGACTTTTTGATAAATAATTTGCCATGAGATTAAATCATGGGTTTTGATTATGGATTTGAATTTCACCGATAAAGTTGTTTTGCCACGTATTTGAATCATGGGCTTTAATTATAGATTTGAATTTCATTGATAAAATTGTTTTGCTATGTATTTGAATCATGGGTTTTTCAAATATTGCTAGGTGTAAAAATACTTGGGCTTTAGAAAAGAAATGAGATTTTAGCTTGCTCAATAAAATATAAATAATTTGGGATTAGGCTTTACAAAAATATTGGGTCTTATGGTGTTTTATATTTGTAGCCCAATTTTGTGATGGAAAGAAGAATGGTTGTGTGCTAGCATGATAATAGTCAAAAAATATTTTGGCAAGCCGAATAACTTGTGGGTGATGTTTGAAAATCTATAAGTGTTATTTAAATAATATTAGGTGTAAAAAAATATACCCTAACAATGTTTCTTAAAAATTAGGTAGCTACTTCCATTGCTACAACAACAATTTCATCTTTGTCCAAAAAGATCCCAGTTCTTTTTTAAGGTGGTAAAAGCTAAATGTTTTAGCACCACTACATTGAATATTCTAACTTCAAATAATAATAAAAAATCCTGGCTAGCCTAGTATTTAAAAAACTTTTTTTTTTCTTTGTTGGCAGATGATTGCATCTTAATATATTAAGAAACAACCATTTTGTGTATTTATAATTTGTTAATATTATATGGATGCTTATTTAGAGGTTTTTTTTTTTTTTTTTTTTTTTTTTTTTTTTTTCTCTTATACTCCGGCCCTCTCTACCTTGAATTCTTGGGTCTATCCCTGCTTCATGGTCCCTAACTGTTAGTACTTATACATGAGAGATGCTGTCATCGTGTAAATGGATGATGTATAATAATGAATGTATGATAATCATTGCCCCTAGTTCCCTGTTAGTACCCTATTCCCTCATATGCATGGCTATGTCAATGAAGTTCCATGGTCGAGGACTTGCCTTGAGGGAACTCAGTGATCCAACATTCCACATATTAGCCTTGCACTCCCACACAGCGTGACATGTGATTTCTTCCTCATTTTCGCACAACTCACATTTCCCATCAACGTCAACACTCTTGTGTCTTATATTCGATAAGAGTTAGGAGGAAGTGCTTACAAGCTCTCCGCACAAAGATCCTAATTTTATTGGGATATTCTTATTGCTCCCAATAGAGATTTCTCCTTCGTACAATCCTTTTGAAAATCCTCTTTCGATTGATTGAGCAGCGATTGAAGGCCAGTCGAGCTCTTGAATGAATGTCTTCTTTGAGTTGCATCTTGGACCTTTTAATTTTGAACAATTAACACACATTATATACTCCATCCATGCTACAATGTCATGGAATTTTTCATCCTATATGCTAACATGGTGGAACTGGTGTTTTCGATCAACCTGGAGGAAAGAGGTCTTCTCCTTGGGATTTGTGCCTTATGTACGGTTTCATTTCTAGGAAAAATGGGTGAGCGTGAAAATTACAAATGGCATTTGTGTATCAGTGTATGGTGTGGGTTATAGGTTAGCTTTAACGATTGTTAAATTAGGTGTGCTAAATGCTAAATTTTTAATATTTAGCACACTAAACACTAAAAAACATGCTTCATTGAGAAGTTCCAAATGTCATTTATATTCCAAATTGATAAAGCAAAAACATATGTCCTGTGCCAATGTGTATTTTTTTCTAAGGGTAAATTTGTAAGTAGATAGATAGATAAAAGCTGTTTTTTTCTCAGCTATCTTGAGTATAATGGGAAATTTTGTGAATGGGCATAAGGTATTTGTAAAACTCGCCAACCCATGTATAGCTCATCACTTTATTGTGCATAAAAGCTAAATACAAGTGAAGAAACCCTTTGCATGCATCTACTAGATATATTTCGTACCTGTCAAATTGCGAAGCCTCCATTGTGGCTAGACATACCCATTTAATGTTGATCATTATAATTATAATCCTACAGGTATTGACTCTTGAGGACTGGGATTGAGTCAACCAAATCTCCTTAAACGGAATAAAACACAACTTAGCTTTTTATAAAATCTCTCTACTCTAGGTTGATGTTTTGCCAGATACACATTGGCCCAAAGCATTCTTCCCTTCAACCGGAGGATCTTGGTGGTTTCTCCAATAACGGCGGCTTCAGGAAATTTTTTTTAAAGGGGTCATTAAAAAACTTAAATTAAACAAAATTTAATATAAAAAGAACTTAAATACATCAAGTTATCAATAAATAAATAAATAAAATGAAAATATATAAAGTTTTATAATTTCCTTTTATGAATTTTTTTATTTTGAAGTCATTACAAGATAGTTCAATAGTTCATTATTAGTTGTCAATATTTATTGTCAATGTGAGCAAATGTGACCATTTTATTTTGTTAAGTTTGTATAATTTTTTATTTTATGAAGTTGTTTATTATTTCTATAAAAATATTTTAAACTAAATGACAAAACTCAACCAATTGACATTGTATTAAATTGGTATACATAGCCACACTCATCTACACATAAATAATACACTAAATGTTTATTTAACCAATCAAATGCTTGAACAATCACTAACATTACTATTTTTTTTTTCTTGAATCACTAACTATATAACAAAAAATTATTATAATAACTACAAGAAAAATACTTTTTCGCGACAAATAATTTTGGATGGACCCAAAAAGCCCTTAAAAAAATCCTATTTTTGATGGCAAAATAAAGCCCTCGCAAATACTTAGTAAAATGTGAAACATTTGTGACCAAAAAGAAAAATTGTCGCAATTATGTGTTGTAGCCGTTACAAATTCTAATATTGTGGAGATAAATTTTCCCTCTATAGTATTTGCGAGGGACAATTAAAATCTCTCGCAAAAAGTGTATTATTTGTGACGGTTAAAAAAACACCATCACTAATACTAAATTATTTGTGAGGGTCAAGATCGACCTTCACAAATAATCATTAAAATGTCAAAATTTTTGGAGGGAAATGTTCCTACCAAATTATTACCGAAGGACAATAAAAATCTCTTGTAGAAAGTTTATTTTTTGTTTGGGTTAAAAATATGCCCTTACTAATATTAAATTATTTGCAAGGGCCAAGATCAACCTTCACAATTAATTATTAAAATGTCAAAAATTTTGGAGGGAAATGTTCCCACCAAATTTTTGTCAAGGGACAATAAAAATCCCTTGTAAAAAAGTATTTTTTAAGGATAAATTAAAGTAATAAAAATATTATATATATATATATATATATATATATATGTGTGTGTATGTATGTATGTATTTAAAAATTTCAAGTAAGGGGGTTTAATTCCCCCAAAAATAAGCTAGCTTCGTCCCTGCTAAAATGCCATAAAATTCATAGAAGGCCCCAACAATAGAAGAGGAGAAATCCAACATTAGTTTTACCGACTCCTTCACGAAAGTTTTTTCCAATGCATTCAACAGATGCCGAAACTAGTTTTCTCTATGTTTGGAGAGCGTTCTCTTTTTCCCTAATCGCATACCTTCAAATTTGGTACTTTTGTGATTTGAAAGCATACATTCGCTATAGTAGGTTGGAAATTGTCTCTTCCATTTCTTTTGCAGGTTTGCTGATTCAAGCACAATTTCTTTGCATCGCTAGCCTTCTTCTCTTATTTTGATGTAAGTAGCGGACTCGACTTTCCTGAGTGGAACCCAAGTCCAAGGCAGTCCAATCAAAGTTTGACAAAAAGAAACAAGAAAAAGAAAAACCAATAACTATTATTGTAACATTTATCTTGTCATGTGAGACATGACATGAGAGGAATAACATGACAAGACCAAACCTGGAAATGGCATACACGATGCATGTATATCAGTGGGGTTTTGCCAACTTGCCATCTTCGAAGCTAGGGCATAAAAGCAACAACTGTCAAGTACAGTATGTACAACTACATTTTCGGCATTTTGAGTAGCAAAGTCAGCCAGCACTGAAACTGTCATTTACCTTAAAGAGAAATAAATCAGAAAGGCCCCAAGACTATCCATGCAATGAAGCCCTTAGTGCTGCGTAGGTGAACCGATTAAACAGCTTTACTAAGCTCACAATTTATAATAAGACCTACAGAGAGCTCAAAGTCTCAAAGCGACTCAAAGCTTGAAAACCAAAAATTGTAGAAGTGCAAAGCCTAATCTCTTAAGCATTGTTCACTATGAAGACTAGATCCTTTTGTCAAGGGGCTCTTCTGGGCTTCTTGGTGGTGTTCTTCTCGTTTGCTGTGAGCTGCTATGGTGAACCTGGTCAAGACTCTTCAGGTATATTTGTTCTCTAACATAATAAGAGTATTTGCTCAGCTATTTTAGGCTAGCTCATAGCTGCTTCCTTCATTGTTTAAACATTAGGATTTGTAGACTTGTAGCTACTGCTTGTCGCTAATTTGTTACAGCTGCTAATAATAATAAAATTTTACTAAAATTAATCAAAAATAAATGAATATATGAAAAATAAAACTGGCATCTATCTAGTGACTAGTATAGTATTAGCAATATAAAAGATACAAAATATATAAATATATATATAATTTTTTCCTAATACACTTCAACTCAATCATATATTATCTATCAAAATAGAATTCAATTTTTCTTTTAAATCCCAAAAAAATATCAGTAATAATATTAAAATTCAGATTTTGTTAGATCTTTCATTTTGTTGAAAAATACAATATTCATAATTGAAAATATTGTTCATAACTGTAGAAGAAATTGGGAGGATTAGTATAATAAGTATGCTCACTTTATAAACAAATGGTTATGCTCATGATTTTCTAGTCCTTACTAATCATTGACACAATTCAAAAAAACTTTACAATTTTTTGAAGTCTAAATATCGCTCTACGTTATGATTATAATGGTGATGAATTTCTATATCAGAACTAGTTTTTTCATAATTTGTGAAGACTTATTGATAAAACTTATTTATAACTAACAAATATCATCAAATGTAATTAAAAATACTTATGTACCTCTTGAGAATCTAAAATTGAGCTAATAATAAGCAACTCCATTATTGTTTCACTGTAACGATGATTCAATTATTACAATTGAGAATTTATGTAAAAAAATATTAATCAATAATGATATTCAAGTAGTAAAGTTTTCTTGCTAATCGAAGAAAAAAAAAAAAAAAAAAAACTAGACAGCCTATAATCTTTTAGGTGGGGCTAGATAGCATGGCAGCACCCAACTCTTAAATTTCTAAACTTTTAATTTCGGTTCCTTAAAAGCAAACAATAGAAGTGTTATACCGAACATATGTTCAAAATGCATATATGTGCGTGTGTGTGATTGTTTTTGATTTGTGTGTTAAAATAGGTTTTTTAAGGGGCCCACCAATCACAAATATAGGCTAAGTTTCAATTTTGGGATTGGCTTTCAATTTTGGAGGGGGGCGAGGGCGATGTATGAATTTTTTGAAAATAACTTAAAAAATTTACTCTCTCCGTCCTACTTTGTTTGTCCTCTATTCCATTTAAGGATGTCCCAAAATAATGTCCTGTTTCTAAAAATAAAAGTCATTAATTTACTAATGTTCCTATTATAGCCCTATTAATTTACTAATTCAATTTTTTGATAAATTTATTTAAGGGTAGTTTTAGAAATTTATACATTTTTAAAAGGTAGACAAGATAATAAATGATGTTCCCTTAAAAAATTTGACTTTTCAAACAGGACAAACAAAGTGGGACGGAGGGAGTACAATTTAAAACCTTTGAAGTCCCTCTGGTCTAGTGGTGGCTCCATCTCTCTATATATTTACCATGAAAACATTTAAACAAAAAGAAAAATTAATTGTCTATGACATTCATTTTTCAAACCAAAGAAACAATCACAATACAAAGCTTATCTGAAAAGTAAAATATCACTCTATTTGTTTGGATGGAAAATGTTTTATTTTTTGGTGTTTAGTATAGTAGAAGTCTATGAACAATTAAGCTCTGCACCAACAAAACTCTCCCAATGGTATCTTTTGTTTCTTTGCCCCTTTCTCACCACAAAGATCAACTATCGACCCTTTTTAAAAAAAACTCAAACCAATTACTTTTCTGCTTGATTTTTCACATAATACAAATGAAACAATGGAGTAAATATATATATATATATATAAAGAAATAAAAAATATAATAGGCTATAAATTTATCTTAAATGGGTTTTGTAAAATGTAATATTACCACTCTTTTTTTTTTTAGAGGAATACCAGTCTGTTTTGATTCCTTTCTTACTACCTCATTTAATTTTTTGTTTAATTCACTTCTTTATAATATAGGAAGGATTTAATCACAATCTTATTTCAATATGTTGCCAAAAACTTGTAAAAGAAAATGTTTCAAGTAATATTTGCGGGCCCATGAATCATTCAGCACATGACATATGATTAATTTGATGAAAAGAAAAATAATAACATATATAAAAGATATAAAAGATTACATGTCTATACAATAAGGTTAATCAAACCTTTTTGTCAAGAGATTTGTAACTCAACGGGTTGATACTTTTTGGTGTCCATAACATTCAGGGTATAAATTTCCCCTCTCTTATTGTAAACTATCAATTTTTTTTTTTTTTTTTAAGTGTTAATCAAGCCTCCCTTGAAGCTCACTACTGGAGACTTGAACTCTAACTCTTACTTCTCATACCTCATAAATACTAATACTTGTAGAGTGACCATCGCACAAAGGGTTTGCGGTAGTAAATCAAGCCTCCCTTAAATGACTATAAGATTAATGTTAATCACGCCTCCCTTAAAAAAATTTCTAACACCACCAGCAATAGATATTGCTCTTAACATCGAAGGTTTCTTCATTCCAAAGCCATATTATATATCAAAGGACAAAGAAAAGACATCCTTGCATATGATATCATTCTTGTTGTTCCATCATATAATTTTAAATGACTGATCATCATGATAGTATTTGTTTTTATTTTTTTATTTTTAGAAGTGATAGTATTTTTGTCTTTGGGCTTTGTGTATAATTCTAAATGATTCATTTTAATGTGTTTGTTTGTGCAGGGATTAGTGTAACCATTAATGGAAAGTCTAACAATGAAGGGTTCAAAGCAACCATAGATCTTGATAAAGGAAGATTCAAGAAACCTTTTCCACCACACATTCCAATCTTTAAGAAACCATCAATTCCCATCCTTGCAAATCCACACCCACCAAAAGTTCCAATTTTTAAAAAGCCACTTCTACCACCCATTCCTGCTTTTAAGAAGCCATTTCTTCCACCAATTCCAAATTTTAAGAAGCCACTTCTTCCACCAATTCCAATTTTCAAGAAGCCATTACCACCACATGGTCCAGTTGTGAAGAAGCCACCACATGTTCCAAATTTGAAGAAGCCGCTTCCACCACCAACTCCAATTTTCAAGAAGCCATTACCACCATTAGTTCTAGTTTTCAAGAAGCCACTTCCTCCAACTATTCCAAGTTTCAAGAAACCAATACAGCCACCAATTCCAGTTCTTAAGAAGCCATTTCCATCGTTTAAAAAACCGTTTCCATTTTATAAGCCAATTCTTCCACCTATTCCTAATTTCAAGAAACCACTTCCATCAATTCCAGGTTTTAAGAAACCAATTCTTCCACCTATTCCTGATTTTAAGAAACCACTTCCACCAATTCCAAGCTTTAAAAAACCACTTCTACCACCAATTCCAGGTTTTAAGAAGCCGATTCTTCCACCTATTCCCGATTTTAAGAAACCACTTCCATCAATTCCAGGTTTTAAGAAGTCGATTCTTCCACCTATTCCCGATTTTAAGAAACCACTTCCACCAATTTCAGGTTTTAAGAAACCACTTTTACCACCAATTCCAGGTTTTAAGAAGCCGATTCTTCCACCTATTCCCGATTTTAAGAAACCACTTCCAACAATTCCAGGTTTTAAGAAGCCAATTCTTCCACCTATTCCCGATTTTAAGAAACCACTTCCACCAATTCCAAGTTTTAAGAAACCACTTCTACCACCAATTCCAGGTTTTAAGAAGCCGATTCTTCCACCTATTCCTAATTTTAAGAAACCACTTCCAACAATTCCAGGCTTTAAGAAGCCAATTCTTCCACCTATTCCGATTTTAAGAAACCATTTCCACCAATTCCAAGTTTTAAGAAACCACTTCTACCACCAATTCCAAGTTTTAAGAAGCCAATTCTTCCACCTTTTCCTAATTTTAAGAAACCACTTCCACCTATTCCAGGTTTTAAGAAACCAAATCTACCACCAATTCCAAGTTTTAAGAAGCCAATTATTCCACCTATTCCCGATTTTACGAAACCACTTCTACCAATTCCAGGTTTTAAGAAGCCAATTCTTCCGCATATTCCCGATTTTAGGAAACCATTTCTACCACCAATCCCAGGTTTTAAGAAACCAATTCTTCCACCTCTTCCTAATTTTAAGAAACCATTTCTACCACCAATTCCAAGTTTCAAGGAGCCACTTTTGCCACCTATTCCAATTTTTAAGAAACCACTCCCTCTTATAAAGCCTTTGCCTCAATTTCCAGGTTTTGGAAAGTCATTTCCACCATCCATTCCAATTCCCAAAGCAATAGTCAAGAAGAAACCTATTCCTTAGAGAAAAAAAATTATAGATATATATTGTAATAAAGGAAAATGGTGGTGATTGTTTTGTACGCGTATAAGTTATCGAAAATGCTAGAGTCAATGAAAATGTTCACAAAAAATTGTACCCCCCTCACATTTGAAGTGCAGTGGGACCTAGTTGATGTGAAGGCTCGTGTAAAGAGAGTGAAAAAGTTTGTGTATTTTTTTGGTGCATCCAAGATCGCTCATAAATTAAATAAATTTGTTATCTTGTTATGTGGCTACCATCAAATATCAAAAAGTGGACAGTGCTCGCTAAAATGAAAATGCTTCCAAATTTATTTCCCACATACAATTAACTACCGTTTTTTTTTTTTCTTTTTTTTTGGTCAACAAAGAAATTTCATTAAACTTAGGAAAATATAAGTCTGTTATAACGAACGCAAGCTTTATCATTTGCTAGAAAACTATCCACCACAGCAAATGGGTACAAAAATATAACAAAAGATTCTAAGCTATTAGCTCCAAGCTTGGCCAACGCATCAGCACATTGGTTAGCTTCCCTATAGATGTGAGTTATCCGCTTGTTGGGAATCTCCTTCACCAGGTTCCCGCAATCGGTAAGCAATGGCTCCATTAACAAATTGTTGGTATTGTTGTTCATGAGGAGAACAATACTTAAAGCATCTAGCTCAATGATGAGGTTATTTAACCCCATCTCCCTAGCTAATAGGAGACCATCCCTTAAAGCCCACAGCTCCGCCATGCAACATTGTTAGTACACCCAAGAGGTCTTGCATAACCTTTCAACCAATTCCCATCATGATCCCTAATAATGCCGCCACCACCCGCACTTCTAGAGGAACCAATGGCAGCCCCATCTGAGTTAAGCTTAGCCCATCCCCTTGGAGGTTTCTCCCACCCTACTGTAATGAGAGTTTTAGCTTTAGGCATCTTAACATTCAGCCCAACAGAAAAAAATTCAGCACCATCCTTAATACATTTCCTGAAGCATGACCGGTCCACCCTACCAGTCCTAAAAATAACATTATTCCTATGAAGCCATAAGTTCCACACACCCATGGGAAACAAAATCTTCCACGGAATGCCCATCCACCTGGACTTGATATCGATTTTTTGGTACTGGCTTCAAGCCACTCACAAATCGGCAAGTCAAAGGTTTCCCTCGGACTAAGCGGGAAATGAAGTTGTCGCCAAAAGAACTGAGCAAACTCACAGCCCCTTAATAAATGATCAATTGTTTCAAAGTTATTATTACATAAACAACAAATTGGATCAAGACTTAAACCCCTTGAACCCAAAACATCCCCGGTAGGAACATCATTATTATGCAGAGACAATGACCAAAGGAAGAATTGAACCTTAGGCAAAGTTTCTACCTTCCACACCCAAGCTACCGAAACCGAATCAAGGTTCAAAGGGTTTAAACCCCTTGCCAAAAGATAGGCAGATTTCAACGAGAAAAAACCATTCTTGGAGAAAGCCCATTGGAAGCGTATCCTCCGCCTCCCGATTGCAAGACAATGGAGTAGCTTTAATGGCATTGATAATATGATCAGGCAGAACAAAGGATAGACAATGGCCTTGCCATTCAAAGTTATGATCAAAACATTGCTTCACCGTAACCAAATCTTCATTGCGGTTCAAAGGACCCTCAATAACAGATCTCAACACACCCATTGGAAGCCAAAAATTAGCCTTAACTTCACCGACTCTCCATTCTTTACCGACCACTTAAGCCCTTTAACATAAACCGGGCCTCCCTTCTTACACGCTGCCCAACAGCTCGAACAGGGGAGTTTCTTCCCTTCTTGAGTCATTCTCCTAGGGGAAAGGTACTTGGCTGTGATCATTTTTGCCCAAGGCCCCCACCCCTTACGAGAGTGTTTAGTGTTCACTAAAATGATTAATATTTTTTTCTTGACACCATGCTTGATCTTTTTTTCTTGATACTAATCAGTCGTCCTATTTAGTTTCCCTTCACTCATATTGCAAGTCAACTGAAAAAAAAAAAAAAAAAAAAAAAAAGGTCATTGATAACTCATAACCTTGGGTATGACAATGCTTGAAAGGAATATTAAAAAAAAAAAAAAAAAAAAGGTCATTGATAACTCATAACTTTGGGTATGACAATGCTTGAAAGGAATATTTAGACCCCTTTTTCATATATTAAGAAGTGAGTTTCTAAATTATTTCTATTAATGAATTATGCAAATCTGATTAGTACATATTAATCATCACATATTACCATATTGATATATAAAAGTAATAAAAATAAGGTAAAGAACACAACATATAGTGATGAAGTGGACAACTAATAGATAACATCCACACAAAAAAACCACCATATAAGAGTCAACTCCAAGATAAGAAGGAATTTCACTATTAAAATTGAAGTTTCCAACCAAATCAGACTCATGATCCTAGTCTCTACCTTGAAGATACTTTTACTAACACCCCATAATTTGTTCCAAATAGCTTGGACTCTTCTTATTTGAAATATTCCACGCGAATCGCATTTGAGCTCAAGGACTGCTTTAAAGATTCTTATCCGCTCTAGAACCGAGAAGGGACTATTACTTTAGCTTAAATCACCAAACAAAAAATTCATCTTGAGATTTTAAATTTGAGTTGACGGATTAGTGAAACTAGGTTTAAGAATTTCTCTTTTGTACTCAAAAAACAAGCTCTCTAACTAAATCTCTATTTTGTACATTCAACATACACATTTTCTTAAAGAACGTAGAAATGCGTAAATTGAATTTACAAAATTGTTTACATTCTTCAATAAATTGTGTACATTTAATAGTTTCATTGAAAAATTGTGCATGTTGAATATACAAAATTGTAACTTATAACTTATAATACTCTTATTAATGGCTGTGTAAAAAGCGGAATGTTGAAGAAGCTTATCAATTTCTAGAGCAGGCAATGAAAAGGGGTTTAATGCCGAACAAGTTTTGTTATACTCCTCTTATACATGTTTATTGTAGACAAGGGGAATACTCTAGGGCCTTAGATTTTCTTATTAAGATGACAGAATGAGGACATAAGCCTGATTTGGTTTCGTATGACATTCTCATCCATGGACTTATTGTCACAGGGGGAGGTTGTGTTGTATTGGCAATGCGAGAAAAAATGTTGCAAAAGGGAGTATTGCCTGATGATGGTATTTATAATGTTTTAATAAGTGGGCTTTGCAAGAAAGGGAGGCTTCCTACTGCCAAGTTGCTCTTTGCTGATATGCTTAACAAAAAATGTACAACCTGATGCTTTTATGCCACTTTGGTGGATGGGTTTGTCAGAAATGGTGACATTCAAGAGGCCAAAAAACTCTCTGAACTCGTAATTGAAAAGGGTATGGACCCTAGTGTTGTGGGGTATAATGCCTTGATAAAAGGTTTTTGCAAATTTGGAAAGATGAAAGATGCATTTTCTTGCATCATTAGAATGAGGAAAGGGCATCATGTTCCAACTGTATTTACTTATACCACCCTTATTGATGGGTATGTAAAGCAGCATGACTTGGATGGTGCACTAAAGATGTTTGGGCTAATGGTGAAACAGAGATGCAAGCCAAATGTGGTCACATACACTGCCCTCATAAATGGGTTTTGCGGCAAGGCAGATACCAATAGAGCTGAAAACATTTTCAGAGAGATGCAATCTTGTGGATTGGAGCCTAATGTTGTCGCATACACTATACTTATTGGGAGGTTTTGTAAAGATTGTAAACTTGCAAAAGCTGCCTCCTTTTTTGAATTGATGCTGATGAGCAAGTGCACTCCTAATGATGTTACCTTTCATTATCTTGTAAATGGGTTTGCAAATATTGCACTGAGTGCAATTCCCAAGGAAAGCAATGAGCTTCAGGAGGTTGAGAAGTCTATGTTTTTGGATTTTTTGGGAAGGATGGTATTGGATGGATGGGTTCAAGTAACTGCGGCATATAATTCTATTATCATCTGCCTTTGCCAATATGGAATGGTTAAAATTGCTTTGCAGTTGTATGATAAGATGATCGGTAAGGGTTTCCTTCTAGATTCTGTTTCTTTTTCTGCCTTGCTACATGGCATTTGCTTGGAAGGAATATCAAAGGAATGGAAAAACATTGTCTCCTGTAATATTGTGTATAATATGGTCTTTTTTTCTTCAGTAAATAAAAAGCTTTATTGAAAAAAATAAATAAAAGTAGTACAGCAAAAAAAATATTACCCTGGTGCACAGGGAGTGTACAAGGGAATAATATGGTCATTCTCGTTGTAGTGCTGTGAAGTTGTCCCTGAAGTTTGGCTGTTCTTCAGTTTTATAGAGCACCAGAAAAATCTTACCTTCTGAGTTTACTGACCAGTTACTTGTATGCCAAATAAGTATAATGTACACTGTATATATGCAACATATTTGATTTGCATAAGTAAGTTATTGAATAGAATAATGCCTTTCATGTGTTTAATTCTACAAGAAATGATAAATCATAATGATAAAATTCAATGGGGGAAAATGATCCATGGCTTTGTAATTGTTGGATGCTTCATGAACATGGGATATCTATTATGGACCTGAACATATCCATGTTGCCTATTGACATTGAACATAGTGGACTTGGGAAAAATAGGCTTAAAATCATTACAAAAATATGCTTACAATCATTACATATATGTAGGCTGCATGTCACAACTTTAGGATCTAAAGATTCTAAACCACAAGATAGCATCTCTCTGAAATTTTTTTCAGCTCCATTGGAATCTACCTTGCTGCAAAACCCATTAATGAAGGAGGTGTGTGACCACATTTTATTATTTTTATTTTTATTATTATTATTATTATTATTATTATGGATAAGTAACGTAAGAAATTTTATTAAAAAAACCAACTAAGTACACTGGAAGTGTACTACAGTACTAGCACAAATCAAAATCCCAGATTACAATGATCTATAAGATCGGGGAGAGAAAAACAAGTTCATTTTTTTTTTTTTGATAAGTTCATTTTTATAGTTATTATTATTATTTATTTGGGATGCAAGACAATAATTACTCCACAACTTGTGTCTAAGTGAGTTAACTGGAGGTATTGTTTTTGTTTCTCAGAATTTTTTTTTTTTTTTTTTTTTGGATAGGTATCTTTTCCTGAAAACTTGAAAACTTAAAATTGTAGACTTTTTTTTCCTTGCATTTCTGTTTGTTTCATGAGAAATTATGGGGTAAGAAAAGAAACTGGAGAATTGGGATTTTAGACATTTCTCTATTAGCTGAGAGCAGGTTGTAAATTTTGGAAACCAATAAGTAGGATAGGACATATTTCAAAATCTTTTTCTCAGTTTTGTTAGCATTTGATTGGAGGTTGAATTTTTCCTTTTGTGTTTATTTTGTTTTGTTTTCCTGAGACATGAATTTGTGCATGCAGAGAGCAATCAGACAAGGAGTCTCCATAGGATTGTGGAGTGGAGGCCTTGTAGAAGAGACCTAAAGTGGTAAGTGGAGCTTTAAGTTAAGATTTCTGTATGCTTGACAAAATTTTGTGGATTGTTTGTGATACATATAATATTTGGCAGGTGGTCTCCAAATGATTATTTGGGACATAATGTTTGATTGCCAAAATGGAGCCGTCATTTAAAATTGAAGAGCAAGCAAAGCAATTTACATGGAGAAGTTAATGAGTTCACTTTGTCCTGTGATTCTTTGTGCTGAATATCTTTGGAGTTTGAAAAGTTACTAAGGATTGCTTTGGAATATATCTTGGGGATCTGGGAATTTTACAGCTTAAATCAAGAATATAAACCTATTATTATTTTTGGGATGGAGATAGAACTATGGTTGGTATAGAGTTTCTAGTTCGTTTCTTAATATCCTGATTCAATCTTAATTGGTGTTCAATGCGGACCACTGCATTGATCTTTTTGTTGAAATGCTGAAGCTTTGCCAGTATAGATTAATGGATGTGAGTGGTTAAGTGAATTTCATAATTGCAGCTTTGAGATCTATGTGAAAATCGCTCAATTTTAATAACTGCTTTGGTAAAAATGGAATATTATTATTGATGAGTGCAGTAGAGTGATGGTATTGGTATTTTGCCTGTCTGTTACATGTTGATTTTGGTTCAAAATTGTTTGCAATGAAACTGGTGGTTCTCCTAAAGCATTCCTACCCAACATTGGCATGGAGGTCTTGGAAATCAATATTACTGATTCGTATAATAATGATTATTTTTTGGAATGGTCCGGGACTTGTTCAAGTCAACATGCCAATTATTTCTTCCAACTGTAAGAAAGGTTTGGCTTACCTCCAGTAATATTGGTGGAGTGAATATCTCAGGCAGTCCTTTTTTCTTCTCATCTGATTGGGATAGATTCATTTCGGTTAGTTGCGACAACTTGGCCCTAATGACCGGCATCAATCCTATGGTGGCGGTTGGATGCAAATCGAATTGCGTTGCTTTTGATAGAGGACAGCAAACTTAAGTACTGCTCAGGTTTCAACTGCTGCATGAGCATAGTCCCTTCTGGGATTCAAGTACTTAATGCAAGTTTCAAAGGAATAAAAGAAGAAAATAGAACCAGTGAAGAATGCAACTTTGCCTTCCTTGCAGATGATAAATGGTTGAATTCAACGACAAAAGATCTGTCTTACTATGTGTAGTTTTTGGAATACAAAAATAAATGTGTAAATTGAATTACAAAATTGTTTACATTCTTCAATAAATTGTGTATATTCAATAATTTCATTGAAATATTGTGCATGTTAATATACAGAATTATGTACATTAAATGTATAGAATTTTTTACATTTATTGAATTTGGTATGTTATATGGATAAAATTGAGTACATTCTTTGAACAATGTGTATATTGAATACACATAGGTTTTTTCATTCTTTGAAAATTGTACATTCTTTGAAAAAAGTGTATTTTGAATGTAAAAATAAAAAATTTGTATAAGTTGAATATATACCCTTTTGTACTTTCATTCAAAAATGTGTACATTAAACGTATAGTTTTGTACGTTTTTTGCAAAATTGTATATGTTGATTGTACAATATTTTATACATTTATTGAAAAATTATGTGCATTGAATATACAAACTTGTATTATAATCTTCGAAAATTTATGTACATTAGATAAACAAAACTGAGTACATTCTTTGAAAAATGTGACCATTGAATGGACAAAATTATTGACATTCTTTGAAAAAACATTTATATTGTATATACACAATTTTGTACAATTATTGAAAAATTGTGTATTTTTCTTTTTTTTGATACAAGATAAAATTTCTACTCTTGCCTAATAAGTATATATGTATATAAAACTCCCTCTTAGAGACTTAAACCCCAGTTCTTGCCCCTCATTCCCCACAAGAACTTATACAATCATTAATTAATTGTGTACATTTAATATACATTATTGTATATATTCTTTGAAAATTTTGTGTAAGTTGAAAAATTATTTTTGTACATTTATTGAAAATTTATATGCGTTATATATACACAATTTTGTCCAATCATTGAAAATTTCTGTACATTGAATGTAAAAAATTTTGTACATCTATTTAAAAAATGTGTACATTGAATATACATACTTCTATACAACATTTTGAAAAAACGCGTGTTAAATCTACAAAATTCAATACATTGTTTGAAAAATGTGGTGTATATTCATTTTTTAAATTCATTGAAAATTTGTGTACGTTAAAAGTACATGACTGAAAATTTGTGTATGATATATGTACAAAATTTGGTTATTCATTGAAAATTTGTGTACATTAAATGTACACAATTCATTGAAAAATTGTGTATGATAAATGTACAAAATTTTGTTATTCATTGAAAAATTGTGTACATTAAATGTACAAAATTATATTATTCTTTAAAAACAATGAATGTTGGATGTGCACATCATTAATAAGTGAATGTCGACAACAGTTTATAAATAAGCATAGTGCAATGCATTTGTTTGCAAATGGTCATGGATAAAATAAGCTCAAACCTGGTACCAAAAACTTGTTTTGTTGATAATACTTATTCTCGAAATCATTATTTTCCATAAAAATCAATTTTTCACATAAGAACTAAGAAGATCATAAACAAACTTGATAGTCAAGTAATCCAACATCACATGAAGAATCTAAAAAGAATTTTCTTGAGTACTACTACCGAATGTAGGGAAACGAAAAAGCTAGAATTAAAGTGACGATGAGCAAACCAATGGTTGTGTTGAACTCGATTCTGATGTGAGGAAGCTCACAAGCCGCAAACAGGGTGAACAATATGCATTAATCACATCCTCATAGTTAACTTCCATTTGACTGCTCTTCGCATCTAATTCATCATGTTCAACAGCATTCTAACAAGAAAGAGTAAATTCTTATCAAGTTACAGGTGAAATATAGCAAATTCAATTTACACTTATTCCATGATAAAGTTCTAGTAATAGGCCACATTTTTTAAGGAGGTACTGCAATAACCGCACACTATGATGTGCTAAATGAACCATATGACCTCATATGCCAGAAAATTGTCATAAATTAGACATATGAGAAAGAGCATGATAACATTAATCTCGGAAATGGTGATGCATGTATGTGAGTAACGTTTGATCAACTGTCATCTTCTTTTTTTTTTTTTTGGTAGAAGAAATCAACTGCCATCTTAGAAGATACAAAATATGCAAGCAAAACAAAATCATAGGAACACCTAACAAAGAAACATAAATGAAGGCCATCTAGAAAAAGAGCTAACCAACAAGAAAGAAGTAAAATTTAACATATTAGCAATTTTTATACTCAGGTTTCTTCATAATCATTATATTAAAAAATGTCAATATAAATAATCAATTAACATATCTATTTAAAAGGCTATTGGATTAATTAAAAGTAAATAAATCAAAGTAAAGAATTAGTATGATAGTATACTTGAAAGTTGAAAGTTTCCAAAATATTTTACATGGGGCATGATTTCTTTTTAATAATTATAGAAAACCCATATTTTCTTCTTTCTACCCTGGTCTTAAGATCTAATTATTCAAAATCTTAGTTCATCATTGGAAACCCAAATTTCCTAAAAGGGATTTCTTGTGTTAAGGGGAAATTTTTGCATGGGAAAATTTCTACTTCTACTTGACTCTCTTCCTTGGTTTTTTCTTTCTTGTTTTTGTTGAAAGGTTGGGGAGGCAATTTCACTCCCACAATTCATTTTGGCCCCACAGTTGAACCCAAAAGGTTAAGCTTTGATGTGGAGAGGTTCAACTAGGACATAAATCATGTTTAGTCCAAAACCTTACTGATATGACATTCCCTATGAGTTTCTAATTCTCTGGTGGTAATATCTAGTGTATAACATTTTCAGTTTCTTAACACACAAAATGCAATATTGAGAAGCGCCATTCGGCTAGAAATCATTTTTTTCAACCAAGCAGTATATAGATATGGAGTGACATCAAAAGCACAGTATACAAAAATACTAATTGATTCTTGACCTAATATTTGTGGTATAAGCACTGCGAGACATCAGTTGAAGTAAGGTCAGGAGTTCAATAAATAAATTAGCATAAAGTGATGGATTTCTTTGCTTTTTGAGGATCATTTTATATGAATCATATAAAAATATTTTGAAGGACCAAATATACCTGGATAGAGTAATGACGGAATGTGGGGAGAAAACGTTTCTTGCAGGACTCATTAAACATCAAAGTGAGCAAGAGCAGTGGAATTAATGATATGGAAGCAGCTGGCATTGACTTGAGTCCAAAAAGACCAATCATGGTAATTTGCATGAGAACAATTGCAACAAGAATATAGTGATGAATGTATGGCCAGTATTGCCCACACGTCTCATACACAATTTCATATACATCTTGAATATGCAAAATATATTTTTATTTATAAGCCTTGATATTGGTAAGTTGGAAAAATAATGTTGTTAACAAAAGAAAATCATTGACTCTCAAGGTGTATATCAATCCTCGCAATGGCTGAAACAAATGATAATAGTTCCATTCGTGGAAGTGTGGAAACAAGTTTGATGTTAACCCAAGACAAAAGTTCAATACATAATGGAAAGTTAAATATGTCAAGATAATTTATCCATTATCAAAAAAAATTTGATAATATTTTGAGGACCATTTAGCAAAAGTTTTGTGACAAATTGATTGTTCCCTAAGGGTCATTAGTTATTTTTTGGTTGGTTATGGACCTTATGCAGAGGTAGGAATAATGTATAATACAGCATCATTACAATGATAACTTCTTCCATAGGCATCTTTTTCTTCTCCTTTTCAGGGGAAGTGAATAAAGAAAAGAAAAATGGCCAGAGCACTACCTGAATTTTAAAAAACCAGATTTTCTGCTTAGTCTTATAGTATATAATCAAATATTGAATAAAGAATGGGCATGAAAGGAAGTTTTAACATGCCTAAACATGTTTTTGGATGGAGTGTGATCAGTAAAAATATAGAAGTAAACAAAATCTTTCTTCTTCTTTTCTCCCATCTTATAATTTTTGCCTAGATTTTAATGACATTATTAGTGTAATAACATACCTTGAGGGAGTTGAAACACTAGTGGCATAGAAGTGGTCATTTACATGTAAAACAATACACTTGGTTGATATAAGAAGGTCAGAAGGGTAAGAAATTCAACCTGGTTGATAAAAACAAGATAGCCAAGACAGAAGTAGCCAATAAGAAATGGAAGCAACAATGGTGCGACAACCGCGTATACTGTACCAATCAGTACTGACAAGGACACCATAGGAATAATTCTAAAGTAGGGTAGTGAATAAAGATAAGGATCTTTCTCCGTCCCACGGCCAACTGTGTGTGACTTTATAACATCCCAGAAGAGTAAGCCAGGCAGAAGAATCTCCAAAGAAAACCCTGAAAGCCCATCTGTTAAGATGTATGTCATGAAGAAATCTGCCTGAAACGCAATATATTAGCAGTCAAATCTATAGAAAAAGATCTGTTCAAAGAATAAAGTGCAGAATAATTAGAATAATTTGCCAGAAATCCCAATTTTATGTAAAATGTAAAACTATGCCAATACAGATGTAAATAAATTGGTTCAGTTTCTGTTTGTGCCTTTTTTGATGTCCTTTTTCATCACAGCCACAGAAAATAGTTTAAAACAAAAAAGATGTAATGAAAGAAAAACCGAAAATGAATGAAGGTTAACCAAGCTTACTTGAGCAGAGACAGCACTAGCCAGATGACTAGGAAAATTCTTTGGGTGAGAAAAAGATTCTCCAATTTCATCAAGTAATGATCCTGATAACACACTCAAAAAGAAAACATTTCCCACTAGAAAATAGAAGACCATGTTGCAAGCTTTAATCTCCTCCTTGCTCTTTGAGATACAACCAGGTAATTTAGCCATCCCAAACATTGCAAAGGGGACAATGTATATAAATCCTTTAAGAATGACACTAGGAAGATACCCTGTCACGACAGCGCTTAATCCTGGTCTGCAGCAAACTAGATGTGTCAAGTTGAAGGAGATTTGGTGAACATTAGATGAAACAATCAAGGAATTATAAACTTATGCAAGTTATAAACATTCCTAGGAGATAGTGATAAGCCTGATAATACATAGACTAAATGCATGCAAATGAAACGAGTGTCACACAATAGAGACAAAAGCTAATGTTACAAAATATATCTCCTAACAAAATTCTCACACATACACACACAAAAACTAATACAGTTATTTTACGTTCTTAATTTTTGTGTTCATGTCACACTGAAGTTTGAAGAATTTTTACCAACTGTTACTCGGTTGCAGACAAAAGCGATAAGTAGAAAAGATTCCACAGATATTATTTATCCCAGAAGAAGCACAGCAGGAACAGAGTCATTACATTAATTCTACAGCCATGACTGGAGGAAACCATTTCTTCAGTTTCTCATATTTGACACTTCCTTGAACAGCAGTGACTGGGATAGCAAAGAAAATTGTAAGAAGTGATGCTGCAAGAACAACTCCAATTTTGTAAAGTGGAAGTATTCTATATGGAATTGCCAAAGTCCTCCATGATACATCCCTTGGTTCTGGAGCCATTTCGGTGATCCATAGAAGTGGATGTGAGTGCTGCTGAGATTGAGCGGCTAGTGCAGCACCACAACGAGAGTTGAATATAACGAAGGCAACAGGTAGCTCCTACAAAAATACAATAACTCAGGAAATGTATATTTGAAATATCTTCAAAAAGGCAAAGAACATTCACAATACAGTTATACTCCTAAAAATATATAGTTTGAGCAAACTTGCCTTGACTTCATATTACACAGGACACAAAATCCCTTAGGTATTTTTTTATATATATATATTTTATCTTAATGGTTTTTTTTTTTTTTTTTGAAGGGGATCTAAGATGATTTTATTAAACAATTTTTTGCTCATACTAGATGATTGGGGCGTAAAACAGTATTTGAAATGAATCATATGCGTGCTGTTATGAAGTTTCTCAATGGAACCTCATCATGACGAGTATCCCTGCACCATTACGACTTCCGTAGAACACCCATCACAATACCAGTTGGGCCATATTGTTTAGAGAACCATACGTGCCTATTCTTCACCACTGCCTTTCAACCACCAACACCAGCACTACTGCAACACAACCACCTAAGCAAATTCCTACCCTTCAAATCTTTTCATATCCCTCTCAAGCTTCAAGCAATGCCCTACAAGTTTTACCTAAGTGGCCTGAGTCTAGGCAAATGCATGAGTAATACCTATTCAAACAAAGAGTTAAAGTACTGTATGTATATATGAATGGTGTTCCCAATTTCCCACTTGGCCACTTAAGCATGTATTGAAAGATAGGTATATCAATATTTCTTAACCTAAAATACTCATGGTTTCGTGCTTATGAAGGAATCCGAAAGTATCTACGCTAGCCAAATCAGAAGATCATGAACAGTGAATTTTACTAGGTGTAGCAGATTATTAAGAAGTAGAGTGACTTCAGCTATACCTAAAACATTCACTTTATTCTGTTTATCAAGTACTCCACAAGTATCTGAGCTTGAAAACCAGAGGATCATGACAATTATATTTAACTATGAGGAGTTCAACAGATGCTTAATTTTTATCACATGTAAAATGAGTCTAGAAAACACAACACAAATTCACTAAGGCAGCAACTTCAGATTCTAGAAAAGAAACAGCCGCCCATTGTAGAAAAAGACTACATCTGGGAAGAGTGAAAACTATTCCTTCACAAACTTCCTAAAGTTATAAATTATTAGCGCAGCACTTTACTTTGCACACTTCTCTAAATCAAAATGCAAGGAAACCTATCCAATTAGCTTAACAGAGAAAATGCTGCAAATACAAACTGCAATGTTGTTGAAAGCATAGGAGATGAAAAGCAAATACCATACAGGTATTCGAATAGAATACCTCTTAATCCTAAACATCGGGGTTAGCTATGGATCCTCAACAGACTAACCATAGTTCTGTATAGGATCCATTCATAATAAAGTGACTAAACCTATTGCAACCCTTTCTTTTTTTTTTTTTTTTTTTTTTTTTTTTGGGGGGGTGCCTTGGGACCAAATATGAGCAAAATGGACAACACTAATCACAAACATTAGCAGTGAGCAAAATAGAAAATGTCCATGTCTCCAACATTGGAATAAATCATAATTACTGCCACCAACATAATTACCTTTTGCTTGATCACAATTTCATGCTGTAATTGGCGTATCTTTTCACAAAATACTTGAAGGCTGTCCTTGTGCAAGGATATCTTCACAGCATTATCTCGAGATCCATCCAAGAGCAAAGTTTCTCTCTTATGTTTGTTAGCTGTGGGCCTCTCTCTCAAGTCCTCTATCTTTCTTGAAATAGATTCTGCCTGGCTCTACATTTAATAATATCTGTAAGAGGCGCCCATCACAAACAGGAAAAAACTGAAAGGGAAGGATATCTCATGTGTTGCTGAGATAAAATAAGGATGTTCACAAAATATCTTATTTTTACTTGAAAATTCCACACGTACTAAGTGAAAACAAAATCACCATCTTCAAAAAGTCAAGCCAGAGGACTAATGACAAAAGTTGATTTTTGTTGTAAGATACTGCAATCATTTTATGTATTACCACTGATTTGCACTTGTCATTTTACATCTTTCATTATAAATGTAAAAAAAAAAAAAAAAAAAAAAGGAAAAACAACACTCTTTGAGGCCAATTCTGTGGGACCAAAACTAAAATCTAATTACAAAGGCTATTCTTAAACGTAGAAAACACTCATGCAAACAAGGCTAGAGCCCTACATGCAGCAGTATGATTATGTAAATGGACTGAAAATTCAGCTTAAGAGACCCTCCCATCACAACTCAAATACACACACACACATATATGTAATTTTTTTGAATTATAATAACCTGAACAGGTTGTTGCAGGGATGATATCAGTGCCACCTAACAGAAAACTATCAACGGAAGAAAATAAACTCTTCACTCAAATATTTCTTGGTCATATTTCTTGAGGTTTTCCAACATATCCACATTTCTAGAGTGAAGGTATCAGAGCCTCTTGGAAAACCACCCCAAAAAAATATAGATACGTTTTTAAGAGACAAACAGTTGTGATGACATCCTCAACAACTATCCATCAACTGTTGAAGAAAAATAACTAAGAAATAGAATCATAGATGGAAAATATAGATCTGCAAGAAGGAAGCTGTTGGCTCATGGACAACTGAAGGCAAATGCAGCAAATACTGACATAGCTAATAACATGGATGTTCAATAATTAGCACCTTCAAACCATTCAAAACTTACCAACAACACTTCAAGATCTTTTTCTTTGTATACCATTTGATAAGAATGATAACTGTATGGATAATGTTTAGAGAAGAAGTGATCAACAGAACACCCACGAGACTTGTGTTCTGAGCAAATGGGAATTTCCCGAACAAGAATAGTAAACTGGTCAGGTCGATGCCTAATCTTCTGAAGTTGTTGAATCCTTTTAACCAAAATTTCATCATATTCCTGAGGTGAAAAAAAAAAAATTAGGAAGTCACCTGTAATGTTCACTTAATACAAAGAGTGAGTGTTGCTTATGCAGTGACTGTCAGCAGCATTCCTCCAATCCAAAATACCATGCATTAAGTGTTTTTGTGGAGTAAACTACTAATTATATAGCTAGATATCTAACTGAAAAACTCACCTGATATAGTAGGTATAAGCCGTAGAAAGATAAAATCCACAAGCATGAAAAATGCACCCAAAGCCTGCATGATACAAGCATTTATGTTTTCTAGTTGTGTTTGAATACATATATGCACTTTAACACCATGCATATAGGCGTTATGAATTAAAACATGGAGGTAGCTTCTTGGTACTAGAAGCACAATTAAACTTTTTATTTTTATTTCTTGCTAAGGTAAAACCATATTTTTTTAGTAAATTCATAAATAATCTGAAACCAGAGAGTTTGGTTCTGGATGACACAGAATTACTCTTAAAACTTGCATTCACAAAATTTCATTTAAAGGAAAATGGCAATCATTAATTCGCCACTTACAATGGTATCGTAAAAGAATTTCTCTGCTGAGCATTACATGGTCAACAAAATATCCAACTGTCCATATCAGGTACAAAATGCCACAAAATGTTTCATCTAACATTAGAAGTGAGATAACATCACTCAGTAAATTATTGAATCCATTTATTTAAGTCAATTTAACAAAATCATCTTGCATATTTGGCATTAATCCACAAATTTGTGTCCTTATTTTTTTCTCTTGAACATAAAATATCAAAACATCATCCTGGAGAATAAGATTTATTTATTTATTATTTTTTTTTAAAAACTCCCAACATTTTAGGATCAATAGCCAGAGTTAACAATGATAGCCACAGGTTCTTATGTTTTAGAGTTGGAACTGAAATCTGAAAATAACTTGGAAAAAAAATTATAGCAAGATGTGCAAAATTTACTTCATGCCAGTCTTTGTAAATGTTTTGTGTGCAAGGTTAAGAGAGTCCCACCTGTTAGAACCAGGAGTAATGTTAGATATTGAAAAAGAATCCAAGGAGTGATAGCTCTGGTATGGTACATCCTGGCCATTATAATTTACTGGGAGAAGTACCACCAACCCCACAAGAGAGCATACAACAAAAAATTTGATACTGCAAAACAAGTACAATTAGAATAATGAAAATCTAAGAGCATCATTATCAACAAAATTTGTAACTAGAGTATACATAGCATTGTTGATATGCTAAATAATTTTTCATAAGTCATTACAGAAATATCCCATCATTAATTTCTTAGAACTAACTGCATTAATTTCTTGAATGTTCTGCCCAAAAGGGTTTGCTCAAGTAAAAACACACCCCATAAAACTGAACACATAGAATAACTCTAGTTATAAACTTATAATACTCAAGATTTGACACATTTTCTTTAAAATGCAGCCAATCAGATTTCTGTTCTGTAGTACAGGAAAGGAAGTTCACACTTCAGACATGAGCATGTTGAAACATTTGTAATTCAGAAAATATTCATCATTCAGTGATTCAAATCGCAAGTATGGAGCATGACATGAAAATAACAAAGGATTTATTTTAGGAGAGCCATTGAAATACTGGTAAATATTCTTACACACTCCTTACGGTACACTCCTTGCACACAATATCCATAATTTCACACAAACTTCCACATTTTTAAGCATATCCACATGTAACACATGAAATGGGTGGTGTGTACAAACGATGTACACTAACAAGTACACAATAATCAGTAATGTGCCCTTAAAATATAAGCTTTTCTTTTTCTTTTTCTTTTGGGCTTAAAACAAAATCAACAACATAAGTATAGATTTTCGTTCCAACTCCAATGAATTGAGATTACCCCTGAAAGATCCAGAAATCTTTATTGTTTAACATATGCTTAACAATCAGTAGAGATCTCATTGGTTCAATAAATCAAACAGTTTAGTGTCAAAGCTTTATACCCTCCAATTTTACACATTGACCACTTCAAATTTTAAAACAAACAACATTGACCCAACAATTGTTTGCATATCATTTATATATATAGAACCCAAAAATATTCCAACCACCCAAAAATAAACTAGTGCCTCCCTTCCTTTCATATATATATATATATATATATATATATATATATATATTTATATACACATTGTGAAAATCAACCTTGAACAAAAAACTAAAGGATCTTCACAGTCTGAAATCCAAAGAAACCCCACAAAACTGAATTGTATAAACAAAATAAAGCAGTACTAAGTAAATGAGAGTTTATAAAAAAGCAAACATATTCAGAAACATATAAAAACTGACCCGAACTTGAAGAGTCTGATGATGACAAGAGCGTCAAGGCGACTGGAGTCAAGAATTTCATCTTCAGTGACGCGAAAAGCGCGAGGAATCCAGGAGACAGAAGGGAGGAAGCGACGGAAAGAGAAGGTTTGATCATGGAAGTGAATCTGTTGGCCATTGGAGAGGCGACGAGCGTAGAATATGGGAGTGAATGAGGGCTGTTTCTTGAAGATGGAGAAGAGGGTGAGAGTCACTAAGGCCAAGCCTATGTTAATGGCTGCCGAAGCAAACAGACTATGGGAGTTCATTTTTTTTTTTTTTTTTTTCACTTTCACAATCACACACACACTGAGAGAGATCTCTCGCTTTGTAAGTTAAGAAGTGTAACAGTGTAACATACACACAGACAAACACAGAGGTTGCCACTTGCCACCTTTGGTGATATACGTGGCAGAGTTGCACGTTGAGGACAACGTAAGACATGCGTAACTGCTTTGCCTGCATTCGTGCTAAATTCAAGTCTGTGATTATTCATTGAATTTGCTCAGTTTTTATATTAACTGTTTCAAAGAAAAAATTATTTTTTTGATAATTAACTGTTGGAAAAATGGTTTTGATAATTGTTTTTGTGGCTAACTTTGGACCAAAATAAAAGTAGGACTAGTATGTTCTTTGGGGTGCGTGAGTGCGTCTGAGTTAGGACATGTTCTTTTTCATAAGAAGATTTTTTTTTTTTTTTTTTTTTTTAGAGTTTCATAATCTGTGAGCTCTTGAGCTAACTTGAATATACTTAATAAGAAGAGTATATTTGCTTTAAATTATTAAGAAATGAATGAAAAAATAACTCAAAAGTACCTATGTTTCCCTAATATAAAGTTAGAAATCCTAAAGTGCCTATTTGATTATAGATAAAATTAGTATATTTATTTGAATCCCAAATAGGAAAGGAAAATGGACTAATATACAAGGGAGTTGGCCATAGGGTCCTAAGGACACCTCACTCTTAGGGGAAGGAGGAGGACCTACCTATAGACATCCTATTTTATATCCTAGTATAACTTAAGTCATCAGTCCTTAATAAGGAAGTTTGGGTAATAAGTATTTTCAATAGTTCGAAAATAACCACAACTCAAAAATGTTCAAAATTGCTTCAATTACATTGTTGAACATGACATTTGTTCACTTTTTAAAACAATATTATCTCTTGAAACTCAACCAATTTTTGTAAAAATTGTTCCATTAATAAGATATCTAGGGCTTCAAAATATACAAAACTTTGACATAATTTGGATTTTAAATGGGTAAAATATGTCAATTTGAAGTTAGGACAACAATGCTGTCAAGATATATATGTTTGTTTGTGCACATTTGATTGGATTGAATTATTTGGATGTGTATTATGCAAGCATGTACGAAGCCTCACATTAGGTATTTTCCACATAGATCTTATCATAATGGAAGAAATAGGTCTGAACAAGATCAAGTAAGCTTGATAGAAGAGGGTCAAAGCTACAAGGGTATCTGCAGAGCATGTGTGAAACTAAACGACACAAATGAAGACATAAAACAAGTAAAAACGACATGTAGCTTGAATTAATATGTAAAGGCCTTGTTAGTTCACACGTGTAAAGGTTAGTCGTAGGATATGTAACACGTACAGAGTTGGTTAGTTTGTTTTTGCTTCTTCTTCGTGTATATATATCCCTTTTGTATTTTGTTCTGTTTTTAATGAGAATATATACGATTTTCTTCATTTCTTTAATCTGTGATATGGTATCAGAGCAACTTTACTGGAATTCTCACAGTTTTTCTTCGTTCTTAGATATTTCCCAATCTTTGTTCTAGGGTTTGGTGCTTGTTCTAGATTTTTTCCCAATCTCTGTTCTAGGGTTTGGTGCTTGTTCTAGACTTTTTTTCCCAATCTCTGTTCTAGGATTCGGTGTTTTTCTTTGAAGTTTTTTTTTCTTTGAGATTTTCTTCTTCAATTCTTTTTCTTTCGTCTTTGCCAAAGCTTGTCCTTGCTATCAATGGCTTCCATTGCTACTTCTTCAACTCCCGCAACAGAAAGTGCTCCTCCATCTTCTCGGGATTCTCCAATGGATGATCCCCTGTTTTTGCACCATGGAGAAAGTCCAAGCAATGTGCTTGTGACTCAGCCATTGACAGGGAGTGAGAATTACTCGCCTTGGGCACGAGCAATGAGGAAAGCTCTGCTCACCAAAAATAAGCTAGGATTCATCGATGGCACTCTCACCTTGTCATCTCCGTTAGTTTCTACACCTTCAACTGTTCAAGCTTGGATTAGGTGTGACAATATGGTAGGAACTTGGTTGACAAATTCAGTTTCTCCCAAACTACAAGCTAGTATCATCTATGAGGACACTGCGTTGGGAATTTGGAATGATTTGAGGAATCGTTTGGCTCAACAGAATGGTCCCAAGATTTACAATCTTCAAAAAGAAATTGCAGATCTTCATCAAGGTGAGACTACAATTACCGACTTCTTCACTCGATTAAAGGTTCTTTGGGATCAATTGCAAAATAATAGCCCTTTTCCTTCTTGCACTTGTGGCAAATGCACATGTAATGTGAACACTAGGCTTAGTGATTTACAATCTAGACAGTTTGTTATGAAATTTTTGATGGGGATTAATGATTCTTTTTCACAAGTAAGAACACAAATCTTGCTTATGGATCCTTTTCCTTCTCTCAAAAAAGTTTATTCCTTAATGATTCAAGAAGAAACACAGAGGTCTGCTATTCACGGTTCCAATCCAAGAGTAGAGTCAATCGCCTTAGTTGCTAAATCACAGAGTTTTCATGTTAATTTCGGGGTTAACTATGTTGGCAATAATGGAATTAAGGGAAAAGAGAGGCCTATCTGTACTCATTGTGGTAAGACTGGTCATACTATTGATAAGTGCTATAAATTGCATGGATTTCCCCCTGGTTACAAGTTCAAGGGCAAGACTGCAATGGCACATCAAGTGATTTTTCCACAGTCTCACCCACAGTCCCAAGATTTATCATTTTCACTGTTTCAGGCTCCATGACACCGATCTTCACTCCCGAGCAATATCAACAGCTTCTTGCTCTGATTGGGACTCCTAGTTCTCCATTAGACACTTCTGTTCAAGGGTCCAATGTCATGGCTAATGTGGTGACATCTAATGCTTCTTCCATGGCAGGTATGGCTCTTACACATTCAGTATTTTCTGCCCAAGTTGTCGGTAGAAGAGCATATAATTCTAGTACTTGGGTCATTGACACTGGTGCCACTGACCATATAGTATGTTCTCGCTCATCTTTTGACTTCTATCACCGCTATCAATCAGTCCATGGTTCAATTGCCTAATGGAGAAAAGCTTGACCTCTGTCACACATATTGGCACTTTGTGATTTTGTCATCTTCCCTTACTCTTCACAATGTCCTATGTGTTCCCTCTTTTACATTTAATCTTTTCTCTGTCGGTTCTTTCACTAAAGTTCAACCAAATTGCCTTGTTCTTTTGTCCTCTTATTGTTTTATACAGGACCTTATCACTTGGAGAACGATTGGAGTGGGACATGCAATTGATGGGATGTACCTATTGCGGTGTGATTCTTCACATCAGCATTCTCGCTCATTGCTCTCTCAGATTTTCTTGTTCACCACAAATTAAGTACATTTTTCCATCCTTTTACTGCTGCCTTGTCTTCAACCAATCTCTCTTCTCTTTGGCATAAAAGGCTAGGACACCCATCAGATGTTAAACTTCATGCTTTAGCACAGTTTCTTCCTTGTTTACAAAAGGCTTGTAATGATCTTTGTAATATCTGTCCTTTGGCCAAACAGAAACGTTTGCCTTTTCCATTCAATAATAAGATCAGTTCTTATGCCTTTGATTTGATTCATTTGGATGTTTGGGGTCCTTATGCTACTTCTACTTTGGATGGTTTTAAGTACTTTCTCACTGTGGTTGATGATGCAACCCGTGCCACTTGGGTTTACTTAATAAAATCCAAATCGGAAGTTAGGTCCCTCATCACTTCATTTTATTCTATGGTACTTACTCAATTTGGTTGCAAAATTAAGTCTATTAGAACTGATAATGCTATGGAATTTAATATGCCTGATTTTTTCAATTCTAATGGCATTGTCCATCAACATAGTTGTGTTTATACTCCACAACAAAATTCTGTTGTGGAGAGAAAACATCAACACTTGTTGTCTATAGCTAGGGCTCTCCATTTTCAGTCTAATGTTCCTCTTAAATGCGGGGTGATTGCATTCTAACACTGCATATTTGATTAATAGATTGCCATCAGCTCCACTTCACAATAAAACTCCTTATGAACTTCTTTTTAAACATCCTCCTTCTTATGAACATTTGAGAGTTTTTGGTTGTGAATGTTTTGCCTCCACTATTGCCTCTTCTAGACCAAAATTTTCTCCAAGAGTAAGGAGGTGTGTTTTCCTTGGTTATCCCTTCAATGTGAAGGGTTATAAGTTGTATGACCTTCAGTCCCATTCCATTTTCATTTCTAGGGATGTTGTATTCCATGAAACTGTTTTTCCTTTTAATTTTGCTTCTACCCCTTGTTCTGATTCTTCTCAATCCGTTCCTTTGCCTTGTTTTCCTTCTGTTTCTTCCGATCCTTTTGATCACATTCTTCCTTCTTCTTCTTTGCCTCTTTGCTCCCTTATCTTCTACTCATGCCGATGATTCTATTCTCATTGTGCACACCGATCTTAATGATGAGTTTTTACATGATGTTCCTATTGAACCACCCGAGCCTTTGGCTGATCCCGTGCCTACTAGGCAGTACCGCTAGGGTCCATAAACAGCCTTCTTATCTTCAAGCATATCATCGTGAATCAGGTATCCTCAATTCCCACTCGCCATTGTTCTTCACACGGTACCTCTCACCCTTTATCTTCTCACTTGTCTTATCATTCCCTTTCTCCTTCCTATAAACATTTCTGCTGTTCTATCTCCTCCATTGTTGAGCCTTTGTACTATTATCAAGCTGCGTCTAATCCTAAATGGCAAGAAGCCATGGTCGCTAAGATTGCAGCTCTAGAAGCCAATAATACTTGGACCTTGACACCTTTACCTCCAAATAAGAAACCCATTAGCTGTAAGTGGGTTTATAAAGTCAAGTACAAGTCGGATGGTTCTATTGAGAGGTATAAGGCTAGGTTGGTTGCCAAGGGTTTCACACAGAAGGAAGGGGTTGATTACAATGAAACTTTCTCCCTGTTGCAAAAATGGTTTTTGTGAAGTGTCTCTTAGCCGTGGCTGCTGTAAAGGGTTGGTATCTTGGGCAGCTTGATGTTAACAATGCTTTCTTACATGGGGATTTATCCGAGGAGGTTTATATGTCTCTTCCACCAGGGTTTTGAGCCGAGGGGGAGATGGTTTGTAAGTTGAATAAGTCACTTTATGGGTCAAAAACAGGCTTCTAGGCAATGGTTTGCCAAATTCTCTTCTACCTTGGTTGAGTTGGGCTTCAAACAGTCTAAGACAGATTACTCTTTGTTTACTAGACAAAAGGGTCATTGCTTTATGGTTTTGTTGATCTATGTAGATGATATGTTGATCGCTTGTAATGACAAGGAAGAAGTTGATCGATTTAAGGTGTTCTTTGGATCAGAAATTTAAGTTGAAGGATTTAGGTGACTTGAAGTATTTTCTTGGTTTAGAGATTGCAAGGTCGGATAAGGGTATATCAATGTGTCAAAGAAAATACACTTTAGAAGTGCTAAGTGATCTTTGGCTTGTTAGGTCAGAAACCAGCCAAAACACCAATGGAACAAAATGTAAGGTTAAGCAAGTATGAAGGGGAAGAACTTAAGGATCCTAGTGCTTATAGAAGACTTATTGGAAGGTTATTGTACTTAACAATCTCTAGGCCAGACATTACATTTGCTGTCCATAGGTTGAGCCAGTACATGTCCAAGCCAAGGAAACCACATCCGGATGCAGTGCATAGGGTGCTCCAATATTTGAAGAATGAACCAGGTAAGGGTCTTTTGTTTTCAGCTAGCACAGATTTGCATGTAAAAGGCTTCACAGACTCTGACTGGGCTGCTTGTCCCGACACTAGGAGGTCTATCACAGGCTATAGTGTTTTCATTGGCGATTCCTTAGTTTCATGGAAGTCCAAGAAACAATCAACAGTCTCTAGATCATTTGCAGAAGCAGAGTATAGAGCAATGGCAATGGCCACTTGTGAAATAGTGTGGATATTGTACTTTCTTAAGGACATTGGAGTTGAACACAAAAGGGAGGCTTTGTTGTTTTGTGATAGTGAAGCGACCCTACACATTGGATCAAACCCAGTGCTTCATGAAAGGACCAAGCACATTGAGATAGATTGCCATGTGGTTAGAGATAAAGTGCTAGAAAAAGTTATTAAATTGAATCATGTTAGAACTCATTGTCAACTTGCAGATTTATTGACTAAGGCATTGAGTTTTAGTCAATTCTCAACTCTAGTTTGCAAAATGGGAATGATTAATATTCATGCAGCAGACTACCCTTGAGGGGGAGTATCGAGAATGGAAGAAATAGGTCTAAACAAGATCAAGTAAGCTTGATAGAAGAGGGTCAAAGCTACAAGGGTATCTCTGAGAATAGGTGTGAAACTAAACGACACAAATGAAGACATAAAACAAGTAAAAACGACATGTAGCTTGAATTAATATGTAAAGGCCTTGTTAGTTCACACGTGTAAAGGTTAGTCGTAGGATATGTAACACGTGACAGAGTTGGTTAGTTTGTTTTTGCTTCTTCTTCGTGTATATATATCCCTTTTGTATTCTGTTTTGTTTTTAATGAGAATATACGATTTTCTTCATTTCTTTAATCTGTGATAGATCTTGGGTTTATAAGTGATCTCAGGATTTTTCTTTTGGAATTAAGGATTCTCATGAAGTTCTTGAGTCAAAGCATATAAGTAACTTCCATAATATCTACAAATATTCTTTTTAGATCTTAAGTTCTATGTTTTTGTTATATTATGTTTTTAATTCTCAAAGTGATAAGGTGAATAACGGCCGCATAATAGGGCCAATCTTGGATGGGCGAAGTGTTACTTTTCAACCTATTAACTTATTTGCAATTCAATGGTAGAGTTGAGTTGCCCAAACCCCATGGACAATGGTCTCACACACGCGTGCGTGTGCACACACGTTCATGGCATATTGCTTTTAGTATTTCTACCTTTTGATTAACGTTGGAGTACAAGAATAAACTAAATATGAATTACAATTTGTCCTTTCTTACTTATCGCAATTTGTCCTTCGACTATGCCCGAAGGAGGTAGACAGCCCATTAGGCCCATTACTAAACATTACATAATTAATTTTGACTCTCTCTTGAAATGATATTCAATTACATAATTAATTTTGATTCTCTCTTGAAATGATATTCAATTCAAAATGAATTAAATTAGCATTTATTTTTTGGAGAATGAATTAAATTAGCATTTGGTTGAGAGCATATGTATCATGATGTCATCTATATGCATCAAGTGTGACACGTGGGATGAAATTAATTAGCTGGTTTGATTTAAAGGGGTTGAGTGAAAACAGGAAAATTAAGAATGCTTAATACTTAATCTCATAGAGCGTGAGTTTATGGGATCATTGACAAAAGGATCTTATCTAACCCAAGCATAAAGTTGGGTGCTTAAATTGGAGGTATAGATGAAGATTCATAGAGAAACCTATTAAAAGTTGTTTAGAAGGAGAGGAAGATAGAGAGAGAAGTAAGGAATGGGCAAAAGAAGAAGAAAGGTCTAGGCCCAAAATGCAGTGTATAATTCTACAATTCTAACCTATCCAACATGGAATATTGCTCATATTGGATAGTCAGTATTAACTCATGCGGAAAAATTGAAAAATTTAGAGCGGTGTTTATTTCTCACACATCATTGCAAGTCACGAATTTAGTGCAAAAAATTGAGTGTGCGTACTTTGTGAAAAACAATAAGTGTGCACTAGCCATTACCCAAAAGCTTTGATAAAAAATAGCACAATTTCACTAGAACAAACAAAAATTCACATATAATTTCACAAGTATTTGTAAAATGGATTCTTATGGGGAAGGAGAAGGATATATACTATGATAGGAGTATATATCTTAGATGACAAGGACATTAGACTTTCGTATTTCAGTTGGATCTAAATCTTCCGAAGGCTCCATAGCCTTCTTGCCAAGCTTAAGCAAACTCCCGGTGGCCAAAAGTGCCTTAGGATTGATATCATGCATAGATCTTGCATACAAACTATTACATGCTGCCCATGCCGCATCAAACAGTTCTTTGTTTTTCGTGTTCCCCATAAGGCGGTGACCAAGAATTCTCAATACAGGTTGTAGCAACTCCCATGGCAATGGAATCCTTCCCTCTTTACGACCATTTGACTCGCTCTCCTTGTTCAAGTCCCTGTCATCATTAGTGTCTTGGCCAGCCCAAACCACACAAAAGTCACAGAAATCAATCTTGGACCTAAGCGGCATATGATACATCTTGCTGTGGTATAGTTCTAAGGCCACCCCAACTATTTCGGCTCTTCTTGTAGACCTTACAGTCCCATGTGGCTCCAAACTAGGAGATATGACTGCTAGGTTAAGCTCTGTGGAGTTGTTGTTAATGGGTGCTTTGGCTTCATGGTAAACACCGGGAAGTGACAAGTTCGGTATGTTCATGGTTATGGGTTGGCCGGCACGCGAGGTGGTCTCATGGGCATAGAGGGCTAGAAGGATGGCCTCAAAGCCGGCAAGGGGTTTGCGGAGTGCAACACGGGAGAGGTAGATCCCTACAATAATGGGAAGGAAGCAGAGGACAATGAGTTGCAGGTTAGGGTCGCCGGATTGGAAAGTGTCATAAAGCCAACGACAGAGGTTGTTGTCACCAGCTCCAGAGCTAGGTTCACGAAGGAGGGAGGATACTTGGGAGGCAACTTGGGGGTCATGGAGAAGAGAGAAAGCAGGGTTAGGGTTGGAGGAGGAGATAGAAAATGAGAGATTGGATGGAAAGGAGGAGAGAATGGAGGAGAGAGATTCAATGGCCGATTTGGTTTTAGATAGGGAGTCCAATGATATGGAGGGTGCATGTTACGAGGTCGGTGTCGAGGTGGAGGATGGGGTGGTGGGTTCTGAATGATCGGACATGAGAGAGAGAGAGAGAGAGAGAATATATTGGATTGTTTTTCAATTGAATTATTATGGGTGATTAACTATAATTAGCTAGGGAGCATTTCAATTATGAGTAATGCTACAATTACAAACTATTTTACAATATTTTTACAAAATGTTGATGTGGGCAATCTCTTATTGGTTTTCTTCTAGGTCTATAATTAATATCACTTTTTCATTTACCAATAATCACTTACCATATCGCCAGTTTGTAAAAAAATTGTAAAATAATTTGTATCTCTAGTATTACTTTTTCAATTATATTATTACATTCATGGATGATAAATTAAATGAGGATGAACATTTCAAATGTAGAAAGAGTAAATTGCTCAAAAAGGGAAATTGTCAAAGTAGATTAAAACAATGTGAGTTATTGGAGGAGAGACAATTAAGGCGTAAAGATTGGATCATCTTTTACCTTCCTGTCCTTTTCCTTTTCCTTGTGAGATGTGGCATTGCCTTCTCAATTTAATCATGTGATTAAGAATTGAGTAATGTTATAGTTATATACTAATCTACAATATTTTTACAAATTATTAATGTAGCAAATTCTTAGTGGATCTCATCTAAGTCCACCATTAATATATATATATATATATATATATATATATTTACTAATAATCACTCACTATTATCAACTGTTTATAAAATAATTTGTAAAATAATTTATAGCTTTAGCATTTTTCTTAAGAATTTTAATCATTAGAATATGGACTACGATCGTAGGCCCATAATATAGGTACATGTTTCGATCTTTAAAATTTTTTTTTTTTTTTTTTTTTTTTGCTGAATGATTTTAAAAAAATCTTTTGAACAAACTAGAAAGTATAAGAATTATTAGTTATAAAACTTGGAACGAAGTTGGATCCTTAAAAAATGGTACATGAAACAAACTTGAAACTAGGGGTGTGCAGAAAACCCACCGACCCACCAAACCCGACCCGACCCGACCCGACCCACCGGGTTGGGTCGGTTTTTAAGGCTTGGTGGGTTGGGTTGGGTTACAAAAAAAATTTTTATGGCGGGTCGGGTTGGGTTTGGGTCATAAAATTACAAACCCGCCAAACCCAACCCGACCCACCCATATTTAATATATATTTAAAATATATTTTATATTTAATAATTTTTTAAATCAATTGTAGGGCACTTTTATATATATATATATATATATATATATATATATATATATATATATATATATATATATATATATATATATATATATATATATATATATATATTATATTATATTATATTTAATAATTAAAAAAAAAAACAATTGTAGAGCAAAGCATTTCCTCAGTTCTTCCTACTAATACTAATTTAATATATATATATATATATATATATATATATATAATATTATATAATTAATAAAATTTGTAAATAGCTAATTCTTCCTATCCTATATAAAAACCAATTAGTTTACACAAATCCTAATAAATTACTATTATTGTTTAGTCATTAGTGTTGTTTGCCTTTAAGGAATTACATTGATACTAATCTTTAGGATTTTTTAATATATTAGTGTATATATATTTTTTTCTACTAAATTTAATAATAATAATCATAAAAATTTGTCAAACCCATGGGTTCAACCCGACCCATGTGGGTTGGGTTGGGTTGGGTTGAACTTATATGACGGGTTGGGTTGGGTTGAAATATTTTTGACCCACCATGGTGGGTTGGGTCAAAAAATCCCTTCAACCCGACCCAACCCGACCCATGCACACCCCTACTTGAAACGAAGTTGGATCCTTAAAAAATGGCACATGAAACAGAAATAGTTGGAGATTTATTAAGGGAGAGCCACTCATGAAATTTCTTTAAGGGCATAAAATAAAAAGCAATCACATAAGGATAAAGATTGTTATTCTAACTCATAAAGAGATTGTGTTGTGTATAGTATAATTTGTCCTACACTTTCTTAAAAGCTACTATGGCTTTTAAATGAAATTTGTGGCATGCTTTTGTGTTAGAACTTATTTTTCTCTCTCTTGTATGTATATATATTTGTGTTTGTTTCTCAAAAAAAAAAAAAAATTGTCATATATATATATGGAGCCTTCCAATCATTTGCAAAGCTCTCTTGATTGAATAGCATTGTTACAAGCAAGATATTTGAAAAGGAGATTATAATAGAAAATGTAATAAGCTTAATACTCTACTATATATACAATTTATCCATATCTATATAGCTCGGCAAACATTTGAAATTAAACCATATAAAGTATAAACTTTAAAAGCCATGCTATCAATTTAGAGTTGGAGCTTTATTTTTATCTCTAACAGAATTTGTTTCAATATGATCCATGCGTTGGATGAGAGCACAATAAATTTATGGAGAATTGATAATTTAACAGATGTTGATTTTTTATAAAAAAATAATATTTCATTTAGGTTCGCATTGAGAGGCAGTGTAAAAAGAAAAGAAATAATATTCTACAATGAAGAATCATAATGTAAAAGCATTCTCATTTGATCATGTAAAGTAAAATACCTAAAACTCTAAAATGGAGAATATCCTATTAATCAAATTCCAAAAAGGAAAAAAAAAAATCCCTACAATACTGGTCATGCATATTATTCAAAAAGTTTGCAAAAGCTATTACAAGAGAACTATAGCTCTTGTTAAAATTTTTAAATTTATTATTATTATTATTATTATTATTTTCACTCAAACACTCTTTCTCCTTCATTGCACTCTCTCCTTTTATTTGCTATAAATAGTTGGCTTTGGAAGGTTATGACTACTTGGTGGATGAAGAAGAAAAATAAGAGAGATAAAGAAGTAAAAAAAAAAATTGAATTCTAAAACAAATTAGATTATTAAATATTGTTTTATAATTAGATTTTTTTTTTTTACTGTCCAATATAATTGACAAAATTACCATTTTTTTATATATATGAAAGCATGTTTGAGTTTTACAATGCATCCATAATTATGATGGTTTTGAAACCGGATTTGGGACTGCGGTTGGACTGGATTAATCAAAAACCAACCATCAATCCATGTTTTTAAACATAAAAAACTGAAACTCTCTGCTTTACTGACAAATCATTCAAACCCTGGTCAAACCGTCCTGTTTGTGGAACAAGGCACGGGTTTTCCGGTTTTCTTCCCCCACATAATTTTGCTAAAAATCTCCGACTTTCATCTCGTTTGTCAACTACATCATTGGATTTCACCGTTTAATGAGAGACAAAGAGAGGGAGGGAGAGAGAAAAAGGCGAGAGTAATAGAGATTAGAGAGAATGAAGTAATATAGTAATGGAAAGTGGATAGTAAACCTACGCTGGCATTAGATTTTCCGGAATAGAAGTTGAATCATGCATTTTCGAAGAGATGTTTTGTAGGCATTCTTGGAGCTAACCAAAACAAAGAAAGAGAAGAGGAAGGAACAAAGTATCAGACTATTAGGAAGGCTAGAAGAGAGAAGATAGAAAGCTAAAGATATCATTTTGAATCGACGGTGAGGATGAAGTTTTGAATGTAAGAATATTGGGATTTGTTAATTGATAAGATTAGAGAGAACAGTTTAAAAAAAAAAAAAAAAAAAAAAAAAAGAGAGAGAATAAGGCAAGACAGGGGAACACATGAATGAGATAAGAATGAGAAGAAAAAGTATTAGGGAGTGTGGCTGGGTAGAGAAAATGAATGAAAATTGAAAAGAAGTAAAAGCAAGTTAAAAAATTCATTATGTTGTCCACAATTTCTGAAAATTTTTAAATAATACAAGAGATATTTTATCATTCTTGTAATAAATTACAAAAAATATCATCTTTTCTTTAATTAAAATATATTTTAACCTCTTTATATATTATTTTAATTAAAATTGTTAAATTTTGTATATGTATTTTATTATTCTTATATTAATAAATTATTAAAATAATTATAACGTCATTATGGTTCGACCTCGGTTCGATCTCGGTTTGACCTTAAAAACCTTGAACTTCTCCCTTTTATAATTCATTGAGCGATTCGGATCCGAAAACCATGATAATTACACATTTACATGTTTATAAAGAATAGGCTTTGACCATACTTCCTTAACAATTACACTTTGATTTTGTAAATGATTGGTTACATTGTAATTTGGTCATTTTTATTTATTTTTTAATAATTTCAAATTAGAGTAGGATCACTTTTTTTTTTTTTTTTAAGTGAGTTTCAACCTATAACGTTTTCTTATGATGATAACTTTTTATCATCAGACCAAGACACTAATTGGTTTTTAATGTAGACGAGAATTGAATCTCAGATAGTTCAACCATAAATTTTTTTATTAATTGAGTTAAATAGAACTCACAATAGGGTTACTTTTATTTTGCGTATTTCCAAAAAATAAAAGTACGTAGATTTTTTTTTTTTTTTTTTAAGTGAAACGTAAAAAAGTAAAAGCAAAACTACTAACCTAAAATTTAGGTTGGGCCCTTGGGCTAAACAAAGCCCAGCCCATCCAGAATAAAACACTAAAACATTTTCGTAATCTCTTGGGACTCTCTGAACGCACCCTTTTGTTTCTCTCTCGTCGCGACCAACAACATCAATACAAACACAACAGGTAACCATGGAAGATTTGTTTTAGTTTTTGTTCTTTGCATGTATACGTGTTTTGTTTTTTGTTATTGTTTTATTTTATTTTTTTTTATTAATATAATTAAGGAATTATTATTATTTTTTTTTTTGCATTATCTGGATTTTTTCCAGAGGCTAGTATGAATTATCAAACTTCTGATTTCGTTGTTGTACCTGAAAAATTAAGAGTATATGGTTGTTGGGTTTTGTTGAATCGGTTTATTATGTAAAAGGGTACTTTTGATTTTCAGTGTTAGATGCTCTTTTGCTCAGATTCACATAGATAGTCCCAGTTGAGTTGTGTGTGTGTGTTTTAGTTAATGTGTATTTTATGTGGATGGCAAGAATGTAAAACTATAAGAGCATTTAACTTGTTTAAATTTATAATCTTTTTTTTTCCAAAAAACCATAGGACCCTTCTGTGTTTTTAAATATTTTGTGGGGTTTAATTGCTTTATCTTGTTCATGTTATTGCGTGATGCTTGTTAAGACCCTTGAATCTGATATGTTAATTCACTGAAGTATCTGAAATTTTGTTTGGTTTTTGTTTAAAATGCAGTTTCTGGAGCCTTATAACCTGTTGGATTTAACCAATTTCTGAGATGGCTTCGCGTTTTTGGACGTCCCAGCTTCTTACCTTTTATTTTGATGCCTTGCTCGTCTCAATTACTCTATTCTGTATTATGTTTAAACTTTGAGAACCAGTTTTGATAAAGGTTGTTATTAACTGTTATTATTATTATTTTTTGCTGTTGATAGGGTGGTAGTGATTCTGAGGATGATGATAGTGATTATGGTGACGAGATTGAGAATGAGGTGTCTGCTGACGCTGGCAACGTAGGTAATAACATGAAGAATAAATATATTGATGATGGGAATGACAGTGATGGCGATGACTCTGATGGCAAAAAGCGGGTTGTCAGGTCTGCAAAAGATAAGCGCTTTGAGGAAATGTCAGCCACGGTTGATCAGATGAAGAATGCGATGAAAATAAATGACTGGGTTAGCTTGCAGGAAAGCTTTGACAAGATAAACAAGCAGCTGGAGAAAGTTATGCGTGTCACAGAGTCTGAAAAGGTCCCTAACCTTTACATAAAAACACTTGTGATGCTGGAGGACTTCCTGAGTCAGATTTTGGCAAACAAGGATGCAAAGAAGAAGATGAGCAGCAGCAATGCCAAGGCCTTGAACTCAATGAAACAAAAGCTGAAGAAAAACAACAAACAATATGAGGATATGATTATTAAGTGTAGAGAAAATCCTGAGAGTGAGGAGGAAAGGGATGAGGATGACGAGGATGAAGAAACTGATTCAGAGATTGAAGAGGATCCGACAAAAATTGAATTCAAAGATTCTGAGGATGAGGACGAGGATGATGATGACAAGTTTGGGGATAGCCAAGATGATGATGATGGACAGTGGGAGAAGAAGATGAGCAAGAAAGATAAGCTTATGGATAAGCAATTCAAGAATCCTAGTGAGATCACATGGGATACAGTTAACAAGAAAGTCAAGGAGGTTGTGGCTGCTCGGGGTAGGAAAGGAACTGGAAGATTTGAGCAGGTTGAGCAGCTTACTTTTTTGACCAAGGTTGCTTAGACCCCTGCTCAAAAACTGGAAATTCTATTTAGTGTTGTCTCGGCACAATTTGACGTCAATCCAGGACTCAATGGCTACATGCCTATAAATGTATGGAAGAAATGCGTGCAGAACATGCTTGTGATATTGGACATTCTTGTCCAGTATCCCAACATTGTGGTAGATGATATGGTGGAACCTGATGATAATGAAACCCAGAAGGGACCAGAATATAACGGTACTATCCGGGTTTGGGGAAACTTGGTTGCCTTTGTTGAAAAGATAGACACTGAGTTTTTCAAGAGCTTGCAATGCATTGATCCCCACACTCGTGAGTATGTTGAGAGACTCAGGGATGAGCCTATGTTTTCAGTTCTTGCTCAAAATGTCCAGGATTATTTAGAACGGGTTAGGAACCTCAAAGCTGCTGCAAAGGTTGCATTAAAGCGGGTTGAACTCATCTATTATAAGCCACAAGAGGTTTATGATGCCATGAGAAAACTGGCTGAGCAGACAGGAGACGGAGATAATGGAGAAGCAGGTGAGGAGCCTAAAGTGATTGAGGAAAGTAGGGGGCCATCTGCATTTGTTGTTACTCCAGAGCTTGTGCCTCAGAAAGCCACCTTTCCAGAGAATAGCAGGACTCACATGGATTTTTTGGTGTCCCTCATCTACAAGTTTGGGGATGAGCGGACCAAAGCAAAAGTATGCTATGTGATATTTACCACCATGCTCTCCTAGACAAGTTTTCGACTTCACGTGACTTGCTGCTAATGAGTCACTTACAGGAAAGTATTCAGCATATGGACATATCAACACAGATCCTTTTCAATAGAGCTATGGCCCAACTTGGTCTATGTGCATTCCGGGTTGGATTAATTACTGAGGGCCATGGCTGCCTTTCTGAACTATATTCTGGTGGAAGGGTAAAGGAGTTGCTTGCACAAGGTGTTTCGCAAAGCCGATATCATGAGAAGACTCCAGAACAGGTACTGATGTTTGCTTTCTGTTTCATATATACATTTATAATTATTTGGTACTCTTTTCTTAAATAAAATTTTAAAAAAAGTTAGAAACTTGTAAATTGCTTAGACCATGTTTTTATTTTTTTGAGGAAAAAAAATTGCTTAGACCATGGTTGATGTAGTATGATTGTGTACCTTTCATACTATGTGAGGTTTTGTCCAACTGCTGTTTGGATTTTAATTTGTTACACATACATGCACACATCATGGTACATCATACAAAAAAGGGTACAATGTGATGAGATGATGGAGGAGTAAAGGTAATATATAATGTGACTGTATGATATGGCCATTACATTTAAGGTTAATAAAAAATTGAATGTAGATTTTGATGTGAGGTTAGCTGCAATTCTGCTGGTTAGATTGCATTCATCTTGTGTATGATAATGAAAGCTTGTAGGCTGTGTAGAATGTGTTGTATGAGACTTATTTGTTGGTTATTCCATAGGGGATTAAAAATTGCACATCTTTTCTTGTAAATATTGTTGTTGGATTAGCTTCTGTATATCTTCTATGTTATGTAAGTGTGCACATCTATGTTATGTAAGTGTGCACATCTATGTTCCATGGACTCACTGTTGTAATTGTCCCCTGCTCAAAATCAACAGGAAAGGATTGAAAGGAGACGCCAAATGCCATACCACATGCACATAAATCTTGAGCTCCTGGAGGCTGTCCATCTGATATGTGCTATGCTGCTGGAAGTACCCAACATAGCAGCTAACATTCATGATGCAAAACGCAAGGTCATAAGTAAGACTTTCCGACGGTTGCTTGAGGTGAGTGAGAGGCAAACATTTACAGGTCCCCCATAAAATGTCAGAGACCATGTAATGGCTGCCTCCAGGGCCCTTAGCAAGGGAGATTTTGAGAAGGCGTTTGATGTCATCAAGTCCCTTGATGCGTGGAAGCTTCTAAGGAATCGAGAGAATGTGCTTGAGATGCTCAAGGCTAAGATCAAGGAAGAGGCTCTGAGGACCTACCTATTTACTTATTCCTCATCTTATGATTCCCTGAGCTTGGACCAGCTCACCAAACTGTTTGACCTCTCAGATGCTCAGACTCACAGTATTGTCAGCAAGATGATGATCAATGAGGAGCTCCATGCAAGTTGGGATCAACCAACTCAGTGCATCGTTTTCCTTGATGTTGACCACACTAGGTTGCAAGCTCTGGCATTCCAGTTTACAGAGAAGCTCTCTGTCCTTGCAGAAAGTAATGAGAGAGCGATAGAAGCAAGGCTAGGTGGTGGTAGTTTGGATCTGCCTCAGAGGCGGAGAGAAAACCAGGATTATGCTGCTGGAACAGCTGCTCCTGGAGGTAGGTGGCAAGAAAACTTGTCTTTCACTCAGGGAAGGCAAGTTGGTGGCACTGGGCGCACAGGATATGGTGGTGGAGGGAGACCTTTCCCACTAAGCCAAGCTGCTGGAGGCGGTTATTCAAGGGACCGGACAGGTCAGTCACGGGGTGGTGGCTATCAGGGCACACGGTATCAAGGCACTGCATATGGAGGGTCAGGGAGGAGTGCTTATCAGAGTGGTTCAGCTGTGAGGGCATCCCAAATAGATACTTCAACTCGCTTGGTCAGTCTTCATAGAGGGATACATGCTTAGAGTAGTAAGACTACTGGAAGAGAAGACAATACTGATTAAAAGTTCTTGCGTTTTAGAGAAAACTTAGTCTGTTGGTTCTGAAATTTGTCCAAAAATTGTTTAATTTTCTTGCAGTATTTGAATTTTACCTTCAGAGGTCTATTTCTGAAGTTCTAAACTGAAGGTTAACTTTGAAAGGTGGATATTGTATGCTTGTTGCTATGACAGCATTACTAACGTGTTTTGTTTCATCAGTTGCTCATAATAATAGTTTACACTTCTATGAGATGGACTGGTTTGTTTGGCAGGTTCCGAATCTTATGAAATTTTTTATCGAATTGTTTTGCCAGATTAGTTGGAAACCTGGAAAAAGGACTCATGAGCTGACCTGAATCATTTGGGAAATTAAGTCTTAGTTGGCTGAACTATTCTGGCTTTAGTCTATATCTCTGTATATCAATGTCCGCTTCTAGTTGATTTCCTCTAAACTTGCTACCTAAGCTTTGAAAAACCAAAATTTTTCACTATCATTCTAGTATATATTTGGTTAATTTGGTTTTTTGAGTTACAACTTACAAGTAGGGTTAAAATTATATTACTTTCTTTCTAGATAAAATCAAAATAAATTAGGATTGATCTTTCAAAAAAATATATATAATTAAATTATGTATGTTCATTTCTATAAGTTCCTTGATTTAACTTTTTATTTAACAATACTTCAATTTTCAAACTTTCTTTGTATTACACTGGTTAGTGGCTAGTTATTTTATATTGGATACAGGTGACGTTTGGATACAATTGAAAAACTGAAAGCTGAAAACTAAAACTAAAACCGAAAAACATCAGAAGCGAAATAATTTTTAAATGTGTGAATAGTATCGTGGGACCCATTTTTAATGAAAAAGTTGCTGAAAAGTGAAATTTGTGGGTCCGTGAACGATACACGATGTCTTTGTGATTGGTCCAAAAAAATTAAAAAGTCAAAGTTTGCGACTCTTGTTCATTGAACAAGGCATGCATGAGAGATAGCCGCAACACCCAAAACGCTCCAAAACGCGTGAAAAAAAAAAAAAAAAAAAAAAAAAAAAAACAAACGGACAAAACGCAAACGCAGGGAACTTTCAGCCGAATCCAAACGCACTCTTAGATTGTAAAAAGAAAACGTGGGCAGCTATGAAAACACCTAGAAAAGCCTAATTCAAGATTATCACAAAATCAGTTGGCAAAGTAGTAATTTTTACTAAAAACAGAAAAATTGAGATAATTGCAAAAATTAAAACTACAAATGTCTTAAAATAGACGATATCTTATTTTGAATTTTAAATTAAAAGTTATTAAAAATAAATATTACTAAAAACGGCAAAAATGCATATTTCAATTGCCTAACAAAGGAATTTGGCTGAAAGCAGCCTCAATCATAGCCAAAGGCTACAAGTTTTACTCCTAACTTCGTTTCCCTGTATGTCACCAAATTTCATGTAATTCCATCTTTGTCATTGATGATCTCTACTAATACTTTTCTACTTTTTGAATTTCTCTGTCTCTCTACTCAATGAAAGAATAAAAGTTAAAGCTCAGTTTTCATCACTTAATTTGCAAAATCTATGTTGTCTAGTCTGCATCATAATTTCTTCAAGTTTGGATGCCCTTGATATACATAACAAAATTCTTCAGTCATTTTTCTGTTAAAATTAATTATCAAGATAACCCAAAAAGGATTGAAAGATATAGTTCCTTAAAAATAAATAAAACTAAAGGTGGAGTTTTAAAAGTTGTTACACGACCATTTAATATTCATATATATTAGATGTGATTCCAACTATGTTAATCATGCATGGAGATAAAACGTTGGAGCATTTGTTTGTTCATTATCATGTTCAAGAGTAAGACTAAGACCTACCTCTAAGAATAGGTGTGCTAGATTTTGTTAGTATGAGCTCTTGGATAACAATTTCTTCATTCCATCTAGTTGGGATTGTTTTCAATACCCCGTGGAACCTATGGTTGCATAGAAATCAGGTTCTTCATGAAGGCAGTTTTGAAACTCTGTTAATATAAGTATTTGGGTGGCAGGTACAAAGAATCAAATTTAACTAAAAAGTAAACATATGTCCAAAATGTGGCAAAAAGCATTGGAAGATTGTGAAGAATTGATTATTGTACAGGCGCATTGGCAACAATATTTGCTGGCAGAATTAGCTGCAATATAGATGGTTACAGGGGAGGCAATGATTCAAGCAGGAAAGATGGGGTTCCAAAAATTGATTTTGCTAATCACTTTAACCGAAATTAAGAGCCTACATACAAGTGGAGTGTCCGATCCTTGGCAATTTGCAACTACACTAGAGGACTCGTAGACTGTAAGAGCCACTGAGAATGAAGAAATATAAAGGCGAAAAGAAAGAAGTCAATAAAAAAGTAACTTCTAATAGTGGTAATTGAGAAAATATAACAGTAATTTCAAAGAGTTGTGACAGAAAAAGTATTTATAGCTTGATTGTCATTCACATTCATAATTAGACTTGCTTTAAAATACCACTTCAGTTTCAAAAAAAAAAAATAAATAAATAAATAAACCAGCTTAAAATAAGAAAAAAAGAAGTCAATAAATGAATATTAATATTCTAATTACCATTCAAGCTTAAAAGTTATACTTCAATATACTTCAGCAGTTAGAAATGAATCGGATAACGCTTTGCTCTGCGGCACCCATACTCCTCTATATCTCATGCCAGAGTGATTAATTAATTTCACAGCGTTTAAGTAATGACGTCAACATTTGGTGTTGAAGCCACTGCAGCACTTTGGCTTTTTTTCTCTGCTCATTAAGGTCTCGTACAAGGGCTATAATATAAATCAAAAGAAATTCAATAGTCAGCATGATACTCGTAAACCGAACAAAGATTTCTCACTTATAAATAATAAACAGTTTTCTTTTCATTACAAAATGTATACCTTTATGAATTTGCTCTCAGGATTCGAATGTGCTGATAATATCTTTGGATGACAACTCCATAACAGGCCATCTATAAGAGCGGTGTAATCTTCTAATATTGGAACATTAGACAACATCAAATGCTTAATATTTGGTCTTGGAGGAATGCTTTCTTCATTTAATTCCGCCTCATATCTGATTAACTGTGTATCAAAACAGTAAACTAGGAGTTTATTTGATAAATTTAATAAATAGGAAAGGGAAAATATGGTATCAGAGTGCTTAGCTTATGATCACTATAATTGAGAAAGTAAATCAATATATATATATATATATATGAATGTATGTATGTATGTGTGTGTGTGTGTGTTTCCATTTAATTGTGTACTTACCGATGGAAGTGGAATGACAGTACACCAAAAGTTTAGAACTCTGCTGAAAGTTTCCAACATATCGTCTCAACCAAAGTAACCATCGCATGGTTATTTGATAGTCATTGAACAGATTGTGTTCAATTTCTTGTAGACTTGAAGAATTGACAAGAATTATTGATGGTGTTGACGTGCCACACTATATTTGAAGGAACGCAGATTTTCACAATTGGTCTTAACAGTTGGTGAAGAATCAGAGTAATGATGCAAATGTAACCTCATAAGTCGATGGCTTGAAAAATCAATGTCTTTGGAGTCGAACAACACTGCTAAGTCTTCAAGAAGAGGAAATTTAGAATTAAGCTCTTGGAAGAATTTCTTTGTAAGTCTGAACCCTTTAATTTCCAGCTCCTTTACATTATTGCGTGCAATCAAATTCAAATCCAATTTGGCACGGGTCCAGCCTTCACAGTAGAGAGTTCCGAGTGTAGGTGCTTCAATCCTTATCTTTTGAACATTTCTTAAATATGCCTTTTTAAGCTTGGGAACATTGACAAGTTGAAGAGAGCTTTTGCACCTTCCAATTTAACTTCTTGGGAACATGTCCACAGTAAGTGCCTCCAGCGAAGGACAGCAAGATAGGACTATAGGAGCTTCTGTACTCTCTTCCATTCACTTGGATAAACATCCATTTCCTCTATAGACAGTTCTCGCAAAACAGTAAACTTTCCATTGTCGTCGCAGAATAAGGAATCCACCAGCTTACAACCTCTTAACTTCAATACGGTTAATGCTTCAGCACCAAAAACAGTCCTAGGCAAGGTATAGCTTTTGATATTTTCTTGGCCTTCAATTCCAAGGTCTAGCTTTTAATTTTAATGTGATTTTTCATGAGTAATTGCATCCAATTATCGATACAAGATGCATCTATAGTATCACGAATTTTCATTCTCGACTTGAATTCTCTGACAAGTACCTTCTGCTCCTTGAGTATTACTAGAGCTTCATCAACTCTGTTCACAAACTCCTCAGTTTCATAATGTTGACGAGACAAACAAAATTGAACGCAACTGAAATCACACAAAGGGAGCGAAATCCATGCTCATCGCCACGTCTTTGACAAGACACTAGTACGAGCTGCGTTTTTTGAAGGCATGAAGAAGAGGATGTGTTGAATGATGTGTTTAGGCAGCTGTGAAATCCATGCAATATTGTGATTGCATTCTTCAACCCAACAAAACCCAGGTTACAAGTAGGTGTAGGAGGGCTCAACCTTAACACAGATAACAATTTTAGATGAATCGTGTATTAATTGCAAATTACTTTTTTGTTTTTCATTTTTTTTAATATAAGTATTTAACTAGTCATTAATTCGTGCATCACACAGGATAGACTGAAAAGCCCTAATTACTTTAGATTCAACTGCATACTAAAATGATAATCTTCTTATTGTAATAATAAAAAAAATGATAATCTTCTTATTGTAATAATAAAAAAAATGATAATCTTCTTACTAATACAATACTTCACAATTTTTTCAACAAAATTCACATAACAGCTCTTTGAATGTGACTTTGCTCTGCTAATAGGGAAAAATATAATTCCTAAAACCAAAACCAATCTACAACAATCAGTAAAACCCAATTAAACGTATTTGTTTTAAGTATTTCTTCAACACTTTGAAGGGAATTGAGAAACCAAAGAAAAAAAAATCATAAGTGTTGAAAAACTAAAGAAAATAGTAATCAGTCATTAAACCAAAAAAATTAAAAACCAAGTTCAAAAGAAATTGTTTTTCTTTTTTAATAATTCTAAAGTCACCAATCCATCGATCTGCCAAAACTGACTTGATCTAACCCAATTCACTAGGTCTATTTAATTTTTAAGAGTTAATAGGTTGGGTTGGATTGTAAAATTATTTTTTTATTTTTTTTTTTTTTTTTATGGTGGGTCGGGTTAGGTGCAGGTCAACAGATTCACAAATTCGCCTAACCTAACTTGACCCCCCTATATTTAATATATATAAAAAAATATATTATATAATTTAATTGTTTACTCTTTTATTTATCAATTGAGTTGGAATATCTAGAACTATATGATATCCTACTAATTATAGAATAATAAAACTAGTTCATGTTTATATTGTTTCTTAGCTAAGTTGATTTGAACTTTGAAGCACTAATAAAGTAGTTTATGTTGGTTTGGTTCTGTACTCGGGTTTATATGGTTATAAAATTGCTCTTATTTGTGTTTCTACTGTTCTAATGCTGAATTAAAAATAAAAAACTGTCCAATCCATAGATCCAATGTGAGTCAAGTGAGTTGAGTTGGACTCTTGTAATGGGCTGGGTTAGTTGGGTTATAATTTTTTTTTAAACCCGACCATGGTGGGTTGGATTGAAAAAGCCTCTTAACCTGACCCAACTCAACCCATGTACGCCCCTAGTCCTCAACAAAAATAAACTAATGACACTGGTTTCTAACTTTTTCTCACTGTATACCGCCACTTACCATGCAACTAATACAACTAATAGCTTTTGAGTGTGACTTTGCTTTAATAATAAAAAAATATATTCCCTAAGCCAAAATCAATCTGCAAAATTTAGTAAAACCCAATCAAATGCATTCGGTCCAAGCATTTCTTCAAACACTTTGAAGGGAATCGAGAAAGAAAAAAATAAAAAAATCAATCATTAAATCAAGGAATAAAAAATCACTGAGGTCATAAGAAATAGCATTGGTTTTATTTTTTGGGGCTCTAAAGTTCTCAACATCAAAATAAACCAATGCCATTGGGTTATAAAGACTTCTCATTATGTATCACTGCCGTTTCTTAAAGAAAGATCCTATAAAAATTAGAAATTGTCAACAACATTAAATAGAAGATACATATATTTCATCAAATAATGGTCGAAGTTGGAACATACTTTTGGGTCTAAGGATTTATAATAAACATAGTAAAACCATGCTTTGAAATTTGCCAACTCATTATCATCATCTTTTGCAATATTAATAAAAGAAAAGAAAATCCTCATGGATCTTGCTTCAAAAAATTGTAAATATGAATCTCAAACTGACATATATTATACTGCTCAAAACCTGACATTTATCAAAATTAATCATCTACCATGGTAAATTGAAGAAGACATAGAGTATACCATATACAAATTAGTTTTGACACAACTATAGCAAGACATCTTTTGTAGCATTGAGATCCAAATAGAAAAGATACCTAAATTTAATCTAGAAAAATATTAAAATTGAAATTCATTATGAAAATTTAGAAATATGGTCATGTTATATGTTTAGTATGTTGAGCAAGGTTGTTAAATCCGGATCGGACTGGACGGTCTGACCCTAGTATCCGTGACCTGGACCCCAATCCGGTTCTTTAGCAAGAGAAAATGGGTCCTGAAATTTAGTTAGGAAAAACGCATGCTCCAGGTATATAACTAGCAACCTCCTACGAGTTTTGGACTTTGGTCCAACACACTACCCACTAGACTAGTAGACTTCCTTGTGTCCTTGATATTTATATTTTATTTATTTTAATTTTACAAGATTAATAGTTTTGGATTTAATATTATCACTATTTACTTAATAGTATTTTCTAATTTTTTTTTCAAGAATTATTCTTTCACATCAATAAATATGAATATGAAAATTGTAAATTTATGTTAAAAATGATTTTATTTTAAATTGAAATGCATTTTTTATTTAAAAGATTAATAAATACAATTTTTTAAAGCTTGTTTATATTTATTATTTTCTATTCACTTTATAAAAATAACGAAAATACATTTGAAAGTTGTTTCAATTGCATGATATTTTTTTAAGGGTAAATTTTCATATTTTTTCACATTTAATACATTTATTTGTATTTTAATTAATATTAAATTAATTTTGATGTCATTATGGTTAGACCTTAGTTGGACCTCAGTCCGACCTTAAAAACCTTGAACCTCTCCCTTCTCCGGTTCTTTGAACAGTTCGGGTCCGAAAATCATGATGTTGAGAAAAGGTTTTATAAGTACAGACTATTTTAGCTAATATTATTCTGTAGTTAATTCTCGAGTAGGGTAGGCTACATAATTGGAAGAGTTTTTCAAAAAATTTCACTCTTTATGAAATTCCTTGTGTTTGTTTTATGCATTTTTTTTATACTATTTTTGGATTGTGGTGATATTTTTGTTATCAACCAAATTGTTGAATCTAAACTTAAGCAACTGTTGATTAATTACATATTTGGAATGTAGGGGTTAATTTGAGAATTTAGGACAACATTTCTAGTTTCTCCCCCTTTCTTTCAAAAAAATTTTTTTTCCTTTAAATTTTATGGAATGCATTTATTAATTAATTAATTTTTTAAAATTACGAAACAGAGAGGAATATAGCATGGTGGGATGATATGGGATGTGCCTGGAAATATTTTCAACTTGCCAGTCTCTACAAATGATTGATCACTTGTAGTATTGCATAAATGAACGAGCTCTAGATATTTGCATCTACTAAAAAAAAATTTCAACACCTACCAATAATATATGGATGGTTTTAATATCTATTTAAAAAAAAAAATATTGTCATCTATACTATTATTTAAGGGCTTTCCCTGTTTGGATTATCATTTTTTAGTTCAAAAATGTCCCTACACTCTTATGTTTAAGTAGAGACAAAACTAAAGGACAATTCGGTAAAAATGTAACTCTAACTCCCACTAAATATTGCCTAAAAAATAGGACTACTCTCCTATTAATTTTCAAATTGATTTATTCACTTATAAATTAGATTTTCAAAATAAAAATTATAAATATAAAATAAAAAAACACAGTTTTTTTTCCAACAAAATAGGACCACTAAAAAAAACCTCATCGCATGAGGCTAGTATTTTTTATTTTAGTTTTATAATAATATTGTACCCCGCCCATCACGCTGGTTACAGTCAGTTCCGATCCAACTATAGAAACTGACCGACCTCCATGCTCAAACGACAAATTTAGGCCACAAAGTTCTTGAAAATAATTTTTTTAATTTTTTTTTTTAAGAGGACTAGAAAAACGAAATAGTAATTGGTCAACCAATAGCAAGTTGATTATCTTTGTTTTATACTGGCAATTGGGCACCGACATTACACAATCACATAATGACATATAATATACTCGTCTAGCAGCATAAATTGACTGGAAGAATTTGATAGCTACCTTACGTACAATAATTTTAAGATACCTAGCGGATGTTTTTGATGCTTATCTTGGCCTTTTCTTGGTCTTCTTTCCTTAACAGAAAATGATAAGAGTAGCTAATGGAGCAAAATTACAAGTGAGAAATTCTCCAAAATTTAAAAATTAAAAAAAATGAAATACGCAATTGCTATATATGGATTTCACATGTTGTGAGAGATATCTAATAAGATCGTCATGTGAGAAACCTCGTTATGTGATAGAGCTCTGAACAACCTTGGGGCTATGTTTAAGTTAAAAAAAAAAAAATGTTAGTTTCTAATTTTACTAAAAAATAAAGGAATAACTTACGTTTAAGTTTATTTTCATTTAAAATCTGGCCATATATTCATATTTTCAAATTAAACTTTTCTTTTGTTTACTTGGGAGAGACAAGAGAGAGGCTCAAAATCAAAATCTTTTTCGTATGAGAAAACTCGAGAATACTGTTGACATTTTCAAATTAAACCGTACACTTTAGCAAGTCAAACAATAAATCCACGACATTGTTAATAAAAATTCTTCAAAAGTGGGGCTATTTGGTAAAGACCACGGAAAATAAGATGGAAATTGTCCATGCACTTGAGAGTCATAGGAGAAACTCATATGCCTCCACTTAGCTTTTTTCATTTACTTCCTACTGATCTACTCCCTACAATTAGTTCGAGGAAGATGGCTGGTATGTGCTGCTTACCTTGCACTAATGTATGACTTGGTGCTAATTTACTAAAGGGAAAAAAAAAAAAAAAATGACAAACAATTCAAAATATACATAACTTATTATTTGTATTATGTGAACACAAAAAGAATGAACATATCCTATTCCTCATTATAAACTAAATTATTGAGCCATAATACATGTGTCGAATCCACTCTTCGTAGAATCAACACTATATATCTTCTCTTTTGGTATATTTGCATCAGGCTTAGCCCCTACTAGTAAGAAGGTGTTCTCAAAAGGAGATGAAACCCGTCTAAGATCTTGTGCGCCGCTTAGTAGCGCGTAAACAGAAAAGCTAGCCTAAGCGGAACTCAATATTCGACCAACCTTGGCTTTGATTCTATTCTGACATAAAGATTATTTTAACAATTGAAATTGTCGAGTTATGAGTCTTACATGCCCCAAACACTGGCGCTAGGATTTTGTCATTGATTGGAAGTATAGACTTACCTGCTTTTGCTTGGAAACTCCCATTGAATGAAAGTATGCCCTGTTTGCAATGGGACATGGAAAGAAGTCGTGTCTGTTATCAGTGACAAAAATAATCAACCCCCTTTCACACGCTTCAATTGCTGTGTTAGGTTTTCCATAATAAGGTCAGACTTCAAAGAGTATTATGCATATTAACATATTGCGTGTTAACATTTTTCTCATTGACTTGGAGGGGATTTTTGTCCCCATTTTTGGAAATCATAATAAAGTAAATTTCTAGGTACATTGCATCTCTGCTAAGCATCACATTTGAATTAAACAATTTGATGAGCTCTCAACTTGCAAAAGAATTTTGAATTCCAATTAATTTAACTAATAAAATAACTTATTTTCCAAGGAAATCTGATTAAATTCCATTTACAACATTGCACACATTTGTGTGTCTAAAATGAAACTAAGAATTTTTCTAAAAATAATAATAAAAAAGAAACAAACAAAGACTGGAAAGGTAACCCTTCTTGTAACATGGACAGTTGACTTTGCTATTGCAAGGACAGTAGACTTTGACTAGGCTGCTAAAACTACGCTAATTCGTTTGGTAGTGTACTTTGTCAGTATAAAGTACAAGATGGCAGCAAAGATATGCCCACATTGTTACAATAAGCAAGAAGTTTACATTGTGATGGGGCGGTTCAAAAATTTCATCCCTGCATTGTTTGGTGGTTTGGCTCTCATTCTTTTGGTTCAAGCTCAGGATCAATCGGGTATGATAATCTAAGTCCTGGAATATTATTCAATTAATTTTTGGTTATCTGGTTAACAAGCTGAGGAATTGTTCTGTATGTCTCAGGCTTCATAAGCATAGATTGTGGACTAGCAGAAAATTCGAGCTATTCAGAGCCCACAACAGGCATAAAATACATTTCTGATGCGACCTACATTAACACTGGTGTAAGTAAGAGCATACCACTTGAATTCAAAGATGGCCTACAACAACAAGCGTGGACACTCAGAAGCTTTCCACAAGGTATCCGGAACTGTTACAGCATAAACAACATTACACAAGGCGCTAAATATATTATCCGAGCAAACTTCTATTATATGAATTATGATGGTCAGGGCAAATTGCCTGAATTTGATCTGCATCTTGGACCAAATTTGTGGGATACCATCAAAATAGAGAATATTTCCTTGGTGTAATCAAGGAGCTCATACATGTACCATCTCTAAATCACATACAAGTCTGCCTTGTAAACACTGGTCTTGGGACACCATTTATATCAGCATTAGAGCTAAGGCCAATAAACAGTTCATTGTATGTGACAAATTTTGGATCATTGTCACTCTTCTTACGCTCTGATTTGGGTTCAGAAAAAGGATACAGGTGAGTCATTTCATTTAAAATCTCATCCTAGTTACTCAAATATGTAGTTTCTCCTTCAAATATGAACATAGATTATATTAGCCCCGGGTTTGTACTGACTATATATGTTTACTTAGGTATAAGGATGATGTTTATGATCGCTATTGGTCAAGCCTGAACTTCAATGATTGGAAAGCTGTAAGTACCTCGTTGACAGTAAACAAAGAAAGACACAATGCTTACTGGGTACCATCTGTTGTCATGAGTACTGCTGCTACACCAATAAATGAGAGTGCTCCCATGGAATTCTACGTACAGCCAACTGACACAAATTCTGAATTTTATGTCTACATGCACTTTGCTGAAGTTGTAAAGCTAAGAGCCAATGAGTCCAGATCATTCAACATTACAATTAATGGAGAACTCTGGTATGGACCCCTTTCTCCTACATACTTGTTGACGGATACTGTGTACAGCACAACGGCCTTGACAGGAGGAAAATATGTTTTCTCTATCCTCAAAACTGGGAATTCAACACTTCCACCAATCATCAATGCAATTGAGATATATACAGTCAAAGATCTCCCACGATCAGAAACCGACCAACAAGATGGTATGTTATTATGCATGAAAAAGTACTTAAAAATTACATGGCATTCACTTATACTTTTCTCAGTTTTCACTATCGGTATGGTACCATATCCTCGTTTACAAAGAAATTTACTTACTTGAATCCATACGAAAATATTAGTTGGTGCCATAACAAACCTCAAGTCAACGTACGGAGTGGAGAGGAATTGGCGTGGAGATCCGTGTGCCCCAAAAGCATACTCGTGGGAAGGTCTTAATTGTAGCTACGAGGGTTATAATCCCCTAGAATAATATCCTTGTGAGTTTTTTCATTCATATTAAACCCTTTTGACTTTCAAAAGTTATTTTGAAGCATCAACTAATTAGCTTATTGTAAAATGTAAAATTTGCTCAGGAATTTGTCCTCAAGTGGATTAACCGGAGAAATATCAGTTGATATATCAAATCTCGTAATGTTACAATACTTGTAAGTATTTACAATCTTACATGACAAAAAAATTGAAACACTATAATGACTACAGAATCAGGTGTCAGTCTTTTGACTATCAATATTGAAGGAAAGTGATTTGCTGATTTCAGGGATTTATCAAACAATAGCTTAACGGGATCGGTGCCAGAGTTTTTAACTCAATTAAAATACTTGAGGGTCTTGTAAGTTGCTTGGATTTGATATTACAAATTTCATGGTTAGATAAGAGGAAAATCATATTTAATCTATTCTTGCAGAAACTTAAAACAAAACCAACTTAATGGTTCAATTCCAGCTAAGCTCATTGAAATTTCTGAGAAGGGTTCACTATTGTTAAGGTATGAGTTTTGTCAAAGACCATGAGCTTTTTATTGTCATGATTCTCCTTACTTTCCTTTTTCGTAGAATAATAAACTATCTAATATCTCTGTAGAAGCTTAAGCATGAGTTGCAATAATTTCTATGATACATAAAAAAGAAACTACAATTAATTGTAATTCTTGCCTTAATTTTTATTGTTTTGCCCAACCCTGTTGTCATTGCTAGTGTGGATGAAAATTCAAATTTTTGTGGATCTGGTTCATGCAACAAGAAGAAGAAGAATATTGCCTTTCCAATTGTAGCATCAGTTGGTGGATTGTTCATCCTCTCGTTAACTGTTGTGGCCATCTTGTGGGGGCTAAGAAGCAGAAAACAACAACATACGACTAAAGGTTAAAATTTTAAATATAAGTTACACATTCATGTAAACACAGAACATTCACCTCAGACGTTTGCTTATCATGCTCATGATGATCTTGCAGTTGCCAAAGTAGATCTTGAACCCAACGTCCAGAATCAATCATTGGAGTCAATACAACGACAATTTACATATCCTGATCTCCTAAGAATTACCAACAACTTTGAGAGAATTCTTGGTAAGGGTGGATTTGGAACAGTTTTCCATGGCTGCATTGAAAACACTCAAGTGGCAGTGAAAATGCTCTCTGCATCATCAGTTCAAGGATATCAGCAATTTCAAGCAGAGGCAAGCAACTACAATTTAAATTCTTGAGCTCCTATGATAGATACAAACATAGCATTTTAAGTTAAATTAACTAAGATGATAATTTTTGTATTACAGGTAAAACTTCTTATGAGAGTTCATCATAAAAACTTAACTACCCTTGTCGGGTATTGCTATGAAGGAACAAACATGGGGCTTGTTTATGAGTACATGGCCAACGGAGACTTAGAAGCACATCTTTCAGGTTTGGTCATAATTGAAGTGTCTAGCAAAGACTCCAAATTCTTAGCCCATCAATTTATTCTCCTTAGCAAAGAAATTTTTCATTTATTAGTAACATATTAATAATTTCCCTCACTGAAACTTCCTTACGGTAATACCCACATGATCAAAGGTTGCTTCAGTTGAATAACACAACCAAAAAGATTTACGTCATTGAATTTACGGATGCAGGTGAGAATACAAATATCTTGAATTGGGAAGCCAGACTTCAAATAGCAATGGATGCAGCACAAGGTTAGCAATGATTTGATTTGCGTAATTCTTCCTTACGGTGTTTCATCATGTGTTTATAAATGATTTGCAATGTCAAATGTAGGATTGGAGTATTTGCACCATGGTTGTAAGCCACCTATAATTCATAGAGATGTGAAGACAACAAACATCTTACTGAATGAAAAGTGCCGTGCCAAACTAGCTGATTTTGGTCTATCCAAGATTTTCCCAACTGATGGTGGCACTCATGTCTCAACTGTTGTTGCTGGCACCCCTGGGTACCTAGACCCTGAGTGAGTATTTCATTTAGTTAATTTACTTATTATCATCTTCTAAGTTCATAATCCAAAAAGTGTCACCAGTTCTGAAATGAAATAAATACAAATTTGACAATTATAGACAACAATTAAATTATCTTAATGTAAATTTAATAAAAGAATATAGAAGGAAGACTTCGGAATTTGGTCTTATGTGGCATTGCCTTTTTGTTTTTATCTTCCGAACCAAAGAAATGCATTCAATCTTGATACATTTGATATCAAGAGAGTTACAAAATTTATAAAAAACAACATTGCAACAAAAATTAATGCTGTGTTTGTTTTGGCTTCAAATTACTTCCGGAAATGCTTTTCCATAAATGCGGGTGTTTGGTTGCGTATGGAAAATAAATTTTCTGGAAATGCTTTTGAGTTGACCGTGTGTTGGGGTATAAAATCATTTCCGTTTTTATTTTACCTTTTCTCATTTTCTGGAAAACAGAGAGAGAGAGAGAGAGCCCATCGCCGGTGACCCATGAGCCTTCGACTTCGCCGGCGACCCAGAGCCTTCGCGCCACGAACCCATGAACCAATCTTTGACTTCACCGGCGAACTCAAAGCCCAGATCATGCCATGAACCCAAAGCCTTCGACCCACCGATCTTTGACCCAGAGCCTTCAACCCACGAGCCTCTGACTTCGTCGGCGACCCAGAGCCTTCGCGCCACGAACCCATGAACCAATCTTCGACTTGGCCGGCGAACCCAGAGCCCAGATCATGCCACGAACCCAAAGCCTTCGACCCACGAGCCTTTGACTTCGCCAAAGAACCCAGAGCCTTTGACTTCGCCGGAAACCCACGAACCGATCTCTCTCTTTGTGTGATTTTGATTTCTGTGTGATTTTGATTTTTGTTGTTGTTGTGGTGGTGTGGGTGGTGGTGTTTTGGTGGTTTTCTTGTTGTGTGGTGGTCGGTTTTGTGTGGGTGGTGGTGGAAAATAGCATTTTTAGAATGTTACCAAGCACATAAAAATATTTTCTAGAACAATTTTCATAATGCAACCAAACACTTGAAAATATTTTCCTTTTCCAAAAATAGCATTTCCAGAAAATATTTTACAAGAACCAAACACAGCCTAATTGACAACATGCTATCACTTGCAGGTACTATATAACCAATTGGTTAAGCGAGAAAAGTGACGTATATAGTTTTGGAGTTGTGCTTTTGGAGATAATCACGAATCGACCTGTGATAGAAAGATCCAAAGAAAGGATTCACATAAGTCAGTGGGTGAGTTCCATGCTTGCTAAAGGGGATATAAAAATATTGTTGATCCAAAGTTGGATGGAAATTACAACGTCAACTCTGTGTGGAAAGCTGTTGAAATAGCAATGCTTTGTTTATCTCCAACATCCAGTAAAAGGCCAACAATGGATCAGGTAGTGGCAGAACTGAAGGAGTCCGTGGAAACTGAATTAGCTCAAAGGAAAGACCGATATGAGGATGAATCAAAAGATTCATTTGACATGATCAACATCAATGTGACGACTGCACTCAATCCTTTAGCCAGGTAAAATGTTTTCCAAGATGGAAATTGGCGTATTGGATTTTGAACCTGTTCTGCTTTTTGTAATTTTTGTCAGTTCATACTTCATATTTTACTTCAATTAATTTCAGTGTTAAAAGCGTATTTGTGATGGTCCTAATGGCCCATGTTTTTTTTTTTTTTGGAAACCTGAGTGTAATGGGGTTGTAGTATGTAATTTATCAAGATTTTCAGTTGTTTTTGCAGATAATTAATGAATAACAATAATTTGGATCCTATCAAAAAAAAAAAAAAAAATCATTAATTTCGATTTTTTTTTGGGTGAAGAAAAACAACAATATAGATTCTAAAGTAACACTTAATAAATATGCCATTATTGTGGACACCGTAAGATAGATTTTTTAACAAGCACATACGTAATGGGTAGCATAAAAATTCCTACAACCTAAATTGTAGAAAAACTTTGTTCTTTTTAAAATATTTAATTTTATTTAAGATTTTGGGAATTAAAAACTATCATTTATTTTATTTTATTTTTGTGAAATAACTGGAGAAATAAAACCCCTTATTATTAAACTATATAAGCAATGACAAAGTAAAAAATATATATATATATATAAATAAATAAATAAATTATGGTGCCTAACGGTTATATTATGATATGAAAAGTCGTATATATCACTACTTGCCAAAATAACAATCCCATCTTGAGAATTTGCGTTGTATAAAATTCACAAGTTGATTAACTCCAGAGAAATGTGAAATTAACAAACACTATGTTACTTATCTTGCTCACTAAATAGTGATCCAACATCATATTACATAAATAAGAATATCATTATCATTATTATTATTATTAATTTCTTTTTAACTCTAATCTCACGATGTTATGAAATGTATGTGATTGTGAACACAATGTTTGTAATTATAGCATTACAATTAATTAGTTCTATATCTAAAAATTGATAAGTGATATGACACATAATAACATGATATTATAAATAAATAAAAGGCCCAAATAACATATTACTAATTAATAATTTTGATTCTAAAAAAATTAATAATTTTAAAAAATATATAAAAATACGAATTCAAAAATTGATAAAAGTATTAAAACAAACAAAATATAGGATATACGTAAATATTCAAGAGAGGCCAAAAACCTTTTAATTTTTTGTTAATCAAAGAATATTATGAGGGGGGAGTGCAAAAGTGCCTGCCACTGTCCACAAATTATTTTTCCCTTTCTTGTATCTTAAAATTATATTTTGCATGAACACTTGAGCATTTTTTTTTTTTTAGAGGAAAGCATGAACACTTGACCTATGGTTGAGTTCATGGTTACTTTGGGCTTTAATTTAAGAACAAATTTTAGCTATAAAATTAGTTGTAATCTTAGTTTACAAACTTGGAAAAAATTGCTAAATAGACTATTTCCACAATTAGATTACATATTCTTCTTATATCCTCTATGCTTGCAAAATTTTAAGAAAATTAAAGATCAAGAGCTATGTTATCAACAAATTTTTTTAATTGCAAGTTTTTGTAATTTAAAATTATGCACAAAATATAAGCTTATAGATCATGTAGTAAATAATATCCAATTGACACAAAATTTAAAATGTGTATTAAGAGCGTAAATAACATGCAATTCAATAATTAAATTTTCAAAATATATTATAATATTTATTTTATTGAGTGAGTTTGTAACTTAAAACTACAACAAATTTTGTAGCTAAATTTTATTCGAATTTAATAGGAAGAGGAAGTGGGCTATATTGGAAAATTAGATTGGGCTAGACTTTATGTTGTCTGAAAGATGTGGCCTTTATTGCCTGAGAAATAAGACAGAGTGGGCTTCTTATGGACCGAATCACTTTTAAAAAAAACTCAGTCAAAGTCCCCTCAATCTAAATGTAGATTTTATTCTTCTCAGAAAAGGAAAAAAAAAAATATATATATATATATATATATATATATATATATATATATATATATATATATATATTCATATATTATTGCATTAAAAAATAAATTAAATATTTTTAATTTATAGGGTTTACATCTCTCAAAATTTCATTCATATCGATTTGAAGGAAATTCTTTTGATTCATAATAATATAATATACCAATTCATATTATCATTAAATTATCTAAAAATGTCATGTACTCGAAAACACACATGAATAGTTGTTAGGTCACAAGTGCAAGCAAGCAAATCAAATTAAGGACATTTAGATGATGAGTATAAAGCAATGTACCCAGCTCCGATTTGGATGAGCTTTGGCGGTGAAGCTCCCAACAATGACCGGCAACTATGTACTGCACCGAAGACTTTGCCGTTAGGTGGCTTACACGTGTTAGACACAGGGTGACATTGTTTATTGGCTTCAGGAGCTAACAGAGTTCATGGTGATTTGGATTTGGGGTATGTCTGTGAGTTCGAGTGGCTTGTGTGGGATTGATATTAAGTTTGATTACTGATCATGGATGAAGTGATGAGTTTGAGTCTTCCACCTCTTTTTCTTTCTTTTTTTTCCCTACTGTTTTTTCAAAACCCATGACCTTTCACTGTTTATTAGAGCTTCTTTTGTGTGTGTTCTATTCAAATAAAGAAAATGCTTGAGTTACAAATTACTAATGTAGTAATGATTATTTATAAGTAAAAAAATTGATGTTAGTAAGACCAAAATAAAAGCTAGTAACAATTTGTTGTAGCAATTTGTAAAATTGTTATAAAATAATTTATAACCGTAGCATATATTATTCATTCAAAGAAAATTATTAGGTACTCTCGGAATACCATAAATGCGTAGTCTCCCCTCTCACATGAATAGTGGGTCCTATCATAAATTTAATTAGTGGGACCCACTATTTATGTGAAAGGAAGGAATACGCATTTATGGTATTTTGGAAGTACATAATAATTTCCCTTAATATACATAAATTAACCTACAAAGTTTGGGCTAATACAAGGAACTATTAAAACTTTTTTAAAATATTCGATTTAAAAAATACAAATTTCACTTAACATTATTTGAAAGTTTTCCTAATTCTCTAGCATTTTTCTCTATTTCTGACTACTATCTATTTACCATAGACTATTTTGACATTTTCTTACTCATATAGTTATACTAGCCTCTCTATCATATTAGCTCAAAAAAAAAAAAAAAAAAAATACTAATCTCATCATACGCGCTCTACACGTGCATGGGGCTCTCTCTCTCTCTCTCTCTTTTTTTTTTTTTTTTTTTTTTTTTTTGGTTTAGTGTCATAATTTTGTATTCATCACAATTTGAGATTGAAATATATGTTTGATCATATTATGCATTTGAGAATTACTGATACATCGAAGTGTCATGAAGCTAATTTCAAAAAAAGAACAACAATTTGTTTTTTAATTATATATTCTTGTGTGGATGTGTTCATTTTTTGGAGCTAACTTCATAACATTCCGTTGTATCAGTAGTTCTCAAATGCATAATATGATCGAAGTATCGAACATATACTTAAATCTCAAATTTTGATAAATCAAAATTTATGCTCAAATTGTGATAAATCGAAATTTATGACACTAAACCAAAAAAAAAGCCTCATGCGCATGAGGAGCGCATGCGATGAGGCTATTCCATGTTGTTTTTAATGTGATTGTTAATTGATTAGTATTTTGTCCATAAATAATATGCTTTTGTCCAATGACATAACTGTAACAATATTTGGATTATAAAAAATATTTTCTAAAAATTCCTTCCACTTATATATATATATATATATATATGACAGTGTACAGCAAAAAAGATTATGATGCAACATCTTTTGTTGAGCCTTCCAATTATTTTACAGCACCTATTATGTAAATGCTAAATTTATTAATTTTATATTTAGTTAATGTAACTGCAGAGGCAAATTTAGCCATGTTAGAATATGTGGGCGTCTGGATGGGCTCAGTTTTTGGTGCTAGATCTTATTACATACGTCAATTAATTTTTTGATTGGCACATGCATAAACCCGGAATTAAAATGAATGAAATTTTCAACATTTAAAAAATAGAAAAAAAGGCTCTACACTTCTGGACCATATATCTACGCGCAAATATTATCTTAGCAATCATGAAAATTAGAAATTTTACCCAAAAAAAGAAAAGAAAAAAGCAAGCATTATTTATGTGATTTGTCGGTAGAAAATGTCTTCTAAAATAGGTTGCAACTCCAATTGGTAGCCACAGCTTATTATATGTGCTCCGAAGTACAATTTCGGCAAGAAAGCTGCACAATGACATATTGGAAGAGATATATAAATATAATTGTCTACTAGTTTTTCTAGAGTATATGAAGTTCGTGTTCTTTATCTAATTATAGTTTTATTGGATATATCCATATTATGCCTCTTTTTGATATTTTGGGCCCAAATTACTTGCTTTTACATTTGCAAAAATGTGCAATAAAATCTAGCGTACAAACAATACTCTTTGGCAAATAAGATTTACTTTAGTTTAAAAACCACTTGATTTACACATTCAGATTTTTCAAAAAATAAATTTGTTTACTGGTAATTGCATTCTTCTTATATTCTCAAAAGTTGCACACTATCATAAAAAACACTGCACAGATTATAATAACCTTCAACCACTGCAACCTATTCTTTTCTACAATTTGAAGATAATTTTACAAATACCACGGCCAATATCCACAAGACCACATGGAAATACCAAATATATGCTAATAGATCACTTTAGTTCCAAGCCATGAATCCTTAAACTTTCTAAGGCACTCTTCCTCTTCATTGCGATTGCCTCAAATTCTGGATGCCTGAAATCCAAAACTTAGCCACATCATTCCAGTAAATTGACTACTGGTATATTTTCACTGAAAAGAGAACCAAATTGCAAACTCAGTATCACATACAACATCAATTAAAAATATACTAAGCAAAAAAATGAAACTAACAAAATGACAATTCTTCATATTAACTTACCTTAGGGCCGTCACAAATTTATATCCGGTGGAATCTTCGACTTTTCTCATAAAAAATGCATTTGAAAATGGTAGGAAAAATAAGAGTTTCTTTTGTAATTCTTCTTCTTCTTCTTCTTTAATCCCTCTGAAGTCATAATCTAAGTCAACCAATGCACTTGTTGTGCAAGTCCTTCAATTAAAGCGCACACACACACACACACAAGTTTTTCTTTGAGAAAGTGAGAAATGCATTCGGCTGAATTTTTGATTTTGGTCAGTATTGACCGATATTGACCGAAACCAACAGCGGTCCTATCTCTCCAACAGCGGTATTGACTGATATTTTTGTGACGACATTGTCATGTGGCCTTGAGTTGGATTTTCTGGCTTTGAAGCGATGTTTTATTATTGCTCAAGTAAATAGATTATGTAGTTTCATGTTGAGGTATTTTGAGAAATATATACTTACGTAGTTCCACGTTGAGATATTTTGAAGAAGCTTTGTGTTATGGTGTTTCAAGCATTCTTGTCATGCTATTACTGAAATAGATTTTTAGAAATCAAATCGAAATTCTCAAAGTATAACATGTTTTGTAAAATGCTCATTATCATTAGACTTGCATTTCTCCCACCCCCATTAATTATGCTACTTACTAGGTTTTAGCTCATCTCACTCTCCAACAATGTTATAGATAAATTAGCAACACTTCGAGCATGAAGCTTAATTTATTGGTGGTAACTGGAGTACTATATTAAATTGGGGGCCGGACTCGAGCCATAAATGGTTGGTGACTCAGTCTTGCAAAGTTTGAGGAGGTCGTAATCAATTCTATTGGAGGTTGGGCACTTGAGGTTTGTTAGCCTTAGGCGTGGCAAACTTAGATTCAATGTTGAGGTTGCGTATTTTAGAAAGGATTGTTGTTTTGTGTTATCCATTTGGAGCTTTGAAAATATTAATGTATTATTTAGAGGCACATGATTGTAGTTATTATTTGTAAATGTGTTATATAGCTCTGACTTGTAATATGGAGATTTTAGTATAACTATTTAGGGAATATTGGGCTTTTGCTCTTATTTTGCAAAAATAACAGCAAAATGTCACTGTTTTGAAACTATTTAGGTTCGTCTTTAGCTAAATCACTAAATCATGCTCGTCTTTAGCTACAAGGCTCTTGACCTCTTGGTCAACTTTGATTGTTCACAAAATTATTGTAATTGATCAATTGAAATTAACATTTAAAAAAAGAATTATGGACAAAAAGTATTTTACCAAATGCTAAAAAGATAAATTGGTATAAAACAAAATTTTTAGACAAGTTTCAATCACGCATTCACGTCACCCATCTGAATTCAAATGATTTTTTTCCTAATTTAAATTCAAATGTCTCTTATCTACGTACATATACTAATTCTAAGTTCCTTCTACGTACATAAATTATATTTATATGGCATTACAGTGAAGATGTTTCTCTCGGCCACATAAACAACTTATATTTTACTATTGAATTATACATGCCTGTGGCTCATTCCACGAAAGGCATAGAGATTGGAAAACTTTAGCATGTTAGATGGTTTTCCTCTTCTACGAGAAGCAAAATTCACAAGATAGACCAGAAAAGGCGCACCTGGTCAACCACGTCGGTCTGGCTAAAATCAGAATAGACCATCGTATTTAATTATTGAAAAATGATATATCCTCAACATTTTCACAACAAATTTTAGGTAATAGGTTGTTACTTGTTGTTATTGTTGGGGAAAAAAAGTAATCTTAATATTAGATTTAAATTTGAACAAAAAACAACTAACCACTTATGATTTGTTGTGAAAATATAGTAAAAATATTGTGGACGTAACACTTCTCTTAATTATTTAATGTATCATTTGGGAGTTGCTATCCTAATACATGTCCTCACTTGAATTATGGGGACAGCTAATTGACAAGTCTTGCGGGAAGGGGTACGGGGTACCCCTCCATAATGCACAGTAAGGTATGAAATCCTAAACACAATTAATCTACTATTTTCATCTCTATATATCTTATCTCTATGGTTTACTGACTTAACCATCAGAATCTTCTTTGCCAATTCTTAGGTTGATCAAGGCCAAGTTGTGGTCTCTCTTTTTTAACAACTAGCCACTAACAAATAACCATTTGTGTGGTTTATTGTAAACAAAATATTTGTTTCATTAATTGTTTTAAATATTGTTGTAAACAAGATTATTGTTAACAAAACATTTTTTTTTAAATTTTTTTGAGAGAATTGTTTAATTTTTTAAATATTGTAGAAACCTTTTATATATCTGTTATTCATTACAATTTTTTAAAAAAAAAAAACCAAGTATAAATTTTTAATTAAAACTGTACGGCACCGAGACACTAGGCCCATACAGGCCATGGGCCCCGTCCCATACAGGCCCCGGGCCCGATCCCATCTTGGCCTTGGGCACAGGCCCAGCAGAAAGGTCCAGTTATCCTACACCCTTCTTGAAAGCGCTTTAACGTGAAAACACGTTTTGGGGTCCGAGTCCCAACAGACGATCGGTTTAACTTTCCGGGCAAGTGAATTGGTCGTGTCCGGGAAAGTCATGACATGCTTGGGAAACTCCCTGATGTGCACGGGAGACCGAGTTGCCGAACATATCCATCAAGCAAGAACCAAGTTCCAAGGTCATAAATGCTTTGCACCGCCTCTCTCACCTAAAACATCCACTTTGACCAGATAATATTGGACCCTTAGTAGCACTAACGGTGGCTGTAATCATAATCTCCCCACTAACCTTGGCTATAAATAGAAGAAATTGGGGAGAAAAAGGGGTTCAGAAAAATTGAGAGAAAACAGTCAAGGAGAGAGTATCAATCGAGTGTTGCTTTGAGTCTCTCTGCCGAGAACGACCCATTGTAGGAAATCCTTAAGCCCACTACAAATAAATTGTAAGCCCAAGTGGTCTAAGACCCAGAAGTCTTGTACTTGGTTCCTACAATTGGCGCCCACCGTGGGGCTCTCCCCGAAGTCGTGGTTCGAGTGAGACTCAAGCAAGGGAGATGTCCGAGGAGCGTTCGGGAGGACATGTTCCGAGCAATTCCATAGGATCTTCTCGGGGATCGACGTGGAGGGAAAGAAGGCAGAAACGGCGGGAGGATAGGGAGCATCCAAGAGGAGAGGAAAGGTCCGGATTGGGAGAAGGATCGGCCCGGACACACCGGACAATTTCAGGCGTTTCAACACATCGGCAATATGATGATAAAGATCGAAAGCTGGAGCGGTTACGCAGATTGGTAATGGACTTGGAGCTGGAAGCAAGGGGTTGGCGCCACGAAAGGAACCGCAACCCCCAACCAAGGAGAAACCGGGGCGAGGAGGATTCCGGCCGATCTGTTACGCAACAATACCGAGACCGATCACGCTCTCAAGAGTCACATCGACACTCCCGGGAGACACGTCGTAGACGGGACCGTTCCCGATCGCATGGATATGATGACCAAGGGTCAGAGTCGCTAGAGGAGCGGCGACACCACAACGCCGCAATGGACGCCATGAGCAGAGCCTTGCGGATGGCAGCCCGGTCTCCATTCTCCGATGAGATTGAACGGGCACCCATGCCGAGCAGATTCACGCGACCACCATTCAATTCCTATGAGGGGAGGACGGACCCCGTGGAGCATGTCAGTCATTACATTCACATGATGTCTTTGCATGCGCACAATGATGCATTGATGTACAAAGTATTCCCCTCTAGTCTCGGCTCTACCGCACCGAGATGGTTCAATGGGTTGTAGAAAGGTTCTATACACGGCTTCGCCGAGTTGATTCAGGAATTCGGCGGCAGGTTCGTAACATGCGGCCGAGTGCAACAGCCGGTCGACGCATTGCTTTCCATGAAAATGAGGGTCGGGGAAACCCTTCGGAGTTATGCCAGCCGATCTCGGGAACTCTACAACGAGATTGGTGGAGGAAATGAGAAAATTGCACCAAGCACCTTCAGGATGGGGCTCCCCGAAGATTCTAAATTGCGGGAGTCGCCGACGAGAAGACCCCCGGAGGATATGAGGCAAGCGATGAGACGCATAGAGGAGTACAAACGCCTGGAGGACGACCGGCCGCAAAGCAGGGGGAAAGCTCCTTTTGCGGGGAGATCTCGGCAAAGCATCTTGCCGCCAAAGCCGAAAAGAGACTTGAGAATGCAGGAACCAGAGGTGCAAATCGAAGGGGTTAATGTGGTGTTTAAAGAGCCCGTGCACAAAATCTTGAACGGATCAGGAACGAGCCATTCTTTAGATGGCCGAACAAAATGGGGGGCGACCCATCTCGGATGAACCAAAACCTATACCGCACCTATCACAGAGACAAGGGGCACACTACCGAGCATTGTAGGGTATTAAAAGACCATCTCGGACAGTTAGTGAAGGCGGTGGCACCGAAAGAGTTTGTAGCAGATTCCATTGATCGGGAACCCGGGCAGGGCGCCCAACAGAAAAAGAACCCCCTTCCACCACCCTTGGGGGTAATCGACGTCATCCATGCCGCACCAAGAAGAGCAGCAGCGGCAAAAAGGGTAATGTGGTGGCTTCGCGGAGGGAGAATCATCCAAGAAGAAAAATAAAGTTGGACGGCCTGGCCATCTCGTTCGGGAAGATGATTTGGAAGGGACGATCCAACCTCACGACGATGCTTTGGTGGTGACAGCCCGGATAGGCGGATTCTTGGTGAAGAGGGTGATGATTGATCAAGGTAGCGGGGTCGACGTCATGTACCCGGACCTCTTTGAAGGGCTCGGGTTAAAGACCCAGGATTTGGCGAAGTATGACACGCCATTGGTCTCGTTTGACGGGAGAGTAGTGATTCCCGAAGGGCAAATCTCTCTCCCGGTGGACATGGAAGGCAAGGGAGTTATAGTTACATTCATAGTAGTCCGATCATTCGCACCCTACACCGCAATCCACGGGAGGCCGTGGATTCACGCCATGGGGGTTGTTCCGTCCACCCTTCACGTGAAAGTAAAATTTCCTACCGAGTATGAAGTTGCAGAGGTAAGGGGGAACCAACAGGTGGCGAAGCAATGCCTTGTAGCCATGGTCAGGTGGGAAAAGGAACAGCTCGGTCAAGCTGAGCACGCCGAGAAAGAAACTACATAGCAATTATAGAAACCCTGGGAAGCTGGGGCGGACGTTGCCGATGAGGTCTGAAGTTAAGAATTCTTCCAGATAATGACAGATATTTCCAAATAGGTACAAGCATGAATGACCGGGAAAGGGTAGAGATGTTGTTGTTCCTGTTGCAGAACATAGATGTTTTCGCATGGAATCCGTGATGAAGTGCCCGGCGAGACCCCGAGTTCATTGTTCACAAACTCAACGTGGACCCATCATTTCCCCGAAGAAGCGAGAAACCGAGAAGAGCATCAAAGGAACACGTCGATGCAAAGAAACCTGGAAGTCCAATGATCAAGGAAGCCGGGGTCATAAAAGAAATATTCTTCCCAAGATGGCTAGCAAACACTGTCGTAGTGAAGAAGAAGAATGGTAAATGGAGAGTTTGTGTGGACTTCACAGATTTGAACAGAGCGTGTCCCAAGGACCCATTCCCGATGCCCAAGATTGATCGGCTAATAGATGCCACGTACGGGCACCCGAGGATGAGCTTCCTTGACGCCTTCCAAGGCTACCACCAGATTGCCTTGGCGCCCGAGGACCGAGAAAAGACAGCATTTATATCCCCGAACGCAAACTATCACTACGAGGTCATGCTGTTTGGATTGAAGAATGCCGGGGCCACCTACCAGCGTATGATGACAAGGATGTTCCGAGAAAAAATTGGATGCACGGTTGAAGTTTATATCGACGACATGATGGTAAAAGCGAGAAAAGAGTTGCTGCATACATCAAGACCTTCGGGGAGTATTCGAGATACTACGACGGCACATAAGTTGCGCTGAATGCCGAAAAGTGCACTTTCGGAGTGGGGCTGGCAAGTTCTGGGTTATCTCGATCTCCACTGGGAATAGAGGCTAACCCCGACCAAATAGAGGCCGTCAATCGCCTCAAATCACCGAGCAATCCTAAGGAGGTGCAAGTGCTCACCGGAATGTTGGCCGCCCTGAACCGATTCATCTCCAAGTTTGCCGATCATTTGCTAGCCATTCTATCAACTTTTGAAGAAGTGGAAGGGGTTTCGTTGGGACGAAGGATGTGACGAGGCTTTTCGAGAGCTGAAGGAATACTTGGCAAAGGCGTCGAGGTTGACGGCCCCGGAGCCCGGAGAGGATTTGTTTATGTACCTCTCGACCACCGAGCATGCCGTAAGTGCCGTATTGCCGAGGGACCAAGGAGTACAAATGCCAGTGTATTACGTAAGCAAAACCTTGGTGGATGCTGAGACAAGGTACTTGCCTCCGGAGAAGTTGGTTTTGGCCCTGGTGCATGCCACGAGGAAGTTGCCACATTACTTCCAGGCTCACGTGGTGTTCGTTCTCACCGAGTATCCTTTGCGATCACTTTGTTAAAGAGATCGGACTTCACGGGCCGAATTGCCAAATGGGGTACTCGGTTGGGATCGTTTGACATAAGGTACCGACCTAGGAGCTCGGTGAAGGGACAAGTCCTCGCAGATTTCAGAATTCACACCTAAGAACGATGGCAAAGTAATCTGTAATGCAGAAATTCGCCCGTGGAGGGTATTTGTGGACGGCGCCTCAAATGCTATGGGGGCCGGAGCTGGCATTGTCATAATTACCCCCGAGGGCATACGATTGGAGCATTCCTTCAGGTTGGGATTCAAAGCCTCAAACAATGAAGCCGAGTATGAGGCCCCACCGGCCGGCTTGAGGGCCGTGTTGCATCCGGGGTGTAAAAGATGTAGAAGTTTACTCGGACTCTAGGCTGGTCGTTTATCAGATCATAGGAGACTTCGAGGCTTGGGACTCTCGAATGAAGGCTTATCTCGAGCATGGCCAAGCAAATCATCAGCCAATTTGGAACAGTAAAAGTATCCCAGGTAGCTCGGTCGCAAAATAAGCACGCCGATTCCCTTGCCACGTTAGCCTCGTCGGCCACGGAGGACACGCCTCGATTAATCACGATAGAACTTATAAGGGAGCCAAGTATCGGTGTGAAGGGTGCCCCCGACGAAACTAGAGTAGAGGTTGCACAGGCAGCAGTAACTAATCCGTGTTGGATGAAGCCGATCATAGATTTTCTCGCCGAGGATGTAGTTCCGGAGGATAAAGAAGAGGCCAAGAAGATTCGTCGGGTGGCTCCCCGGTATTGGCTGTCCCCGGACCGCAAATTGTACCGAAGGTCCTTTGCTGGCCCTTACCTTTTGTGCTTGCATCCCGAGAAAGTCAGGGAGCTTCTGACCGAGCTACATGAGGGGGTGTGCGGCGGACACGTTGGGGGACGATCTTTGGCACACAGAGCAATGACCCAAGGGTTTTGGTGGGCCTCGGATGCAGAAGGATGCCGTTGAATATGTACGGAGCTGCGAAAAGTGTCAAAAGCACGCCCCTTTGATCCATCACTGCAGGTGATGAATCTGTCGGCAGCCCTTGGTCGTTCGCACAGTGGGGGCTTGACATTCTCGGACCGTTCCCCCGAGCAATGGGGAACCGCCGTTTCATATTGGTGGCAGGAGATTACTTCACGAAGTGGGCGGAAGCCGAGGCCCTGGCCAATATCCGGGATCTTGATGTGAAAAAGTTCGTATGGAAAAACATTATTACCAGGTTTGGGGTGCCGGATGCGCTAGTAACGGACAACGGACTCTGATTTGACAAAGAAAGCCTTTCGAACCTTCAGCAGCGAGCTCGGCATTAGGAACAAATATTCAACCCCGGCTTACCCACAAAGCAACGGTCAAGCAGAGGCAATAAACAAGACTATTCTGAATGGGCTCAAGAGGAGGTTGGACGGGGCGAAGGGAAGATGGGCAGATGAACTACCCAATGTATTATGGGCTTACCGCACGACCCCCAGGAGATCCACGGGGGAAACCCCATTTTCTCCGATGTACGGAGCGGAAGCAGTGATACCAACCGAGGTAAGCTTAGGCAGCGCAAGGGTCGCCGGGTTTGACCTCATCTGGAACGCCGACCTAATGATGGAGCGTTTGGATTGGCTAGAAGAATGTAGAGAGGCCGCGTCCATACGGCTCGCCGAGTATCAGCAAAACCGGCCCAAAGATACAACCAAAATGTAAAGGGGAAGGAATTCAGCGCGGGGAGCTAGTACTAAGGAAGGTTGTGGGAAACATGCGAGATATAGCTGTAGGGAAGCTTGCTCGGACACAGGAGGGACCATACAGGGTTACTGCCATTGCGGGTGCGGGGGCCTACTATTTGGAAGACCTCGACGAGAGGCCGCTTCCCCGACCATGGAACGCCAACAACTTAAAGAAATTCTACGCATAATTACCCGTGTAAGCCACAACTTGTATTTTGTCAAAGTCAAGATTATGATGAGCTTATTTATGCCATTTGCACCACTATGTACCAAGAGAATTACAAATATATCTCTAAGGACAAAAACCTGACCCTCGGTTCGATCATATTCGCCGAGAAGGTGGAAACCTTACAATTAAATCTCTAAGGACAGAAACCCGACCCTCGGCTCGATCATATTCACCGAGCAGGTGGAAACCTTACAATTAAGTCTCTAAGGACAGAAACCCGACCCTCGGTTCGATCATATTCGCCGAAGCGGTGGAAACCTTACAATTAAATCTCTAAGGACAGAAACCCGACCCTCGGCTCGATCATATTCACGAAAGCGGTGGAAACCTTACAATTAAATCTCTAAGGACGAAACCCGACCCTCGGTTCGATCATATTCGCCGAGCAGGTGGAAACCTTACAATTAAATCTCTAAGGACAGAAACCCGACCCTCGGCTCGATCATATTCGCCGAGCAGGTGGAAACCTTACAATTAAATCTCTAAGGACAGAAATCTGACCCTCGATCATATTCGCCGAGCAGGTGGAAACCTTACAATTAAATCTCTAATGACGAAACCCGATCCTCGACTCGATCATATTCTCCGAGCAGGTGGAAACCTTACCATTAAATCTCTAAGGACGTAAACCCGACCCTCGGTTCGATCATATTCTAGAGCGGTAGAAACCTTACAAATAACTCTCTAAGGTCAAAGTCGCCGATCAAATGGAAACCTTACAGCTAAAAATCTTTAAGGACAAAGACCCGGTACTCGGCTCGATTAGAACCAACAAATGGGTTTAGACCTTATAGCTAAAAACACAAAGGACGAAAACACGACTCTCGGTTATGATAAATGGCCCAAAAGCACTGGCATAATTCCCGTGAAACAAACCAAATGACAAACATTCATGCAACTGATTAAAGTAGAAGTCAAACGAAAGGCATGTTACTCGTCAAATAGGTAAAATTATTGTTCATAAAAGATAAAATTATTGTTTCATGCACCACATCCCGGTGCCTTAGGCAAACAAACCTTTGAAATTAGAAAATTAATAAAAACAAAGTAAAAATACAAAAAGTCTCTAAAGGAAATCAACTGGAAGGTTGAGTAGGATCTGTCACTTCTGCTTGGACGGTCAGAGGGAAAGACGGGACTTCATCAAGAAGCTCCTGTACGGTCGGGATCTTGGTGACTTCCACTTCCTCGGGCTCGGCATGAGCATCAATTTGATCAACCAGCTCCCTCATACTCGCCGTTTCCTCCTCGTCAATAGCGGTTGGAGCTTCTCGGGACGCGGCAAGGGCGGGGCTCGGAAACGGAATCTGGCCGGGGTCCCTCAGGTGCGAATCTTCAGGAACTCCCATTGCTTGCAGAGCGGCGAACCACCCGGCCTCAAAACCCATGTGCCGAGCCCGAGCCACTACCGGCTCGGCTGAATTTTCAGCATCCGCGAAGCCCTCGTTGTACCACTTCTGCTCCGCGGCCTCCAAGGCTACCCCGAGGTCGGCTATCTCATCGGCGTTGGCAGTATTAAGGCCGAGGGCTTCAGCCAACTTGACTTCCGTCTCATTTTGCTTCGCCAGATCTCTCCACGCACCTCTTCTCGGCTAATGCCCGGTTCTTCTCAGAAGCAGCAGCTTTCTTCTCGGCAGACTCGGCAGCCTTAAGCTTTTCCTTCGCCGTTTTTGCTGCCGACTCCCGCGCACCCTTTCGCGCTCTACTTCCTTGGCCAGATCCCGAGTCCGGCTGGCCACAATGTGAGCCAGTTGAGCAGCCTGGCAAGACCAAAAGTTAATAAAGAGGCAGAAAAGGATGAACGAAAAGAAAACGAAGAAGATAATCAATTACCGCAATGGCGTGCCACTCTAGTCGGCGCCCCACGGACTCCTCGGATCCCTCCTCAAAGGCATGCACGTCCTCGGGAAGAAGGAGACCCTCGGCCAAAGTTTGGGCAATACGGCCGCCCTCTCCCTTCTCCCACATCCGAACGCAGCGATTGAGGGCGGTGGTTTGCCGTCCAACAGGAACTTTGGCTTCCACGCTGGAGCCACTGTGAGGAGGACGCAACCCCCGTGCCGGCTTGGGGGTGCGGCTCACGGATAACAATTCCTCCTGTTGGTTGGGGAGGAGTCTGGATTGCGGCATCCCCGGGCCCGTGGAAGGTTGCTCGGTTACTTTTTGCTTCTTACGGGCCCGTCCGGACTGCGAAGGGGGAGGAGGCCGAGACGCTTGACCCCAACCCCGAGTAGGCGGGGGGCTGATTGGGCTGCCGGGCACCGGGCACAAACCGGTCGATGGCCATGACTCTCCTTGCCACCATTCTTGCACCGGGTTGAATCGCTTCAGCTAGCAAGGCAACCGCTTCTATCACTTGCTGTTGAGGCTCGGCGGGTGGATTCTCGGGATTGGGCTGCTCTTGGGCTTGGTCTCCTTGCTGTATGGTTTCGTGGGCTCTCTCTCTAAGGCGCCGAGATACCCGTTCCGCGGACTCGTCTCGCAAGGGAGCTAGTTCGTCCGAGGCGGTGAACCGCCGACCAAATTCCCTTGCCTCCCCGGTTGTAAGTTTCGGTGGCAAAAGTTTACGTGACGGACGTCTATATACGATAGCAGGGGTCTGTCAACTAGTAGCGCCCGCTTGAAGGATTGCCAAGTAGAGTAGACTGGCTCTACCCCGAGGATTAAGTGCGAGGCCCGGAGTTGTCCGTCCCAATGCACGTATATCTCAGAACGGAGGACAAAGTTCAGATCCTTGACGTGGACGGGTCCGAGGTCCGGGATGAACACCTTGCCATCCGCAAAAGGTCAAGTATCGCATTAGTATCAAACAATAAGAAGAAAAAGAGAAGCAAAGGAAAGCAATTAAATCAAGGGAATAATACGAACCCACTTCACGCCGTGAAAGGGGGCAAGGGACGTCCCCGGCAAACCAATTGCCGCGCACCCTTACAAACTCCCCGGCGGAGTTCCTGTTCGAATCAGGTAGGCATGATATTAGCCGTACCCGATTGTCTCTCGTCTTTAAGTAATAGTTGGTGGATTTGTTCCCACAGAGGCTATACTTGTGGTTAATGTCATGATGGTTTAACCGTAAGTTAAAGGTATGGTTCAACTTATCGACACTGACTAACTACCCGGTAAAAGTTGGGGGAAAGCTGGTCGGGACACGACCCATAGTATGTGAGTGCGTTTATCAACAGAGGATCCACGGGGAACCTAACCCCTCCTTCTAAAATGGACATTAAAGGGAAAAAGGCTGTGCCCCGCCCTCGGTGGAGTTCAATATCACTCTCATGGCAGTAGGCCATATCCACGTCATCGGGAACATTAAATTTACTCCTAAAGGTGGCTAAAGCAAATGGGATTCTAGAAGGTAAGAGTAACTCATCTACAATGACTAAAACTACAAAAGAGGAACTTGAAGAAATAAAAGTCAAGGAACAGGAAGGGGAAGAAAAACTTACTTTGGGTTCTAAGGAGGAAAGGAACACTGGGCAAGCGAGTAAGCGCACAATGATTTGGTCGGCAGAGAGTAAGCGCAAGAAATCGGAGGCAAAGGAAAAATGAAATGGTGTTCAGAGGGGGACTATTTATAGAGCCACAAGGAAAGGCGGGAGAAGAAACGTTTAATCAAGCAATAAATGGGCACAATTTACGAGCGACCCAATGAATGCCAAACGTAATCGATTCGCGCGCGCCGGTCCACGAACCGTCAGGCAATAATGATTTATCTGCGCTGGCGCCGCGAAACGGCGCGTCTTTTGAGATGAATATTAATAAGAGGTAATGAGTCATAAGTCCCCAGGCTAGAAGATTCCCGAGGTCAAAAGGCCCAGACAGCTTCTTGATTCTGCTCGGCGACCGAGTATGAATCAAGGGGGGGCTATTGTACAGCACCGAGACGCTAGGCCCATACAGGCCATGGGCCCCTTCCCATACAGGCCCTGGGCCCAGCCCCATACCGGCCTTGGGCACGAGCCCAGCAGAAAGGTCCAGTTATCCTACACCCTTCTTGAAACCGCCTTAACGTGAAAACACGTTTTGGGGTCCGAGTCCCAACAGACGATCAGTTTAACTTTCCCGGGCAAGTGAATTGGTCGTGTCCGGAAAAGTCATGACATGCGCGGGAAACTCCTGATGTGCACGGGAGACCGAGTTGCCGAACATATCCATCAAGCAAGAACCAAGTTCCAAGGTCATAAATGCTGCACCGCCCTCTCACCTAAAACATCCACTTTGACCAGATAATATTGGACCCTTAGTAGCACTAACGGTGGCTGTAATCATAATCTCCCCACTAACCTTGGCTATAAATAGAAGAAATTGGGGAGAAAAAGGGGTTGAGAAAAATTGAGAGAAAACAGTCAAGGAGAGAGTATCAATTGAGTGTTGCTTTGAGTCTCTCTGCCGAGAACGACCCATTGTAGGAAATCCTTAAGCCCACTACAAATAAATTGTGAGCCCAAGTGATCTAAGGCCCAGAAGTCTTGTACTTGGTTCCTACAAAAACAAAAAGGACGTGTAAAATTTTAAGAAACACCATCCATAAAAGGCTTTTTTTTTTTTTTTTTTTTTTTTTTTTTTTTTTAAAGCCATGGAGTGACATCAATGTAATTAAAAATGTAAGGACTCAGTTCGTAATGACCCCAAAACGATATTGGGTTTGTACGTTAAAAGGCCCAAACAATATAATTTGTAGAGCATGAGCTTGAAAGGCTAGGCCTTGGTCATCGGACGGTAGTTAATCGGGATTTCCATAGCGATTTACACAAGGATGAACCTGGCGTGTTTAATAATAATCTATTCGATGCACGCTATGAATGTCTCCGGTCCTTCGACCTCATCCAAGGAGCTTCATGTCCTTATTATTCTCCATTTTTTAGGACTCCCTAGTCTCAAGCCCCCTTTTTGGCGCACAAGTCTTTACATTATATAGCCCTTCTCGGTTGATCCCGACCCTCCACCTGTTTATTAGGCAAGTTCCTAGTAGAATACCTGCCCCATCAGCCGCCCCCCCCGCTTTTTGTTAGTTGCACTAACCGAAACCACACTGTTCAGGCGTCTTTTCTCATTAATATGGCTAGGACGTTTGTGGGCGCATTCAATGTGGAGGTGACGTATTTACCTTGAACCACCCCCACTCTGCACCCCCATGTGGGTCCCATTCTACTCGCCTCTTCTTCTGGGGGCATTTTGGAGGCAGCCTTCGACGAGATGTCGCTTTTCCCTTTGAAGTCTTGGGATGCCGAGAACAGGGTCATCCTCGGCTATGTCTTTAGGCTATTTGGCCTTTCCCTACTCATCCTCAGCAACTACCCTCCTCGGCACGGGCCCTGGGCCTTAGTGGAAAGTGGGCCGGGTTGTAAGTCCTCTGGCCCTACAATAGCCCTTCAAAATCTTGCTATCCTACTCCTCGGACGGATAAGAGGGTTTTGATGACATCAAACGTCTGTCAATGCTTGTCAATCCTTGTCACCTATCGGTTCCCGAGACTTTTCGTCCGCCCAAGACACGTTCTTAGAGCCTTTGGAAGGTGAAACGTGTCCTCATTAAATGCGGGCGGCTCTATGCTTCCCACGTTCAACGGCGTGATGGAGATCTAACGGTGGAGATTTCCTTTCCTTTATGGGCGGGAAAATTCGTGCGATTACTTTCGATGAGAGGCATAAATGATTTTGGAACTAATTTGTCTCTTCACTTTTGCACTTAAGAGTTTTAGCGCATATACCCTGGGTTCATCCGAACTTTCGTCCAAACTCAAGTCCACCTTCAGCACAAAATGCCTGTCCGAGGCATCTTTCCTCTTTTCTGTAAGTTCTCTGCCTTCATTAACTCGTGCTTTTTCTTTTCTGGGTTTATTTTTCTCTTGTTCCCTTCCTTCTCCCGTCATTGGTTGAGTTTTTTTAGTAACTCTCAGAGATGGTTAAATTGAGGGCGAGGAAATTGGTTGATACTGAAGAGGCGATGGAAAAGTTCATCGCCGATTATAGGATTCCCCCCAACGTGAGTCCGAGGCACTGTAAGATGGGGGAGTGGCACCTTCCGAGAAGGATGGGCGAGGTGGTAATTCCTGTTCTTGCCTTTGTAAAGGGGGGTATGAGAATCCCCATGGGGCCGGTAACGAAGGGTTACCTTAGACACTTCCGATTAGCCCCCACCCAGTGCACCGGCAACATGTTTAGGATTCTGGGTTGTGTGGATGCCTTAAACGAAAAGATGGGGCTAAGATTGACCCACCATGACATGAATTGGTGCTATAATCTCCAAAATTTGAAGGGAAAATCCTATTACATGAAGACGAGAGACGAGAGGGTTCGACTAATCCAATGCCTCCCTGATTCCAACAAGGGGTTAAACAAGGACTTCCTTATCGTATCCGGTGAATGGTATGATGGCGTTCCATGCCCAATGGTGGAGGGAGAACCAGGTGGGGTATAGAGAATGGAAAGGTGCCGATCCTTTGCGCCATTTTAATTTGATGTGGTTTGGTTACTAACCATGTACATGTCTTTTTCTTGCAGATCCAAATGCTTTTCACCGACACTTTCACCTAGTTAACCGGGTGGACTTGGAAACTGTTCTTCAAGCGGCGGTTTTCGTAAATGACGAGGATGGTCAAGTCAGAGCCGCTCACAAAATCTTAGGGTACGCTCCCCTTCAGAAGTCATTTGCTGACCCAAGGCACGTGATCAACGCTAGCCATCCTCGGCTTCCAAAAATTACCGTAATCGAATCAGGATTTTTAATCTCCGAAGGATCTTACGTCCTAGAGGGCATCCCATTGGTGGACCTCTCCCCATCTCACCAAGCAGCGGAGGACGAAGGTGAGTTGGGTCAGTCCGAGGAGGGATTTGGAGTATTTGACCAAGCCAACCCATCCGAGGATCCCTTTGGTGATTTAGGTGACTCGGCCTTGTCCGAAACAAAACTGTTGTCGGTGGGGACATCCTCCCGAGCCGAGATGGGCCTTAAGAGAAAGCCCCGACTAGCTTATTCGACCTCATTGAGGGCCAGCCGGGGAAGGGTGCACAGGGGAAACCGCAATCCAGTGTTCAAACTCCCCCACCTCGGCCTCGGCCCGTCTGAGACTAGGTCTTCCACTACTAAGTCGCACCCACAGTCTCCCGTCCCAAGCTTCCTGCTCCTCCCCAATCAGCTCTACCTCCCTCGGCTGGAGCCCACCGACTCAAAGAGAAAGAGGAGCCCCAAGGGGAAGGAGCCCATGGAAGGGGGAAAATCCCAATCCTCTCGGGAGAGGGATGAGACCTCGCGAGCCCAAAAACAGCTAAAGATTGGGCACCAAAGGAAGGGGAAAGGGACCGAGGCCCAATCCGCCCAAGGCAAGGGGAAAGGGATCGAAGGCCAATCCGCGCCAAGTGCTTGGCTTCCCGCCCCAATGCTCCACGGGGAGCTACTGCTAGAAACCGCGTCCATGAGGGACCTTGGAGATGGTGAGGGCGGTTATGTGGCCGACACATTAGGGAGAACCATGCTACTTCCCACCGATGTGGAAGAGTTGAAGCACATGAGGATGCAGGAGGTTTTCCTCGGCGCGAAGAGGTACTTGGGTATGGTAAGACTCTTGAAACCTAAAACTCTATTAACTCCCGCTCCCGGTCTTTCACTCACGATGTATTTATCTCGGTGCTTGAAGGCTTTCCAGGCCACCTATAGGATGGAGGAAGGAGTAAATAAGTAAAGTAAGGCCGCCGAGAATGAACGTGCCAAATGCATAGATGCTGCGCGGACCCTCAAAACTTCCGAGACCGACCTCGCAAAGGCTAAGGAGGACTTAAAGGAGGCTATCCGAGAGAGGAATAGTGCCTCGGCGGGTTTAAATGGCGCCCAAAAAGCAGCCGAGGAACAGACAAAACGTCTGCTCAAAGCCGAGGATCAATTGCAAATAGCCAAGAAGCAAATCAGTGATTTGAAGAAAAACGATCATGGCGGAGAGAATGTTAAAGGCATGGCGGAGTTTGCCCGGGATGAAGCCGTAAGGGCCAAGCAGGAGGCCGAGTTTGCCAAAAACGAGGGCGAAGCTACTAAGGATAAGGCCGAGGAGGAGGGCTACGAGACAGGGATAGCTGAAACCCAAGTTTCCCTTAAAGCCCAAATTCCTGGAGTATGCAGGCTATCTTGCTCCCAGGTTTGGGAAGAGACCTTAAAACGAGATAGGGTGGATTCTTCGTCCGATTTATGGAAGGCGGAGAGCATATTTTATCCTCCCGGCCATCCGTGAGACCGCCTCCTTGACTCGAGGGTGTGAGTGATCAACACGAGGCGGGGGTTACTCGGTCGAAGTCGCACGGATCAGCGTCCCTCTTAGCGAGTCGCTTGAAGGGGAAGAGCCTTATGATGCGATAAAAGCACCTGGAGGTATGAATCCCGAGATGCCCAAGGAGGTTGCCGAGCCTACGGTTGGAGCTCAAATTCTTGTTGCCGAGGAGCCAGTCATTCTTGCTCAGCCCCTACAGGTAATTCCCCTTACCGAGGTCCCCAAGAGCATCGAAATCGACCCCGCTCAGCCTTCCCAAGAAGGGGATGTCTCCCTGGGCCCCGAGACTAGTCCTGCTCTGCCTTCTAAGGGCGTTTCCCGTTTAATTACTTAACTCGTTTCCCTTTTGTTTTGAAAACTTTATAATTTGATGGTAGTTGAACTTATTAACCATATATATGAAATTCTTTTCTTTCTTTAAATTACATGTTAGTTGCCCTTGCTGATGCTTACTATTGTTGCGGATCTCCTGATTTTTGAACTAGTTATCTTAACATATATGAATGGTTGTGCATATGAGCTATTTGGGATCATATCCCGGAACTCTAACTTACCCACACCCATAGAACGTTGAATTCGTGTCTGAACCTACTTCGGTGGGGATATAGGCATCATCCGAGATGTCCTGTGTGTTGTTAGGACTAAATTGGTATCCAGATTTCCCTTAGTAGTTGGTTTCCCCATTGGTTTGAGTCCGAGGACCATGCAATACCTTGATTCTGTCCAAAACTTAGTTTTTAAGTAGTTGGTTTTCCCATAGGTTTGAGTCCGAGGACCATGCAATACCTTGGCTCTATCCAAAACTTAGTTTTTAAGTAGTTGGTTTCCCCATAGGTTTGAGTCCGAGGACCATGCAATACCTTGGTTCTGTCCAAAACTTATATATTTTCTTTAAGTGGGGGGGGGGGGGATTAGCCCCTCGGCCAAGCCATGGGACATTGGTTTGGGGGGATTAGCCCCTCGGCCAAGCCCACGGAACCATACGCTATTAACGCTTCGAAGTGTAGCCCCTAATGGAAAAGCGTAGCCCCGAATGAAACTTTGTGTTAGAGCACTACAACGGGCCATTGGAAGTGACGGGGGGACTTTCTCAACCCATCGCTTGTGCCAACACACAAGTCTTCCTCACAGATGGCGCCAATTGTAAGGACTCGGTTCGTAACGACCCCAAAACGGTATTCGGTTAAATGCGTTAAAAGGCCCAAACAATATAATTTGTAGAGCGTGGGCTTGAAAGGCTAGGCCTTAGTCACCGGACGGTAGTTAATCGGGGTTTCCATAGCGATTTGCACAAGGATGAACCTGGCTTGTTTAATAATAATCTATTTCGGCACGCCATGAATGTCTCCGGTCCTTTGACCACGTCGAAGGAGTTTCATGTCCTTATTATTCTCCATTTTTTAGAACTCCTTGGTCTCGAAGCCCCCCTTTTTGGCGCACAAGTCTTTACATTATATAGCCCTTCTCGGTTGATCCCGATCCTCCACTTGTTTATTAGGCGGGTTCCTAATCGAATACTGTCCCATGTTTGCCTCCCCCTGCTTTTTGTTAGTTGCACTAACCAAAACCACACTGTTCAGGTGTCTTTTCTCATTAATATGGCTAGGACGTTTGTGGGCGCATTCAATGCGGAGGTGACGTATTTACCTTGAACCACCCCCCACTGCACCCCCATGTAGGTCCCATTCTACTCGCCTCTTCTTAAGGGGGCATTTTGGAGGCAGCCTTCGACGAGATGTCGCTCTCCCCTTTGAAGTCTTGGGATGCCGAGGACAGGGTCATCCTCGGCTGTGTCTCTAGGCTATTTGGCCTTTCCTTACTCGTCCTCGGCAACTACCCTCCTCGGCACAGGCCCTGGGCCTTAGTGGAAAGTGGGTCGGGTCATAAGTCTTTTGGCCCCACAAAAAATATTTAAGAGTGTAAGTTTTATAATTACATAGCCTCCGATCTTTAAAAGTTAAATTATCAAAATGTATATTTTCAAATAACCGTATCATCATTTCTTTATCTATATCCAACAATATTGGTAAAAAGGAAAAAAAAATTAGTAATTGCCCAAAACATATATAATAACAATAACAATAACAATAGCAATAATAAAAATAACAATAACAATAATAACAACATTGAAGTGTGAACAATCACCCAAAACAAACAAACAAAAAAGCCCAAACACACACACACACACCAAAAAAAAAAAAAAACACAAAATTTAGTTTTTAATAAAATTAATCCTAATGATTCTTTTTTTTTTCTTTTTTTTTTTTTTTAAAAAACACATGAGCATGTGTCTTCACTACAAATTCAACTCTTGTATCCTTTACTCTTATGATCCGTTTGGATTAAGGGAGAGAGAGGGAGAGTAAAGTAGAGTAGAGTAGATTTAGTGCAAAATTAGCTTATTTTTAGCCAACTCTACTCTACTCCCCTCCATTCAAACAAACCATTAGTCTAATATTGCAATGCCCAAAAATTAGATGTTTGCAATACTTGTACTCTAAGCTATATTGTTCCTCAATTTAATTTCAATATGATTTACTCCCTACGTCCCAAATTGTTTAGCCTAGTTAGAAAAACCCAATTATTTAGGGAAACACCATTAACTACTTCATGTCTTTAAAAGAAGTTAAAAATTTCCTAAATTAACCTTAAACAAATTTATAAAAAAATTATTTAACTACATGTCTTTAAAAGAAGTTAAAAATTTCCTAAATTAACCTTAAACAAATTTATAAAAAAATTATTTAAGAAAAAATAACATTTCTAGTATTGGCACCAACTGCCAAGCAACTTTCAAAGTTATTGTCAATTTCAAATTCTATTAGTGTACTACTCTTACAATTTGCAAACCTATATTCAAATCCAAATTCTATAGCCACCAAGCCTAATCCAAATTCAATCTTTATCTTTAAATCAAATTTTAATATGGTAGATTAGAATTCTATCTTGCTACTATCTGCTACTCAGTATCTTTAAAAGTAAATCAATTTTACTCTTACTAAGTAAATCAAGCTTAGATTAGAATTATGTCCAGAGGTTAAGTGGATAACAAAGTTTTCAAAGAAACCCCACAAGTATCTTTAAATCAATTTTACGAGTACTTAGTAAACTTTGAAACTATACGGTAGATTAGAATTCTATCAAACTTTAGTACTTCTACTATCTTGCTACTTCTAGGTTTTCTTTGCCAACATAAAATTCTATCCCTACCTTGCCTCAACTACTTAGTTGTTATCCACTTATCCTCTCTTCTTTTCAATTATTACCTTTCCAATAAAAAATTAATGACCTGTTAGAAACAAATTTTTACAGCCCAAATAAATAATTAGCAATGCAGAACGTCAAGCAATCTTTGAAGAATTGCTCAAGCAAAGTGAGAATGGAAAGTTGAGAAGAGGCTGCATAAGTCAGATTGCCACTAGAGTGTCTACCAGCCCCAAAACAATTCGAAGAATTTGGCAACAAGGTAAAGCTTCTCAACTTGAGAATTTTGTTGCTGATGTGAATTGTAAATTTCCAAAACGTGTTGGACGAAAACGAATCCAAATAGATTTCAACGAAGTTTCAAAATTCCTTTTCGTCGACGAACCAATATTCGATCAATGGCTGATGTTATGAATGTGGCTAAATCAACACTCCATAGACGTATTAAAGAAGGTGCTATTAGGCCACACTCAAATGCTTCGAAGCCATATCTTTCGATGGAGAACAAGAAAGCGAGACTTCAATTTTGCTTATCCATGCTTGAACCCAATAGTCTCAACAACAATCAATTTTTAAAAGTATGTTCAATTATGTCCATGTCGATGAAAAGTGGTTTTACATGTCCAAGGAATCAAAAAAGTATTATCTTCTCCCTCGAGAACAAGAGCCTTTACATGCTAGTAAAAGCAAACGGTTTATTACCAACGTAGTGGTTCTTGATGCAGTAGCTCAACCAAGATTTGATTCATCTGGAAATCAAGAATTTAATGGAAAAATTCCAATTTTTCCATTCACATACAAGGAGCCTGCCAAACGCACCAGTAAGAATAGTGTAGCTGGTACAGTAGAGACAAAGCTGGTATCATCAGTGACCAAAGATGTGATAAGATCATGCTTAATTGAGTAAGTTCTTGAAGTTTTTCTAGCAATTCGAGCTAAATGTCCACATGATACGAAGAATGTCATATTCATTCAACAAGACAATGCTAAGCCTCACATTGAGCCGAATGACCCTGAATTTCTTGAAGTTGCATCAAGTGATGGATTATCTTCTCCCTCGAGAACAAGAGCCTTTACATGCTCGTAAAAGCAAACGGTTTATTACCAACGTAGTGGTTCTTGATGCAGTAGCTCAACCAAGATTTGATTCATCTGGAAATCAAGAATTTAATGGAAAAATTCCAATTTTTCCATTCACATACAAGGAGCCTGCCAAACGCACCAGTAAGAATAGTGTAGCTGGTACAGTAGAGACAAAGCTGGTATCATCAGTGACCAAAGATGTGATAAGATCATGCTTAATTGAGTAAGTTCTTGAAGTTTTTCTAGCAATTCGAGCTAAATGTCCACATGATACGAAGAATGTCATATTCATTCAACAAGACAATGCTAAGCCTCACATTGAGCCGAATGACCCTGAATTTCTTGAAGTTGCATCAAGTGATGGATTTAATATAAATATATCCTGTCAACTGCCTAATAGTCCAGACATGAATGTTTTGTATCTTGGATTTTTTAGAGCTATTCAATCACTGCAGCATTTAGAAGCACCTTCAAAAGTTGATGATTTCGTCAATGCAATAGAAAAAGCTTTTCACGATTTGCCATCACAAAGCCTAAATCACGTTTTCTTAACTTTGCAACAATGCATGATTGAGGTGATAAAATATTTTAGGGGAAACAATTACAAGTTGACACATATGGGTAAAGAAAAATTGGAGAAGTTTGGTCCTCTTCCCCTTCAACTTGGATGTGACCAAGATATTGTGGAAAAAGCCATCCTTCACCTCTAGTAGATGGTTTTCATTCATTTTTAGCCACTTCTATTTTACTCTTTTTTTCCCAATTTCTTTGCTCTTGTACGTATTTCTTGCATCCTCTGTAGATGGCTCTTTGTTGAAGGTTTTTTGTTTTTGAGAAAAAAAAAATCTGAATAAGAATGGTGTAAAGGGATTAAGACGTTTAGCTTTTATTTTTCTTTGTTGAAGTTCATTTTATTTTATTTTTTATAATTTAAATAAAGATGGCGTTTATAGTGATTTCAAAATTTAGGTTTTTAATTTTTTTTAGTTAAAAAAATGCTCCCACAAATAAATTAAGGGCATAAAGGGAATGATAATAAATTAATGGTGTTTGATTTTTCAAACAGAACATAATTTTGGACATCCCAAAATGGAATACAGGCCAAACAATTTAAGACAAAAAGAGTATTAAGTTAGTAAAATATCAAGTTGAAGATAATAAATGTGGAATATAAATATGCATAACACATGCGAAAAATAAGAATAATACTTTACATGCAAATCATTAAAAAAAAAAAAAAATCAGTGACATGAAAAATTATTATATAACACGAAATTAAAGTACATCTGTTTGAGTGTTTCGGTGTGTCTCATGTGCATAAGAAGTAGAGGTAATTTACACAATTTGTAAGAGCAAAAACCACAGAGAAAATAAGCAACCTGTTTCTATGGTAATTTAGAGTGATAATTTTCTAAACCATGCTTCTCATCCTAATTTTCCCAAGCTTTTATCAATACGGCATCATAGGGCCCTAGGCATACCCCGTAAGAAAAAAATTATAACAAAAACCTTATTTACTACCACATGCCATACAAATTAAAATATGGAAGATACTCAAAATGGTAGTAAAATAAACTGATTTGTATAAAACTATTTTCTAATCAAAATATACAAATATTGAACTGAACAACCATATTGGACATCATTCACAAATAAGGGGCGGAGCCACATTGCCCCCTTGTGGGGGCCGTGGCCCCTGCAAAAAAGAAGAAATGTCCACCAGCATATATATTAATTTTAATTGGGCCCCCACAATGATGTACATCCAACCCCCCCTCCTATTTCTGTTCAATACTTCAATTCACTCACAGGCTCTAGTTTCAGTTGTAGGCCTTTTTATACTCTAATAAAACAAAACATGGCCCACAGCCCACTTATATTTAAATACCCAAAGCACTACCCAACAAAACAACACTTTATCACCCATTCTCCAACTCAAAATCAGAAGATTCAAAACCATTTCTTTTGTTTCTCTTTTTACTCTCTTCTTGTCTCTCGTGTACACACCACCGCCCACTCCACTGGTTACAAGTAGCCCTCAAACCAAAAAAACCCTCGGCTTAGCTCGGCCCTCCTCTCAAACTCAGTCCTCACGATCCCAAAAAAATAATGACCATTATTTTCTTTCTTCTTGCTTTCTTAAAATGGATCATTTAGAGTAGGGGCGTATAGCCAGAGGGTGAGTTTTCGATTTCCGCTTCATCTCTCCTTTTTTTTTTTTTTTTTTTTCTCAATTATCTACACTTAAATATTCACATGCTCTTTAATTTTTCATAGATTTTTAGAGAAATATATGGTTGAAGGCGTGGGCATGGGGAGGTTGTTTGTGATGAGTCTTGAAAGGAAGATAAAATTTGCACTTTGTGAAGATAAAGTTTCTAAGGTAATTTTTTTTTTTTTTTTTTTATTACCCGTAGGGCCAGGAAGCTTATGGTCCAGCCCACGCTCTATCCGGGCTCAGGGCCCGTGCCGAGGAGGTAGTGTGCCGAGGACGAGTGATCAAAGGCCGAGGGGTTAAGGGGAACAGCTGAGGATGACCCTGTCCTCGGCACTCCAAGGCTTTGATGAGAAGAGCAACGTCTTAGTGAAGGCCATCCCCAAATAGTCCCCTGAAGGGGATGTGAGTGGAATAGGGCCCACATGGAGGTACGGTGCAAAATAGGTTCAAGGAAAATACGTCCCCTCCGCATTAAATGCACCGCCAACGCCCCGATCATGTTAATGAGAAAAGACGCTTGGACGGTGTAACTTCGATCCTCGCGACTAAACAGAAAAGTAAGAGGGGACAGGTGATGGGATAGGTACAGAAGTAAGCACCTGCCTGACCAACAAGTGGAGGGCTAGGATCAACCAAGAAGAACTATATGATGTAAAAGTTAGTGCGCCAAAAAAAGGGGCTGGAAAAAATGGCCAAAAACCAGAGCCTCCCAGCCCGCCTCCAGGAGAAAAACTCCTAGGGCGAAGACGACTTAATCATGTATGGATATCACGAAAAACCCACCGTCTGATAACCAAGGCCTAGCCTTCCAAACCCACGCTCTACAAATGATATTGTTTGGGCCTTTTTACATGTGAACCCAACATTGTTACGGTTCGTTACAAATCGTGTCCTTACAATTGGCGCCGTCTGTGGGGAAGGCTTGTGTGTTGGCATAGACGATAGGTCGAGACAGTTCCTTTGTCATTTCTAACAGCTGGTTATAGAGTTCTAGTGTAAAGTTACACTAGGGGCTATGATTCTTGACTAAGGGCTGCGCTTTGTAGCGTAAATCGCATGGATGGTTCTAGGGGCTTGGCCGAGGAGCTAATTCCCCTAAAGCCAAGGCCCCATATCAAAAGCGAGTTTTGGACAAAACCAAGGTATTGTATGGTCCTCGGACTCAAACCTATGAGGAAACCAACTACTTAGATGAGAAAATTGAGTTTTGGGATGAGAACTAAGGTATTGCATGGTCCTCGGACTCAAACCTATGGGGAAACCAACTACTTAGATGAGAAAACTGAGTTTTGGACAGAATCAAGGTGTTGCATGGTCCTCGGACTCAAACCTATGGGGAAACCAACTACTTAGATGAGAAAACTGAGTTTTGGACAGAACCAAGGTATTGCATGGTCCTCGGACTCAAACCTATGGGGAAATCAACTACTTAAATGAGAAAACTGAGTTTTGGACAGAACCAAGGTGTTGCATGGTCCTCGGACTCAAACCTATGGGGAAACCAACTACTTAGATGAGAAAAGCGAGTTTTGGACAGAACCAAGGTATTGCATGGTCATCGGACTCAAACCTATGGGGAAACCAATCACTTTAAAGAAACCTAGGCTCTAAGCAGGACTTAGCTACTACACGTGACATCTAAAATGATGCCTATATCTTCGTTGAATAAGGGTTGGAAATGAGTCCAAGGTTCTGCGGATGCGGGTAAGCTAGGGTTTTGAAACATGATGATAAAATGTATCGCATGCGCAAATATTCAAACGTGTTAAGATAAATTAGTTTAGAATTCATAGACAATAGTAAATATCGACAAGGGCAACTAACAAGTGACTGAAAGGAAAAAGGAAGAAAAAGATTTCATATATACATATTCATCAGGTTCAAACTACCAGTAGATTACAAAGTTTTCAAAATGAAAAAGAAACAAGTTAATTGTTAAACTGAAAACAAATACGGAACCTAGCCAGGGTTTCTATTTCTTTAGTTTTGCGTCGGCCACGTCCTGGGAAGGCGGAATGGAATCAACTTTGGCACACTGGAGGATAGCCCCTTCAGGGAAGGTGAACAGGGTCGATGATCGGTACTCTTGGGGACCACGCAAGGGGAATTGCCCTGTGGGGGCTGGGCAAGGCAAGTGTTTGGCTCCTCAAAGACTAGACACACGAGTGCCAACCACGGGTTGATAACCTCTTTAGGTGCCTCGGGATCCGTATCTTTGAGATATTTCTATCACATCCTGAAGTTCTCCCTCTTTGAGCATCTTGCCAGAGAGCCGCTGACTGTAAGTCTTCCGACCGAGTGACCCCTTCCTCGGGTTGGTCACCCATAGCCACGGGAGTGGAGGAAGTGGCCTCGCGGATGGCTGTAGGGTAGAATATGTTCTCTGCCTTCCACAAATCAGATGAAGCATCCACCCCGGCTCGCTTCAATGCCTTTTCCCAAACCTAGGAGCAATAAAGCCCGCATACTCCAGGAATCTGGGCTTTAAGGATGGCTTGGGTTTCAGCCACCCCCGCATTATAACCATCATCCTCGGCCGTTTCCTTGGCAAACTCCGCCTCATTTCTGGCAAACTCGGCTTCCCGCTTGGCCCTTAGGGCTTCATCACGGGCATATTCCGCCACCCCTTTGTCATGCTCGGCCGCGGCCAGCTTCTTATTTAAACCCTCGATCAGATCTTTGGCTATTTGCAACTGATCCTCGGCTTCAAGTAGACGCTTTGTTTGGTCCTTGGCCTGTTTTTGAGCGCTAGCTAGGCCCGCCGAGGTGCTATCCCTTTCGCGAATAGCAGCTGTTAGGTCAGCCTTGGCCTTGGTGAGTTCATCCTCGGAGGCTTGGAGAGTCTTCGAGGCCGTTATGCGCTTGGTGCGTTCATTCTCGGCCGCCTTACTCTTATTGTTCACCTCTTCCTCCATCCTATAGGTGGCTTGGAGAGCCTGGCAAGGGAAATAAATGCATAGTTAATAACGAACCAGGAGTGAGAATTAATAAAGTTTTAGGTTTCAAGAAACCTTACCATGCCCAAGTACCTCTTAGTACCGAGGAAGACCTCCTGCATCCTCATTTTTCTCGGACCATCCATGTCGGTAGGGAGTAGCATGGTTCTCCCTAGTGCATCCGCCACGTAGCCACCCTCGCCGTCTCCAAGGTCCCTCATGGATGCAGTTTCCAATAGCGGACTCTCGTGAAGCATTGGGGCGGGAAGCCAGGCACTCGACGAGGACCGGGCCTCAATCCCCTTTCCCTTGCCTTGAGAGGATTGGACTTGAGTTTCTTTACCCTTGCTCTGGTGTCCAATCTTGAGTTGTTTAGTGCGCGGAGCCTCCTCCTTCTCCTTAGAAGGTTGGAATTTTCCCCCGTCCATGACTTCCTTTCCCTTGGGGCTCCTCTTTCTTTTTGAATCGGTGCCTTCAGATTGAGGAGGCTGAGTTGGTTGGGAGGAAGCAGGAAGTTCGGGGCCGGGGGATTGTGGCTATGACTTGGTGGAAGATGACCTGGTTTGGATAATCCGAGGCCGAGGTGGTGGGGAAGGAGCATTGGGTTGTGGCGTTCCCTGCGTATCCTTCCCAGGTTGGCCCTCGAGGAGTTCGAGAAGGGGGGTCACGGGCTTTCTCTTGAGTCCCATCTCGGCTTGAGAAGAGGTGCCCATCGACGACAATTCCGCATCGGACAAAGCTGGGTCACCTATGTCACCGGAGGGATCCTCGGATTGGAGGGCTAGGTCAAATACCCCAAAACCTTCCTCGGGTCGATCTAGCTCACCTTCGTCCTCTGCTACTTGATGAGACGAGGAGGGGCCCACCGGTGGGATGTTCTCGGGGACAGATGGTTTCTGGGAGATAAAAAATCCTGTCTCGACTACGGTAATTTTTGGAAGCCAAGGGCGGCTGGCGCCGATCACGTGCCTTGCGTCCGCAAATGACTTCTGAACAGGAGGGTACCCTAGTATTTTGTGAGCTGCTCGGACTTGACCATCTCCGTCATTTACAAAAAGCGCCGCTTGTAAAACAGTCTCTAAGTCTGCCCGGTTGACTAAGTGAAAATGCCGTTGGTAAGCGTGTTGATCTACAAAAAGAAAAACACGCATGCATGGTTAGTTACCAAACAACATCAGATTAGAATGGCGTTAAAGCTCATTGCCCTTTCATTCCCAATACCCCACCTGGTTCTCCTTCTACTATGGGGCACGGATTGCCATCGTGCCATTCACCGAAGACGATAAGAAAATCCTTGTTTAATCCTTGTTTAATCCCTTGTTAGAGTCGGGGAGGCATTGGATTAATCGAACCCTTTCATCCCTTGACTTCATGTAAAAGATTTTCCCCTTCAACTTTTGGAGATTATAGCACCAGTTTACATCATGGTGGGTCAGTCTTAACTCCATCTTCTCGTTTAAAGCATCCACGCAACCCAAAATCCTAAAAATGTTGCCGGCGCACTGGGTGGGGGCTAATCGGAAGTGCCTAAGGTAACCCCTCGTTACCGGCCCCATAGGGATTCTCATACCCCCCTCTACAAAGGCGAGGACGGGAATTACCACCGCGCCCGTTTCCCTCTTATAATGCCACTCCCCCATCTTACAATGCCTCGGACTTACGTTGGGAGGAATCCTATAATCGACGATGAACTTATTCATTGCCTCTTCAAGTATCTACTAATTTCCTCGTCTCAATTTAGCCATCTCTATGATTTACTAAACAAAACCAACCCGTGACGAGAGAAGAAAGGGAATCAATGAAAAACAAACCCAAAAAAGAAAAAGCATGAGTTAATGGAGGTAGGGAACTTACATAAAAGAGGAAAGGCGCTTCGGATAGGCTTTTTGTGCTGGAGATAGACTTGAATTTGGACGAAAATTCAGATGAACCCAGAATATACGCGCTAGAACTCTTAAGTGCAAAAGCGAAGAGACAGATCCGTTCAAAAAATCTCTTATACTTTCTAGGGTAATCGCACAAATTTTCCCGCCAATAAAGACCAAGGGATCACGACCCTTCAATCTTCATCATACCGTAGAACGTGGGAAACACATAGCCGCCCGTATTTAATGAGGCCACGTTTCGCCTTCCAAGGGCTCTAGGAACGTATCTAGGGCAGATAAAAAGTCTCGGGAACCGATAGGTGACAAGGATGGACAGGCATTGACAGATATGTGATGTCATCAATAACCCTCCTATCCGTCCGAGGAGTCGAGCAGCAGGATTTTGAGGGGCTATTGTAGGGCCGAGAAGCTTATGGTCCGACCCACGCTCTATCCGGGCTCGGGGCTCGTGCCGAGGAGGCACTGTGCCGAGGACGAGTGATCAAAGGCCGAGGGGTTAAGGGGAACAGGTGAGGACGACCCTGTCCTCGGCACTCCAAGGCTTTGATGAGAAGAGCAACGTCTTAGTGAAGGCCATCCCCAAATAGTCCCCTGAAGGGGATGTGAGTGGAATAGGGCCCACATGGAGGTACGGTGCAAAATAGGTTCAAGGAAAATACGTCCCCTCCGCATTAAATGCACCGGCCAACGTCCCGATCATGTTAATGAGAAAAGACGCTTGGACGGTGTAACTTCGATCCTCTCGATTAAATAGAAAAGTAAGAGGGGACAGGTGATGGGACAGCATGTAGTAAGCACCGCCCCGACCAACAAGTGGAGGGCTAGGATCAACCAAGAAGGACTATATAATGTAAAAGTTAGTGCGCCAAAAAAAGGGGCTGGGAAAAATGGCCAAAAACCAGAGCCTCCCGGCCCGCCTCTAGGAGAAAGACTCCTAGGGCGAAGATGACTTAATCATGTATGGATATCACGAAAAACCCACCGTCTGGTGACCAGGGCCTAGCCTTCCAAACCCACGCTCTACAAATGATATTGTTTGGGCCTTTTTACGTGCGAACCCAATATTGTTACGGTTCGTTACAAATCGTGTCCTTACATTACCTATTTTTGATTAGTTAGATATCATGTGGCAGTGGGCGTTGTTAAATTGTTGGATTTATGTTGTGTACTTGTGTGTTTAATTTTTTCTTTTGTTTGAGGGGTTATTCTTAATAATAAAAAAAATACAGGAAAATTTGAATAATAGGAATGATGATGGGTTGACTGTTTAAATTATAGTGGAAATTTTATTTTTTTTCTTGAGTATGAATAACATCCATATAATTAAGCAAAAATTTCTAATTAAGATTTTTTTTTTTTTTTTAAAGTTCTTTTCAGGTTAATTTTTGAGTCATATTCTTAAAGTTAAAAGAATTATGAGCAAACGAAAAAAAATTGATGCATTCTTAAAGAAAAAAGATGTTAGCAATTCAAAATTTAGGACACTGTGGATTGTAGAAACAAATGTGGCAGTAGAAATAAATGTTGATACTTCAATGCTTGATGAACACCCTTCCAAATGTTCAAGAATTCAATCTGAAGAGATAGATCGTGATCCAGGATCACATAAAAAAATATGTAAATTTTCTATAAACAAGCAAGATGAAATCCGTTGAGTTTATCTCAAAGAAAGTCCATATCAACCTAAATATATAGACTGTCGATGATAATCATCATCATCAAAAATCCGCCCCCCCGCCCCCCCCACATTTCAATATAGTTGTTTGGATAAGATCATATTTCGTTATAATTTAAGAATTCATAACACAAACATCAAATCAATTTTTAAGAAAATATCACTTCAACTTCTTATTATGTAATCTTTGTATTCATTTAGTTGTATTTGTTTTCACTGGTCGTGATTACTTCTAGCAACATTCACTAGGAATTTGTATTTAAGTTCAGTATTTTACATCCTTTTGAACCTTGAAAGCCCTGTTAGCAAAATCCATCTTAACAACTTCAATCATGGGACTAAAGCCCTCCTCTCTATAGAACGAAAGCATCTCCTTTATTTCCTTAATATTCCTTGCAAAGCTCCCAATACCAATGATTGTCTTAGTCACCAATTGAAGTAAATAAAGCAAATCACTCACAATTAAAAACTATAAAGTGAAATAAAATATTTCAGATTTCTAAGAATTATCAAATAATTAAATTCCAAGATAACAAGAACCACTACCTAAAACATAAATTATAGGAAAAAGATTGAAGCGATGATAGAAAATTTTTTTTTTTAAAAAAAAATAGTCATCCAAAATAACATAATCATAAAAAATTAGAAATCCAGATTAGAAAAAAAAATTTCCAATATTTGCCTACATTTTTCTACGTTTATAGGATGGCTAAAAAGAGATTGAGAGACAATGTAAATCTGAGACATATAAAGAGTTGAGACTTTGCATGTTTTGTCGAGGGAGGTGAATGATTGTAGAAGAGTTGAAATCTTTTACGTTTTCATAATGGTCATTTCAACGTATGAAAGGTTGGAGAGAAAAAATAATATATTGTTCACTCATATCATATGCTAGTTAAAAAAGAGAGAGAGATGGAAAGGAAAAACTTGTAAATAGTCTTTTTTTTTTTTTTTTTTTTTTTTTTTTTGAGAAATTAATGCTATATGCTACTAATCTAGAAGAAGAGAAAGAGATATATAAAGACAAAAGGTTTAAGGAAAGTAAAAATAAATAAATAAATAAATAAGGTAATTTTTTAGCAATTAATGGAGAGGGAGAGAGGAAAAATATAAATGGTTATTATTATTTTTTTTTTTTTTTTTTTTTTTTTTGTAAGAAATGAATTTGTTGTATGCAAATTTCAAAAATATAAAGATTTGAGTAGATTGTCTTTTACGTTTTTTTTGCGTTCATAAATCATTATCAACATAGAAAGATTTGAGTGAAAAAACAATTGTCAGACTCATATGCTAATTAAAAAGGAGAGAGAGAGAGATAGAGAGAGAGAGAGAGAGTTTGGAAAGGAAAAAATATATATGTTTTTTTTGTTGAGAAATTAACCTTATGTGCTACTAATGGAGAAGAAGATAGAGAGATATAGGGAGATAAGGTTTAAGGAAAGTAAAAAAAAAACATATAATGGCCATTTTTTAGAAGAATGTTTTTAGCAATTAATAGTATATGCTAGAGAAAGAAAGACACATGGCATCATTGTGTGCAACTATCCATCCTTCTATTTGGAGATCAAACTTTTGTCAATTAATTTTCAGAAATTTATACCGTTTTGGCTATTATTGAAATCTTTGTTATAGTTTTGTTTTTTTATCTTTATCAAATGAAAAATTTTAAGACTGCAATCAATTATATATCTATTTCAAAACTATGTGGTTGATTTTGAATTATTTGTGTATTTAAAAATAACATGCAGCGAATCACATTTATAGTTGGGATAATAAGCCCTGTTTGGGAGATAAGTTTTAGCCATTTTTTTTTCACATTTTAAACAACATTACACATATTTTTATATATTTTTTCACCTAATTATATATCAAAAATACCCTTCTCACATAACTTAAATTCCTATCCCAAACAACCCTAAACGTGCAGATGGTTGTGATCTTAAATCTTACGACCACTTACGTGCCAATTTTTTCTTTAGTCATAAAAAACGTGCCAACTCTTTCGAAGCACTACTTTCTAGGACTTGTGATTGATAGGATGTATCCTATCCACTTTACTGCTGTTGCTTGGAAAATTTGATTGATTGAAATTATTACTGTTTATGCTACGGCGTTTGAAAAAGTCAGGTGACTCAGGTCTACCGTTTCATTCCAACCCTCTGTGCATGCTATGAAAAAGCTTAAAGTCAAGTAAGCGACGAAAATAAGTAACACGTTTTTACACACCAATTGGTATTACGGACAAAGTAGCAGAGTATTACGGACGCTAACCCATACATGACGTTTGTCCCATGCATTGACTAGGAGTTTAAAATTAATTTACCGGGTTGTTTGAACGTAGGAAAGGTTGGCTTTAGTATTGGTTGATTTTATTGGAATTGAAAATTTTTTTTATTAAATTTATTAAATGAAAATAAAAGTTAGTTAAAATAATATAGTGTCATCTAGGAATAGTATTAAAAAGTATAATGAAACTTATAAATAGTAATGAAAATAAGTTAAATAATAAAATAAGTTGACAAAAATAACATTTACCAAATGAACCAACAAGATAGTAAAATAAGTTGACAAAAATAAGCATTACACAATTTAAATAATTTTTATCACAAATTTTAACACGGAAGCTGTTTATGGTTGGTAATTATAATAAAAGTGATAGAAATATAGATTTCTTCTAGTAGAGAGGACAGTTGCCTACGACTATGTTGACAATTCCTATACCAAGCAGTATAAATATTAGATTGCAGAAATTATATACTTTCTTGTGCTATCTGTCTCAGGCTTGGGGCAAGAATTATTTCCTTGTAAGTTTATGCCTTAGCACATGACTTTCCGACTTATTTAGATGTATCTCTTAATTATATTTTAGCTTAATTAATTGAAAATGTAAATGGAATCAGGGACTTGTCATCATGTGGATTGATTGGAGAGATATGTGCAGACATATCAAATATCGTAATGTTACAATATTTTTAAGTGTGTATATATATATATATATATATCAATAATTCATATTATCAAAAAATTTTGAAACATGATAACAACAAGAAAAACAAAATTAGGCCACAATGTTTTTTGATAACTAATATTATGTGTAACTGATTTTTCTATCTCAGGTATCTATCAGACAACAACTTAACTAGATCAATACCATATTCTTTGTCTCAATTGAAATATTTGAGGGTCTTGCAAAACTAGGATTTATTTTAAATGGGTTCAAACTCTTAAAATAAATAAATAGATATATAGATTCTATTGAAGATTATTACAAATCGACCTGTGATCAAAAGATCTCATGGAAGGACTCACATAAGCCAATGGGTGAGTTTCATGCTTGCTAAAGGGAATATTCAAAATATTGTTGATCCAAGGTTGCGTGGAGATTTCACTGTTAACTCGGTTTGGAAAGCTGTTGAAATAGCAGTGGTTTGTGTATCTCCAACTTCCAGTAGAAGGCCAACTATGAGTCAGGTAGTCATACAACTAAAGGAAAGTTTGAAACCCGAATTATCTCAAAGGATGGAGGGCTATGGGGTTGAACTGAAAAAATCATTAGAAATGATCAATATGGATCTTAGTACCGAACTCAATCCTTTAGCAAGGTAAAACGTTTCGAAAAATTAGGCACATTGTATTTTCAATTCGGCATGGCACTGCCATTTGTCGTCTTGATCCGGCTATTTTGTTTTTGTTTTTGTTTTTGTTTTTGTTTTTTTGGTTTTTGGGTAATTATTGAAGGCGCCATTTTTTTTAAAGAGGAATAAAATAGAAATAGCCCTCTCTTTTTTTTTTTTTTTCAATCAAATCTAAAAGGAAGGTGTGAGACATTTACATATGCTTAGATATTTATCTATCTCTAATAAGGGAGATTTCAATGTTTAATGGATTATTTAATGGACATGCGCGCTGTCGTTACACAAATTTACTACAGCAATTGAAACAAGTAGAAGAGTTAATTTTGAGACATGATTGTCTAAAATCTAAGGTTATGTTTGGTTATGTTTTTGTTTTCTATTTTCAAAAACCTATTTTTGAGAATATAAAGAAAAAACTATTTTCTTGTATTTTTGAATTCAAAAACATGTTTGGTTAGTTTAAATTAAAAAAATAGTTTTTTTAAGAAAAAAATAGAAAATAATAAAATATGTTATTACTGGAGATCTCGGTTTGAGGAATATTGTAATGGAGGGTGACGCGAAAATGGTGACGGATGCTCTGGTTGGTCGCTGCTCCCCCCCAAGCTCGATTCAAATGATCATTGAAGGATTCCGGAGGTGGAGTCTCAATGTCCACGCGTGGCGGGTTACTCATGTATGTAGGATTGGCAATTTTTCTGCCCATTTGATGGCTAGAAATGCCAAACTTATAAATGACAATATTGTGTGGGTGGAGGATACTCCACCCATCATTGAATGTCAAGTGACCAAAGATGTATCTGGTTTGGACTTAGTGTCCTTTTAATTGAAAGTCTATTAAAAAAAAATGCGTGTTTTTATTAACTTTTGAAAACTAGAAATTAAAAACAGTATTTTGCATATTTTTAGTTTCTTTTACAAATTCAGTTTTGAAAATAGTTTTTTTCTTTTCTTTTTTAGTGTATTTTGGATTATCAAACAAGTTTTTTAATTTCAAAAATAAAAAACTGTTTCTAAATATAAAAAAAATAAGGGAGAAAAACAATTACTAAACATACCCTAAATCTTGAAGACTTGGCGTGATTGATAAAGATAAAGATTTGAATAGTTATAAAAATTGTTTCAAACTTTTCATGTTTTCCAAATTCTATCCGCCTACTCAGCAAAAAATAAAAAATCTGTCCGTCTGTCATGTGGGAGCAGTGGCAGGACCAAAATAAATAAATAAATATATATATATATATATATATATATATATATATATGGAACATGAATTTGAAGATTGATATTAGGTATTGCATATTATGTAATTGTTATGGATGTTTGAGATTTGAAGTTGCAAAAAGTAACTTTAAATCTCAACCATTGAATTAAAAAAAATGAGAAAAAGTAAAAAAGTAAGAATATTAGAAAATTATTATAAGAGGGAGGGGGGTTTATTGCACTGGATCTCAATCCTGAAGTTGAGGAGGGTGCAATTAGCAATGTGACAACAATCAGGGGACGTGATGACACACAGTTGTAGATTTGTCTTCTTTACTATTTTCCAATTCAATTCAAATTTGTTGGCTGAAATATGGTATTTACTTTTTCACTTTGATATAGTTGAAACAATCTTTGTATAGCCAATATCTAAATCAACATGATATAACAATGTTTATGTACCGGCCTAAGTATCAAAACCACAAATATCAATCATATCGGTTGGTACGGTATGGAATTAACTTGTTCGGTATGTATAATTCAAATATCACACATAGAGTAATTTTAGAGAAGTAATTATTAAGAGTAGATTCGAGATATTGACTAACTAGTCTTGTGTTTTAAAAATCGGACCAGACCGACTAGTTCGACCAGTTCAACTGGGAACCGGAGGCGAATCTAGTTTTTCCCTCGATTCGATTTTTAAAACTATGCTAACCACTTAAAGTTACTCTAAAAGGCTTATTAATGCTAAACTTTAGTTAAACAGTATTTCAATTTTTTTAAGTGTATTTCTTAATTTATCAAGCTATTAAGAGTCTTAAATCTTAGTCGTATTGACTAATCTTTTTTTTTTTGGGGGAGTATTGACTAGTCTCATTTATAAAGAGAAATAGGGTGTAAATTCCCTTCCTCCATTTGTTATAACAATTTGTTAAAAAAATAAAATTACCAGCTTGACCGACTTATAGTATGATAAATAGATAGATTTGGAGAAGGTTTAATTTTCAAACTAAAGTTGGATAGATTTGGAATAAAATTCCTAAAGTTTAATGGGATTTGATAAAATAAATGTAAGATTTAGGTACAATACTTAGATGTTGTTCCTTAGATTTCCCTTTTAAAATTCCGACATGTGGGTTTTTGCTCATGAGATGGAAGTGTATTTTTTAGTTAAGTAGCCACATAGCTGAATTTTAAGAGGGGAACATAAGGTACTATACCTAAGTTTTATCCTAATTAGGCAAGACTTAGGTATAGTACCTAGGTGCTGTTCCTTAGATTCCCCTTTTAAGATTTAACCATGTGGATTTTTTCTCATTGGATAGAAATGTATTTTTTAGTTAAGTAGGTACATGACTGAATCTTAAAAGGAGAATCTAAGGAACAATAATGACATTTTGTAATGCTAATTGATCATAAAATTTAGAAATATAAAAAAGGGTAACACAAATGGTCAATACATCTACAAGCACTCTCTCTAAGACAAAAACTTGAAATAAATTATGTATACCTTCAATATTTCCTATGCTAAGAGGACTTGTGTAATATTACAAAGGGTCTTGTTAATGATACTCTTAGAGCAATTGTTAATAAACCATAATAGGAAAGTTATGACACTACTTCCGTGAAAAATATAAAAAACTATTAACAATTTTTATTGTTTTATCATTTTTTTAATAAAATATTTCAAAAGCTGATTCCTAAACCAATGTCTGAAGGGTATTGGATAATATTTTCCTATTACAAAAAATAGAAGCATTATTATTACAAGCTTGTAATATGTGCCTACATGTGAGTCATGTGGATTAGAAAGGAAAAAAAATAAAGTTGATAACAACAATACAATTTGGATATCCTACATTTCATTAGAAAGGGGATGTTCCTTTCTGAAGAAGGACTGTATTGGTTCCTATTTCTTTCTTCTTTTATGGTGCTAATAATTGAAATCAGCTAAAGCACTTCCACTATAAGATGTCTCTATAAGTTGTCCCTACGTTACTCTCTCTTTTCATCAATCAATCAACTATCCACTGTTTAACACATCAAAAAAAAAAAATCTATCCACTCTCTAACGTTCTTCTATAGATTTTTTCTTTTAGAGATAAATCATTATAGAATTTAAAGTTGATATTGTAGACGGAAAAAAAACATAGATTTTTACTAATTAGAATCTTAATATAAGGCCCTAGGGTAAAAATAAAAATAAAAAAAATAAATAAATAAACCGTAATATAAGGTAATTATTTTGAACATTTGTGACTTCTTACAATTAAAATAAATCAATTTTGCAAGAGCATTTACATGAACTTATTTGAAATTCCTAAATCTTAATATGATGTTTTCTTCTTATTCTGTAATGCACCTATTAGATATTTTTAGTTAAAATGTTTTTTTTTTTTTAATAAGAATACTATAACTTTCATTAAGAATATTAAGGACATATTTTATGTAATTGGCTAATTTTTTGACAAAATGCATTTTATTTGTAATTGGGTAGATCTAGGATGGGTTTAAGATTTCAAGAAACATGTATGTTGTTCAAGTCAAGTGTTAAAGCCATGAAAATCTGACCAAGAAACAAGTGAAGAAAAACTGATTCATTAAAACTTGTGAGATATCTTGACAGAATCATATCTATCAAGACTTATGAAATCAGAATTTCCAGATCCGATTTTTGGCCCATGTTGAAAATATTTGTATAGGGTTTCTTTTCTCATAACCTTAGACATATATAAGACTTATTTTAAAGGTCGTCATAAGGGCATTGAGTGAATATACAAGGAGAACACAAGCAAAAAGTGATTTAGTGCCTTATTCTCTCTGTAGGAAGTTACTGCGTCTTTTACGCCTTAGGGTTTTGTAACCAAATACTTCTTGATTTTTATTGTTGATGAAGTGAAGAACTTTGCAGCCAACAACATCTTCCTTAAGTTGGTGTGTTAGTTACGTATTGAGATTTGTGCAAAGGATTTAGTCACGTACTAGAATCCGTGCAAAGGAGTTAGTCACGTACTGGAATCCGTGCAAAAGGGTGGCATTCATATATTGAAGAGTTCAGAGGTTCTTAAGCGGCAGAAGGTTTCTACTGTAAGTTCATCTACGGGGATTGTAGAGTCTAGGGATAAAAGTTTTGTACTAGATTTGAAACTTCTCTTTACTATAATGATTTGCTTTTCGGGAAGGTTTCCCCCTAGATTTTTTCTTGTGAAACTAGTTTGTTTCATTGGTTTTCTTGGATTATCATATCTTGTCTTATTTATTATTTCGATATGCATGACACTGACATGATATATATGTTTTTTTTTTTAATAAGGTTTATTCGTAATAAATCTAATTAACAACTTGGGATTAAAACTTTTTAATTCTATCAACCGTTGTCTAAATTTTCCAACAAAGAAGAAGAGAAATTCAATACATAATGAGCCAAAGTGGATTCAATTGTACTAAAATTTTCCTCCATCCATATTACATAGCCAGCAGCACCCTTGGCATATATTGGTGCCTATTTCTTTCATTGGTTATGGAGTTAATAATTAAAATCAGCTAAAGTGCTTCCACTATAAGTTGTCCCTACATTTAGTTTCTCTTTTCATCAATCAATTAACCATTCCCTATTTCACATTTTTCTATAGATTTATTTTTTGAGAGATAAATCATTATGGAATCTAAAGTTGATATTGTAGATGAAAAAAATTAGACTTTTATTAATTAGAATCTTAATATAAGGCCCTAAGGAAGGAAAAAAAAACCCTTAATATAAGGTAATTATTTTGAACATTTGTGACTTCTTACAATTAAAATAAATCAAGTTTATAGGAGCATTTACTCGAACTTATTTGAAATTTCTAAATCTTAATATGATGTTTTCTTCTTTATCTGTAATGCACTTATTAGATATTTTTAGTTAAATTGTATCTTTTTTATTTTTAATAAGAATACTATAACTTTCATTAAGAAGAAGAGAAATTTAATACATTATGAGCCAAAGTGGACTCAATCATATTAGGATTTTCCTCTATCCATGTTACATAGCTAGCAACACCCTTGGCATATCGCGCCAATACATGTGCAAGTCAATTCCCTTATTGCTTTACATGACATACTTGTACCATTATGTACTTTTGCATCTTTTGCTGAATTCCCAAGATAATTTTGGCTATAGTAATCAGAGGCTTACCTATATTGTTTACGGCATTAGACACGATTTTTGAATCACATTCAAATACTTCCTCTTGAATGCCCATATCCCACTCAATAAAGATACTCTTTTCAAAAGTAATCAATACATAACTAAAGTAGTTTCTGTTTAACTTAAGAAATCAAATATTTCAAAGGAAATGTTAACCAATGCTCTAGGGAACTGTTTTTAGAAACATTTTATTAGCAGAATGATAAAACAATAAATATTGTTGACAACTTTTTATATTTCCCATAAAAATTGTGTAAAACGTTTTCTATTATGGTTTATTAACAATTTTCCTAAAGACATCTATTAACATGTCCTATATTTCAAAGAAAATTAGTACTAAAGTGGGTTCTGATTAGCTCAACTACTAAAATTTCTGATGGTTGTATAAGAGATCTTGAATTCAATCCCCACCTACACTAAAAACTGATTGGTGTCTTAGTATGATGATAAAGAACTATAATCAGAAGTGGATGCCATAGATTGAAACTATTTCAAATATATATATATAACTATTTCAAATATATATATATATATATATATATATATATATATATATCATACCTTTCATCAAAAAAAAAAAAAAAAAAAAACTGTGTGGCATTCTAGAGTTACCATTAATAATTATATATATTTATATCTAAATATTTAAGAGTCTTTTAAATTATAAATCTATATCTCACCTAATATATCAAATCTTGATCCATTCAATCCAATAATAATAATAGTAATCATACTAAGGCTTAAAGCCTTGAAGACTTGGCCAGATTTGATAAAGATAAAGTTTTGAATAGTTTTAAAAATTGATTCAAACTTTTCATATTTTCCAAATTCTGTTCGTCTATCAATCATTCACGTGGGAGCAGTAGCAGGAAGAAAAAAAAAAAAAAAAAAAATGGGACATGAAGATGGGAATTGAGATTAGGTATTGTACAATGTAATTGCTATAAGTGACCAAGATTTAAAGCTAAAAAAAAAAAAAAAAATTTTAAATTTCGACCATTGAATTAAAAAAAAAAAAAAAAAAAAAAAAAGAGAAAAAAAAAAAAAAAAAGGAAAGAAAAGAAAAGTAAGAATAGTAGAAAGTTATTGTGAGAGGGAAGAGGGGGGTTAATTGCATGGTGCAATTGCATATAGAAATTGCATCGGATCTCAATCCTCAGGCTAAGGAGGGTACAATTAGCAATGTGACAACAATCAAGAGACATAATGGCACACAATGGCTGATTTTTTCTTCTTTTCTAATTTCCAGTTCAATTCAAATTTATCAGCTAAAATCTGGTATTTACTTTGTTCACTTTGATACGGTGCAATTGCATATAGAAATTGCATCGGATCTCAATCCTCAGGCTGAGGAGGGTGCAATTAGCAATGTGACAACAATCAAGGGACATAATGGCACACAATGGCTGATTTTTTCTTCTTTTCTAATTTCCAGTTCAATTCAAATTTATCAGCTAAAATTTGGTATTTACTTTGTTCTCTTTGATACGGTTGAAACAATCTTGGTATGGCCAATATTTATATCAACATGACATGACAATGTTTTTGTACCGGCCTCAATATCAAAAACACAAATATCAACCATATAAGTTGGTACGGTACAGAATTTACTCGTTTGGTGTGTATAACTCAACTATCCCACACACTTAGTAATTTTAAAGAAGTAATCCTTAAAGGGTAAATCCGAGATATTAACTAACCACTTAAATTTACTCTAAAAGGCTTATTAACGCTAAACTTTAGTTAAACAATATTTCATTTTTTTTAAAGTGTATTTCAAAATTTTAAATTTAGGTTAATATTAATTTATCAAGCTATTAAGAGTCTTGAATCTCAGTGATATTGACTAGTCTTATTTATGAAGAGAAATAGGGTGAAAATTCCCTTCCTCCATTTGTCATAACAATTTGTTAAAATTAAAAAAAAAAAAAAAATTATTTGCTTGACCGACTTATGGTATGATTATAAATAGATAGGTTTGGAGAAGGTTTAAATTTTCAAACTAAAGTTGAATGGATTTGGAATAAAATTCTTAAAGTTTAATGGGATTTGATATAATAATAAATAGAAAAAGGATTTGAGAAGGTACGCATGGAAAATAACTAGAAGGTGTAAGTGTAAGCACAGTTGAAGATTGAATTTTCCACGAAGTATTGTACCACGGAAAAAGTGAGACCCTATGAGCAGCAGCAATGGAAAGGCTAAATGCCAAAATATAAGCTCCTTTTACCATTCAAGCCCAAAAACCCACTCCATTAGACGTTGCAAAATGTAAGTATTGTAAAAAAAAAAATACAATTGTGCTATAGTGCGATTCTAAATGTAGAATCGCACTGTAGCTCAATGGTAAAAACAAAAATTATTTTTAATTGGTTTGGTCTTCTCTCTCCTTTCTCTGTAGATCATAAATTTCATTATCTTTCTCTCTCTTTCTTTCTGCTCTCTCTTCTTCAACGGAATGGAGGCAACAGCGTGGAGGCTCGATCAGAAAAGCTGTGGTGGAGGCATGGAGGTCGTGAGTTTGTTTATGGGTTTTCGGTGTGGGTTTGTTCACGGGTTTCCGGTGTTTGGGTCAAATTTGGGTTGGTGTTTAGGTGGTTGGATATAGGTCCGTTGGTTGTGATTTTTTCCGATGGGTTGGGGGATTTGTTTCGATGGGTTTGATGGTGGGTTTCGGTGTTTTTTGGGTTTGTTTGGTAGTGGGTTTCGATGAAGATGATGATGATGACGAGTTTGGGATGAATAGAGACGGTGACGGGCAACCCTCTCTCTCTCACCATCGTTGCCGGTGAGAACAGATGGGTTTGATTTTGGATTTTGATTTTTATTTTGGATTTTGATTTGGCTGGATTTTGCTTAGCAGATGTGGGTGGTGTGACCGAGAAGCTGGACGATGGTGGTGGTGGTGGTAGGTGGTTGTGAGAGGAAGAGAAATAGAGATCAAAGAGAGAAGTGAGAAATATTTTTATATTATTTTAATATGTAGTATGGTAAAATAAAAGTTGGGATCTTGAGTGTATTGTAAAATGGTATTGTATAATTGATAAAGTGGATTTTTAAGATGGTAAAATGAGATAAGATGGCATGAGCCATTGTGGATGCTCTAACAATAATCTCGGAAGACCTAGAAAAAGGGATATTCTAATTCATGTCAGCTAATTAGTCGTATAACAAATTGGCTGTCCCCTCATAATGACCTTTACTCAAATAATTGGAGCTTGAAAGGGATTTTTGGCAATGGCTTTTGTTTTTGTTTTTTGTTTTGTTTTTTTTTTTTTTGGTAATGACTTTTAGCAATGCTAATTCATCATAAAATCTAGAAATATAAGAAGGGTAACACAAATGGTCAGTACATCTAATTTCAAATTTCAGTTCCTCCATCAGTGAATATATACCATCTCCTCTATCACTATGCACTACTTTTCTCTGTGAGTTGCAATTTTTTTTTTTTTTTTTTTTTTGGGGGAGAATCATGAGTTGTAATGAGTTAAACTCTACAAACACTCCCTCTCGGACAAAAACTTGCAATAAATTCTGTATATCTTCAATATTTCCTATGATAAGAGGGCTCATAAATAATGTTTTCCTATTACAAAAGGTAGAAGCATTATTATTACAAGCTTGTAATATGTGCCTACATGTGAGTCACGTGGATTAGAAAGGATAAAAAATAAAGTTGATAACAACCATACAATTTGGATTTTCTGCATGTTAGGTTCTTAGGACTTAGGAACTTATGTATTTAGAACTCTAATGTGTATTGTTGGCAAATCATGATCAAAACAAGTGGTTTAGTCTTGTTTAGACTTGCTCAAAGTTGTGTATTTTATGTAAAGTTGGATTCAAGTTGATGCAGATTTATTAGAGCAATTTGGCCTGGTTCGATCGATCGAAGCTTGGGCTTGATCAATAAAAAATCGCGCAGAATGCTTTTTTTTGCAGAATTCCAACTCAACCCCAGTTCATTTAAAACATTTAGGTTTTGTGTTTTTGCCCTAGGTATATAAGGCAAACCCTAGCCACGTTTTAGTGTTGCTCATATTGTTGTTTGTGTAAATCTCTTGTGAGATCCGTGAGGAGCTTTCCTTTACACAAGCTTAGGATTATCAAGAGGAGATTCATTCAAGAACTTGATGATCATTTAGTTGCTTCCATAAGAACTTAAAGAAACATAAGCGGGTGTGCTTGTCCTTGTTGAAAAATCCAAGAAAGAAGGAGTCCATGGTCTCGGAGCTTGCACGTAGTCGCGTCAATAAGTTTCTATTGGTGAGTAGCAATAGGATGTTAGTGGTCTAAGTCCTATTGTAAAACTTTGATTCTTTCATAGTGGATTCAGATTTACCTTGAGGATAGTTAGGTTAAATCCTCCCCAGATTTTTACCGGTTTGGTTTTTCTGAGTTATAATATCGTTGTGTTATTTATATTTCCGCTACTCTGCATGATATGATTGTTTGATTGTGATAACCTAGATCTGGAATGTGGACTAAATAATAACTTGGCTAATTAACTAGGTTAATCCAATTATGTTTTAAGGGGTCTAAAAACTCATAAGTGGTATCAGAGCGGGTTTCTCTTTTGTTGTTGATCTTTTGATCTTTGAGCTAATCATTGACCCCCTCTTTGTCATGGAACACAGACATTCTCTTGTTATTCCTCCTCACTTTGATGGAAATAATTATGCTTATTGGAAAGTAAGGATGAAAGCATTTCTAAAATCAATTAATGAGAGAGTCCGGAACTCTGTTGAATACAGATGGGAGAAGCCCACTACTCTTATTAGTGAGTGGCAAACTTCTCAAAAAGAAGCAGCCGCGTTCAATAGCAAAGTTATGAATACTATCTTTAACGTTGTTTCTATGGAGGAATTTAAGAGAATCTCTAATGTTAAGGTTGCTCATACTGCTTAGAATATCCTTTAGATTGTGCATGAAGGCACAAAGACAGTTAAAATCAATAAATTGCAGCAATTAACTTCTAAATTTGAAAGTATTAGGATGTTTGATGATGAATCTTTTGATGAATTCTATGCTAAACTTATTGATATTGTTAATTCTGCATATAACTTGGGTGAAATCTATGATCAACCTAAAATTGTTACGAAGATTCTTAGATCTTTGACTGAAAATTTTAGACCCAAGGTGACTGCCATCATCGAGAGTAAGGATGTGGATTCCATCCCTGTTGATAAACTTTTAGGATTTCTTCAATCCTATGAGTTGGACCTACCTAAGACTAGCAAATCCAAATCAATGACTCTTAAGTCAGTTGATGATGCCGATGTTGGTGGATTTGATGATGAGCTATTTGCTACAGAGATTGCTTAACTTACCAAGAACTATAGGAATTTCCTTAGAAACAACAATAGAAGGGCAAGAGATAAGAACATTGCTGAACCTAGAAATTCTAGGAAGAATGATCCCACTAAGGTTAACAACACCGATAAATCTAGAGAAAAAATAGGTCAATCTTCTAATAATTCTATGGGTTCTCATTGTTTTGGATGTTAAAGGTATGGTCACATGAAATCTGAATGTCCTACTTACTTGAAATCTAAGGGTAAGGTTATGACTGTAACCCTTAGTGATGGTGAAGTTTCTGATGATGAGTCAGTTTGTGACGAGAATGGAAACTTCATTGTTTTCACTGCCATCTCTTTGTAGTCAATGGAAGTGTATCTGCTGAAGAGAACCCTTCTGATGGGGAACTCTACGAGGATGCAGATCTTCAAGAAGCTTATAATAAACTTTGCAAAGTTGCTGCAAAGGATGCTATAAATGTTGAATTAAGCTTGAAGAAAATTGCATCTCTTGAGTTTGATAAGAAAAATTTGTTTGTTAAATTGTTTGATGCTCTTGAACTTTTGAATAATGTGAAGATCGAGAACATGCTTTTGTTTGATAAAGTTAAGAATTTGGAACATGAGCTTTCTATTGCTAGAGAACAATCTAATAGGTCTGCTAGTTCCAAACTTGACCATATGCTTAATATTCAAAAGTCTCCTTCTGACAAAACTGGGTTAAGTTTTGTAGAAAACATCAATGTGTCTGCACCCAATTCCACTATCTTTGTTCCTTCATCTTCTTCTGAACCCCCTATGAGTGAGGTTGTCAAACCCTTAGAAGTTACACCTCCTAGAAAGATTAGGGTTGAACGGAAAGAGTCTAAACCTAAGCAGCCTACCCTTTCTAAGGACAAGTCACATGATAAGCTTGCATGAGTTTGTCATTTTTGTGGAAAGTCTGGACACATTCGTCCAAACTGTTACAAGTTGCAAGCTACTAAGAGAGCAAACAAACTAAAAGTTCCTGTGCCTCAAGCACAAGATCTCATGGTACTCATTGGTGAATTGGTAAAGGCTTTAAACCTTTATTTCGATCCTGGAGTTGGAAATCATTCCCATGTGAATAAGAACTCTAATGCTCGTGGTGCATCTAAAAATTTTTGGATGCAAAAGGGTCAATCTAATTGAGTCCTTCTGACATGGTCCTTGTGCTTCATTGCTTTTCTTTGTAACCATTGTTCTTTGATTCCTTTTTGTTTTCTTTGTTTCTAGGATTTGCATTGCATAACATTCATACATTTCATTCTAGATTTTTTTTTTCCAAAATTAAAAAAAAAAAGGAAAAAAAAGGAAGCAAGTTGTGTTTTGCACTATTTTCTTGGTTTTTGAAAACAAGGTTGGTCAATTTATTTTCACATAATATGTCTTTTGTACTTTATTTAACTTTGATGAGCTTACTTATTACATTTTTCTAGTTAAAACTTTGTAGTGCATGTTGTGTGGGAAAGATGTTTATGATTTTGATCACTTTGTCTTGATTTTGAAGTCACATGTCTTTGACTGTCGGACTTGAACCGTTAGAGAAATGCATAAATGACCATCTCTCCACTGTTCACTAGCCAATCATGAACATCTTAGTGTATATCATAAGATTTTGTATTCGAAAAAGTATAGCACATGCACAAAAAGATCATAAGGTGTAGCTTCGGTTTAAATGCTAAAATTGGTGTGTACATTATCCCAGCTATTTTAATAAGTTTCTAAATAATTAAAATTTGTGTGTACAATATGAGGCAAAATCAAGAAACTTACATGATTACAAGCTTATGATCTAGGAGATGTGGGAGTTATATGATGTAACTCTTTTGGTGATAATCTCTTTCAAATTCTATGTGATGAATTTTGTAGACTTTGTGATTGATTTTTATTTCCATATCACCTCACATGCATCTCAAGTTTTTGCTAGTTGCACACACTACACAAGTTACTTTTTCCTAAACATTGTTCATGTTATTGTGTGTGTCTCTGGTCCGACCAACCAAGTTTGCCAATACTTTGAGTTTTTATGCAAAACAGATTTAATGCTTGAGAATTTATGGAGAACATTTGATGATCTTAATTTTGGGAAAACTGGGTTTAAAACTTTGTTTTTGAAAAACATTTCATCACATACTCATGCATTTTGTTCATCAATTTCAATACTTTGAGGTGTTTCTAAAATTTGTCTTTGTTATTTCAAAAGCTGTGTTTTTTCTCAAAAAATTTGTGAGCCTCTGTTTGCTTCGATTGATCCAATCTGTTTTTCGATCAATCGAAATTGTTTTAAAATTGTTAAGGAAACCTCTGTCTGTTTTGATCAATTGAAACTGATTTTTGATCAATCGAAAATCGTGAATTAGGTTTTTTTAAAATCAGAGTTTGACTTGTTCAAACTTACTTTTCAAAAAGTTTTTCAAACTTTTCTCTCTCCGAATTGGACAAGGCTCACCAACAAATTTTTTGTCATTTTCCTCTGAATTTTTGCAAGGTTTTCCTCTCTCTAAGCCAGTAAGTCCATTATGCCCTTCCTTTTGCATTTTATTTCATGTTTTCATGCATTTATTCATGCATTTCATTGGGTTTTTTGAAAATATTCAATTTGGGGTTTTTGATGATTCAAGCCACTTTTTCTGAAATTGATCATTGGGTTTTGTTCCTATAATGTTAATATCATGATCTATGATGTTTAATTTGATCAATTTGGTGTTTTGTGAGAAATTGAAAATTCTAAGGCTTGTATTTATCCGAATTTGGGGATTTTGTTCAAATTGGTTTCAATTGATGAAATTGGCTTGTTGAATTGATGTAATTGATCATTATTTTATGTAATCTATCTTGTGTGATAATCAATTGGTCAATGTTTTACAAATTGAACAAGTGGTTTTTCAAATTTTTGAGGTTTTTGTTAGAAACTCTATGCTCAAGCCAATTTTGTGAACTTGAACTTAATTTGAACTTAATTTCATTGCATTAGGTCATGCACCATGACATTTAAATTGTTCATGCATCATATAGATTTTTGTTCTTTTTTTTTTTTTTTTGTGCTAACTTGCAGTCTACCCTTGGTTTTTGTTTTTGTTTTTTTTGTTTTGTTTTGTTTTTGTTTTGTTTTGTTTTTTTTTTTTTTTTTTTTTTTTTTTTTTTTGTGTCTTTGTCCTTATCCTAGCACCATGCCTAGGAAGACTAGAGCCCATAGGAGATCCTCCACTTCCTCTAAGTCTCCCTCTAGGAGTGAGTTGTTTAGGAATGACAAAAGCAGAGAGGTTTATGAGAAACCGAACTGTAAGAGAAAGATTTGGGCTGAGCGTTCTATTGTATTAGATGAGGTTGATCCTGCCATTAGGGCAAACTTTAAGAATAGAGGTTAGTTGTCTTTGTTAGAGGTAGATCATCCACCCCCAACCGCCCTAATTAGAGAGTTCTTCTCGAATCTCTCTTGCCATGTCTATGATTCTAACACCCTTGTTAGAAGTTGGATACAAGTTGTTGAGTTCACTATTACCCCTCGGATAGTGGCTCAAGCTCTTGGGGTTCCAGTCATTAGGGAGCCTGTCTACCCTTATGAGGAGTCTCCACCCCTTGATGATATTATGTCATACATCACTGGGTCTTCTATCCGGTGGGGTTCTGATCTTCGAATCACGTCTCACGAGCTTCATCGAGACTACCTATCTTTTCTTTAGGATAACGTGTCATTCTTTGTGGCCTATTTCTCATCTCCACACCATCCTTCTTGAGTGATGTGTGTTTTTGTACGCCTTTGTTTCCGGTGCGTCTATTAGCTTTCCTCATTTGTTTCTTCATTCTTTGAATGAAGTTCATAGGAGTTTTGCCGTTGCTCATGCTCTTATCCATCCTATTTTCATTTATAGGATTTTGTTGTTTCTCAGTTTAGCTGATTTCCTTGCCGGTGAGCCCGTTCATGTCATAGCTCCCATAGGTGCTACCTTCCTTAAGCAGAGGGCTGCTCACTTGAGAGTTGACTCTACGCGTCCTAAAGGTGAGTCATCTGGTGTTGTTCCCCCTCCTCCCTTTTCTACGGGTGCTAATATGGCCGAGGCGTCTGGTGTTGCTGCCATCGATGCTCGATGTTCCTCCATCGACTACTTGAATGATTCGGACATTCGACGTACGTTAGATCATATCTTAACCATTCAGGCGGCTCATGGACAGATTTTGGTGGACGTGCTCGATGAGATACGTGTTTTGTGCGCAAAGTTGGCACAGTTTCGACGATCCTCACCGCCACCTCCTTTTGATGATGGATTTTTATTGCCCTTTGATATTCTGTCACAAAAAAGGGGAGTACATTTAGAACACTTGTAGAGTTTTTGTTTTCAGGGGAAGAGTTTTTTGTTTGGGGGAGCTTGTGGAGATTAGATTGTATCTAGGTGCTTCACTTTGTATTTTCCTTTTTAGCTCTTGTTATATTTTTGTTGGGCTATTCATGTTAGGGGGAGATACATTTATTGTTTCATATGTTTCTTATTTCACTGCTTATTGATTTATATTTATGAGTTATTCATTGATATATGTCTTTATTTTGTGTTGAGTGAAATCAAGAACTTATTTTGATTACTTGTATTTTCCACACATGCGGTTATGCATTTTGTTTAATGTTTCAGGAAATATATAAGTTGATTCAATTGAATTGCTGTCTACACTTGCAAATGATGGATAGTAGTTATAATTGGATTTGTTATAATGAGCATTTTTTTTTGTAAAGGGCTTTTATTTGTAAACTTTGAGCTTTTAGTTGTGTTTTGTCACAGATTGCCAAAGAGGGAGTTTGTTAGGTTCTAAAGACTTAGGAACTTATGTATTTAGAACTCTAATGTGTATTGTTGGCAAACCATGATCAAAACAAGTTGTTTAGTCTTGTTTAGACTTGCCCCAAGTTATGTATTTTATGTAAAGTTGGATTCAAGTCGATGCAGATTTATTAGAGCAATTCGGCCTTGTTTGATCGATCGAAACTTAGGCTCGATCAATTGAAAATCGGGTAGAATGCATTTTTTTTGCAGAATTCTAACTCAGCTCTAGTTCATTTGAAACGTTTAGTTTTGTGTTTTTGCCCTAGGTATATAAGGCAAACTAAAGCCACGTTTTAGTGTTGCTAATATTGCTGTTTGTGTAAATCTCTTGTAAGATCCGTGAGGAGTTTTCCTTTACACAAGTTTAGGATTATCAAGAGGAGATTCGTTCAAGAACTTGATGATCATTCAGCTGCTACCATAAGAACTTAAAGAAACACAAGAAGGTGTGCTTGTACTTGCTGAAGAATCCAAGAAAGAAAGAGTCCGTGGTCTTGGAGCTCGCACATGGTCGTGTCAGTAAGTTTCTCTTGGTGGGTAGCAATAGGATGTTAATGGTCTTAGTCCTATTGTAAAACTTTGATTATTTCATAGTGGATTCAGATTTACCTTGAGGATAGTTAGGTTAAATCCTCCCCAGGTTTTTACCGGTTTGGTTTTCCTGGGTTATCATATCGTTGTGTTATTTATATTTCCACTACTATGCATGATATGATTGTTTGATTGTGATAACCTAGATCTGGAATTTGGACTAAGAAATAACTTGGCTAATTAACTAGGTTAATCCAATTGTGTTTTAAGGGGTCTAAAAACTCACATCGCATTTCATTAGAAAGGGGATGATCCTTTCTTAACAAGGACTGTATTGGTGCCTATTTCTTTCATCGATTACGGTGCTAATAATTTAAATCATCTAAAATGCTGCATGCAAACCACTAACATGTAAAATAATACGTGAACATGTTGAAATCTTGCCTAAAACTTGTTAAAATGCCATTTGGGGTCAACACAAACACAAACGAATACAATGAGACACATCTCAATCAAGAAAAAAAAATAAAAAATAAAAAAAAATGCAAGAAAGACAAATTTTCCTAACCCTTTCAAAAGTAACCCAACCCTAGAAAGTGTTAACACATACCTTGGATGAGTCTTAAGAGGGATTGATTTTGAGTTTTGGGTGAGATTTTGAGAGAAAATGTGTTTTGGGTTGAGAGAGGCATGGATGAGGCAAAATGAGAGTGTTTGAAAAAAATCTATTGTTTGGCTTTAAAAAGCGCAAAACCGCTCATTTCATGGGTAAGTTTTTTGTAAAGTTACTTGCAAAATGGCCACTAAAGCACATTCACAGTTTTCGCGGGTAGCTCTTACTCGTAAGCTAGTCGCGAAACTCTCTGTTTGAATTTCAGAGTTTTCTAAAATTTGCCTTCCTCATTTTCGCACATAGGACTTAGTTGCGACTTACTTGCAAAAATGCCTCTAAAAGAGTTTTTCAACAAAAATGAAATAGAATATTTGGACAAAACTATAAACACACAAAATTCATAAAACACTTTCAAAAACATGTAAAATACTCAAAAATCTTTTTGGGTTTGATCAACAAGCAATTGAGTATACACATCACATTTGAACATGTAAATTCCCACAAATGGAATAAGTATTCATTGAACATTAGACTTGTGTGTTGTGTGTGTGGATCAAGTATGAACTAGTTCATAGTTTAGTACGAAACTTCAATTATAAATTCAATCAAGTCATACACAACAAGTATGAAGTCAAGTGACCTATCTCACTTGTAAAAATGAACATATATGACCCCTTACCAATGTGTTTACATTTGATTGAAAGCTTTTTATTTGACTTCCATTTTTCATACTTTTGATCCAATATAGCTCAAATTTCTGAGAAGCGATGCCATGAACTTTTTGATGTATTTTTGACAACTAAGTCTTTGGCTTTGGCACTATACATTTTAATACAAATTTGCTCCACATTTTTCTAGTCAAACTAGTTTTCAAAGTAAGGCTTTTCTAACTGTTTTTCCTTTTGGAGATTGACATTTGAAGAGTTCTTTTGAAAAAGAAAAAAAAAAGTGAGGAGATATATAGGCACAAGTCTACTAATGTATCAAGATCAAACAAAACTATTGAACAATCACTCATGACAAGCTTGAAGATCTATTTACAACAATCAAACATAGATTTCTAGATGTCGCTCACACTTAGAAAATGTGCACACATAACAAACTAAGCTCGTAAATGCACTACGCCATTAGTACGGAGATACTAGGCCAAACTCCCATATGATATACACAATACAAGCGATCAAACTTCTTGAGATTTTTCCCTTTTTAAGGGTTTTTGAATTTTTCAACACATTCAAAAATAGAACAAACAAAGTAAGATCAACAAAAACAACAAACAAAGACTTGGAAAAGAAACATGCTAAAAACGGAAGCAATGATACAAGAAGATTGCATATGTCATAATGTATTAAATTATAACCCTAATATGTTGGAAGTATTAATGCATGGGCATTGTAAATGATCATGCATGAGTACCCTTCTTCACCCACACTGCACGAGTGTTTTGGGTGAGATCCTTGGATGGAGGGGTATAATTGACATAACTCTCAAACCTTGGGGTGAAGCTAGCAAGGAATGATGAAATGTTCTTCAACATCTCCAATGAGTTGTCCATCATTTTCTCCTTTAGCTTGAATTCCCTTTGGCATTCTTCTTGAGTTGTCTTCGCCACGCAAAGAATTAGTCCTCTTGAGTGCCTTAAGCTTGAAGCAATTTGGCTTTGTGTGCCCTCGTATGCCACAATGATGACAAAAATGCTTCACTTGAGGTCCCTTTTAAATTTTGGGTAATGACTTCCCTTTTTCCTTTGGTATTGCACCAATTGGTTCTCTTTGCAACAACAAGGGTCTCAATCTCGAGCTTCTCCACTTTAGATTTCTCTAATTTTTGGCCAATATGAACCTCACTTCCTTCTTGGGTTCGTTGCTTGAGCTTCCTTCACCGGTATAACCTAGACCGACCTTGTCATTTGAAGATTTTTGAGAGGAGAGCATGCTGCCATGTTTATTGGTGGAAATGCGCTCCACTTTAACATTTGCTTGAATGATTTCAAGTTCAAGGAACTTGATTTTCGAGTAGGCATTCACTAATTCTTCCTTCAGCCCTTCAACTTTACACTTTGCCTCCTTAAGTTGCACAAGTGTGTACTTATACTCTTCTTCAACTTTCTTCATCTTCTTAATGGCGTTGTTTGCAACCTTGGCATATTTGTCACAATCTTCAAGCAATGCATCATACACTTCTTGAAGGTTCCTCTCACCTTTGTTGAGACACACATCCTTCATCTTCCGAATCTTCAACTTCGTCATCTTCAAAATGTATACCAAGCTCATCAACCAAGTCGCTCAACTCATCTCTAGAGTCAATCGATGTAATTGCCATGAAAGCTGAATAATTTCCCTCACTATCACATTCTCCTCCCGCATTGGAATTTGAACTTTCTAAATCACCGAGGGTGGTAGTAAACACTTTCTCCTTTCCTCACAAATAGTTTGGACATTCTTTCTTGAGATGTCCATGCCCATTACATTCATAGCACACGATTCCTTGAGTTGACATGTCTTTCACATCCTTCTTCTTGTACTCCTTCTTGTCAATTTTTGGGGATGAGAATTTTCCTTTGCCAAATGACTTCCCACTATTCTTCATCTTGAGAAATTTTCGGAAGTTCTTTGCAAGAAACGCCACCTCCTTTTCTACATTGTCTTCTTCGAAGGAATCACCCATTCTCACATTTATCGTTTTAAGAGCAAGTGATTTGTTGGACTTGTGAGAAGGGAGTCCGAGCTCATAGGTTTGGAGAGATCCAATAAGTTCTTGAATCTTTATCTCATCCAAATTTTTACTCTCCTCTATGGTTGTAAACTTAGCCCGGAAGCTTTCGGGTAAGGGTCACAAGATCTTCCTCACCACCTTGGTATCTTCTGTCTTCTCCCCAAGATTGAGCTTAGCAATCACTATCTCATTGAGCCTTCCATAAAAAGAATCAAACGACTCATCGTTGCTCATCTTTACTTCTTCAAACCGAGTAGTGAGCATTTGAAGCTTAGTGTCCTTAACTTTCTTGGAACCTTCGTAGGTTGTCTCAAGAATGGTCCACGCCTCTTTGACGGTCTTTACATGCGAAATCTCGTGAAACTTATCGGTAGAAACACCATAGAAAATAGCAGTAGTAGCTTTGCTATTGGCATTTACCAAAGCAAGAGCAGCCTTATCCCACTTGGATTTGGTTGTAGTGGGTCTTACATATTCATTCTCAACTGAATCCCACACCATCTCATCAATAGCACAAAGAAAAGCACGCATACGTACTTTCCAAAAATCATAGTTACTCCCATCAAAGAATGGAGGAGTATTGAGGGATTGAGATCTATCCATCTCACTTGGGGTCTAGGATCATACTAGGATAATGAAATCCAATAAGTGAAGCCGCTCTGATACCAATTGAAAGCTCGGATTTGTGTTAATACACAAGAGCTTGTTCAGACCCCCAAATTCAAATTACAGCTAGATAGATTTTACTCTAACTTATATTAAGTGTGGAACAAGAGTAAAGAAGCGTAAAGAACTATTATCACTACCCTTAGCCATATTCATCCATTATCAACAATAAAAGAAAAGCTTAAGAGTAGGGAAGAGAGATGCAAACACAAGATAACACTGAGACGTGTTATTGAAGAGGAAATCAAAGAACTCGGCAAAAAACTTCTCCGCAACCCTTCAAGTCGAAATTGATCCACTACAGAATAAAGTTGGATACATGAATAACAAAAGACACTCCAAGCCTAGACTACCCCATGTACTTGAGTCCTCCGGACTCCTGTTACCAACTAACTTCTCGAAGTCTTGTCTTCTCTAACTTTCCGGATCCCACAATTCAGCCCGATTGCATCCGCCAACGAATGGCTTCTTCCAATGCTTCCCAATAGTACCAAAATCTCACTTTACACTCAGAATGAGTGTGGTAAGTGTTTGGGCTATCAACCTCTCAAGGATGTAGAGTTGGAAAGGTAGGAGTTGAGGAAACCACAAGGAAATGTGTAGATGATTGTGGGTATAACAATCTCTAACTCTCAAGTGTATTTTTTAGGGTTTTCTCTCTGAAAAACACTTCTTACAATTTGTGGGTAATGAGGGTATATAGTGTGGATAAAGACTTGGTAAGGCAAAATCTCATTTTTTTCCAAATAGGGAGTTTTGCAAGTCCTTCATAGGTTGGCCTTACCCACAAGACACTCGCAAAAATCTCCAGCCTGGCATAACTCTTCATCTTCTAGTCATGTACTCTGCATGTGGCTCTTTCGCGGGTAAGCTTCTCGCGAGGCACTCGCGAAAACCACTTATTCATCTTTTGAAGCTTGAGTCTTCATACTATCTCACACTCATCTCTTACAATTAGAAACCACATACATATAGGGAAAAATGATTGAAGAAATTTACAATCAAATTTGGCACGAAATACATGGTTATTGATTTATAGTATTATTGATTTATACTGTAAGACATCATTTGTCAATAAAGGAAAGGAAAACAAAGGTAACACTTCAAGCCAAATTACAGTATCTATCTATGAAATCCTTTACATAGTCAGCAATTGCTCTGGCTAATTATTCCATCCTTGATCACATGAGCAACAGACCAGGAACGAAGACCCAGCAAAAGATTAGAAACTTCCAAGAGAAAATGGCCAAATGGGGAAAATAGACCTGGTTTAAAGGGTATAATAACATTGCAGGAAGTGCCTTTTTATCACATTCAAATGATTCAAAGACACAGCTGTTTATAGATAAATGAATAACATTCAAAGACACAGCCAATGCGCACTTGGATGATTTCAAATAAGAACACTAGCTGTCCCCACATTAATAGAATAAGGCACAAATTATGTATAGCTTGACCCATAATAGATATATAATTAATAATTTCAGATCAGTTAAACTCTACAAGCACTCTTTCGGACAAAAACTTGCAATAAATTATGTATACCTTGACACAAAATTGATGTTTACGAAGTTGTGCAAAAGTGTGTGTCCCTAGCATTTCTCGACACAAAATAAAGTAAGAGATGACCTGAGAAATCATAACAAAAATTAGAAGCATTATTATTACATGATTGTAATATGTGCATACGTGTTAGTGTGTTGAAGAGAAATATTCAATCTGTAATCACTCATCATATATATATATATATATATTTACAAATATTATTACTACATAACTATTAAGTATTTTTTTAATAGTATTTGAAATTATTTAATTTTTGTGTTTAATCATTAAATTTGATAATTTTTTACATTTGTTAATATTATTTTAGATCCAATTATTAAAACACAATTTGTTTCTTAAAAAACATATTATTATCAATAAAATATTTAATGAAGATTTGTACTTGAGTTATGAGTTTCGAAATTCTTAAAGAATTTTTTAATGTAGTTCAAATGGCTTTGACATGGAGGTAGTTTTAATTTTGATAGAGAAACACTTTACATAAATTAGACTAGGTTTAAAATTTCTAATTTGACACATGATACAAAATTTGTGTAGACATGACAATAGGAAAAAATAAATATAAGCCAAAGGAATATTGGGTAACCATATGATATCATCATTATACTTACATACTTCTTAAAATTTTAGTTAAATAATTAAATTCACCAATTCCTAATATTTTGAACTTTTTAGAGAATAATTAATAATTTAGCAATAATAATGTTACAGGATTAATAAGGAAAAAAAAAAGAATTTATGTTTTTGCTTCATTGGGATTGATCTTCTTCAGCATCCATGTATGAAATTCCAAACATTCAATTTGCGTAAATACTTGATCTTATTGGGTAATATTCATAGAAAATCACATAACAAAAATTTTCCAAATTAATTTTTTCCAAAAATTTAATTCCTATATGTTATTCGTACTAAGATCATCATTCATACTTTTTTTTTGAAACCAACTCCAACTTTTATTAAAACTCAAGAACTGTCAAAGTACAAAGCTTCTAAAGCCTTTGGAGGGGAGTCCTCCATCCATACAATTACATCATCAATATACTTTGCAAATCGGGCAAGGGAATGCGCTACCGAGTTAGTCATGACGGTGAACACAACTCATTGTCAAATTGGTCATCCTTGCCGCCAACCCCTTCACGTCCTCATACAAATGTCCTAGCCAAGAAAACTCGGTCCACGAACTCGGTAAATCCTTCATGACCACCGAGTTGTCTCCCTCCACCACAATATCCGTTAACCCCGTGTCTATTGCAAACTCTAGTGCTCTTCTACATGCAAGGAGTTCAGCCTCCTCACTATCTACAGTTGATGGTCCTCTAGCTGAGAAAGACGCCATAACTTCGCCCCTCTCGTTCCGGATTATAGCCCCGAAGCCCGACGCATGGATTTCCTGGAAAATGGTTGCATCAAAGTTGAGTTTAAACCGGTTTTCAGGAGGCGGCACCCATCTCGAGCTCCTCTCTACCACGACCGGAACAGCAAGGTGATCCTGTGATGCTCTGTATTCCTCCAAAAAAACACAAGCCCGCTTCACCAGTTGATTCGGGTCTTGAATCATGCCTCCAGTCTTGACCTTGTTTTTTGTGTCCACAATAGCCAGGCTTGCACCACAAACAGCTCCACTTCCTCCAAAGGCAATCTATAAAACAACATCTCCAATAGCTGCATAAAACTATTATGGCTTCCTCCACACTTATGAATTCTCTTCGAACTCCTTGCCCATACGTGCACCGCCACATTGCATTCCCATAACACATGTAGAACCAATTCCATCTCTCTTTGACACAACTCATAAGTGCTATCATCAATCACTCGCCTCCGGACAAGATTTTCTTTGGTAGGGAGGATATTATGACAAGCCCTCCACACAAAAATTTTAATCTTATTGGGAAGTTTGAGTTTCCACAACTTGCACCACACTGGATTGATCTCCACCCCTTTAGAACACTCCCCTTGAGATTCCGCTTCCCGTTCCAAATTTGTTTTGCTAAATGATATCCAAATTTTACCTTATACTTCCCTTCCCTGTTGTGTAACCAAAACAACTTGTTAGTACCCAATCTCCTACTCGGTGGTATTCGAAGAATTGCTTCAACATCTTCAGGATGGAATTTCATTTCCACCAGTTGTCTGTCCCAAGTCCGAGTTGTCCAATCGATCAGCTCCACCACCCTCCACTCCCACTCATCATCTTGTGATGGGTGAATCACCATGTTGGTTGGATGATTGGGAATCCATTTGTCCCAATTAACCCGAATTGCCGACCCATCTCCCACTCTCTAGCAGCTCCCTTTTCTTAAAATTTCTTGAGCAGCCATAATGCTTCTCCAAACATAGGAACTGTTAGGAGACACTCCCGCTTCCAAGAAATTACATCTAGGAAAGTATTTTGCCTTGAAACACCCATACATTAATGAATTAGTATCCTGCATTAACCTCCATCCCTGTTTAGCTAACATTGCAAGGTTGAAACTCCGGATATCTCTAAAGCCCATCCCTCCCTCCTTTTTTGGTTTGGACAACAAATCCCAACTCGCCAATGAATTTTCCTCTCATTGCCCACTTGTCCCCACCCAGAATCTTGCACACATGGCATTTAGCTCATTACACAACTTCACCGGTAATTGAAACACCCCCATTGTGTAAGTAGGTATGGATTGTGCAATTGCTTTAATGAGCACTTCCTTCCCCGCTTTAAACAATAACTTGCCCTTCCAACCTTGTAATTTTTTCCAAACTCTATCCTTGAGGAAGGAAAAAGTTTGGTACTTTGAGCGCCCAACTAATGTAGGTAGACCCAAATATGACTCGAATCTATCCACCTCCTTAACCCCCAATGTGCCTTTAATCCAATCCCTTTGCCTTGCCACCGTATTGCTCTTTGAAATACACCGATGATTTTTCGAGGTTGATGCATTGTCCAGATGCTGATTCATACAGCTGCAATATCTCCATAATCACTCTAACCTCTTCTCTAATAGTACGACCAAAAAGCAAGGAGTCATCCGCAAAGAGAAGGTGAGAAATACTAGGAGCTCTCCTGCATATTTTAACACCATGAAGCCTATCTTCCAATTCAGCATTTGTCAAGAAAGAGGTAAATCCTTCCGCACATAGAAGAAACAAACAAAGGGGACAACGGGTCTCCTTGACGGAGCCCCTAGAGGGTTTAATATTTCCATATGATTTACCATTAATACAAACAGAGAAAGAAGGCGTGGAGATACAACATATTACCCGGTCAATCCAAAACCTGGAAAAACCCAACTTTGTCATAATCCCTTTTAGAAAGGCCCACTCCACCTGTCATACGCTTTATCGACATCCGACTTCAAGGCAAAAGAACCAGTTTTTCCTTTTTACGGAATGCATGGCATGTAATTGTTCATAGGCAACTAAAATATTATCTATAATAAGTCGCCCGGGTACAAAGACACTTTGAGTAGGAGAAATCAATTGTGGGAGTATTTGCTTAAGCCTGTTTGCCAAAACCTTTGAAATTGTTTTGTAAATAATGTTGCACAAGCCGATTGGTCTAAAATCTGACATTTTTTCCGGGGATTTAATTTTTGGGATGAGAACAATTTGAGTAACATTAACATCAGGTGACATAACCTCATTATTTAGAAAATCTAACACCGCATTAATCACATCATCACCAACCACATGCCAGAATTTTTGATAAAATAGAGCATTCATACCGCCTGGTCCAGGAGCCTTTGTTGGTCCCATTTGGAACACCTGCTTTTATTTCCTCCGGACTAAAGTCACCGGACAAGATATACTGCATCTCAGGAGTAATTCTGTGATGAATAGCCTCAAGACATTCCTCCATCCGGTCACAAGCCACCGCTTTGAAAATGTTCTCAAAATAGTTCACCGCTACTTCGCAATCTCATCATTCTCCGTCACCCAGGTTGTTTGCTTGGTCCCTAATCCCCTCAATAAAGTTCCTTCTCTTTCTCTGTGATGCTTTAGAATGAAAAAACTTCGTATTCTTATCTCCATGTTTCAACCAAGAAATTCTTGAACGTTGCGCCCAATAGATTTCTTGTTTTAACAAAAGATCATCCAGCTTTTTGCTTGCTTCCAAAAGAGCCATTTTGCTATCTTCAGTCAACTCTCCCTTCCCAAGTGCCTCCACCTTAGCTTGGAGTCTTTTTATTTTGTCCACGTCTGGGTGAGTTCTAGAAGAACCCCAAGCATGCAAATCTCCACCACACGTTACTATTTTCTCCTTTATTCTTGCCAAACCCGAATCTGCCCTTGCTTCCTTATTCCATGCATCTTGGATCACTTGCTCACAATCCTCCCATAAAAGCCACGCCTCCTCGAATTTAAAACTTCTTGAGAATCTTGGACACATCTTATTAGCTTTCTTTACGTGTAGAATTATAGGTGCATGGTTAGATGCATGAGAAAATAGATGTGTTAGAGAGCTTGCTGGAAACTTTGCTCTCCAACTCTCCATAGCCACAACCCGATCAAGACGCTGCCTAGTATTGGCAGCCCCCAGCCTTTTGTTGTTCCATGTGTAGGGATACCCATGAAACCCCAAATCGTGTAATTGGCATCGCTCCAATGCCTCCCTAAACTCCTCCATTTGCTTGTATATTGGTGGCCTTCTACTTAGTTTCTCAGAAGAATGCAAGATTGCGTTAAAGTCTCCTATGCACATCCAAGGACCATCTACAAAAGACAACAAATGAGTTAGCAAAGCCCAAGATTTAAACTTCTGAGTTGATTCCGGCCACCCATAGAAACCAGTCAAATACCAAACGAACCCATCTTCCTCTATCACCTTCGCTAATACATGGTTTTCCGTGAAATTAATTACATCAAGTACCACCTCTTCTTTCCAAAGTAGTGCCAGACCTCCCCCAGAATCAGGTTTCTTTACTATGATCTGATTCGGAAAAGGCAAATTCTTACACCGTTTCTTGAAACCATTCCTATCCAATCTTGTTTCCATCAGGAAACAAATCGTGGGAGCTTGATCCTTCACAATTTTGCGAAGACTACGAACTGTCCAAGGGTTCCCAAGCCCTTGGCAGTTCCAACTTAATATTTTCACTGTGAACGGCAAGGGTGATCCATCACCCCCGCCGCTATAATCATAGAGTTGTCACCAAGTGTCTTATTACGCTTCAGATCTTGTACCATAGCTTCACTGTGAGCTTCCTCATCAACAATCTGAGCAGCTCCTCGCTTCCCCAAAATTGAACCTGCCCCCCCTTCTTCTTTTTTCCCATCCCCACACTCCATACGTGGCACTCTAATCCACTTAGGCTTGGCTTTGTCCAGCTTGGTACAACCCTCAATGACCACACTATTTTTTACATTAACTTCACCTAATGCATGCACCTCCTTTACGTTAGTCTCACCCTTATTACCTTCCGACATTTTTTTAACCGTATCTTCCTCATTTACCCCCATATTATTAGCTGTATCACCCCTCTCCACATTAATTTCATTCAATCCCACAGAATCCGGATCAACTCCTCCATTTATGTTACTTCCTTTTCCATGCGTTACACTTCTGCTAGGGTTTGGTTCAACTGCTGTGTCCGCCGCCAGCTGCTTACCCTCTGCCCTCTCCTCACTCCCGACCACCCCACCCCCCTCTGCATCAGTCGAAGCAAACCGGCCTGAGTCCTGTTTTGGAGGTGACCATGAACGCAGGCCAGATGCACGTAACCACTCTCCGTACTGATAGCACACCTCTCCGTCCCTTTTGGATGCTACATAGTGGCCTGCACAATGCTTAAGATCGTGTCCCAGTAATCCACAATAATGGCAGAAGATTGGCAGTCGTTCGTACTTAAAGTTTACCCAACTTCGCTCTCCGTCCGATCCGGCAACATAGCCTCCTCTTCTTATCGGCTTAGAGATAGGAATTGCTACCTTAACCCTCATGAACATACTCTGTGCTTCTTTTTTTGATCTTTTTCCACTGCTTCCACTGTACCCAATCTACCTCCAATCTCCTCGGCCACCTTTGGAGATATCATGTCAAAGGGAGCCCCCAAATCTAGAACATATTGACGCTGTCTCAAACTTCACGTTCGCTGCCGTCATACCCTTCTGCCAACGCCTTAGCATCAAACCTTGATCGTCAAAGGACCACGGCCCTCCTCGAAGAACTCTTTCCATGTCGAATTCCGTCCTGAACTTGAACTGAAAAAGATTGGCCCCCACCTCAACGATCTGTACTCCCTCTTCCAGCCCCCACGCTTTTTTCAGAGTGAACAAAGCCGCTCTTTTATTGAATGGTTTGCAAGTCAGGAATTTCCCCACTAAACTTTGATTGTAGCTCTCGATCTCTTCCTTTCGTCCTTCATCAGAGACTGGTATAACTTCTTCTTCTTCCATAGTTAGTTTCATGTTCCTCATTCCGTGAATCACCTCTTCAGCCATCGAATAAAAGCAAAAGCAGCCCCTCAGATGACACTAAGGGAGAGAATGCTCGTTTAGACGAGAGAGAAAGCTCCTACGTAGAGGAGAGAAAAAAACCTTTTGCTAGATCATCATTCATACTGAAAAGCCCTCAACTGCTACATTTTTACTATAAGAATGTTGCATTAAAATAGAACCTAATGGCAGGACAGGATTGTTGTGGGTCCGGCCCGATTTTGTGGCAAGAGAGCCATGTAGAGGAAAACTCCTATTAGAAATAGAGAAGACCACATGACTGACAAGAGTTCCAATTCGTGTTTGAGTAGGAGTTGTGTTCAATAATTAATACTTGTGAGAATCCTTGTTTAATAAGGATTAGAAGTTGTAGGTGGCTATAAGACATGGTTTATTAGGTTTTAGGAGGTGTGCGTGTATTTCGGAAGAATAAGAAAGAGTGTGCCGCATGTTGAAGAAAACAGAGAAAAAGGTGAGCCACACAAAGAGAATTGAAGGAGCAGCCAAGAGGGAGCCACTTAGAGAAAGTAGATAGCCAAGAGAAAGAGTTGTGCGTGGAGAAGAAAAATAGGGAGGAGAGAGCAAAGTGTTACCGTCTTTGGGGAGATAATTAGTATGTGTGAGCGCAAAGGAAAACTAGAGAGATTTTTCTTTAGTTGTGAGACATACACAAGAATTATTGTAATTAATTTGATAATAGTGAAATTATTCGGAATTTGTCCTGTAGTTTTTCTCTTCAAAGAGAAAAGGGTTTTCAGCGTAAATATTTGTGTCTTGTATGTGATTGCTATTTTAAATTGATAATATTGTTGGTAATACTATTCGAAACCCAACATGCAGGATATATGTAGCCACTAATCCTAGAATAACCCTAGGGTTTTAGTTATTACACTACGTGTGTGTTTACCAAAAATTATTTTTGCCAACTTATTTTACTATTCAGCTTATTTTTGCTACTATTCATGGGCCCCACTGTACTTTTTGGTATTATTTATGAGTTCCACTGTACTATTTCAGCTAACTTTTATTTTTATCTACAGTAATTTCAACAAAAAAATTTCAGTTTCAGTAAAATAAGCGGATCCTAAATAGACCCTACAAATAGGATCAGGACTCAATTCATTGGGAAACAAGTACATGGGTGCATGGACCTACAATGAATTTTGAGGTTCAATACCTAGGTCATAGTATCTTAGGCCCTATTTGTTTTCTCTTTTTTTTTTCATCACTCATCACTCATCACTTAATTTTCGTCACTCATCACTTAAAATACCCCAATTTCCCCAACCCCACCCGTTTGGCACATGTTTTCAGCTTCTCGTCACTCAATTTTTTCTACTTTTTGTGGGACCATACCTGAGCACCATATCAAGCATTCCTATTAGCCTACCCTCCTTACACCATTTCATCATTTCATATCACTCATTGTTCATTTCCTTTTCAATTCAACCCCCAACACTCTCCCAAAACCAGAGACTTCAACCCAAGCATTCCTTTTTTTTTTTTTTTTTTTTCCTTCAACCCCCAATACCCACATCGACCACTTTGGTTCTAAGCTTGAAGCACAAACCCAAAAAATTCATTAGCATCCTTGCACCTAGAAAATTCACAAACCCACAACAACCAATTCGTTGCCCTAATTGTTGATTTTTTTTTTATGGGTCCGAGATGAGAAAGGCGAAAACGAAGAAAAAGAAAAGAAAAAAAGAAAAAGAAAAAAAGAAGAGAACCCAGAAACCTAGTGAAAAGGAATGGAAAAAAAAAATGCAACCAAATCCAAAAACCCAATGTGAAAAGGAAAGAAAAGGAGGAAAAAAAAAAATGAAGAAGACCCACGGTAGACCCAGCGTGAAAGGGAAAAGAAAAAAAAGAAGAAGACCAGTGTGAAAGGGAAAAGAAAAGAAGAAGAAGAAGAAAACCAGTGTGAAAGGGAAAAGAAAAAAAGAAGGAGAAGAAAAAAAGAAAAAGAAAAAGAAAAAAAGAAGATGAAGTAGACCCACGGCAAACCCAGTGTGAAAGGGAAAAGAAAAGAAGAAAAAGACCAGTGTGATGAAGAAGACCAGTGTGAAAGGAAAACTCACCAAACCCGGTGAACAAAAAAAAAAAAAAAAAAGGTCTAAAGTTGCGGCTGTTGTTTTGACAGTGGGTCCCTCCATATGTGTTTAATTACGAAAATGCCATTGGAAACCGAGTTTTGAAAATTGAAAACACTTAAAATATATTTTCAGTTTCCATAACTCATCACTAAAAAATTTAGAGAATTGAGTGATGGAAACAAAAATTGGAAACAAAAACTAAACAGATTTCGTAATTACGGGTTCTACTATTTTTGAGTTATAGGTGATGAAAACAGAGTTATGAGCGATGGAAACAATAAATCCAAATAGCCCCTTAACATCCTTCTCAAATCGAAGGAGGCTTTAGAATGTGAAGAAGACTTTGCTTAACGTGAAATGGGAGGTGGGCATCAACAACGATTGGGGATGATGGCTAACACTGATTTATGAAAGAGCGTGTCGCTAGATAAAAGATTTACTAGATAAAAAGAGTTGTTGGTTGTGTGACATGTGGTTTGACAGGGAGCATTTGCAGCAGTGTAGCTATAATGTTATAATGCTAAAATTTAGCTCCACAAACACAAAAACCTTGCTGCAACAGTGGAGCTAAATCTAAAAAATTTAGCTCCATTGCTACAATGCACATCTATAAATAGATGTGCACTGTTCATACCATCTAAAATAAAAAAAAAATAAAAAAAATTATTTTATTAAATTTCTCTCTCCACTTCTATTAAAAAAATATTTTTTCCTTTTTCTTTATTTTCTCTCTCTCTCTCCTACTTCTCTTCCTTCTTCCTCTTTCCTTCTCATTTTTTTTTTCTCTCCCTCGTCTACTCTCTGCTTCGCCATCGCCGATCTTCATCATCGATCTTCATTGTCGCCGATCTTCATCGTCGCCGCCCGCTTGCCGCCCCACGCCGCCGACTCGTCTACTCGCTTCGCCATCGCCCATCTTCATCGAACTCAAGCGCGCCACGGACCCATCAAGCTCTATGCTCGGTCAATATTTTTGGGTTCATGGGTTTGTGGGTTCACGGACCCATCGAATCGAAGTGCGCCACGGACCCATCGAATCAAGCGTGCCACGGACCCACGGACCCATGATCGGCGACGGCGGGAATTCGGGGTTCATGGGTTTTGGATTGCTGGGTTTGTGGGTTTTTGGGTGTTTGATTTTTTTATTTTTTGTTGGGTTTGGTTGTGATTGTGGATTGTGGTTGAAATGGCGGTTTTGGTGCTGTGTTGGTGGTGGTTTGGTAGTCGTGGTTGTGTTTGCCGTGGGGTGTGTTGGTGGTTGTGGCTGTGTTGGTGGTGGTTTGATTTTTTTTTTTTTTTTTCTTGCCGTGGGCTATGTTGGGTTATGGTTGAGTTGTGTTGGGTTATGGTTGTGTTTGTGTTGGTGGTGGTCACATGAAGGTTGTTGCCGTAATGTGGTTGTCACATGAAGGTTGTTGCTGGTGGAGTGTGTGGCTATGATAATTGTGGGTAGTGAATATATTATTTTATTGTAGTGAGATGAATTATTTTATTGTAGTAGTTATATTATTTTATTGTGATATTTATATTATTTTATTGTATTGAAAGATAAAATAGATCCTTTCTTTGTAGCATGTGTGTAGGTAAAATAGATAAAGTAACTTTTGGTGGAGCTAAAAAGCTAAATTTTTAGCTCCACCGCTGTGGATGCTCTAAGTTAGTATGGTCTCATAGTAAGATGTTATCTTGACAGTGAGTTTTTGGTAAATGGGAATGCTAGGGTTTGTTGGATTTTTTGAAATTTCACAGCCTTGGCCCTTGGCTAGATTGAATTCGGTAAAGTATTGTTGGGATTGAAAGTGAGAGAGGAGGAAAAAGTACTTGCAAATTATGCAATATAATTTTCTTAGTTTATTCTGGCATACTAACCCCGCTCTCACGTTTTCAAAATTTTCCACTCCCCCGCCATTTTAAGAAGGAAAGTTTTAACTTGTTGAAGAAATTTTACTTGACTGCTTCCTTCAATTTTTTTTTTTTTGAAATTGTATTAACGTTTATTTTAAATATTGATTTCTTTTAATATATAATTTTCTTGTCATATAAAGTTCATTAACTCTAAGAGCATTTAAAGATTATGTTTAAAGTATATACAAGTAAATCTCTTTAGTAAAAACTTTTTCCTCTTCCAAAAACAATTTCTTTTTTATTTTTCCATTACATGAAAAGATACCATGATTTTTATGATTAAAAGTCTAGGACATGTTCTGTTTTGTATTAAAAAAAAAAAAAACTATTTTAATTGAGCATTAATATTAAAATATTCCTTTTGAAATACATTTTATATGTTAAGAAAAATAAAAGTGTTTATTCTTTAATTGATCCAAAATTAATTGATATGTATAAAGATTTTTTTTTTCTAAAACTATTATCATACCTTTTTTTTTTTTTTTGAGAAGAACAGTTATTATACGCTAATGTGTTATCTTTGATTTATTTAATATAAAAAGCCTGGTGTAAAAATTTTAAAGAATATTAAGTGTGATTAACATAATTTAAATACTAATTACGCAATAAATTAAGGAAAGAAAATACTTAACTTGAACCCTGAAAAACATTTCTAACTCCATAACTATTGGTGACCATATCATTACTAAATTTACCATACAAACAATAATTCGAATCTTAATATAAGGGACTTAAGAATTGTGATTTATTAATATTAATTAGTATCAATCAAAATTTATAGGATTATTTTCACTAGAACTTCGTTTTTAAATTCCTAATAGTTTGGTCTTCAAAAAACTTTAACATACAAAATAGTTTGTGTGATGCAATTATTAGATATATTTTGTTAAATTGCACAGTTTTTCCTTATATCTTAAAATGTGTTAGTTTAGTTTCTATCTTTTCAAAATATTTTATCACTATATAATGGAAGAAAATTTTAACATTTTTAAATAAGAGGTAGAGTAGGGACAGGGATTACTACAATAAATTACCGACTGTCCAAAATTTAAACCTTTAGGAAATTATGAATTTAATTATTTAACTATAATTCTAACATATTTTTCAAAAATTTAAAAGTATAATAATAAGAACGATTTTAAAATAAATTTCAAATGTTAAATATTATATATACAGTGTAAAAGGATCTACGGAGGATGTTTATCGATATGGATGAAAAAGATATCAAGACAACTAGCCAAATTGTACCTTAAAGGAAGCTTATTTTATTGGTTTGTTTGGTTGAAAATTGTTTTTGAAAAGAAAAAAGATGAATTAATTCTATTAGAGAGATTTATTTTTCTATTTCTAGGAAAATATATACTTAGTATACGTTAGTTAAATGAGCAGCATATTATACAAGAGTAATAAGAGAAACAAATGATACATTAGTCAATTATATAAATTTATTTATTTTTCCCTCTAATTACTCATATGTCATAAGTAATTCATTTAATCAAAGTGTATTCAAAATCTTTTTAGGCGAATGTGCAACCTATGGAGTTTATTTAATTTTTAAATACTAAATAAAAACTTAAAAGGGGGGATGTAAGATTCAATGAAAATGTAGTATAAATTTTATAAAATCTAGAGGTGGTTATTAATTAAATTTTATATATAAATTTTTACTTTTTTAAGGGGAAAAAAAAAGAGATGAGAGAGGAAGTTTTGAAAATCTAGGGGCCGGGACATTGCCCCCAGCCACCCCCTCAACCACTATCTTCACTAAAATGAGATTTATTTTTTTGAGAATAAAAGAGAAAGGGAAAATGAAGACCAAGAATTATGTGGCTCAAAATGATTAATTGCTGATATCTAACTGTTTAAGTTATAAAGCCTTAGAGGTTACACCTTTAGTGTATGATCAAGTACTATATACAATGAACTTATAACATAGCATAAATAGAGGCTATAGAGACTAGTATTAACCCTACGTGAACTGAAAATGTAATTGGACTTTTTGTTCTATTACATAATAAACTAATAAAATTTATTATCTTTAACATATTTAAATTGATAAACATTCTTGTAGAAAAGAAAATTTTTGTTAGGTTCTAAAGTTTAGGACTTTGTGTATTTAGAACTCTAATTTGTATTGTTGGCAAACCATGATCAAAATAATGTGTTTAGAAGTGTTTAAAACTAGTTCAAAGTTGTATGTCAATGTAAAGTTGGAATCGAGTGTAAAGCAGGAAGCACTGTGGCTTTCGGCCAGGCTCGATCGATCGAAGCTTAGGCTCGACCAATCGAAGCTCGGGCAGATCGCTTTTCTGCAGAATTTTCCAACTCAGCCCTATTTGTTTTAAAACATTTTTAGGGTTTCTTATTTGTCCCAAGTATAAAAGGCAAACCCTAGCCACGTTTTAGTGTTGCTCATATTTGCGGTTTGTGTAAATCTCTTGTGAGATCTAGAGGAGTTTTCCTTTACACAAACTTAGGGTTTTCAAGGAGAAGATATTTTCTACACCTTGATGATCAATTCAGTTACTGCCATTAAAACTTAAAGAATACACAAGTGGTGTGCTTGTAGCTAGCGGGAATCTAAGAAAGAAGGAGTCCGTGGATTCGGAGCTTGCACGTGGTCGTGTCAGTAAGTTCTACTGGTTGGTAGCATTAGGAAGTCGAGCGGGGGTGCTTGTAAGTCTTTTTGTATGAACTTCGATTCTTTCAAAATAGTGGATTCAAGTTTACCTTAAGGATAGCTAGGTCAAATCCTCCCCAGGTTTTTACCGGTTTGGTTTCCTAGGTGATCATATCATGTGTTATCTATTTTCCGCTGCTTTGCATGATTTGATATTTATTATTGTGATAACCTAGACTTGTTTAATTGGACTAAGTAACAACTTGGCTAATTACCTAGGTTTAATCAATTGTTTAAGGGGTCTAAAAACCGATAAGTGGTATCAGAGCGGGTAGCTCTTTTGTTTTAGATCTTTTGATCTAAGAGCTGATCCTTGACCCCTGTTGTCATGGATAATTTGAAGTGTCTTTCTAATCATGTTTCTACTCATGCTTCTGTTGATTTTATTGATGCCTGTGAAACTCTTCGTAAGGAATTATTAAAATCTATGAAAATTGCTAAAAAATTCAAGGAAGAGTTAAAATTGACTAATCTTGAAAAAGAGGAATTGGTTGTTAGATTAGATGAATCTAATAAAAAAAATGAATTTTTGAGAAATCAAATTTCCTCTCAAGATGAGAAGATGAAAAGCTTGGAACAAGAGATAGTTGAATCTAAAGCTAAAATTGAAAATTTGACTAGTACCAAGCCTCTTTGTTGATAATGTAAGTGTTTCTGTTTCTCTTAAGCCTAAAATTGAGAAAGTTTATATCCCTCCTTTAAAGAGGAATAATAAAGAAAAGGCTTATTTTGCTAGGTTAGACAAAGGTAAAAGTTTCGATCTTTGATCGATGTTTCTAAACCTATGTCTAAACCTACCGTTAGAGAGCATAATAAACTGTTTTTGTGCCTACTTGTCACCTTTGTGGTGTTGTTGGTCATATTAGACCAAATTGTTCTTTGTTGAGGCAAAAACCAAAAAACGAGACTAAACTTGTTGTTAGGAATACCGATGTTCCTAAATTTGTTCCTGTTTGTCACTTTTGTAGTGACTCCGGTCACATTCGTCCTAATTGTCATAAATCGAATTTTAAGCATTCTATATTTCAGTCTAGGATTTGTGATGATATTTCTCCTGCCATAAGTCCATATAAATTGTTTCATATTCTTTTGAAAAATTTGCGCTTGTTGGCTTGTGAAAGGAATTTGCAGGATTTCTGTCTTTCTCGGAAGATTGGTGTAATCCCTCAAATACACTCTGCTTCACATGGATTTTCACCTACAAAGCCGAAGACTCGTGTTAGATGGGTGAGAAAAGATTTTCTAAGGTGAGTGTTGCTGACTTGTCCCCGATTTAATTCTTTCAATTGTTTGTGGACATGTTTTGTTTTTATTTTTGGTTGTTTTGTTTTTTTTAAGTTTTTTTTTTAAATAAAAAAAAATCCAAAAACATTGAAAAATTTTCAAAAAGACAAAAATATTTTATTTTGTGTCTAGTTTTATTTTTCTTGAGGATTACATGAATTATAATATCTCTTTTGATTTAGAACATGCTTGACATTGTGGAGAAACTTGAATGGTATGTGTTATAAGTGTTAAGCTATTTTTTGATTTTATGTGAGTATGTACTAGTTTGTACATGTACTGAAGGGTTAATTAAGAAATTGATATTTCTTGTTTGTGTACCATCTATAGCTTAGTTAAGCACTGTCATGCATTGCATTTGCATTGTTCTTTTAGCATAATGTGTGTTTTTAATTTTTGGTTATAAATTTTTAATACCAAAAAGATTTTTGTGTTTTGTATTTCACATCTTGGATTTATAATCAAGGATTGACCATATTATCTTTACATAACAAGTTTATGTACCTTGTTTAGCTTTGATGAGCTTACTTATTGCACTTTACTAGTTGAAGCTTTGTAGTGCATGTTGTGTGGGAAAGATGTTTATGGTTTTGATCACTTTGTCTTGATCTTGAAGTCACATGTTTTTTGACTATCGGACTTGAACCTTTTGAGAAATGCATAAATAACCATCTCATCACTGTTTACTAGCCAATCATGAACACCTTAGTGCATATCATAAGATTTTGTGCTCGAGAAAGTGTAGCACATGCACAAAAAGAACATAAGGTGTAGCCTCGGTTTAATTGCTTAATACTTAAAATTGGTGTGTACTATTAGGCTTGATGCCAAATCATATAATTAAAATTGGTGTGTATATTATGAGGCATAAAATCAAGAAACTTATATAATTGCAAGCTTGTTTTCTAGGAGATGTGGAAGTTATATGATGTAACTCTTTAGGTGATAGTCTCTTTTAAATTCTTTGTGATGAATTTTGTAGACTTTGTGATTGATTGCTATTTACATATCACCTCACATGTATCTCAAGCTTTTACTAGTTACCCACACTACACAAGTTACTCTTTGCTAAACTTGGTACATTATATTGTGTGTGATCTTGTTGTGGCTATCCAAGATTAAAAGTTCCTTGATTTTAATGCAAAATGTGTTTAATGTTTGCGCTATGAGGACAAATTGATTTAAAATCTTGATTTTGGAAGATTTGGGTTGAATTCAAGTGTTTTTTTGAAAAACTTTTCATCTCATACTCATGCATTTTTTTTTTATATAAAACAATGTGCTTTGAGGAGTTTCTGCATTAAAATGCTTTGTTTTTCAAAAATCTGATTTTTCCAGATTTTCGATCGATTGAACCTGTTTTTCGATCAATCGAAATTGCGATTAAAATTTTTGGCTTTAGTCTGCCTGACTCAATTGATGTTCGATCGATTGAGCCTGAAAAATTTTCAGTTTCTATGTTTTTGACCAAAATTTTTTTTTCATGCATCATTTATGTTTAGGATTCACATGCATTGCATTGTTTTTGTATCCATCTTGCAGTTTTGCTGTCATATCTCTCATTGTTTTCACACATAACATGCATACACTTTGCTACATTGGGTACTCAACTTGATCAAAAAATTGATAGATTACTTTTTGGGCTATGTACTTTCTAGTATATGCCTTTTTTATGTGTGAACTGTAGAAAATATTTTTCTTAAGAGATATGGTGGATAATCAATGTGCAAATATTTTCTCTACTCATGCAATTGTTTATGGGTCACATAATGTCATGTTTGCATTTTATTGAAAGAGAGAATATTTTTTCTTCATGTGTATCCTCAACTTAGTTTTTTTTAAACTTGGTTTGTGTTTTTTTATTTATCTCCAACCCCTTTATTTTTCCTAAAAACTGTTTTTCCCAAAACTTGTTTTGTTTTTCCTATTTTTATAGGGGAGAAGCTTGTTTTTAACCTTTGTTGTTCATAGGGGAGTTGTCTCTATTTCCTATAGAGTTGAATTGTTTTGTGTTCCCTTCTTTCTCTATTTTCTCTTACTCATATTGCGTATGTTTTCTGTCAACTCTTTGTTTGAGTTGTCTTTGTCAATGCGTGACAAAAAGGGGGAGAGATTTAGATGAAATGTGTGGAAAATACAAGAATGTTCTGTTTAGGGGGAGTTAACTTTGAGTTAACATTGTTTTTGATGTATCTAACTTAGGGGGAGAGTTAGATTGCATATTTGTTGATTTCTTGTTTTTGTTTTTCTGTCACACAAGCGGTTATGCTTTTTGTTTAGTGTTTCAGAAATATACAAGTTGATTCAATTGAGTCTTTGTCTACACTTGCAAATGATGGATAGTAGTTAGGATTGAATTTGGTTTATGAGCATTATTTTGTAAAGGGCTTTTCATTTTGTAAATTTTGAGCTTTTAAGTTTTTTTTTGTCACGGATTGCCAAAGAGGGAGTTTGTTAGGTTCTAAAGTTTAGGACTTTGTGTATTTAGAACTCTAATTTGTATTGTTGGCAAACCATGATCAAAACAATGTGTTTAGAAGTGTTTAAAGCTAGCTCAAAGTTATATGTCAATGTAAAGTTGGAATCGAGTGTAAAGCAAGAAGCACTGTGGCTTTCGGCCTAGCTCGATCGATCGAAGCTTAGGCTCGACCAATCGAAACTCGGGCAGATCGCTTTTCTGCAGAATTTTCCAACTCAGCCCTATTTGTTTTAAAACGTTTTTGGAGTTTCTTATTTGTCCTAAGTATAAAAGGTAAACCCTAGCCACGTTTTAGTGTTGCTCATATTTGCGGTTTGTGTAAATCTCTTGTGAGATCTAGAGGAGCTTTCCTTTACACAAACTTAGGGTTTTCAAGGAGAAGATATTTTCTACACCTTGATGATCAATTCAGTTGCTGCCATTAAAGCTTAAAGAATACACAAGTGGTGTGCTTGTAGCTGGTGGGAATCCAAGAAAGAAGGAGTCCGTGGATTCGGAGCTTGCACGTGGTCGTGTCAGTAAGTTCTCTTGGTTGGTAGCATTAGGAAGTCGAGCGGTGGTGCTTGTAAGTCCTTTTGTATGAACTTCGATTCTTTCAAGATAGTAGATTCAAGTTTACCTTTTGTACGCTTTCCTTTTGCATTAAGAATAATTTCTCATATATTTCAAAATTGTTCTATTAGACTTGGTTTCTTTTAATTTTTGTACTACTCAGGCTATTAGGCTCAGTTTATTGGCAGGTTTTTTTTAATGTTGTTGTTGTTGTTAGCTTTGTTTATTTTGTTTATTCATTTGTTTTTATTGTGTATGTCTTAGTGTTTTGGATTGAGTACTTATAGATGTTTTAATTTTATTTATTTATTTTATGAATAGATGATTACATAATAATGGGTGAAAGCTTCATGAATTCCATAACTTGGGTGTATGTATAATCTAATCTATCTCTTTGTGTAATTTTGAAGCATAGACTAAAAAATTTGAGGAACTTTAGTGTAATTAATCTTGATTCTTGCTGTCTTATTGAGTGCTTATGTTTAGGTGCTTTTTCAATCAAGGTATTTCAGTTAGTATTGATTTCTGCTTAGTATAGTTGTTTTGATTTGGTTTGGTTTTGGATATATGGTTAATATGATTTTGGGCAATTTTCAATTAGCATAAGAGTTTTTGCCTCTGCATATGCATCATTCTTCTTGAATGACCATTTCAACCTGAGTTTACAAACTTTTCACTCAACTTTCATCAAGAACAATTTTAGGTTTACTTATCTCTCTTCATTTATTATTGATTTGTTTCCCTTGGGTTTGTAGGTGGAAAGGCGTTTCCTTAATGCAATCCAAGTCTTAGAAGATAAGGTATGACCAATGTATAGCTTTTACTTTATTGAAATCTCTTTGATTTTGTGCTTTCATAGATTGTGGTGAAAAGGTTCAAATTTGTTGAATCGGAGGGTTTTGAATCTTTTGATACAATGATTTTCTTTGATCTTTAATTTTGCATATTTATGTAAAAATAATTGAATTGTCTATTCAAATTGTCAGGTTATGGAGAGGAATTACCATATTCATCTTGCTTAATTTGTTTCTTAATATTTTGAGTTACATTGTTTACTAAAATTGTTTTGTTAGTGGGGACTGAAAACGTTTCCAATCCTTAGATAGTTAAAAAATAGAAAACATAGACATGTTTGATGCCTGCAGCCCATTGTTATTAATTTGAGTGACATCTTTGAGAAGAGGATCCCATGAAAATTGCATTATCAAATTTAAACCATAGCTGAAATATAAAAGTTGCATTTTATAATTTAAAGATATAACATTAAACCTAAAGCATAAGAGCTGGACATAAAGAAATTACATATCCATAGACTTATGGGGATAAACTTGGTAATAGATGTGTTATCTCATATAAATTGTGTATTCATCTATTTACGTTTTGTATACAGGTGAGTATTATGATGAGGAGGTTGCTGATAGAGTGTATGATCTTGCTACCTTAAATAGACAATCTATATCAGTAGTTAAATGAATAACATATTCAGTTTTATACAAGGTTGAGATTTCCCAATTATATACAAAAAATTGTAATGTTTAGTTTGATTTTTATACATCATTGAGATTTTTCACAGTTAAACTAACCTTCATTTGGGTTCTATTCAATATTTTATTGCTTTAATACAATTGGTAGGCTTCACCCATGGTTTCTTACATTTTCATATTTTTACATTATAAACATTGTTTGCATTTTCCTCTGGTGTAGTAGGTATTGTCATAAAATAAATTAAAAAAAAAAAAGTGAAATCGATAATTTGGTATAAATTAGTGGCACTACATTTTTGGAATCACTCTTATAGTGAGAGTGTGATTTTTTTTTTGGTACTTGCTTCTAGCAAAAACAAAGACGACTATTATCTCTCTTGGACCACCTTGAATTTATTTTGTTTATCTTTGTGGAAATTTGGAACATGCTTTAAATATTAACTCTTTTTTTTTAAGAAACAAAATAATTAACTCTTGGAGTCGAAAGAAAGAAAAAAAAAATCACTTTTTTTTTTCATTTTCTTGAGTGCATGTGTGATGAAGGAAAACATTTTTTTTTTTTGGGTCTATTTCAAATTTTGTTGAATGAGCAAGGAATTTCAAGATTACAGTTCATTGTCTCTACGTAAGACTCCTTGAATTTAGGTTTCTTTCTTGCAATTTTTTTTTTTTTATTTTTTTAATTTTTGTATTATCTAACTATGAAATTTTTTAAATTTTCACATGTGGTTTGTTTTTTGTAATAAATAAAAGTATCTTGCACATTGTGCGGGTTATAAGCTAGTATATATAAAAGTAGAGACCTCATGTGAGAAAGTATGAGATTCTGCCAAGTGGCATATTGTATGACATTTTTTTCATTTAGACTTCCACCTTATCTAAATTTAGCATTTATGTCAAACTATTATATATTGACAAATGCATTTATTTCAATGTATTAATAAAATTTAAAGAATTTGTATACATTAATGACTTTACATGCTTTGAATTGATATGGATGGATTTAAAAAGTCATGGGAAATGTAGGAATAAAATATAAAGAATTTGTATACATTTATAACTTTACATGCTTTGAATTGAAACGAATGGATCTAAAAAATAATGCGAAAGGTAGGAATCAAAAAAAAATTCAATTTTCTACATAAGACTAACTTTAATGCATAATGGTAAGAGTCGAATTCAATGAATTAGACAACTATTATTTGTCTCAACATCAATATATATATATATATATATATATATATATATATATATATATATATATATATATATAAAGTAGAGAGATCTTGTGAGAAAGCATGAGGTTCTGCCAAGTAGCACATTATATGATATTCTTCTCATTTAGTCTTCCACCTCATCTAAATTTAACATTTATGTCAAACTATTATGTAATGGGAAATGCATTTATTTCAATGTATTAATAAAAAAAACTTTTCAATTTTCTACATAAGACTAACTTTATTGCATAATTGTAAGAGTCGAATTCAATGAATTGGACAAATATTATTTGGCTCCACATCAATATATATATATATATATATATATATATATAAGTAGAGACCTCTTGTGGGAAAGCATGAGGTACATTAATGATTTTACATGCTTTGAATTGATACAGATGGATTTAAAAAGTCATGGGAAATGTAGGAATAAAATTCAAAGAATTTGTATACATTTATAAGTTTACATGCTTTGAATTGAAACAAATGGATCTAAAAAGTCATGGGAAAGGTAGGAATCAAAAAAGCTTTTCAATTTTCTACATAAGACTAACTTCAATGCATAATTGCAAGAGTGGAATTCAATGAATTGGACAAATATTATTTGTCTCCACATCAATATATATATATATATATATATATATATATATATATATATATATATAATGAGACCTCATGTGGGAAAGTATGAGATTCTACCAAGTGACACATTGTATAACATCCTTCTCATTTAGGCTTTCACCTCATCTAAATTTAGCATTTATGTCAAACTATTATGTAATGGGAAATGCATTTATTCGAATGTATTAATAAAATTCGAAGAATTTGTACACATTTATAACTTTACATGCTTTGAATTGATAAGGATGGATTTAAAAAGTCATGAGTAATGTAGGAATAAAATTCAAAGAATTTGTATACATTTATAACTTTACATGCTTTGAATTGATACGGATGGATCTAAAAAGTTATAGGAAATGTAGGAATCAAAAAACTTTTCAATTTTCTGCATAAGACTAACTTCAGTGCAGAATTGCAAGAGACAAATTCAATGAATTGGGCAAATATTAAATCCCCATTTCCATTAGACTTAAAAATTAAACTTCCATAATTTTCTCATGATATCTTTGTTTTTCTTTTCGAGTGATATGTTAATTTTCAAAATATTACGTTCGTCTTAAATATTTAGTTTAGATTTTATGTATATGGTTTTACTTATGTAGCAGTGTAATTTATTTAGGCTTATGTTTTCATATTATGTGCCAATTTATATTTTAGGTTTTCTGTATGATGTGTATACTTGGTAAGGATCTATTTTTGGCTAGTTTTAGTTCAATTAAAATTTGAAGGTTAAATTGTGGTATTATTGCATCACTATGGCATTAATATTTTCTATTGTTGTATCATGAAATTCTAGAAGTTTTTATAGCCAATTGATATATAAAACATAAATAATACAAAAAAGACACCTAGGAATCAACAGGTTTGTAAGTGACAATTTCACTATGATCTAGTGACATTTCTTAGTTGTATGAATCGGAGGAATTCCCCCCCCGCCCCTCCCCAAAGTATTTAGTTTGAATTTAGTTTTAATAGAAAACCTCATGGATTAAGTATGACTAACAATAATAGTATTCATGAAATCAATGGGTCAAAAATAATTTTTTACAAAATTTATCAAATTGCTCCAGATATCAGCTAGTTTTACTTAAAAGACTGAAGTTGGTCAATTTTGCTTCTGATACCATATAATGTTTAGAGATGTGAAGGCTATTGTATATATAATTGAATTAATATTGATAATAAACATGAAAAGAAAGTAGGTATCCAAAACACAACCAAATACTACCATCTATGATTAGTTTTAAATATTCTAATCTTTATCACTTTCTGATGAAACCCTTGCAGCTTTGTACAGGATACACAAAATTTTCTTTCCTTTCCCTATTTCTTTTTCCTCCATTTTCCTTGACACAACGTAATTATTCCTATCCTTTTTTTCCACAAGTAAATGGACGTCACTCATCTAGACAACAACTTGGATAAGCTTGCCTTAAAGAAATGGAAATGCCTATTGCAAACAAAAGTACAAAACAGGAGAACTTTTTGAAATGGTATGTAATCATTAACAATCTGATGGAACGGGTGAGCAACGTAATTCAGAATCAATAATAGTACATACAGAATAAGGACTAGGAGAGGGGAGCATCCGTAACCACCATTCTAAACGGTAAAATATTGTTGAAATTTATTATTTTATTTTATATATTTCATGCATGCAGTCAATACATAACGAAAGTAGTTTCGGATTAACTAAAGAATTAAAATATTTCAAGGAAATGTTAACCAATGCCCAAATAAATTATTTTTTGAAACATTTTTTTAATAGAATAATAAAACAATTTATTTTGTTGACAACTTTTTATATTTCCCATGAAAATGATGTTAAAACTTTGTTGTGGGAGGACGAGAGACCAAAACAACTGGGGGCATTTCCGAGGAGATGAACTTCGTGGAATATTGGCAACTTGCCCTTGGAAAGTGCCCACCCAACCTACGAAGAAGTTGAACTACTGTAATTAACATGGACACCAAGGATTCCTACCTAACCTTGGAAAGACAGGAGTTAGGGGTGAAGAGAGCACAATGCAACCCGAGGGAGAAAAGGGTGACTTGGCACCGAACAAGGAAGAGAAGATAAGGAAGGAAAAAGTAGCCATCCTCTCCACATTAAATGCACTGCAATCACTTAACTGGCCATATTAATGAGGAAGTGACCATGAACAGTGCTCACACAGTTCACACCTTGATGTAAAACCTTCTAGCAAGGCTTTGATGAGACAAGTATCAAGGAAGTCTGATCCTAACCTTCCAAATGTAAAGTATGGATGCATTGTTGGTTGAATATATAAAGCCAAGAAGCACTTGGACAAAGGGGGAGCCCAGTTTGGAAGAGAGAGAGAGAGAGAGAGAGAGAGAAACGAATCATTTGTAGCCATTTCCTCAAACTCAAACCCGAGGATCAATACTTGGCCATTCTAAGGCTTTTTCCCACTGAATATATCCACTTTATACATGAAATTGATCTGACTATCAACTTTTGTCACATAATGGGTACTTATAGGTTGACCTTGCATTCCACCTAGAGAAATTAATTGTCTAAGCAAATAGTGATATGATTAATACTTGCCTTATTTTCTATTCTATTTTTTGCCGGCCACATTGGCGCCATCTGTGGGAAAGTCTCCTAGAGGTACCCCTGTCAATCTCACTATCATGGCTAGTCTTGGCGCAATGGATCGTTGGAGTCTGTAGGCTCTTAGTGTAGAGACCATTTTGTTAATCTCGAGTGAAGGAGGGACCATCATGTGGCTAATACTCGTAGCGAGAGAGCACCCTCCGTTCATACCGAGCGAACTAGTCGACATGAAGCTAGTCACCATTCGTGTGATGAGGAAGAGTGGGAGAAGAAGGTGGAACGGTTATGTTGACGTCTTCGTTGCAAAACTCGAATAAGGGAGAGTAGGACTCCTTCTCCGGACCGATATTCAAGTCTTGGAAGTGACAGAAGCTACTGACCTCGAAGTAGAACTCCACCTAGTGAATCATTCATGTCGTTGTCTCGTCACACTTCTGGGTGAAAGCACTATTGTAAGAAGTCTAGAACTCCTCCAAGAAGAGGCCAAGGGCATGATGCCATGGGAAAGGCTCTCCTTCAGATATCTCGCTCCTCTTTTTGCCAATGTATCGAACAAGCCAAGCTCCCTCGTAGCTTCAACCAGCCTACTTTTACCATTTATAATGGTAAAACTGATCCTATCGAACACATGAGCCAATTTAATCAGAGAATGACCATCCATTCCAAAAATAAAGCCCTTATGTGTAAGGTCTTTCCCTTGAGCCTTGGTCCGGTGGCCATGAGGTGGTTCGATAGCCTTGAGGAAGGATCAATGCATTCCTTTAAGGAGCTAACAAGGGCCTTCGGGACAAGATTTGTAACATGTAGCCGAGTTCCTAGACCTCTAGACTCTTTACTTTCAATGTCTATGAAAGAGGGAGAGACCTTGAATAATTTTTTTTCAAAAATTTAATTCCTATGTTATTCATACTAAGATCATCATCCATATATTGAAAAGCCCTTAACTACTATATTTTTACTATAAAAATTTTGCACTAAAATGGAACCTAAGATCAAGACAGCATATATGTAATTGCTAATCCTAGACTAACCTAAGGTTTTAGTACTTACACTACAAGTAGGATCAGGACTCATTTCATTGCGAAACAAGTACATGGGTGCATAGACCTACAATGAATTTTGAGATTCAATTCATGGGTCACAGTATCTTAACATCCTTCTCAAACTGAAGGAGGCTTTAGAATGTGCAGAAGACTTTGCTCAAAGTGAAATGGAAGGTTTGAGATAGATACTAGAAATTGTGGATGGTGGGTATCAACAACGATTGGGGATGATGGCTAACACTGATTTGTGAAAAAGCGTGTCGATAGATGAAAGATTTACTGGTGGTTGAAAAATGCATTGACGCATCAAACAACTGAAATGACTGCATTGGCTATAGCCTATAGATAACAGAGTTGTTGGCTGTATGACGTGTTTTGACCGGTTGCATCCACCCATGTACATAAGTTAGTATGGTCTCATAGTAAGATGTTATTTTGATAGTATGATTTTTTGGTAAATGGGAGTGGTTGGGTTTGTTGGACTTTGAAATTTCACAGCCTAGGCCCTTGGCTAGATTGAATTTGGCTTTCCCATCAAGCTGGAAGTATTGTTGGGATTGAAAGTGAAAGAGAGGAGAAAAAAAGTACAAGCAACAGACTAACCCCCCCTCCCACGTTTTCAAAATTTTCCACTCCCCCTCCATTCTAATAAGGAAAGTTTTAACTTGTGAAGAAATTTTACTTGACTGCCTCCTTCAAATTTCTTTTAATATATAATTTTCTTGTCACATAAAGTTCATTAAGGATATGTTTTGCATTGGCTTAAAAAGTCAATTTTTTTTTACTATTTAGTTTATTTTTGCTACTATACATGAGTTTTATTGCATTTTTTAGTACTATTCATGAAGCTCACTATATTATTTCTGCCATTTTTTAGCTTTATTTACAATACTTTCAATAAAAAACTTTCAGTTTTAACTAAATAAGTTGTTCCTGAACGAACTCTAACTCTAAAATATATACAAGTAAATCTCTTTAGTAAAAACATTTTTTCTCTTACAAAAAAAAAATTTCTTTAGTAAAATACTATTTTTTTTTAACATTGCACATTAAAAAAATTACTTTTTGTTTGTTTTAAGTTTTGAACTACAATAAGCTGCTATCTATAGCAGCTTTTTGTAGTTGATACTCAAATTATTTTGAGTTTAGCTTCTTTGTTGTACAAGGCAATATGAGAATATTGGTTGCTAAATTGACACCTTATTGAGGATGCTCTTAGCATAAATGATAAAATCTTGTTATCATGATGTTGCGAAAGCCTAAAAAACGCACATAGGATACTCTCTTGATTAAACAAAAACTAAACTATTAGCTTCTGATAATAAACCTCGAATCCACTAAGAGTTTCCCTGAATCCAAAGAAAAAAACTGGAATCCACCGGAGAAAGAACTTAACAAAAGTCTGTGTTTATTGATGATAATCTGATTTGCCTTTGACTTCTACAAAACATATAAATACTGAGAAAAATGTCTAAAACCCTAATTTGCATTAATTATGCAATTAGGTGACAAATTACCGAAATTTTCCAAAAATGCCAAAATTGAATTAAATGTAGAATCATAAACTACTAACCTTAAAGGTCATCTCAAAACAGATGGGTGCTTATTCTAACTTTTAAATTAAAAGTTATTAAGGAAAAAACAAATATTACTATAAATAATAAAAACACTGTTTTCAAGGCCTTAACAAATGAAAACGCCTAAATTTAGGCAATGCTCATGGTGACATGTTTTTGGATCAAAATTCTGTTTCTCTTCAACAAGTTAAATTTCATGCAATTCTTATACTGTCGCTCCAATGGCCTATACTGGCACCCCTCTTTGATATTGCGTTATGACATCTTGCATCCCTACTGCTTCAAAAAAGCATGTACTGTCTACTCTACATCATATCAAGTCTTGTAATTTTACATCTGCCTCACCAACAATACCTACTCTATCCTAAACCTCGAAACCAGTAATTCTTAAGGGTGTCTTGTGTACGTGAAGTACAAGTTATACAACAGTGCTCTCTTTCTTTGCTTTGCTTTTCTTTTCTTTTTTATTTTATTTTTTATTTTTATTTTTGAGAAGATGTGAGTTTTGCACTTGAGTCCTTTTATATTTTAAAATCGGAATGATTGGAGCAAGTTCACTTTTATTTTGCCTTTCTAAAAATTGACCCTAATACCATTCAAAGTGATAACTTTGCAAAGTCCAAAAGTTCTAGAATGTTGAACATTACTCCTTTTATTTTGCAAATGTTTGTAATTAATTGAACGTTTTTTAAAGAACCTTTTTTTTTTTTAATTAAAAATGTGCTTGATAAAAAAATAAGATAAAATAAATACAAAGATAAAAAAGAAGTTCCAGACTTAAAAGTTAAGCAAAAATACAAATTGCAACTATAAGTTTGATCAAATTCATTTTGGTCTTTTAACTTTAATTTCGTCAAATAGAGTCCTCTAAATTTCAAGTTCTTTCAAATTTCGTTAAATGTTGTGGTCAATTTTTTAATTTTCTTTTCAAATTTTTTAAATTAAGAAAATCCAATTAATTATTGTAAAATATTTTCTAGATTAAAAAATATTAATAGAAGTTGATGGAAACATTTAATTTAATATAAACTTGAAACTTAGAGGTACCAATTGAATGAATACAAAATTAGAAGACTGACATTAATTTTGGTTAAACTTAAAGAATGCACTCTGCATTTTTGCCTAAAATTTAAAAGTCCTGGAATAGCTCTTTCCTTTCCATGCGACATTGTTAATCTTTTACGATTATAAAACAACCCTATAATAATTGCACGCTATTATGGCATGAGTCATTTTTGTATTGGAGGTTTAATTTTTTTTTTTTTTTTTTTTTTGAGAAGAAAAAATTTGTCTAATATATATAAATTTTTTGTTTTTGGTTCAAGTTTATTAAATTAAATGTCTCCATCAACTTCCGTTAATTTTGTCAAAACCAAAAACTTTACCTTGTGTTTCACATCAAATAATATATATTTTGTGTTCAAAGCCAAATGAGTAAATATTGCTTTTTTATTTTGGACGATAAAGATTTCCATTAAATAATAAATATTTATTTTGTGTCCGCTAATGTCCATAAATTATTTTTTGGCAAAAATGCCATTTTAGTCTTTACATTTTGGGTTTATAGTTAATTTGATCTCTACATTTTGGTAATAATTAATTTGGTCCATGTTATTTTTAATTTGTAGTCAATTTGGCCTATGTCATTAACTCACAAATGAAAAATGACTATGCATTAGCACTCATAACCCTAACATGATGACTAAAATAATAATAATAAATTTTAATCAACATTTAAAAGATGCCATGTATGCTTTTAAAAAATTTTTGAAAATCCTAAAACAATAAATACATAAATAAATTTATTTTCTCTCTCACTTTCTTACCAACTAAACACACCAAAAAACACAAATGAAAATCTCACTTCAATGTCTTAAAAAAATAAAATATTTTGAGAAAGAAATCAAATCAAATCAAATCTGAAACATAAAAAAGAGGTGTCCGCTGTGACCGAAAGGCCAAAACAAGAGATGATGAGTTTGGTCATCGGTGTAATTGAAGTTCGAAAGCTAAAATAAAATAAAAAGGAGGAAAAATCTCAAAATCATCATCACCGAATGGGTTCAAGTATATGAACATTAGTTGACTTCAATCATTTCTATGGGTATGAATTCCTTTTATTTTTTATTTTTTATAACTCTAAAGTTTGTGACTTTCAATTTTGGGTGGGATATATAGGTGGTCAGATATTGGAGCGGTGAGACCACGAGACCATGAGAGATAGAGAGAGATGGATGGTTTGTGTAATGTTTATCAAATTCACCATAAATGCAAAGGTTCTAGTGGAGAGAGGGAAGGAGGAAGAAAGGAACGATGAATGATCTGTGAATTGGTTTTTCAGATTCAGATTTTTTATTTTATTTTATTTTTGGACGTAGTAATGAGATTTTTCTTGTGAAAGTTTCATTTTTATGTTCAATCTTTCATTTTAGAGACACCCGTGCAATATTCATATCAATCATGCATACTTACTTTCATCCATCTTAGATTTCGTGCCCTATTCACTTTAAAATTTGTTTTAATTTAATGTGCCAATATGCAGCTAACTATTTTTGTCCTTTTTTTTTACAAGACAGAAATTCTACTCTAGCCTAATCTAAGTGTATATGTATGTGAAACTCCCTTCTAGAGATTTAAACTCCGGCCCTTGTTTTCTAAGAGACGTGTTCGTGTTTAATTTTCTGAATTATCATTTCCACAATTAATTGTGTGGCCTATGTGTGAGTTGTTTATGTTAGGAATGTAAAATTGGAGGCTAGACCCTATTTGGTAATGTTATTTTAGTAACGTTATTTATATTTTTTTAAAATACGTGTAAGTAAAAAAATGTATGAAAATACGTGTCATTGATAAAGTCTCTGATGGTTGTATAAGAGATCCGGAGTTCAATCCCCACCTACACTAAAAACTGATTGGTGTCTTAGTCTGATGAAAAAAAGCTATCATCAGGAACGGACGCCATAGATTGAAACTCTCTAAAAAAAAAATATACTGAAAAGTGTTGTTCAAAATATACTACCGAACAATTCTTTGAGACAATGTAGAATGGATATCCAAATGAAAATAAGGGGTATTGATTAGCCTTTTATGATTTTTATAACTTGAAAATAAATACCTTGTACTTTCATTATATTATACTTGGTATCAAAATCACGTAGTTCAATATTCAAATATTGTAATTTCATTTCTTTATTAATGAAAATGATGGGGATGTTACTTTGATCAAGAAAGAAGAAAATAGCAATTTGAGGAAAGCTGATCAAGAAGTAAATAGCAAGCATAGAAAAGCAAGTCAACAGAATTGTAGCATACCATGAGCAATAAGTCTTAACCCTAGCAATAAGTCAATAACAAAGAAAAAGTTTTTTTCTAGGAAACTTTGTAGGCAAGCCAGCCACAGAATATTTGGTTGCAATTTGCTATTCACAGTCAAATGACACGGAGTTATGATTGAGTGGGAGGCTCATGTGTGATAAATAGACCTTTTATCTACCAAAAATTAAAAGCAGAGTATCAAATGTTGAAATATATGCCTCTACTAGTCTACTTAACTCTTGCCTTTTCATTCATTAATTGTCGTCCAGTAAAGTAAGTTAGAAAAGATGTTTATATATATATATATATATATAGTTGTTGTTTTAGATAGTTACAATATACTACTAACTCCGCAACTTGAACTCTTTCCTTTAAGTACTTTGTGCATAAAGTGGTGTCAATTAAACTACAAAACTATTGATAAAAGATGTTGATACATGATAAGTATGCATGACGCTTAAGTAGTGTAGTAGTGAAGATGGTAGAGAAGTTTTTTTTTTTTTTTTTTTTTTTTTTTTTTTTAAATTAATTATAACTTAACTACCATTAATTTATAAAAACTGATCCCTCACTAATTGCTATTTTATAAACCGATCCCTTTCTTACTCAGTAGAAAGGGCATTACTGCTATTTTCAAGTTAATCTGCTATTTTCATCTTCATCGAGTTCAAGGTAAGAAGGGAGGGATGGACTAAAGCTGGCTTCTAGCATTAGTATCCAAAGCTTGCTTGTGGAGTTGGATGCGAAAGTGATTATGGAATTGCTTAAGTCTAACAACAGTACTAATAGAACCTATTCTCCTATTCTTGATGACTGCAGATCACTACTAGGCATGTTCCACCAAGTGCGTGTGGAGCATGTGTATCGAGAAGGGACTAAGGGTGCAGACGCGCTTGCTAGAAGGGGCACTATTATGTCAGAGAATTTTGCTGTTTTTTATTTCCCTCCTAACTCTGACATTCTGTCTATTGTAAATATGGATGTATTTGATATGCACTATGGTAGAATTACAAATGTTGGCCTTGCCCCTGTAGCGAGGCAGTGACTATGTTTTGTGTTGTTTTGCTGTTTGTTTAAATTCAGTTATGTAAGGTTGAATTTATTCACCCATGTGTTGACTTATTCCGTGTCAAATTTGATTATAATTCAGCAATTAGAAACCCTGTATTTAGGTGAAAATTATGTAAGGGTTGTGTGTGAGAGAGTGTAAAGATTTGATCAAATGTGTGCATTCAAGACCATTCTCGCAACTGGAACTTACAATTGACTCGCAAGTGATGACTTGCCAAAAGTATCACATGTGTGGAGCATGTAGGAAGGTGAAGGGTCTTGACAACTGGATTACTATAGGACAAAAAGTACAGTTTGGCCATTTCATTTATTTGGTGACTGGAACTCACGACTTGTCCCGGTTGCTAGTGACTCGCCAAAGCCCCTTGTTTTGCAAAAAAATGACTTTTCACATTCCCTTACATATCCTACTATAAATACTCTTATACCCACGAAATGTAGAGAGCTTCCAGAGAGAATTTTGAGAGATAAATCCTAGAGAAAAACAAGATTGACTCATCCAGAATCTTATACATTTGATTCTCTAAATTCCACTACTCTCACCCTTTCCATTAACATACCCTTGAGAGGATCTTTAGCCAAATCCTTATCTCACCATACTCATATTAGTGAGAAGGTTATTTGGTGCTTGGAAAGCAGTTCAAAGAGAACCAATTCATTTTGGTTGATGCAATGGGATTATTGCGGGATCCGATAAGCTAGAGAAGACAAAGTTAGGCTTAACCCTATTGGAGCAAGAAACTTGGAGGGCTTAGGTGCATCGAGTAAATTAGGCTTGGAGGGTTTATTGCTATTTATGTATCCCAACTGATTTTCTAGTGGATCATTTCACCGCTTGGAGGGTGACGAAGAGGTTTTTCGCCAAGTTCTTCGGTTTCCTATTCGATAACATGTGCCAATGTTATCTTGTGTTTGCTTCTCTCTAACCCTTACACTTTGATTTTAATTACTATTATATTGTGATTAAATTATGGTTTAGAGTTATTTGCTTGTTTGAGTATTGCTTGTACTTATCATTCCGCACATATATTGTTTAAATATAAGCTTGTATTGGTAATTTTGAAATTGAGGGTCTAAACATTCATTAGTGTTTTACACACCAAGTGAACTTTCAAGTTCCCTTTTAACCAAAAAAAATAATAATAAATAAAGAGTTCAAGGTAAGTTTCCCACCAAAACCGATCCCTCACATATTTATAAAAACATCTCCTTTCTACTGAGTAAGAGACACAACCTTGGGCATAGTTAATCTGCTATTTTAATATTCATCGACTTTCCCTAAATGGTTTATGAACATAACCATTAGAACTCCCTTTACCAACTATAGGGTTGGTTAGGGCCAAACCGAGGCCTCTCTTTTTTAACAGGGTGTTGGTCAAGGTGCACAGATTCATCATGGTTTGGTTTGGCCACCTTCGAAGTCTTTGTTATGCTTTTGTCTTGTCTTTTATCAAATTTCACCAACTAATCACTTAGAGCATTAGCATTAAGTATTATAAAAAAATTAAAATGCTATTTTCAAATATCAAAAATCTATTTTTTTCTATTTTAATACATCACTTTACAATACACCATAATCACATGTTCTATTCTACAATTCAATATATAACATAATATATACAATACATTAAACTAATTGAGAGTTTGTTTAGACCCCTTACACAGATTGTTTAACCTAATATATTAGCCAAGTGATTACTTAGAGTATATTTCAAATCTAGGTTAAAACAAATAAATCATATCATGCAAAGTTGCAAAAAAGTAAATAACACCACAATATGATTACCCAGGAAAACCAATGAAATTAACTCGTTTCAAGGTAAAAACCTGGGAAGGATTTGACCTATCTATCCTCAAGATAGACCAAATCCACTATAAGAGAATTGAAGTTTTTACAAAAGATTTAACCCTAAATCTAATGCTATCTCATGTAGTAACTTACTGACACGACCTCGTACAAGCGCCGAATCTACAGACTCCTTCTCTTCTTGGATTAATAACAACACAAGCACACCCTTGCTTGTGACTTTGAGATTCTACTCAAAAGTTTTAGATCACCATTAGTAGTTGATTTTGAATGCAGCAACTAGTTCTACCAATCCTTTGATTGTAGTTTAAGCTCTAGTAGAATCTTGTGTAGTTAGAAGGTACAGAACCTCTCAAATCTCACACAAGTCTTCCAAAAGTCTCCAAAACATAGCTAGAGTTTTCTTTTTATTTATGTACAAGTTTAAGTGAAACCCTAAACATTTTTGTAGTGATTGGACTGAAATAATCTTCTTGAGAAAACCATATCTGCAATTTTTGATCGGTCAAGAAAGGCAGAACTTGACTTCTCTTTTCTACAATCATTTGAACTTTGAAATCTTGAAACACACTGATTTAAGCACACTCAAAACACTTAGACTAGACATATTTTGCTCTCGGTTTGCCAACACATTACAACCATGATTCTAAACATTTAATCTAAATCTTTAGAACCTAACAATAATATTAACACAAAACTAGTCCAACTTAGTGGGCAACTACCACCAACCAACCACCACTACCATAACTAGCCAACAACACCCAAAACTACCCCCCAAAAAAAAAGAGAGAGAGAGAGATGAAATCCACGGCTAGGTAAGAGTCAACTAGGCAAGATCGGTAGCGGTTGGTGAGAAGTGGTCGGGCGAGATTGGCCTCGATGTGAGATCGGAGGTGAGTTGAGGCATGGCGGCTAAGGCTAGTGGAGGCAAGGTGACATGAGGTCTGCTACTTGGTAAGATTGACATCAGATAAGGATGACAGTGTACCATAGCAAGAGGAAGGGAGGAGAGGGTGAGTGATAGCACAAACAGGAGAGAGAAGATAGGTAAGGGAGGAGAGAGAAAAGTATGATTAAAAAAATATTGAAAAGTTTACAATTTTTATCCATATCATTCCAATCATAGCATTTTACTATTCATCAATGCTAAAAATTTTAGCATTTAGAGCACTTGACATGAAAGGTTATTCTGTATTTTTTATACCAAATGCTAGAGCCAAATGGCATTTGGCATATCTGATGTTAGTGCTCTTACAACAGTTATCATGTCAATTCATTCGAAACACTTGCTAGGACATTGTATTGATAGAAAGTATCCATTTTTGTGTTGTTGCTTGGAAAATTCCTTTGAATTAATTTATTACCTTTTGTGCTACGGCACATGGAAAAGTCAGGTCTACCATTTTTCTTTTTTTTTTTTTTCTTTTTTTTTTGGGCTTAGTCAGGTCTACCATTTCATTCCAATATCTATCAGTCACGAAAATAAAGTAACACGTTTTCACAAACCAATTGGCACGTAAGGATTTCTATTTTCAAAACTAATTTACAGAGTATTACGGACGCTAACCCATACATGTCTTTTGTCCCATTGACTTGGAGTTCAAAAATTAATTTACTAGGTAGTTTGAACGTACTAAGCATGACACAATTTTAATAATTTTTATCATAAACCGAAGCTGTTATGATTAGTATTAAAAAAAAAAAAAAAAGTGATAAAATTCTTCTGGTAACAAGGACAGTTGACTAAGACAATGTTGGTAAAACAATTCTATACCCATATGAGCAGTATAAGTAATAGATGTCGGAAAGCATGGTTGGCAGCTTTGTTCTAATAAGCAATAAGAAATTTAGATGGCGATCATGGGGAGGTGCATCCATTTCATATTTGCATTGCTGGGTGGTATGGCTCTTGCTCTTCTGGTTCATGCCCAGGATCAATTAGGTAGGACAATCTAAACTTGGAATATTTGTATTGGTTTTGGTTATGTAGCTAATTACTATACCACAAATGTAGCTAAATTATTGTTCTGTCTCAGGCTTCATAAGCATAGATTGTGGGTCACCAGCAGATTTTAACTATACGGAGCCCAGAACAGGCATAAATTACATTTCAGACGCGACCTTCACAGACACTGGTATAAGAAAGAGCATATCAACTGAGCTTAATAAAGATGACTACCAACAACAAAAATGGACTCTACGAAGCTTTCCTGACGGAATCCGGAACTGTTACAGAATAAATATTACGCAAGGAGTAAGATATTTAATCCGAGCAACCTTCTTGCATGGGAATTATGATGGACAAGATAATAACTTACCAGAATTCGATCTGCATCTGGGACCAAATATGTGGGATACGGTCAAAATAAAGAATGCGTCATCTACTGTCAACAAGGAGCTCATACATGTCCCAACTCTAAATTATATACATGTCTGTCTTGTAAACACAAACCTCGGCACACCGTTTATATCAGCAATAGAGTTACGGCCATTGAATGATAAGGCGTATGTGACAGAATCTGGATCACTGGCACTCTTTACGCGCACGGATGATGGTTCACTAACTGATAGAGCATACAGGTTAGTCCTTTTAATGGGTCTTTTTTAGTAGACACTTACAACTAAAACATTTTCGAAAATAAGAGATATTCTCTACAATATTTAAAGCATTAATTATTACTAGTCTCATTGCACGCTCACACACACACACGTGCGGTGGGGCTTTATTTTTTGGTTTAATGTCATAATTTTCTATTCATAGCCAAATCTTCTACAACACATTTTAATTAGTTTACACATCACAGAAAATTATAAAGTTACCAATTCACAATATATGTAATTGGGAAAATACGATATGCAATATAATTCAACTGAAAAAGTAGTATTTAAATTTTTTTCAAAGACTTACCAATTTTGACAAGAAAACAAATGACTATTGAATAGAATTCAATATAGGACACATTAAGTATGGAAGAAGATAGTGTCGATTAGAAATATGATGAAAGAATGGAGAAGAAATTGAAAAAATATTGTGAATTTGGAGTTTTGTGGGATCTAATGTTATTAAAATTTTTTCTTAAGGCAAAACTTAAGTACAGTACCTAAGATACTATTCTTTAGGCTTTACATTTAAATTTTAGCCACGTGTCCAACTTATCAAACCAGCAAACACCGTTAAACCCATCAGTTAGACTGACACCTTCTGGCCATAAAAAACACCCCTGTTTATTGTGTTCTTGTTGCAGCTCACCGATCTTTTTTCAGATTGGCGAAAAAACACCACTGATTTGGGGCATTTGGTTTTAAATCCAATTAAAACAAGAGGCATTTGATAGACAAAATAGATCCAGCAAATGATATCACTGGGAACATCACCATCTCGACAAATAATTTCAAAACTAGAGGATAGGATTTAGAGGTAATGTTCACTGGAACAAATCCAAGTTAGATTTGGAAAAAGGTCAGCAAGGATTTGCCTATATCTTTATTTTAAGCACATCATTCGTGGCTGGCCTCTTCTCCCATTCTTATGGGTTTGGAAAGAAAACATAAAGGCATCCACCATCGACTTCGCCACCAGTTCACTTCAGGAGACACCGCCGGTTGTAGCGGTGGCAGATCTGGTGGCGGTGGCAGATCTGAATCGGTCTTGGAGTTTAGGATTATTTAGATCGAGACAGATAGAGAGTGATGGAGAGAGAGAAAAAGGGATAGGAGGGAGAAGAGAGGTTGAGATAAAGCTAAGGCACTACCGTTGGCAGCGGTGAACGGCAAAGCTCAGAGCTCTCAGCCATGGTCTTCAACAGATGAGAGGAGATTGAGAATGAGAGTTTTTTTTTTTTAGGAACAAACGAAAAGAGAAGTTTTTTTAAGGAAGTTGTAATTGGTTTTTGTGTGGTTTTTTTTTTTTTTTTTTTTTTTTAGGATTTTTAAAATACAACGTGGGAATGAGATTTTATTTATTTTTAAGAAAGTGGAGTAGTGGTCATTGGGAAGTAGGAAGGAATGAGGAACCTTTGTTTTATTGGAATAAGGAACATCAGTAGGTTTTTTTTTTTTTTTTTTTTTAATGTTTTTCTTATAGGAACCTTTTTAATTTTTGACCTTTTACCATTCTAATATCATTTCTTATATTTTAAGAATAATGATAAGTTAATTAAATTAAAGATATTTTTGGAAGCCAAAAAGATAATAACTAATTTTATGAATCCTTCAAATATATAGAGATTAATACATAAAGGTAACTTCACATAATAATAAAATCACACAGTAGTCTCAAGTTGCTCAAACAAGGGAAAAAAGATTAATTTTATATAGAGAATATATCAAATATTCATGGTTCAAGCATAAAATTAAACCAAAATAAATTACTAAAATTTATTATTTTTCAAAGAAGTGGTTTAATTATCTAGATAAGATAATGCATGGTTAAATAAAGTTGAAAATCTAATTTCCAATTTTGATTTTGTTGTTGAGAGAGAGTGAGAAAGAGGGAGTGATTGATTGATGTGTGTGGCTTTGACAACGATTAGGTGATGAATATTGATAACCGACCACATAGGAGAATGATTTACAAAAATTAAAAAATTAAGTCGTTAGGGAAAATTAATTGTGAATGATAATTCCTCATATTTACTACATTTTTTTTTCTACTGTTTCAATTGAGTTGAGTTTCTATTAATTAATATTTTGGGTTTTTCATAGAAATGGGAAAAAGAATGCAAAATGTACTTGTGGTTTATTTTTTGTTATATATCTCATAAATTTTTAGGATCTGATTTTAACAGAGAGTTTTAAGCCTAGTGTCGGTCCTATTGGTGAGTCAACTTTGTAAGGACCATAGGCTCGACCAATATATATATAGATGACGGCCATTGTTTCGTCACTAGATCTCATCCCATTTATATAGTGTATATCTCTTTAAAGTTTTAAACAGAGCATAGACTTAATTTGCTCTTGGCTTATATAGAATCACACATGTTTACATAGGTATGGAAACGATATTTATGATCGCATTTGGGAGCCTGATAACTTTTATGAGGGAATAGATACCTCGCTTTCTATTGACTCCCAAAGTCACAACGATTACCATCCCCCATCTATTGTCATGAGTACTGCTGCCACACCAAAAACCGACAGCTCTCCATTGAACTTCAACTGGGACTCAGAAACCGCAACTTCCAAATATTATATCTACATGCACTTTGCTGAAGTTGTAGAGTTAAAAGCCAATCAGTCTAGATCATTCAACATTACAATAAACGGGAAGCTCTTTTATGGACATTTTGTTCCAGAGTACTTGTCCACAATCACTTTGTATAGCCCATCGCCCTTGACTATTGCCAAAAATTATGAAGTTTCAATCTTCAAAACAGAGAATTCAACGCTTCCACCCATCCTTAATGCAGTTGAGATATATTCCGTGAAAAATCTCTCGCAATCAGAAACGGACCAACAAGATGGTATGTTCCTCTACACGTATGCTTCGAACTTGTAATCTTTTATTGTAGTTAGCTCGTATCTTTTGACTTACTTGGATACATATGTAAATATTATTAGTTGATGCCATCACAAAGATCAAGTCAACGTACGGAGTAAAGAAAAATTGGCAAGGAGATCCGTGTGTCCCTCAGGCATACTTGTGGGAAGGTCTAAATTGTAGCTATGATGGTTATAATTCCCCTAGAATTATTTCCTTGTAAGTTTATGCTTTCCCACATGACTTTCCAACTTATTTAAAACTATCTCTTAGTAAAATTTACCTTAATAATTGTAAATTTTAAACATGAACAGGAACTTGTCTTCTAGTGGATTGACTGGAGAGATATCTGTTGACATATCAAATCTCGTAATGTTACAAGATTTGTAAGTATTAACAATTTACATTATCAAAAAAGTTGAAACATGATAATAATAACAAAATTAGGTCAAAGTGTTTCTTTTTTTTTTCTTTTTCTTTTTTTCCTTTTTATATAACTAAATAATAAGTTTAACTGATTTTCCGATTTCAGGGATCTATCAGACAACAGCTTAATGGGATCAATACTATATTCTTTGTCTCAATTGAAGTATTTGAGGGTCTTGTAAGTTACTTAACTGATGGTATAAGTGGTAGACCTAGGATTTGTTCTGAAATGAGTACAAACTCTTAAAGTAAATAAATGGATAAATATATGGATTTGACATTGTTTTATTTTATTTTATTTTTATACAATACTACAACCAATTTCATACTCATCAAAATAAGCACAATTGAAATGAGGTGAAAAGATTTGAATTTTGATTTTTTGGACAGTAGTAGTTAGGAGGTTGATTGGTACCATTTTGTAGATAAGTTCTAACTTTATATGCATCATTTGGATAGTACTACAAAATTCTATTATGATTATTATTATTAGAAATACGTATGTTAATAACATAACCCTACAGCTTGAACACCTCCTCCCTTTAACTTTCAAACATTTCATGCATAAAGAAGTGTTAGTTAAATTACAAAACTCGTTTATTCTATAATTTAAGAATTGCAATAAGAATGAACTTTAACATAACTTTGCTCTAAATAATTTTATTCTTAAACAAGTATTAGGTAATATAAAGATTCAATTTTAATGAAAATACTTCAAAAACCCCTCTAAAATAAAGGAACAAAGTCATACTCTAGAAAATTTATAAAGATACAGAAAGTAAGAAATATTTAATACACAAAAAAATTTAAGTGTATACATATTCTATCTGTCTTACACTAATTTACTTTTCTTCTCTATCATTTTTTTTTCTTTCCTCTTCTTTTCTTTCCTCTCTTTTTTCCCCTCCCTCTCGCATTTTTGTTTGGCCCAATTGACAAATTGTAGTGATGGATGGGGAAGGAGAAAAGTTGAGTATGAGGTTTTATCTTTTGAGATCACTTTTTTAAAAGAATAATTGATTTAGGAATTAGGATTACATATCTAAAAAGGTACACTTTTTTACAGTACTATTTAATATTTCAGAAGGGTTCTCATAATTGACCACAACCTTTTTTTTTTCCCCACCGAAGTGTAGTTATAGAAAAGTACCGAAACTCTTATTTTTTTTTTTTTTTTTTTTCCAAATATATATATATATATATATATATATATATATAATTTTTTTTTTCTACCAAAAAAAATATTTTTTTATTTTTTTTCCAAATATCAATGCGTGTATTTGCACCCACTAGCTACAGTATGTAGCCCTGGATACTATTCTATGTTAAAAAAGGGGAAAATCATATTCACTTTACCCTTGCAGAAACTTAGAACGAAATCAGCTCAATGGTTCTATTCCAGCTGAACTCATAAAAAGATCAAAGAGGGGTTCACTATTGTTAAGGTATGGTTTTTGTCAAAAGCGATGACTCTGTAATATCATAATTTTATTTCACTCTGATTTTCAAAAATAAATAAAGTCTGTATATAATTTCTCTACAAAAACCTAAAGCATCAGTTAATGTCATCATATACTAATATAATAATGTTCATGATGATATTCCTTGCTAACTTCCAATTGCTGCTATTAACCTTGTTGATCGTAGTGTGGGAGAAAATTCAAACCTTTGTGCATCAGATTCATGTGAAAGGAAAAAGACGAAGAAAAATATTGTCGTTTTAACACTAGCATCAGTAGTTGGTTTTCTCATCCTCTCATTGACTGTAGCGGTTATCTTTTGTGGGCTCACAAGGAGGAAAAAGCAAGATAAGACTGGAGGTTAAGACATTAAATATAAGATACACATTTGCGGAAACAATAAAAATTTTAATTCTCCTGAGATTTGTGCCTAATATACTTTTGATGATCTTAGCAGTTGCGCTAGTTGATACCGAACCAAACGTCCAGAATCGGCCACTGGAGTCAATGCAACGACAAGTGACATATTCTGATCTCCAAAGAATCACCAACAACTTTGAGAGGATTCTTGGTAAGGGTGGATTTGGAACAGTTTACTATGGCTGCATAGATGGAATTCATGTAGCAGTAAAGGTGTTCTCTCCATCGTCAGTCCAAGGGTATCAACAATTTCAAGCAGAGGCAAGCCACCATAACATAGAATTCTTGATCTCCCATACATCGATTATTATACTAAATTAGTTATGATGATTTGAATTGTAGGTAAAACTTCTTGTGAGAGTTCATCATAAAAACTTGACTACCCTTGTCGGGTATTGCTACGAAGGAACCAACATGGGACTCGTTTATGAGTACATGGCCAACAGAGACTTAGAAGCACAATTGTCAGGTTTGGTCATAGTTAAAACTAGCTTATAATAATATCATGGAGAGGAAAGCCAACGATCGTATTGATTCGATTTTGAAAACTGGAAGGCTAAATTGACTCAACTAATAGTTTACGTTTCAATTGCATTTGGCTACTAGTGAAAGGGTCAAATTAATAATTTAATCCAAATTTTATTTTGAAGCAACATAAAAATAATTTCCCCTCAAAAACTTTTCTTAAACGACATGATCAAGGTTAATTTATTTGAACTACACAACTAAGTTAAGGCGTATTATATACGGATGCAGGTCATAAAACAAATATCTTGAGTTGGCAAGCAAGACTTCAAATAGCAATTGATGCAGCTGAAGGTTTGCAATAAGCTGATTTATATAAATTAATATTTTAAAAAGTGTTTAATCTTTTCATTCTTTTTCTATAATTAATAATGGATTGTAAAACAGGTTTGGAGTATTTGCATCATGGTTGTAAGCCACCCATAATCCATAGGGATGTGAAGAGCACAAACATTTTGTTGAATGAAAAGTTCAATGCCAAACTAGGGGATTTTGGTCTATCAAAGATTTTCCAAATTGATAGCAGCACACATGTGTCGACAAATGTCGTTGGCACCCTGGATACCGGACCCTGAGTGAGTACTTCTGTTATTTAGTTGTGAGTTCTAGTTAGCTATGTTGATAAGTTTCTTATCATAAAAGGCAATTATCATGGAGTCAGCAGCAGAGTCACATTATAGTAATCATTAGTTGGTATTTATTATAATTTAGTTTGTATATAGAATTTATATTCTACTGTTGAAAGAATACATTGCATGGCAAGATACTAATGGATGGTTTAAATACAAAATAGAATTTAAAATCAACTAAAAACATAAATTAGAACAATGACATGTAAATTGTGAGGCCTCTGGAGTTGTGAAAAATAAAAATAAAAATAAAAAGATCGATTAATCAAAAGTCAATAGTCTTTAGTTTATATATGTGTGTGTAATAATTCAACTAGTTTTGTTCAGTGAATATCAAAACATTACACAACAAACAATATCAAGAGTAATTACAAACTTCCCAACCTCCAAGAATAATGTTGCAAAAAACATGAAAAAATAACATGGGTTGACTTGCAGGTACTACAAGTCGAACCGGTTAAATGAAAAAAGTGATGTATACAGTTTTGGAGTTGTTCTATTGAAGATTATCACAAATCGATCTGTGATCGAAAGATCCCACGAAAGGACTCACATAAGCCAATGGGTGGGTTTCATGCTTGCTAAAGGGGACATTCAAAATATTGTTGATCCAAGGTTGGGTGGAGATTTCAATGTTAACTCGGTTTGGAAAGCTGTTGAAGTAGCAGTGGCTTGTGTATCTCCAACTTCGAGTAGAAGGCCAACCATGGGTCAGGTAGTCACAGAACTAAAGGAAAGTTTGGCAACTGAATTATCTCAAAAGATAGAGGGTTATAGGGTTGAATTGAAAGATTCATTTGAAATGATCAATATGGATCTCAGTACTGAACTCAATCCTTTAGCAAGGTAAAATGTTTCTAAAAATCAAAGTTGGTGTTTCGGATCTTGAACATTAATAAAAATTACTACTAAAGTCTATGGGCACTGCCATTTGACGTCTTTATTCGGATTTTTTGTATTTTGTTTTTTGTAAGATATAAATAAAATAAGAAATAACCCTCCCATTTTTTTTGTCAATCAAATTAAGTGGGAAATGTGAGCCATTTACACATGCTTGGATATTTATCTGTCTCTGATAAGGGAGATTTTAATGTATAATGGATTATTTAATGGACCTGTTGTCATTACACAAATATACTACAACCTTTTTTTCTTTTTTTTTGAGAAACAAATATACTACAACTTAGAAGAGCTATATTTGAAACATGACACACACTGACCACTGTGGCAGGAAGGTTGTTGATGCTCTAAAGCGAAAGAAAAAAATTGCTTTTAACTTAAATTTCAAAAACTTAGATATATTAAAAAAAATCAAACGTTCTGATTATAAAATATATAATTTTTAATATATAATTAAATTCACAAATATTTTATTGTGACTAATATACTTATATTTATTATATGTGAAACACCAAAATTATTTTCTTTTTAAAGTAATTATTTTTTACTACTAGAAAAAATAAATAATTATTTTTTATATTTGAATGATTAAGGGTAATGTGGGGCCCCATAATTTATGGGCCAGGCCCACTTGCTCATAGAAAGTCCACAGATCCAAACCGAAAAAGGTTATGGCCCAAAGCTCAAAAATATAAGGCCAAAGATGGCCCAAAGATGCAGCCGAGGACAGTTTAGTCCTCGGCCGACCCAAAGCCCCCTTAAGAAGAGAGAAAAAAGAGGTAAAGGAAAATTGGGAAGAAGATCTAAAATATCTTGGGTAAGTTACCCTTATTACCCTTTCCAGATAAGACTATACACCTAAGAGAACCGGATTCTTAGGCTTTATCTACCATCCCCAGCAATTCAGGGATTAGACCGACGGGACAAATGTCAGTCCTGGAAAAGTTGGCCCTACACGTGGACGAAGGGCAGCAAACGCGGGATAGTATAAAAGAAAACGTAAGGTAACGAAGTAAAGGGATCAGATCTCACTTCCTGGGAAAAACCTCGGGGATGAGAATGCCCGGGCTATATAGGCGCACCACCACGAAAAACCCACCGTCGGGTAACCGGAGAAAAACATTAATGCTCCTCGGACATGATCCGAGGAGTCCAATCCTTCAAGTTACGCAGCTGCAGGGCTTGGATACCCCAGATCAAGCCTTTTCTTATCGGGGTTTCCCTAAAGTCCAGTCTGGACCAACGCCTTGTGACCAAACGCTAGCCTTTCAAGCCCACTCTCTACAAATCATATTGTGAGGGATCTTCTACGTGCGAGCCCAACATCATTGTTGGGCCGTTAAAGAATCGTGTCCCTACAATTGGCGCCGTCTGTGGGAAGGCTTGCGAGTTGGCGCAGATGGCGCATGAGTCAACCCTCTAGCAAGCGGAGATTCGCGAGTTTTCCCCCATCTCCGCTGACCTGAGGTTATCGCTCTGATATAAACTCGTACTAGGGCTTACATCCTGTAGTGCCAACGGCGCGGGCATCTCTAGGGACTTCCAACCCCAAGTCGCCTCTCCCGTCATGGTCAAGGGGCTGACCTGGAAAAAAGTTTTGGACAGAACCAAGGCCTTGCATGGTCCTCGGACTCAAGCCTATGGGGAAACCAAGTACAAAAAAGAAAAATAAAAAGTTTTGGACAGAACCAAGGCCTTGCATGGTCCTCGGACTCAAGCCTATGGGGAAACCAAGTACAAAAAAGAAAAACAAAAAGTTTTGGACAGAACCAAGGCCTTGCATGGTCCTCGGACTCAAGCCTATGGGGAAACCAAGTACAAAAAAGAAAAACAAAAAGTTTTGAACAGAACCAAGGCCTTGCATGGTCCTCGGACTCAAGCCTATGGGGAAACCAAGTACACAAAAGAAAAAATCAAAAGTTTTGGACAGAACCAAGGCCTTGCATAGTCCTCGGACTCAAGCCTATGGGGAAACCAAGTACACAAAAGAAAAAATCAAAAGTTTTGGACAGAACCAAGGCCTTGCATGGTCCTCGGACTCAAGCCTATGGGGAAACCAACTACACAAAAGCACAATCGGAGTTCCCTACTTCCCGATCATTTTGCTCGGATGGATTATTTAGTGATTATCGGTCTTGGATGGTATTCACGCGTTTATCACTGAGTATTCAACTGTCGCCCCGGTTAGTTTCCTAAGTTTGATTTACTATGAATTATCGACATAATACCTAGTAGTATTGGTAAATTAGAATTATTTAGATTATGTTTCAAGGTATCTTGCTCTAGATATTTTAGAAGCATCACACACATGAAGCACACTCATTTACAAAGTAATGTTGCCCAAAAGATCATTACTCGAAACATGTAAATAAATTTCTATTTTTACTAAAACAAAGAAGTAGTACAAATGAACAATGAAAAACTGGAATCAGCTTATGTCAGAGCTCACTACATAATTGGGTAGGAAGATACAGAAAATAAAACAAAGCCGAGGAGTAGTACAGACGATAGGTTGGCTACTAAAACTAACCACATAGCCAAAAAGAAAGATACAAGAGAATAAGAGAAAGCCGATGAGGTGGGTCAGAAGAGAGGTTGGCTCTTGCTCCAAGACCTTATTCTTCCTCAATGCTTTTACATGCCCATGACTTAGGCAAGCAAAAGAAACCCAACTTGAACCCGACACCGTTGAAGGAGAGGTGCAGGGAGTTGGAAGTTGAGGGGCTTTCTCTAAATATTTGCCCGCCACAAGGCGAGGCGGCGATGGCGGAGAATTTTTTCCGACACACCAAAATTCTGGCATGAACAGTAACCCGCCGGATTTTGACTAAAAGAGGGAGAGACACCCTCTCCCTCGGTCGAAATGGAGTATTCTCTTGAACTTATGCTTCCTGTGCCCATATCTCGCTGTTTTGAGTCTCGGGAAGACACGACGATTCCGTGGCGGAGAGAGTTCCTTCTTCCCAACCCTCGCCCCAAATATGTTATGCTAAGGGAGGACAGCACTGAGTATAGGAGCTGTGATTTGGGAGAAAATCGAAAGAGTTGTGTGTAGGGAAAGCAACTATCTCTCCCATTTATTTAAGGGAATAAGGTGGTGGCATTTAATTCACGCAGCATCCCAAGGGACGCTACAAACAAAATGGTCCTAGCTCAACTTCCAACGTCAACTGCAACCACAAGATTAAAGAAGCCTCGTAAAGGCGCACCTCGAACACCGGGACGTCAGAAGTACCGCGTGGTCAAAGACTACTGAAGTATCTCTTAATTTGTGGGCTTAGTGAATTCGCGGCCCAAAGCCGTTCTGCATAAGGGCCCGGGGACTATGGCCCACGCCGAGACACATCCGTTGCCGAGGATAACCCCTGCTCGGCGCCTCGTGAAATACATAAGGAAAGAGCGAATCTGAACTCAAAAAAGTTTTGGACAGAACCTAGGACTTGCATGGTCCTCGGACTCAAGCCTATGGGGAAACCAAGTCTTGAGAAAAACATTAGTTTTGGACAGAACCTAAGACTTGCATGGTCCTCGGACTCAAGCCTATGGGGAAACCAAATCTTTGGAAAAAGCTTTGGATAGAACCAAAGCACTGCATGGTTCTCGGACTCAGGCCCTCTTTGGGACATCAACTACTCGGATGAGGAAAGTCCTCGGTTTAAATACTATAAAATGTTAAGGCCGGCGTGTTAAGATGGGAAAATGACCCCCTATTCAATGTCCTAAGGAAACAGTTCATTTTGCGGGTGACTTGTCCTTGGGCGATTACTTACACCGTATCGAACACTCAATCCTCATCTCGGCTAATTTCGAGGTAAGTGTCATCCCTCACTGGTCGGCATTGTCATGTCAAATAATTCTGTTAAAGTTATGGTGGCATCTTTTTATTAGCAAGTATTTTGGCCTTAGTTGTCATTGATTCAAATACTATACTATTGTGCCGAGCAGTGCTTGCAAATTTATTAAAACATATAAACAGAACATGCGAAGTAGAATAACAATAACTTTTATTAATATGAAAAATTATTACAACGTACAAAGAAGGGCTTAAACAAGCCTATACAAAAATGAATTGCCAAGTCAACAATAGCATCCGCAATACGGATAAGTAAACAGTCAGTGTGTCTTTTAAACTCGCCTTCAAAGTCTCTCCAATCTCCGCCTCAAGATCTGCTCATATCAGAAGAAGAACCTTCTTTAGAAAAAGATGAAGGAGAAGGAAGAAGAATTGGAACACATGGAAGCACTTCAACAAGCTCTTGTCATCGAGGAGTGCAAAGGAAGAAGAGGATGGAGGAGATGAATAAAGAAGATGGAGGACATGAGTAGGAAGGAGGAGAAGAAGAGGGAAAAGGTGAGAAGGAAGAAAGGGAAGCAAAGGGCGGCGCCGGTGAACGAAGAGAGGAAGAAGCAAGGGCACTTAGTCCCCCGCCCGATCCCGACTCCTAACACACCGGTGCCATGTTAGATATGCTCATGAGAGAGCGGTGGTGATGATAATGGAGGTTTTCGACTCAGTCACACCGAAAGTGAGATGTGACGAGTCCCCGCTTCGGATTTTGGCTAAAAGGAAGGGGAGACAAATCTTGAGTCTCCGCCATCCTTGCTTGCCGACCGAGCCATCTCAAGCTTTATTAGGACATGGTGTTTTCGGGAAAGGAATGGTTTATTCATGGCTGACTACTATGGTGGACGTATTATTGGATAAGGAATAACCAGAGGGAAGAAGTGAACTCTGGGAAGAGCCCGAGGATTCGAGATATGAGAAAATCACCTTTTGTCTTCTCTCTTTATATAGGGAACGAGGGAAAGGGTTCATAATACGTTTAGATCCCCGGGGAGATCTACAAATAAGAATGCGCCGTTTCGTTCTCCCACGCCATCGATAACCGTTAGATCCGGGAGGAATCGTAAAGGGAAGATAATAAAGACGCGCCTCGGATACCCAAACGGAATAAGGGCAACGTGCGCAAATTAAGGGGAAACCTCTTGTAGATCGGTACATTCACAGGCGGTGAAGAGTCACCCGCGTCCTTCAAGGGCGGAAATAAATGAGCCATAATAAAGGCTCGGCATTACCAAAACCCACCTTTCCAACCAAGGTGTTGGACAGCAGGGTTTTGAGGGGCTATTGTGGGGCCCCATAATTTATGGGCCAGGCCCACTTGCTCATAGAAAGTCCACAGATCCAAACCGAAAAAGGTTATGGCCCAAAGCTAAAAAATATAAGGCCAAAGATGGCCCAAAGATGCAGCCGAGGACAGTTTAGTCCTCGGCCGACCCAAAGCCCCCTTAAGAAGAGAGAAAAAAGAGGTAAAGGAAAATTGGGAAGAAGATCTAAAATATCTTGGGTAAGTTACCCTTATTATCCTTCCCAGATAAGACTATACACCTAATGTAACCGGATTCTTAGGCTTTATCTACCATCCCCAGCAATTCCGAGATTAGACCGACGGGACAAATGTCGATCCTGGAAAAGTTGGCCCTACACGTGGACGAAGGGCAGCAAACGCGAGATAGTATAAAAGAAAACGTAAGGTAACGAAGTAAAGGGATCAGATCTCACTTCCTGGGAAAAACCTCGGGGATGAGAATGCCCAAGCTATATAGGCGCACCACCACGAAAAACCCACCGTCAGGTAACCGGAGAAAAACATTAGTGCTCCTCGGACATGATCCGAGGAGTCCAATCCTTCAAGTTATGCAGGTGCAGGGCTTGAATACCCAGGATCAAGCCTTTTCTTATCCGGGTTTCCCTAAAGTCCGATCACGGACCAACGCCTTGTGATCAAACGCTAGCCTTTCAAGCCCACTCTCTACAAATCATATTGTGAGGGATCTTCTACGTGCGAGCCCAACATCATTGTTGGGCCGTTAAAGAATCGTGTCCCTACAGGTAATTATACTTTTTTTTTTAGTTGTATTTTTTAATATAAAAGTTGTGAAAATGTACTTGAAAATTATATAATTTCTCTATATCTCTTTTTCTTATTATTATCAAGACTAATTTTTACAAATTTGTTCCATTTTTCAATATTTATTAAATATTAAATTAATTATGACATTAATCTTATCCCAGTTGGACCTTGAAAACCTTGGATATTACATCAACTATCAAAGCAGCACCAACGTTAAAAGAAAGGTCCCCCAACCAAACCGAAGACTAAGATCTCAGCAAAGAGGCTATACTATGATCCACACAATAAAACTTACAAAATAGAAATTGAGAACACAATAACTTATTAATATCCTCCAGTAGATGGCCACAAGTTGCTGTTGAGTTTCGTGCTTTTTTCACTTTTTAAACTGAAGCATGATCATCCCATTCAAGCAATGCATCAAAAACACTAAGCTCTAGACAAAATTGCAATGCTTCTATGACTAATGACTGCATACAAATATGTATCCATCCGATTACTAAACCTTTGCAAATGAGAAAGTTTACGTACAATCACTAAACCATGCTCGTCTTTAGCTACAAGACTCTTGACCTTATGTTTAACTTTGATTATTCACAAAATTAACGTTATTGATCGGTTCAAATTAACATTTTAAAAAATAATTACGGACAAAGAGTATTTACCAAATGCTTAGAAGATAAATTGGGTTAAAACAAAATCTTTACACAAGTTTCAATCGCGCACATCCACATCTCCCATTTCAATGCAAATGACTCTTTTTTGCTAAACACATACATATGTAATTTTAGGTTCCCCTTGTTAGGTTCTAAAAATTTAGAACAATTGGTAAATTGTGAGCACAAACTTGTCTAGATATAGATTCTTAATTCTATAGATATGATTAAACAATACTTAAGGTGTTGCAAGTCAAAATATAAAAACAAGGAAGTTGCAGGTTCAAGAATTTGAAACATCCAAGTTCAATCAATTGAGACTATGGTTCAACCGATCGAGATGAGTTTCTACTGATTTTAATTTCAGCCCAATAGTCCATTAAGCCTATTAAGGGTCCGTTTGGATACAATTTATTTTTACTAAAACTGAAAACTGAAAACACTGTAGTAAAATAATTTTTAAATGTGTGAAGAGTACCGTGGGACCTATTTTTAATATTTTTTAATGCATGAAGCAGTCTTTGCTACGGTGCGTGAACAGTGATAATTGTCTTCTGCATAGTAAATCCATGTGATTTTACTATTTATGCGCTAAAAAAAAAAAAAAAGTGAAATAGAAAACGTAGACGCACAATAAGTCCTATCCAAACACATACTAAGTGATTAGGGTTTGAGATCAAATTCACATAATATTTTAAGGAAAACTTAGCGCCTTGTTTGTTTCAGCATTATCGTTTTCTAGAAAATAGTTCATTTTCCAAAGAGCATTTTCTAGAAAACTATCTCATTTTCTGGTGTTTGGTAACGACCTTGAAAATGAGTTTGAGAATGTTTTCTAGTGTTTGGTATACAATTTTTTTATATATTTATTATATAATTTAAAACATGTGTATTATGTAAACCAACTAATATAATCAATATAAATAAATAAAAAATCAAGAATAAATTTGGTTTTCATACTAAAATTTTGACAATAGATACAATCAAAATTAGTTGTCAAATTTTCATGATCTCTACCACTCATCTTGCTCATATATATGAACAATAACGTACGTACGCACGCACGTACATACATACGAATACACACACACACACACACACACATATATATATCAACCATTTGTCTATATATATATATATATATATATATATATATATATATATATATATAATTGGTAGGGAAATACATCTTTAATAAGTACAAATAACAATAACTTTTAATTGTCTACTCGTTTTACTAGTACACTAATTGTCTACTATAGTCAACTACAAGTCCTCAATATTACTCTAAATTATGTATTTACATAATGTATCTGCATAATATATCATCACTATATAGTATTTGCATAATGTATCTGCTAACAAATGCAATTTTCCTAAACAATTATCATTCATTATATAAAAATATTATTAATTTACAATAAAGATCGTCCTATGTAAAAGCAATTTAGAGCCATATAGGCACCATGTTTAAAATTTTCATATTTTACTTCATTTATTCTTTCTTCTTCCTATTATTATTATTATTATTATTATTATTATTATTATTTTGCACTTTTATATGCGAAAAAGAAGTAACTTCTGCCTGGAATTCATCAAACCGAAAATTTCTTAGAGAAAAAAGAAAATCAAGCTTGAAATTCAAAGCAAAGAATTGGGATTTTGGTAAAGAGGAATGAAATAATTACTACTGCAAATTTGTTCTCCTTTGCAAGTCGAAGCTATTGACAAATCGGTGAGTGGAAAAAAAAATAATCAGAGAACTGTGTTATAAAGGGGAAGAGAGAGAGAGAGAGAGAGATATGGATGAGGAGAGACCAAAATTAATGATAAGGAAGATGTGAGGAGAGAAAAAGTGATAGAGCTTACCATGAGAGAGAGCTTGTTTTCCAAAAAAAATATTTGGAAAACAATCTATAGAAAATAAGTCTTATTTTTATTAAGATTTTTCGTTGACTAAAGATTGTTTTCTGTTGACCAGTTTTTTATGTGCTACCAAACACTGGAAAATATGGAAAACTATCTTTACTGAAGGTTTTCCAACAAAACAAACAGAGCGTTTTTTAGAGAGAGAATAATGCTTCTTGTGCCTCCTATTGTAGATCTAGGGTTTCTGTACCCAAAACTCTTTAAAATCTTCTATCGTCAATATTCTTTAAAGAAACTCAAGATCTAGTGTTGTAAAAGTTGCTGCCATCACTAGTCATCAAAGGTGCTAGAATTTTAAAACTTCAGGGGTGGTCTTGGAGTTACAAACTAGAGAGTTTGTGTTGCTGATCTAAATCTTTGAGTGCAACTCTCAAAGTCACAAACCTGAGTGTTTGTGTGCAACAAATTCATAATAGAAGAGTCCATAAATTTGGAGTTGCGTGTGGTTACGTAAGTAAGTATTATAAGAAGTAGCAGTATATTTAGGGTTAAGTCTATTGTAAAAACTTTCATTCTATTAGTAAATTGTTGCCTTGTGGATTATTTAGGTTAATTCCTCTCTAGGTTTTTTGCCTTGAAACTAAACAGTTTCATTGGTTTTTCTGAGTCATCATGTCGCTTGTCTACTTTATTTTTCACTATTATGATATAAGTTATTTTTGTTTAACCTAGATTTGCATAACAAACCTAAATAACAACTTGGTTAATAAATTAGGATAAACAAACTGAGTGTTCAGGGGTCTAATTAACAAACACCACCAATAGGCCAAACATGAGTCAAGTAATGAGTGATCTAAAGGAGTGCTTGGCAATAAAATTAACTCAATGGAAGAAAGACGGCGTGACGGAATCAAGTCGAATTTTTTATGTGACTACTGAATCTTGCAGTTTTTCTACTTTTCCTACTTTTCTTTTAACATTTGTAATTGAAAATTGTGTGTAATCACATTATTGTGTTAAAACCTGTAGCTATGATGGTGTTGATAAACAATTTGTTTGTGGTGTGTGTTGTGGCCTTGAATGTCAAACTCGGGATTATAAATTATTAAATTCAGCCTATCTTGAAAATTTTGGAATTCAAATTGGGTACGGGTATGGTGAAAGGAAAGCCATTGTCAAAGTCGGGTAACCCATTGCTTCAATTTCAGAACTGCTTTCTCAAAAAAATTTCAGAACTGACAAAAAAGTAACCAAAGGAATTAAAATTATAGATTGTTGAGGGCTACTTTTTTTAATATTCGGTTGAGACAAAAAATTGTATTGTGCTAGAAAAATACAGACATTATTGGGCATAAAAAATGGGCCGAAACAAGTGTTAATTAAATTTTGTTGGTTTTATAAGCTATTGGGCTCATGGGCCACAATTACTATACTACAAGAGTTGGGCCTTTGCCCATATTCTCTATGCTACATGGGTTGGACTTCAAGGCGTACAAATACAAGTGAGCTTACTACCAAAGAAGTGCTTTTGGAAGCACACAATCAATCCTCATAAAGTTCTTGTTAGAAATACTAGAAGATTGTATTGTATTTCATAATAAGAGAATATACATCAGAGCCTTATATAGGAGGCGTAAGTGTGTGGTACAAGTAAAGTGTTGTACAAGTAAAATAATTGGGCCTAAAGCCCATAATATAATATAATATACATTAACAGCCCCCTCAAACTCAAGGTGGATGTGAGACCAACTTGAGGTTGTCAACTAAATCACGAGTGCGCCGCTTAGGAAGTGACTTGGTGAAGATATCGCAAGTTGATCTTTGGAGGAGACGGAGAAGAGCTTAAGAGCACCATGGACAAGATGATAACGGATAAAATGACAATCAATCTCGATGTGTTTAGTCCGTTCATGAAAGACATCATTGTGAGCAATATGAATGGCACTGGTTGTCACAATAAAGGGGAGTAGCGAGAGGAGGTGGACACACCCAAATCCTTAAGAAGCCATCGTAGCCAAAGGAGCTCGGATGTGGTATCGGCAAGGGCACGATATTCAGCTTCGTACTAGAGCGGGCCACAAAAGTTTGTTTCTTACTTCGCCAAGAAATCAAAGAAGAACCAAGGAGAAAGCAATAACTGTAGTGGACTGCGATCGGTGGGATCCGCCCAATCAAGATCGAGAAAATGCACGAAGTACAAGAGGAGACTGAGAAATTTGAGTAGAAAAGGCCATGGAAGAGAGTGCCCTTTAGATATCGAAGAATGCGCAGAATGAAAAGACATAGTGAGTAGATCGTGGAGCGTGGCAGACATCTTGGCTCACCCGATGATGAAAGACATAGGAGATGTCCGGACGAGTAATCGTGAGATAAACTAGGCTGCCAACCAATCGTGTCAGAAGAGAAGGATTAGACAATGGTTTCCCCCGAAGGTGTCAAATGCGCATTAAGTTCAACCGGAGAGTGTCACAGTCTTCTTTGTCGGTGAGTCCAGCTCGAGATAAAAGGTCGAAGCATATTTGGCTTGAGTAATGTAAAGACCATCTCGTGGAATGAGTAATTTCAAGACCCAAGAAATAAATCGAGATGTCCAAGATCTTTCATCTCAAATTGTCGACTAAGAAAATCCTTGAGTTCTTGAATGCCACCGAGGTCATCACCGATTATGATCATATCATCCACATATAGAAGAAGCAAAATGGTGCCTTTATCGACGACGAAGAAATAAGGCAGAATCATACGGACTAGCGGTGTAACCCAAGCGAAAGATAGTGGAGTGAACTTGGCAAACCAAGCTCGTGGAGCTTGTTTAAGACCATAAAGTGCACGTCGAAGATGACAAACCTTGTTTGAGTCAACAGAGAGACCAGGAGGAGGTTGCATATAGACTCGCTTCACTCAAATCCCCATTAAGGAAAGCATTTTTAACATCCATCCGAAAAAGATCCCATTTACTAGCGAAGAATGACTAAGAGGGCACGAACAGATGAGATACGAGCAAACTGGAGCAAAAGTCTCTTCATAATCAATCCCATACTCCTGTGTAAAACCTTTTGCAACAAGACGAGCCTTGTAGCGCTCAATGGACCCATCGAGCGAGTCTTGATCTTATAGATCCACTTACAACCAACCACAGATCGTCCAGAGAGGGAGAGTGACCAGATCCCGTGTATGGTTTTTGGTTAATGCATCAAGTTCCTCTTTCATTGCAATCGCCATAAAGGGTCGGTGGAGGCCTCACGATAGGTTTGAGGCTCGTGAAGTGTAGCAAGGGCGAGTGTAACAATGATAGTCAAGTAAATGTGTAGGAATGGATCTTACCCGGGTTGAGTGGCGATGTGGAATGTCTTGTGGAGGATCTTCGGGCGGAGCGGGAGCGGGGACCCAGGCTCAAGGTGGGGTAGCTCGTCATCAACCTGTTCATCTTCAACCTTTGTCTAGGAGAAGCATCAAAAATATCCGGAGAGAAGTCCAAAGAAGGATCAAAAGTATTTGTAGAAGGAACAAGAGACTCGTCTGGAAAGATTTCTAAAACAGAGGAGTTAGTCAAGGAAGAACGAAAGTGAGAGAGCTCAACAAACAATCGGTGTTCCCAAAAGACAACATTACGAGAAACACGAAGACGATGAGAAACAGGATCATAACACCTATACCCCTTTTGAGTTTCGCCATAACCAAGGAAACAAACAAAGTCTAGATCGAGGCTCAAGTTTGTTGTGCTCATGAGGTCAAGAAGAACGAAACAAGCAGATCCAAAGGATCGAAGGTGATGATAATCGGAGGTGACCCAAAAAGACGCTCATACGGAGTCGATTATGGATGACAAAGACTTGGAATGCGATTAATCGCATGAACAAGATTAAGAGCGACTTCACCCCAAAAGGGGCAGGAACCTTGGCGAGAAAGAAGAAGAGCACGAACAAAGTGTCAAGAATATGACGAAGTTTTCTTTCGGCTCGACCATTTTTCTTTGAGAGGTACCTGGACAAGTTAGATGATGCACAAGTGCCATAGGAATGTAACAAAGCTTGAAAAGCATATTGAGTATATTCAAGAGCATTATCGAACGAAAAGTTTTGATACGTTTGGAGAATTGGGTTTCAACCATTTTGGCAAAGTTTTGTATATTGGTAAAATTTCAGAACGAGATTTCATAGGAAATATCCAACTATAACGAGAATAATCATCAATAAAAACAACAAAATATCGAGATCCACCAATACTAGCAATGAGAAGAAGGTCCCCAAACATCGAATGAATTAACTCAAAAATACTATTAGAAATGGATTCACTATTATTAAAAGGCAAAGTGGTTGTTTTCCTAATCGACATGAAGTACAATCAAAATTGTCTTTGGACACGTAACCCAACAGACCCCTAGAAGCTAAGCTGTTGTACCCGAGAAGATGATGCATGACCAAGACGAGAATGCCAAAGTGCAAGAGATGGTAAGGAAGAAAGCTAAAGCGGTGCAAAGAAAATGAAACAGGAGCAATGGTGGAAGATGAAGATTGTCCACGGAAACATACGCCCAACTCTAGGGCCGGTCCCAAGCTCTTGTCCCGTCCTCGGATCTGCACAATACACCAGAATAGTCAAAAATAAGGCGATAACCTAATTGACTAATTGTCCCACGAGAGCACAAATTATAGGATAGGTCGGTACATGGAAGACTCCAGAACAGAAAGGTTAGAGGTTGAAACAAAGCCTAAACTATTTCCATGCATGGTGGAACCATCACTATATGAATATTTAGAGGATGTGGTGCGGGGTCAAGTTTGGAGAATAAGGATGAGTGAGGTGTCATGTGATTGCAAAGAGGCGAGAATCAAAAAGCCAAGTTTGAGACTTAAGGGTAGAACAGATAAGGCGGTGGAAAGAGATGCATTACCTACCATACGAAACGGCTGAGCTATGATGTCCGTAGTTCGGTGGGGGAGAGGTTGATAGTGGATCAGGAAAGACCGGGACTCGGTGAGGTGGAAGCCATTGGCGGAGTAGGCTCGATGATTAGCAAACAGCAGCAGAGATTTGTTGCGGCGGAAACAAGTCTCAATGGTATGGCGTAACGCTTGCAATAGTTGCGGACTTTTTGTTGGATTGCTTGCGGCGATTGTGAGAGCCGGAGGAATCACTTGATTCTTTGAGGTTGCTCTATGAGTGGAGTAGATGGAGTAATAGCCAAAACATTGAGCTTATTCGGGCTTGAAGGGTTGCAAGACGAGCTTCTTCTCTAACTAACTCATTCACAAAGCGAGTATCAAGAGAGGGACCGGGATCTGCGATTTAGAAGTCGACCTCGAATGGGCTCAAAATCCTTGTGAAGTGACATCGGGGAATTCATAGAGGCGAAATTCATCTACGATGGAAGCATATTCTTGAGCATCCTTTGAGCATGCCCAAGTTGGATCGAAAGGTCAATTTGGTCCCAAATGTAGCGAAGGCGATCATAATAGTCATTGATGGATTGCCCTGGTTCTTGCACGAGTTGATGCAATTCAACCACTAAGCGATATTTCATGGATCCATGAGTAGTGGAGTACCTTCGGCCAACATATCCCATGCAGATTTTGCATCATCAAAGCCGCCCAACAGATTGGAAATAGAGGGAATGGAAGTGTTTGAATCCATGTGAGGATCATGTGGTTATGACTATCCCATTCAATCATGCGACCAAGAAAAACAGCATCTTCTTCACTTGCTCCCTTGACAGGAATAGTGATTGCACCAGTACAATAATGCCAGAGCATGCGACCCTTAAGAAAGCTGCGCATAGCTTGAGACCAAGATAAGTAATTTTTATTCCCCTCCAATACAAAGATTGATGGGGCGAGGAACAAAATTATCCTTTTTATCCATTTAGAGACACAATATGCAAAAACAGACAGCAAAAATGAAATCTACGCGAAAATCGGGTAAGGAGAACCTGGGTGAAAAAGTCAACCCTGGTAAAGTCAACGGTCAACGGTCAACGGTCAACGGCGGTCAAAGTCAACGGTCAGCCTGAAGTCAACGGTCAAATCCAGATTCAGAAGGTGACGTCGCGGATGACATAAGCGATGACGTCAAGCAAGCTGTTAGGGCCGACGTCGGCGATGACGTCGCCGACGCTGTTGAGGCGCGTGTAGGCGCGTGGCGCGTGTGGAGAGAGAGTGACGCGCGTGACGGCGCGTGGAGGCGCGTGGCGCGCGTGGGGGCGCGTGAGAAGAAGCTGCTGGCGCGTGGTGGCGCGTGTGGCGCGTGATCGGCGGAACAGCAACTTTGAACGGCGCGTGGGGGCGCGTGCGATCTCCGATGGCGACGAGGCTTCCACGAGTGTGTAGATCGGCGTTGGACGATCTCGGTGGTACCTTCAAAATCGTAATCGGAGCAATAATTGCAGCGGAGCAATGGGTCATGCGGTGTGAAACTCCTTAACGACGGCGGCTGCAGGTCCGAAACCCAAGGACGACGGCTGGATGACGTTGGAAGTTCAACGGGAGAGAGGTCATGGCGCAGTGTGATGGCGAAGCGTTGTTAAAAAGGAAGCCACACTAATGAAGACAACTTTGCTAAGAAAAGGTCGAGCAATGGCTCTGATACCATGTTAGAAATACTAGAAGATTGTATTGTATTTCATAATAAGAGAATATACATCAGAGCCTTATATAGGAGGCGTAAGTGTGCGGTACAAGTAAAGTGTTGTACAAGTAAGATAATTGGGCCTAAAGCCCATAATATAATATAATATACATTAACAGTTCTTAACAAGCATTAAGCACTTTCTAGTTTCTAGCACTACTGTTGAAGCTTAAGCACTTTTCAGCACAAACATGAGATTATGTCACTTTGTGAAAGAACAAATCCTAACTCTGTTTTGTCTTCTTTACTAGAGCTACTGGAGAATAATATAAAACACATGTATCAGATGTATGTATATATCAATATATCATTCTCTTCTTCGTCATTAAGAATGCTAGAGCAAAGTAACAAAACAACTGACAAAGCTTCAAGGTCTGTTGGATTCACCAAAAAATCATTGAATACTATTGGACTCTAGGGAACCTCATACAGCGCCTGGAACCTTTTGTGGTGGCACAGTACTCATGCACCTTGACCATGGATTGTCTAGTTTGCAAAATATCGATATGCTAGTTCTACTATAATTATAAAATGTAATAGATAAAGCAAATACAATACAACTTAGCTTAATCATAAAATTATCTAATAGTCTTAAGTAAATGTACAATTTATAAATCATGTTTGAGCAAGGACGGCCTAACATAATTTGGGGTCTAAGGCGAAAAATTTATGTAACTTTTGTATCTATATATTAATTAAACAAAATTATTTAATACTAATCAAATGAAGGTTAATTTGATACATTAAATATATAATTTGATAAATAATACTAACTAAACTAATGTTAATTTTATATAGAGAATTAATGTTAATTTAGTATAGAGAATTGAATATTATAGTTGAATCATAAATTTTTAAAATAAGAAATAAAAATATATTTTGATTAAAAATGATACTTTATTTTCGATATATGATGATGTTAAATTTGTAATCTAATTTTTAATTTTATATCATGTTTTTAAGGAAGAGTTATATATTAGTTTGTGGCTTTGTGGCCTATTGAACTTCAAGTTATCACTTCTTTCTTTCTTTTTTGAGAAGCAAGTTACCACGTTAGGTGTGTTTAAAGTCGTACTCATTATGGTCCAAATGGATTAGTAAATGTAAATTCTGTTGAATTTGTCATGATTGTCACTTCATGTTTCCACTTTGGCGCTATGAATTTTGTATTTAAGACATTCATTAATTATATTGTTATAATCCACCAACTACATTTATTGTTATATCAATTCATAAATTTTATATAATAAATTTGGAATTAAAGTCTTTTAAAGTTCGTAAGATACTCTTCACATATAGACTCAAATTTATCAATTTAACATTAAATGGGGTTCTTTGCCTTCTAATTTGTACTAGTTTTAGCATTGCTCTCCATGCACAAAATAATTGAAGAATAATAATAGAGCTTCCAATAAGGAAATTGAAGTATATATAGAACATAAGATGTAAATCACTAGAAAATAATTATTGTTTTTCACAATCAAAATTCAAGTTGGCTTACGTCATAAAGTCTCTTATTCTTTTTTTTTTTTTCTTTTTCTTTTTGTGATAACTGCCAAAGTCTCTTATTCTTAAATAAGAAATTTTGGGTTCAAATTCTACCTACATTAAAAACCGATTAATATTTTAGCTTAATAATAAAAGCAATCATCATAAAGTAGACTTGAAATACTACCTTCTAAAAATAACAAAAATAAATCCAAAATTAAATTTTGAGTTCCAAATTGGTCACATTTTTGTCAAAATATTTATGTATATGAATCTTTGAAATAAGTTGAATTCAGCTTAGGTATTATGATTCCCCCACCCCCAAAAAAATGGTGAGATTTTAAAGGAACAACTAAAAATGAGTCGCCAATTTCTGATATACAACCAAAAATTTATCATTTTGTTGTTTATTGTCTTTATCTTCATTTAATTAATTTTACATTGCTTGTGGCTGTGGGGCATCAATCCTATTAAATTGAAAAAGCCATGTGTGTCAAGGGTATGCGAATGTCCCCTAAGGGATTTGGATTTTATTGGGTCCCAAATGTGGCTAACACATCAGCTAGCTTATGTCAAATGTACGTTATATTGCCTTACTAATGACAAATTATGCTTGGTTTCAGCTTTTAAGTCCAAAAAATTAATATATATATCCTTGATTTCATAAGTCAAATTACTTTTCAAATTAACAACTTGACATTAGTCAAAAAGCCTTTAAAAATTGAATGTTATTCCTTTTACATTGTAAATCTGTCATTATACGTTTTTTAAAACACATATTTTTTTTTTTAAAATGGTGTTCTGTACAATATATAAAAATAAAGATAAAATAGAAATTTCGGACTTTTTATTTCGTGGAAAATTCAAAGAGTTAAAAAAAAAAAAAAAAAAAAAAAGGAAGTGTTTTTTTCTCTTCTAAATTTTTTTTAATAATATTTCTTAAATCAATACTGTTAGAACATATATGTTTCACTTGTTAAGAACACGTGTCATAATTTTATATAATTGGCTAATCCTTTGACAAAATGCACTTTACTTGTATTTGGGTAGATCTAGGATGAGGTTTAATACTTCAAAAAGCTGTGTTTCAAGATCAAGTGTTGAAGTCATCAAGTCTGTCCAAGAAACAAGTGAAGAAGTGCTGAGTTTTTAAAGCTCGATAGCTGCTCGACACCTCTTGACACCTAGGCTATCTATTGAGATCTTCAGCTATTTCTTATCGCAATCTCGATAGCTTCTCGACAGCTGGTGGATCGATCGAGAAAGCTCTTGTCCCCTTGACACCACCTCGATCGATCGAGAATTATTGAGCTTTACGAACTTTAGATTTTCAAATCTGATTTTCGGCCAATGCTTATGTATTTGTTTAGGGTTTCTTTTCTCACAACCCTAGACCTATATAAGGCTTATTCTAGAGGCCGTCACATAAGAGAGTACAAGGAGAACATATGCAAAAGGTGATCGATGTCTTATTCTTTCTGAAAGAAGCTACTGCGCCTTTACGCCTTAGGGTTTTATAACCAATTGCTTCTTGATCTTCATTATTAATGAAGTGAAGAACTTTGCAGCCAACATCTTCTTTTAGTTGGTGATTAAATCGCAGATTGGGATCCCACAATTGGTTAGTCACGTATTGGGATTCGTGCATCAAAAGGTGGCGTTCATATATTGAAGAGTTCAGAGGTTAAAAGCGGTAGAAGGTTTTTTCTTTGTGAGTTCATCTACGGGGATTGTAGAGTCTAGGGACAAAGGTTTTGTCTTAGATCTGAAACTTCTCTTTACTATAGTGGATTAATTTTTGGGAAGGTTTCCCCCCAGGTTTTTCTTTGTGAAACTAGTTTGTTTCATTGGTTTTCCTGGGTCATCATATCTTGTCTTATTTACTTTTCCATTGCATTCATTATTGACATGATATTGATTTTTTTTTTGTTTTAACAAGTTTTATTCATAATAAATTTAATTAACAACTTGGATTTAAAACTTGTTAATTCTATCAACCGATGTCTAAATTTCCCAACAAGTGGTATCGGAGCGGACGCCTTTTCGATTGGATTAATTTTCCGAGTGTGATCCTTGACTCCCGTTGTCATGGAATCTCTTAATTGTATTAATGTGCATGATCTTGTGTTGAATGATGATGATGATATTCAAGATGCCTATTGCAAGCTTTATAATTTTTGTATGAAATCTCTTGAATATTCTACAAAATTAAAAGCTAAATTTATAAAGGTCAAGCTTGAAAAAGATGATTTGATTGCAAAATTGGATGAAGCCAATAATTTGAATGAGAATTATAAAAATCAAATTTCATCTTAGGTGGACAAAATTAAGAGTTTGGAAGAGCAACTAGTTGAATTTAAAACTGAAAGTAAAAAAAATTAACTAGTACCAAACTTGTTGTTGAGCCTAACTCAAAAGAAAAAGATGTTTACATTCCTCCATTTAAAAGGAATAATGAAGAGTTGAAGGCTAATATTGCTAGGATAGACAAAGGTAAACAATCTGATGTTAACGCTGATGTTTCTAAACCTATGTCTAAAACTGCTCCTAAGTTGAATGAAAAATCTGAATTTGTCCCCATTTGTCATCATTGTCATATTGTTGGCCATATTAGGCCAAATTGTCCTAAGTTGGGGTCTCTATCTACCTCTAAGGTTAGACCTCCATCAAGGAAGTCAAGTAATCCTAAAACTGCTCATGTTTGTCACCATTGTGGTGTTTCTGGACACATTCGTCCTAATTACTTTAAGTTGTATTCTCATAAGCAATTGTCCAAACAATCACGGTTTCCTCTCAAGGACCTACACATTTGTTTGGAGAGTTATTAAAAGCTTTGAGCTTTTTAATTTAATTTCAGAAGAATTTTAATTCTTCTATGTCATTTAGTAGACATACTAGAATACGTGCCTTTTCATCTTCATGGCCAAAGACTCGTGCTGTGTGGGTGAAAAATGAGCCTAAGACTTAATTGTCTTTATTGTTTGTCTTCTGCTTTATTTCTTTCTATCTAAAGTATGACTCTCTTTGCTTGATTTTTTCTCTGTTTTTGGAATCATGCTTGCATGCATTTGCACCTTTCTATCATGCCTTCATGCATATGCATCTTTCTTTCTGCTTTCATGTTGTTTGTCTGTTTTTGTTTGGTTGTTTAATTTTATTTTGTTTTTTTTTAAAACAAAAATAAAAAAGAAAAATCAGAAAAATACAAAAACAGTGTGTATTTTGTGTACATTGGTACTTGTTTATCTTGGATGGCCATTGAAACAAAGTTTTCTAAATTTTGTATCTCTTGTAGCTTAGATGAGCATCTATATGCACAACTAAACAAGTGAGTTTTGTGGCTCTTGTTTGTGATGAGTAAGATTAAGTTGTCTCTTGTACTTAACACTCATATCACTCTTTTTGATGGGTAGGTCTAAAAAATCCTAAGAGAAAGGCATAAATAACCATCTCACCACTTTTATCTACGAGTTATGTATGACATCCGTATCTTTCGGCATAGCAAAAGTGTGATGTCAATGACATTTGCATGCTTCGGCATAGCAAAATTGGAATGTCAAATACTTACTATCATTGGGTATTTCTTTTCTCTGTCTTATATGTCCATGCATAATTTGCTTAAAAAGAAAAATATGCAAAGAAAAATCAAAAGCAAAAAGATCAAAAATGCTTTAAATATGATTGCAAACGTATATTCTAGGAGATGTGGGAGTTATAGGATGTACTTTGAAGGTGATAGTCCCCATTAAACAGTTATGATTGTCTGCGAGTTAAAGTGATTTCTCATATCTCAAATTATCATAACATGTATACACTTATGCAATCTTGTGATATTTTTCACACACAACACGTAATATTATTTACTACTCTTGATACATGTGCAGGTACAATGTGATTTGACCATCACAAGGTTTTACATGTGTTAATGTATGCTCATTAAATTGTCTTAACTTGTTTTTAAAATATAAAATTGGTTAGACTTGTTTAGTGTGTGTGCTCATTAAATTGTCTTAACTTGTTTTTAAAATATAAAATTGGTTAGACTTGTTTAGTGTGTGTGTGTGTATGTGTGTGTGTGTGTGTGTGTGTGTGTGTGTTTTTGGGATCATTATGCTTAACATTTTTCTTGTTAAGAGATTTGTTTTTCAAATGTTTTGCATTCTTCTATTATCTTGTCATCCATAGCATCTTATTTCATTACATTCATGCATTTATATGGATTTCTTGTGCCCCCTTGATCATCTTTATGTTTCTCGGGTAAAGCTTTCTAGCTTCTTGTACCCTTTGTCAATCATGACAAAAAGGGGTAGAAATTGTGGAGAATATGTGGTTTCTTTCTAAGATTCTACATGTTAGGGGAAGAAATACATTCCTTGTTAGGGGGAGATATGTTTCATCTTGTTAGGGTGAGTGCTTAATTCCTTGTTCTTGTATCTTGGGTCTTGTAACCATTTATTGACATACATTATACTTATTCTTCCCTATATGTGGATGTATGTGGTTTCTTTCACCTACCCCTTCATGTGTTGTTTCTTTTCTCCCTTTATACACATGCTTCTTATTACTTGTATGCAATCTATTATTTCTATTTCACACAAAGATGCCTTGATGAGTTTTGATTAAAGTGTTTCTGAAGTACAAGTTGTCAAAGTCTACTTACCATAAACTCTCTTCTTGCAAAGTTTTCTAAGAGTTTGTGTTAGAATAGATTTTATTGTATTCAACAAGTGAATATGAGTTGAGTGATCTATGACTTCTCTCATATATTCATTTGTTTTTTATGATTTTGTCACGGATTGCCAAAGGAGGAGATTGTTAGGACATATGTGTTTCATTTGTTAAGAACATATGTCATAATTTTATGTAATTGGCTAATCTTTTGACAAAATGTACTTTACTTGTATTTGGGTAGATCTAGGATGAGGTTTAATACTTCAAGAAACTGTGTTTCAAGATCAAATGTTGAAGTCATCAAGTCTACCTAAGAAACAAGTGAAAAAGTGCTGAGTTTTTAAAGCTCAATAGTTGCTCGGCACCTCTCAACAGCTAGGCTATCTATCGAGATCTTCAGCTATTTCTTATTGCAATTTCGATAGCTTCTCGACAGCTAGTGGATCGATCGAGAAAGCTCTTGTCCCCTCAACACCTCCTCGATTGATCGAGAATTACCGAGCTTTATGAATTTCTGATTTTCAAATCTGATTTTCGGTCCATGCTTATGTATTTGTTTAGGGTTTCTTTTCTCACAACCCTAGACCTATATAAGGCTTATTTTAGAGACTATTACATAAGAGAATACAAGGAGAACATATGCAAAAGGTGATTGATGCCTTATTCTCTCCGGAAGAAGCTACTACATCTTTGCGTCTTAGGGTTTTGTAACTAAGTGCTTCTTGATCTTCATTGTTGATGAAGTAAAGAACTTTGCAGCCAACATCTTCTTCTAGTTGGTTATTAAGTTGCATACTAGGATCCGCGCAATTGATTAGTCACGTATTGGGATTCGTGCATCAAAGGGTGGCATTCATATATTAAAGAGTTCAGAGGTTACGAAGCAATAGAAGGTTTCTGCTGTGAGTTCATCTACGGGGATTGTAAAGTCTAGGTATAAAGGTTTTGTACTAGATCTGAAACTTCTCTTTACTATAGTGGATTGCTTTTCGGGAAGGTTTCCCCTTAGGTTTTTTATTGTGAAACTAGTTTGTTTCTTTAATTTTCTTGGGTCATCATATCTTGTCTTATTTACTTTTCCTCTACATTCATTATTGACATTATATTGATGTTTGTTTGTTTTAACAAGTTTTATACATAATACATCTAATTAACAACTTGGATTTAAAACTTGTTAATTTTATCAACCGGAGTCTAAATTTCCCAACAAGTGCTTTTAAGATATCCATTAATATTTCCCTTATATGATAACCCATTTCATGATTGAAGTTGAACCCTATTGTGGCTTGAGTCATTTTTGTATTAAAGATTTCATTAATTCTAGAAAATTAATTAATATTCATAGTAATCTCATTAATTATACAAAATCATGTAAACCAAAATGTTCAAAGCAATGTTATGTCTACAATATTTTCACAACAAATTTTAAGGTGGTCGGTTGTTATTTTTTGTTACTAGTGGGTAAGAAAGAAATTTTAGTGGTAGACTTAAATAAAAAACCTGTAACAACTTACCAAGTAGGATTTATTATGCAAATATTATAAAAATATTATGGACGTAGCACTTCTCAAAAAAGTTAATTGTTGTGGGCTTCACATAATATCTATCTATAAAAATACACACAAGCACACAACATATTATTGTGTTAGGAGCCAAATGAGTAACTGCCTTCATTAGTACTCTCTCTCTCTCAACAAAATATTTCATTATTAAATTTGAAAGGATAAAGTATAGTTACGAAATTAGTTATAACGTTAGGCTACAACTTTACTCAATAAGATAAAAATTACTACAAATTTTGAGAATCTAACCATTGAATTAAATGTTCTTTACACTCTTAATACACTTATCAAATTTATGTTAATCGGATATTATTCACTATATGATCTATAATCTTACATTTTATGCATAATTTTTAATTACAAACACTTGCATATTAAACAATTTATTGATGTCATAACTATTGATCTTCAATTTTTTAGAAATTTTGCAAACATGAAGTATATAAGAAAAATATGTAATCTAATGGTGAATTTTTCAAAATTCACCTCCAATAAAAAAATATTAAGTAGGGTTGTGTACTCTTAGGCTACAACAAATTTTGTAACTAAAAGTTGTCCTATTTGAAATTTAACTCAAGGCTATGCACATCTAAATATATAGTATACAAAAGTACCAACTCTTTTGCAATTTTATTTTGCATTAAAACTTCATTTATATTTATCATATAATTTTCACCAGTTTCAGTTTTATTTATTAATTTAAACATTTGCTGCGGTCGGTTATCGAGAGAGGATGAAAATATGAATCAAGCTCGGGCGAACTGGTTTCTAATATGGAGAACCGGACCCATGACTCTCTTTAATAAGGCTAGTGATGCAAGATAAATAAGAATATTTAATGAATGACTTAAGTCTTGGTTTTAAAGTAGAGTCGAAATTTATTAGTTATTACCCATTTCTTTGTAAGGATCAAAGCTCTTGGTTGGCGGATTTTAGAAAAATGCCAACTTTGAGCTTCGTACTTAGGATCAACTACTTTATGAAAAAAAATTAGCTTATATGTTGACCAATTGAGAGTAGGGATGTGCAGCCAACCCAGCGATCTGCCAAAACCGACCCGACCCAACCCAACCCAACCGCTGGGTTGGGTCAATTTTTAGGGCTTGGTGGGTTGGGTTGGGTTACAAATTTTTTTTTTGATAGCGGGTCGGGTTGGGTTTGGGTCATAAAATTCTAAACCTGCCAAACCCGACCCAACCCACCCATATATTTAAAATATATTATATAATTAATAAATTTTTTTAAATAATCAACTCTTTCTCCTATTCTATATACAAACCAATATTAATGTATATTAGTTCATATATTAATGTATAACCGAGTTGGAAGTGGGTTCCAGTTAGCTCAACTAGTAAAATCTTTGATAGTTGTATAAGAGATTCGGGGTTTAATCCCCGCCTATACCAAAAACTAATTGGTGTCTTGATCGATGAGAAAGACCTATCATCAAGAGTGGACGTCATAATTTGAAACTCTCTAAAAAAAAAAAAAAAAAACTGAGTTGGAATATTAGTTCATATATTAATGTATATTTTATTTATTAACTCAGGTGGCGGGTGTGATATATTTTTTCTGCTCAATTTAATAATAATAGTAATAAAAAAAAAAAAGTTCTCTAACCCATGGGTACAACCCGACCCATGTGGGTTGGGTTGGGTTGAATGTTTTTTAACCCACCATAGTGGATTGGGTCATAAAATACAATTAATCTGACCCAACTTGACTCATGCACACCCCTAATTGAAAGGAAACACCTTTCGAAGAATTTGCCTAATTTATAGGAACTAGTCATATTGCATTAAAATGAGTAAGCCAACTAATCTTCGGGGTTTTTTTTTTTTTTTTTTTTTTTGGAGAAAAAAAAATACGCTGCTTATTATTCATGAATTGGAAAATCTGAAACTAAAAAAGAAAATACATCGGGAGAAACCAACTCCATCCATACTTGGAAAAGGAAAAAAAGTCTTGCTCTTTGAGCTAAGGCATTAGCAACAGTATTATCTTGCCTGCCAATATGAGAAAAAGATAAACTCTAAGGATGGTTGGTTTGTTCGTTTGTTTTCTTTTTACCCAAAATACCCATAGTTTTAAAAACCGGAAAAGACAAAGTTTTGGAAAAAAGATTGGTTATCGATTTTAAGGTTTGATCAGGGTCGGACCGATGGTCGAACCGATGACATCATAATTAATATAATTAAAATATTTAAATAATTTTTATGTGAATTTTGAATTTTAATAACTTATATTCAGGAATTTTTTTTTGAAAAAAATTTTTGCATACTACCTTTATTTTTAGTCAATAATTGTTGACAAAGAATACTTTGCTATTCAAGTTTCAATTTTTTTTTTTAAATTTATATAAATAATAGTTTAACTTTAACAATTTATTTATTCAAAAAAAAAAAAAAAAAAAACAAAAACAAAGTTAGATGACTAGGCAACACACTGACTTTACCAATCCACTTTCCTACTCTCCCACTCCCGACCACACACATTTAAGGGGTGTTTCGTATATATTTTCAAACAACAATTTTCAATTTTTAAGTAATATTACACGTATTTCTACACACTTTTTCAACCATACGTATTTTCACATATGTTTTCAATTAACAATTTTCAATTTTTAAGTGCATGAACACTCCATTACTCTTCTTCTTTTTTTCTTTTAATTTTTTATTATTTTTTTTAATACTCCCCCTCATAAATCTATCGCCCACTCCCCACGTTACTTACCATCAAAAACTCTTTATTTTTTTAGTTTTCTGTCCTCCATAAACTCTAGGGTAAGAGACATCAAACATGAGACATCATATCTCTCTCTCACTCTCTCGGAGGAAGTTAGATCTCTCTCTGCAATACCATCATCGGAATCAGATCCTCTCTCTCTCTCTCTCTTTGAAGATCCGTGAAGAGGCTAATTTCAACGTTAAGCATGAGTGTTCAGTCATTTTCTTACTCTCTTGAGCTTAGTCAATCTTTAAAAAAAGAAGACTTTTTCTCTACACACATGAAATCAAACTTTGCTCACATATGAACATTATACTAGTATGAAATTTCATACATCATGTTTGAATTGAGTGGCATATATGCTTATACACATGATTAATAGTTCAATTGATGTGATTTTTGCTGGACTTTAAGATAATGTGATACTACCTCCTCCCATCTATATTGGATATTGTTTCGTTGGTTTTAATTTAACTTGTTTTTTTTCCTCTGACTTGGTTTTTTTGCCTTTGGGTAGTTCTTTGGATTTCTACCTTTGGATAGTTGTTGCCTGCAGAGTGTGGGCTGCTTTGTTTTCTTATTCTGCATTTGGTTTAATTTAACTGCTGTTTTTTTTCCTCTCGCACTAGTTTTTCTCGCACTTTGGGTAGCTCTTTGGATTTTGTCTTTGGATAGTTGCGCGGTGAGTGGAGCATCAACAGACTAATGCAGCAACTCAAGAAGTCTGCGGTGGAAGATCTTTGTCAAAGCTAAATGGCTTGGTTGCTGCAGAATTTTGTTTATGTGTATAAATAAAAAGAGTAGCTCAAGTCTGTAATTTTAGTTGCACACCAAGTTGGCGGGGAAAAAATTATGGTTTCTTTGACATCTCAAACTTGATGCAAAATTTCAACAATATAAATGAAAATGGATATGTTCCATTTAATAAGTGATCATGCTATTATTGTTTCTTTGATAAATGATGCTAGTGTTTTATGGATTCTTATCAATTATTGAATGCTAAGAGAATAAATTCCAAAAAAAAAAAAAAAAAAAAAAAAAAAAAAAAAAGCTAAGAACAATTCTCTCCAATACTACGTGATAATGTTGTAGGGTACTTGGGGTAGTTAGTTATGGTAGTTATTTGAAAACATAAAGAAAGAATAAAAAAAGAATATTTAAATAAAGTGGTAAAATAATAGAACCTTTGATGTTGGGTATTTTGTAAAGTGAGTTGTTAAAATGAATAAAGTAGCTTTTTAAGATGTTAAATGTTATATTTTATAGCATTCTTAATGAGAATGCTCTTATGGTGTATAAATATATATGTGTATATATATATATGCATATAATAGTTATAAATTATGCCTATAAAAAAAAATGTAAATTGTACAATAGTAATGCTTTTTTTTGTCTTTTGTTTTAATTTTTTTTATGAATTGTATTCTTATTATTGATATTATAATAATTAATATATAATTAGCAGTAATCTTGAAACGGTACATTGGTATTGACCGAGATCGAAATATATCATTTTATTAATTAAACCGGTATAACTTCGGGAATGAAATTAACTCTCTACTACAACATAGTGTGTAATAACTAATAAGCACTACTCTATTTCAATACGCGCGGTGGGCTTAAAACCGTGACTTATTTTGTCATTGACATGGAGGTTTTATTTATTTTTATTTGGAATGGCTTTGACTTAGAGTTAAAATAATAATTATTTTCATAAAAAAAAATTATTTTCTCTAAGTATCCTACATATACAACACATGAAAGCAACATGTGTCTATTAAATAACATATTTGATTATGATGGTAAACAATCACTTTCACATGAATTTATAATTATTATTATTTTTTTACTACTTATTGTCCAACGTAATAGAACTGTAGTAAAACTTGTGGCATAAAATTGATTGTGTCCGTATATTTTCTAATTTGATGAGTTGTGGATTTGCAAAAGAATCTGTAAGATTGAATTTAATCAACCATTTTATTGGCTTTATTCCGTGCCAAATTTGCTTGTATTTCAACATTTAGTAACCCTGTATTTAGGTGGGTTTGTTGTAAGGGTAGTGAGTGAGATAGAGTATTGATTGCTCAAGAGTGTGCAAGAAAACAGAAACTCACGGCTTGTTCTCATGGTGGCTCGCGGCTTCAAGCCGCCAGGACGCAAAGACACGTGCGAGAAGGTGAACAGTCATGTTATTTGGAGCACTAAAGGACAAAACAGGACAATCGGCCCATACGGTTATCTCGCGACTGGATCTCGCGACTCGGTCAAGTCACGAGGTCAAGCCGCAAGCCACCCCTGTTTTGTAAAACCCGACGTTTCACATTCCTCTCTCACTGCAGTATAAATACCCCTTATACCCACAAATGAAAGAGAGCTTCCAAAGAGAATTTTGAGAGAGAAACCCTAAAGAAAAACAAGATTGATTCACCTACAATCTATACATTAGAGTCTCTTCAAATTCCTCAACTCTCTTCCTCTCCATTGTCAAATCCTTGAGAGGCATTTTATCAAAACCTTGTTCTCACCATATTCATCACTGTGAGAGAACTGTTTGGTTTTCTGGGAAGCGGTTAGAAAGGAACCAATCTACAATGGTTGATGCTACGATCTAGTAGCGGAATCCGGGAAGCTAGAAAAGAAAAAGGTTGGGCGCAACCTCGTTTCTGACAAGAAGCTTGGAGGGCTTAGGTGCACTTTGGGTAGATTAGGCTTGGAGGGTCTATTCTTTGTCCATGTATCCCAACTACATTTTCTAGTGGATTGTTTACCGCTTGGAGGGCGGCGAAGAGGTTTTACGCCGAGGGCTTCGATTTCCTCTTCGATAATACATCGCGTGTTATCTTTGTGTTTGCATCTTCCTTTCCTTTTATCTTTGCCTTTTATTATCTGCTGTGGGTTGTGATTTTAATTTAGCTTAGATAGTTTATCCAATTCTATATTATAGCTTATGTTCATTTTCCGCATACTAGTTGTTTGACGTAAAGCTTGAATTGGTTAATTTGTAAATTGGGGGTCTAAACGTTCAAGGGTGTTTATACACTTATTTAAACTTTTAGAATCCACCCAACAAAGACAAGTGACTACGTAGCTAAACAATCCTTTTCTATTTTAACTATAAAGGCTGTATATAAGTACGTATATATAAGATGACAGAAACATGTCCTCAGCTATGTTCCAATAAGGAAGGTGATGGGGAGGTTCAAACATTTCATCTCTCCGGTCCTTGGCTGTTTGCCACATATTCTTCTGGTTCATGCCGAGAATCAACTCAGTAATGGTAATCTAATTCTTGCAATATTAGTATTGTTTTTTGGTTTGCTAATCAGAGAAGGAACCAAGATTTCAACTTTGAGGGGCAATAAATGAACCATTTAAAAAAAAAAAAAAAATTCTAGACTAAATATTCTACTAAAATAAAACTAGTATCATATGTAATCAAAAGAAAAGACACAACATAGTTTTTTCACAATGCATTTTAAACCAGTCATTTATCAAAACATAATTTAGTGTGCTTTTAAATCTTGAAAATAATTACCACCCCACACTCTTGGTACGATGGTCACTATACAAGTATAAGTGCTTATAGGGTATGGGAGATAAGGGTCGAGATTCAAGTTTTCAAGAGAGAGTTTCACACACATATATACTTAAATTAGGTTAGAGTAGAAATTTTATCTTGTATTAGAAAAAAAAAAAATCTTGAAAATAATCAATGATTGATTTTATGGTAAATTCACAATAATTTCCTTTTCAATGTACAAAAGCCAATAGTCCTTTAAAAAATCATATTTCGTTTTGTTGCAAAACCTATATTTGAAAATACTTATGATTGAAAAGACTCATCATGGAGTTATAATTATAGAAATAAAAAAGTATAGCTACAAGTAAAACCACTCTATAAACGAGTTGTTAGATTGTTGATCTTTTAATTTTACCAACCATTTGACAACATTCAAAAAGAAGTAATGAACAATTTTTTTTTTTTTTTAAGTGTTCATTAGATTTACAAACATCCCACCAAAATTTTGAAGGAAAAAAAAAAAAAAAAAAAAAAAAAAAAGGAGACACATGCATGGACAATTGGACACCCAAAAATGCGTTAGAACATCAAGGGACAAAATTGGCCTTTGTCCTTTTTAAAAAAACAATCTAGCATTTTGCCCCATTTCCCAAACTAATTAAAAAAATGCCACTGTTTTGAAACTTGACTTTCTCAAAATCGAGTTTAAAAAAAATTTTCTAGAGGCTTATAGTGGTGTTTTAAGGAGCCTATAGTAACATTTTAATGAGCTTATAGTGGCGTTTTCTAACTCGATCTTCATGAACTCAAGTTCAATGCAAAAATTTCCTCTTTCTTAATTTTTTTTTTTTTTATCTATAACTCGAGTTCATGGAGCTCGAGTTATAAAACGCCACTATAGGCTCATTAAAAGGTCACTATAGGCTCCTTAAAATGTCTTTGTTAGCTCCTTAAAACGCTACTATAGAGCTTAACTTGATTTTGAGAAAGTCAAATTTCAAAAGAGGGGCATTTCTCTAATTAGTTTGGAAAATAGGGCAAAATGCTAGGTTGTTTTTTTAAGAAGAGCAAAGACCTTCAAGATCAAGAATAAAAGTCATTTTGCTTGAAAACGCTTATTCTCTTTCAATATATATATATATATATATATATATATATATATATATATATATATATATATTATTTTTTTCAAAGTTTCTTATTAGGATTTTTTTTTTTTTTAAATTTCTATATTTTGTGTTTAATTAAATAGCAGTGATGGACTATTCTCCATCCATGCATGCATATTACGACTATATGAATGCATAGAAGGGTATCTAGATATTTTTTGTATGGGTCGCTAGTTTTGGAGATGCCACGTCCTTGTCTAAGCTATGTTTCTAGACAGCAAGACATCATAGATTATGATGGTACAAGGGAGTTGGTGTGCTGTCATGAGCAACCAAAAATAAAACTTATACTCCTAAAAATATATGTAGTAGTGCGAGTAAGAATTGTTCCCATGGAGAGTATCTAGCCTAGTTTTATGCTATGTGAACAAGGAGGAGGGGGTTTGAGTATAATGAAAACAATTTTAAGAAAAACAATTAAGGAACAATTCAAATTAAAATATCGAAATCAATCAAGAGAACAAACCCAAGTCAACATCCACCATCGGAATTTTACAACCGATCATCGATACAAGTATATATCAATTCACACTTTGAATATTTACCGTTGGAACTATTTTCCTATCTCTCTTTAGTCGTAGTTAATTAGAAAACAAGCGATCTAATAAACCCTAACTACTAAACAACCTAAGACAAACGTTAAAGGTTTAATCTAGTAGCAGCCTTAAGAATTTGAGAGATTGATGAAACTAAACAATACAAACACAAGCGGTTGCATTTAATTTAGTTGAGCATTCTTCCTAAGATCTAATAATTTTTGACACAGCAAATCATTAAATCTTGGTTGCTTCACAAGTTAGAGAGATCAAACAATTACGAATTTGATATCTAACCTAGCAGTAAATTGCAACGAATAATAAACTAGTAGGCATCCTAGTAATTAAACGAGACAATCATGAAAGCAAGCACAGAAGAATATCCGATATTCAAAGCATAAATTGAACAATAAAAACAAATCAGATCTCACGGTTTTATTGATTCCGAGGCTTTAGTTTTCTTCGACCAAGTACAAAAGTTTAGCCATGCAAGGCCATGATGAAAACTCAAAGGAAGAAAATCAAAAAAGAGGGGAGAGAGAGGCGTGTGTGTGTATAATTCTAATTTCTCCTCCCCTTTTACACGTTAATTCCCCCTTTCCCAAACTTACGAAATCTCCTAAAAATATTCTCAATAATAATATCAAAATCTAACTAATTGAGGAAAAATATTAAAAATAAAACAAAGTCCTAATATAACTACGAAAGTGGTGTTTTCAGCTGGAAATTTCATGCATCAGATCTGGAGGCTTCCAAAAATAAACTACATCAGATACGCGTATTAGAATTTCAGGCAAAGGAACATTCTAGAATGTTAGCAGTGCAGGTGGAGCAACTTCAAGCCCGATTTTGACCTTGATGCATCACGTATCTCTCAAAACTCAAAACATGAAAGTTGTAGAGCTTTGTCTTGGAGTTCCACAGCATCTTGAATAATCTCAATTGGAGCTTGGATGAGAGAGTTATGCCTAGATTACGAAGTGATGTCAAAGCTGTTTAGAATCACCCAATTAGCCACGTTTTGCACTTAATGCCTCCGTTTGCATCCTACATCAAAATATAAGAATAATGAGTACATTTAGGCACCAAATAAATATAAAAGATTAAACATTAAGGGAGAAAAATATGATAATTTGCTTTCTCATTAGGAGTTCAAGCGAAGTTGGATTGGTGACTTTGCCCTTCTATATCTAGTTCATGCGCCTAAGATATCAATCAAGTTTGATTATCTAAATCTTGGTATCATAATTGGCTATGGTTTGCTAGGTAAAACATATAGCCAAGGTGAATGATGGAGCTAATATTTCACATCCTGCCTAAGGGAACATTAAAAGTAATCAATAAAATATAAAATAATTGGACAAATACTGATTCAAGAAATACTACAAAATTTCGGAGGTTTTTTTTTTTTTTTTTTTTTTTAATGGTGGTTTTGTGTTTAATAAAACCTTGTCCCCAATCCAATCCATTGTAATGTACAAAACATACATACCTACACATATCTAATTTATAACAATATCCAAAATCACTAGTTAATTACTTATAATTGAGCTTCATTGTAATAGTTTATATAGCAAAGATTGGTGTATTACATGTTCAATATGGGACTCAACACGCATTTGTACAACATAATAATTTAATCTATAATCCAACATAATCTATATGGAGAAGATTATGCTATATTCCATGAGTACATTAATGTTGTATTCTCTTTCCTTGCACAAATAGTGGAACCCACTATTATGTGAGTGTAGAGAATAAAATATATTATTGTACTCTTGAAGTATTATATGATTAAAATGTTATACAAGTATATAAACCAAGTATTTTATTTATTTATAGAAACAAGATATCACAAGTAGTAGCGGAGCTATAAATTTATCTTTGAGAGGTTCAACTAATTTGTTAAATCATTTATATGCTATATGTTATGTCATATATAGTGTAAAAATTCATAGAGTATTGGTCTAGTGGTTCTTAAGATCTTATATGATCCATGTGTGTGGGACGTGGAGGCTACACATACTCAGAAGAATAGTAAATTCTATAATAGCTTTGGATAACGTTAACAAAAAGTAAAATAAAAATACTAATGTAAAAAAATTATAAACAATTTCAACATGCAAATGAAGTATTTTGTAACTAATAGACATGTAATTATTTGATGTGTATGAGACATGGGGACTATATGTAGTTGGGGGAATAGTCAATTTTAAAATAGATCTGGACATCCATGTTAACACAAGAAAAATAAAAATACTAGTGTAGGGGCACGATTTTAGTTAACCCGGTCCTGGACGGTCAGGCCCTGGCCCAAAAAGTCCCACACAATGAATATTGTAGAGTATGGGCTGAAGAACTCGGTTCCAGTTGGCTTAGACGATTTGTTGCATGTCCTTAGTGGATATAGAAACGTGAACGAGAAAAATGGATGTGAAAATGGAAGTTTTATTCATGGCTATGCATTCATACGGTGAATCCTGGTTCTCCTTTCCTCTCTTCTCTCTTTTTCATCCCCTTTTCTTGAGAGACTCTTACATATTATATAGGCCCTCTTTTATCATCTGGGCCCTATATTTGTTGATCATCCAAACCTCCACTTGAGCACTTGTCCCATCAGACGCCCTTACCAGTTCTTTGTGAGTTGCGGTAACCAAGGTAACACTGTTCGGGGGTCTTCTCTTCATTAATGCGGCCGGGAGAGTAGTTGTGGTGCATTTAATGTGGTGGTGACAGCCTTTGTTGGGATATTTTGAGTCTCCTTTCTTTTTACGTGTTTGGAGTGAGGGCTACAGTAATTGGGATGCATCATTGACCTGGGCTTTGGAGTGTCCGAGGAGGAATTACTCCTCGGACGTGTTTTCTTCGCCCTAGTTGGCTTGGGCGGGGATTCTGGGCCGCGACGACTCCTCGGACGGGCCCAAGGCCCAGCCAACTTGTTATTCCTGGGCGGTCCCCACAACTAGTATAAAAATATTACAAAAAGTTTGGACATGCAAATGAAGTATTTTATAACTAATAGACGCATATAAAAATTTGCTAATCAAGCTTAATAGATATGTGTTAAAATAAGAAAAATATTACACTTTTTACCCATTTTTGGGACAAAATGGGCTTTTGCCCTTTTCCACAAAACTAATTAGCCTTTTGCCCTTCTTCCCAAACTAAATAGGGAAATGCCCCTCTTTTGAAACTCGACTTTTTCAAAATCGAGTTAAACTCTATAGTGACGTTTTTAAGGACCTATAGTGACGTTTTTAAGGACCTATAGTGGCGTTTCGTAACTTGATATCCATAAAATCGAGTTATAGGCAATTTTATTGCCCATAACTCGATTTTGTGAATATCAAGTTATAAAACGTCACTATAGGTTCTTCAAACGTCACTATAGGTCCTTAAAAATGTCACTATAGGGATTTAGAATTTTTTTTTTTTTAAACTCGATTTTGAGAAAGTCGAGTTTCAAAAGAAGGGCATTTTCCTATTTAGTTTGAGAAGAAGGGCAAAAGGCTAATTAGTTTTGTGGAAAAGGGCAAAAGCCCATTTTGTCCCCATTTTTGATCAAAAAGCAAAAGTGTAAAATAAGAAAACATGACGGTATCTTGTCGTAATCTATTAAGCATAGTGTAAAAGAAAAATGTAAATTGATTTTAATTTTTGGCTATTATGAAAAATTAGGTCATTTTAGTCTTGTTTAATATTATTTTAATATTTTAATTAATTGAAAAAGTTAAGAGTTGGAATAAGATTGTTGATTATAAACCATCACACAAAAAAAAAAAAGAAATTAATGATACAATTTTGATTGAAGACTGCAAATTTTATATACTAAAAATTATCTTTAAACACATATAAATCAATTTTGAAGGCCCACAAGGCACAAACACACACACACACATATATATATATATATATATATATAGAAATATTCAGAATATTTATGGCTCCGCCTCACAAGTCAAATGGTAAAAGTCAATAGGTTGGCTGTTTTTGTAAGAGGGAATTATAAAAGAATATTTAAATAAATAATAAGGCGATTTCCATTAGGGCTCATAAATACTAGTGTAACAGAATCTCAAGACAATTATTGTTCGTTAATCAAATCTAAATTGTACTCCACCATGATATCTTCATTGTTATGAAATTGTTAGGGAAGCCTCTATATATATAGGGTAACATTGACTATAGTTTTCATTGGAGACTGCATGAATTATTCATAAATAATATATACTTGCAATGACAGATATTCTCCATCTATCAGCTTATATCGAACTAATAAATTGTACAAGCATGTGGCTCATTTCGTGGAAGTCATTAGAGTGGAGAAAGACCTGGTCTACCGTATGTATGGTTTTGCTTTTCTAAAATAAGTATTCTTAGAACCTACGAAAATATGTATTTAGGTGGTTCTGATAATATTTAATTTAATCCAAACTTGTCTATTTGTCTGAAAATGGGTATGGATAATTTTTTTAACCAATAATGAAAACAGGTCAACCTGAATATGTTGGGTTAGTTTGGCCTATGGGTCGACTCTTCATTTTCTTATGTAGGCCATCTCATTTTGTCTTCAATAATTTCGCAATTTGTTGTTTCTAACTTTTAAAATCTTTCTACCGGTTTTGTAGCATCTAATTAAGTTTCTTATCACTCGTGAGTTCTAATTATTTCAACTAAGAAAGTGTTTGATGATTGAATAAGAGATCTTGGGAAAAATTTGTTAAATAGCACATGGTTAAACTTATTTAGTTATGTAGCATGTTTTTTGGAACTCGAGTTTATCAAACTTGAGTTCTAATGAAACTCGAGTTCCAAACATTATATTTGATTAGATTGCCATAATGCCTATAAATCGAGTTTGGTAAATTTGAGTTTCATTGAAACTTGAGTTCCAAAAAATATGTTATATAACTAAATAAGTTTGACCTAGTGCTTTTTTTCTATTTTTTTTTCCCAAAATTAAACTATTGGGAAAAAAAGGCTTAGAGATCTGATATTTACTTTCTACCTACACTAAAAATCAATTGACATCTTAGTTTGATAATAAAGAGTACAATAATTTAAAGTAGATTTCAGATGTTGAAATGTATTCTTTCAAAAAGAAAAAAAAAAGTTTCTTATCACTCATTCTCAATCTTTCTCTTTCCTTGAGTTTGATGAGAGACAATTTAACTTGCAAAAATTGCAGCACATCTTTGCTAGGTCGGTCTTCCCATCTCGCTTAGTTTAGTAGTCGTTGATATGTCACTCTCTCTTCTCCCTTTGTTGGGATAATTAACCACCTAATCGATCATTGAACAGTAATCTTTACATAAATTCGACCTTAATTATGCATGTTTGTTTCTACTAGCCTTACATTTAAAAAAAAAAAAAAAATTATTATATTTAACTTTGCTACCATACCAAATTAAAGATTTTTCCCCCTTTAAACAGTAAAACAAACCAGATCAAGAAAATTCAACTATTCATTTGTCTTATATAATTCTAGTCAAGATGATTTGATAAAGTTCTCACTACCCTTTTGTGCTTAAATTTGATTGAACGAAAGTATACCCTAAATTTGTGCTATCAGCTATGGAGCATGGAAAGTCAAAAACTTGCCAATCAATTATCAATCTCCAAATGTTGACGAAGACTTATTGAATAAATTGTGCCTGTAAGAACCTCCCTCACATGGTGTTTGACAAGGTGGTGGAAGATGGTGAAGGTTCAGCCCCCCACTTGTTTTTGTTAAGTAATATCTTTAATTCAGCGAAAGAAAAAATGTTCATATTCTCGAAATTCAGATATTATTTTGACATATATTACAATCCATTGCGCTGGTTTGTGAACAAGTTGCATTTGATTATTGTTTAAAGATTTCACTAATTAATGAAATTCCGAGTAGTTGCTGAGACGTCAGCCCTTATATGACAATATATGTCACCATAACTTGTTGGACTTTCTACTTGTTTATGAAGCCAGCAACACCCTTTCACACAGTACAAGTAGTACTCCAATTGTTGTATTAAGGCTTGGGATTTATATCTGCCAGGCTAAGGCAAACTACAGAGTTTTACTTATGTCCACATTGACTTGAAGTATAATTATAAGAATTTTGTAGGTACCATGACCATGAGTACTAAATAAGTAAATTTGACCATGTCCATAAGAGATTCTATCTTTAAGGTACGTACTTTAGTAGCAACTACGTTTTCAATAACAAGAAATTATTATGATGTTGATTGGTGGTTTTGGTCTTTTACGTCTAGTTCATGCGTAGGATCCCCACAACCCCACTGCCCTCTGTTTTTATTTTTCTGATATATCTAATACGAAAATTTCATCACATAATAATCGAATCTGCTATTCCAACTAGAAGCTTAATTAACAGTCATTTTCCTTTTTGGCAGTAAACTTAGAAAAAGAAAAAGTGGTAACTAATTAAATGAATAATTTGCAGCCAATTATTTGTGTGGATAACAAAATATACAATTAATAAATTAAAACAAACATACACAAAATTACAAAAAACTTCTTTTTTTTTTTTGGTTCTCTCTTAAAAAGAGAAAGAAAAAGATGCAAAAGTAGCTCAATATGAATGAAGACACAATTGGCAGCCACCAATAATTTGGATAGACTAACGCTCGTCTAGAATCATAAAAAGCAAAAAATAAAAAATATATTAATAATACAATTTTTGTTCATATATTTATTTAAAATTACAATAAATATTAATAATTTTTTGTATGAACCACACACAACATAAATTTCTTTTTAATTATTTTTTATTTTTTAAAGATGTAATCAAATACTGAAAAAAACATGTTATTTTTTTCCTGAAAATAAATTTTCAAAAAACGTTATCCATCGAAAGGGTAGCATATTTGAATTCTATAAAAAAATTGAAATTAGTTCTTTGGATTTTTTTTTTTTTTTTTATTTTTAAACTCAAGGTTCACCAAAATACTAAATTAACCCAATAAATTAATTAAAACACTAACGGACTAACTGACTAATATGGACTATAATTAATAGTCTATAGGGACCATTTGCCACTGGTGTGTATGCAAGCCAACAAATACGTACATACAACTTGCGATGGAGTTAACAACGCGGGCACCATTCTTCTTATGACTTTGCCTATTAACTTACTTCAATATATATATAGTCAACTTTTATGAAATTTATTTTTTTAATAAATATTTTAGAGAGTCAAAATCCTCTGTCTCAAATGGTTTATGTTTGATTAACTTGTTCACACACCTGTTTTTGGTTAATTTTACAAGGAATAAACATGAAAAGTACGTAATTACAAGGAATAAACATGAAAAGTACCACTTGATTAAACAATTTGACAATGTCCTGGCATTTTTGCAATAGAATATCATCCTCTTACCAATGAGAACAAATGATTAAGTTGCTATATATTCTACTTCCTATACTATATTAGCTATGAACTTAATTATAAGCCTAGCGGCTTTCTGTTCCTGAGCAAGACGAACCTGAAAATGGTTACAAGGATGTTCAATCATTTTCTCTTTGCATTGCTTGCTGGTTTCTCTCTACTTTTGGTTCATGGCCAGGATCAATCAGGTATCGTTATCTAAGTCTATCAGTTTTAATATATATTATCTCTTAATTATTGCCCATATGGCTAAGGTCTCTCTCTCTATTTTTGGTCAGGTTTCATTAGCTTAGATTGTGGGCTACCAGCAAATTCAAGCTATACTGAGCCAATAACAGGCATCAATTATATATCAGATGCAACGTTCATAGACACTGGTGTAAGTATGAGCATATCACCTGTGTACAAAACAAATAGCCTTGAACAGGAGTATAACTATGTCAGAAGCTTTCCTCAAGAAACCAGAAACTGTTACACAATAAGTCTTACAAGTGGTACCAGATACTTGATCCGAGGGAGTTTCTTGTATGCGAATTATGATGCCAAAAGTAAACCTCCAGCATTCGACCTGTATATTGATGCTAATAAGTGGGATTCAGTGACATTACTCGATGAATCCACATTCATCTATGCAGAGCTCATACATGTCCCAAAAATTAGATCATATTGATTTTTGTCTGGTGAACACGGGCCATGGTGTACCGTTTATTTCTGCATTAGAACTTAGGCCACTGAAAAATGACACATATGTCACTGTAGCTGGATCATTGTCAACTTTCGTGCGGCTTGATTTTGGTACATTAACCAATCAAACATATAGGTGAGTCATATTTTTATACCATACTATGATTTTTGTAAGAACTTTGAAGTTCAATATTTTCTGACATGCATTATTGGAAAACATTTAGGTACAAAGACGATGTTTTTGATCGCATGTGGTTCCCCTACGGCCATGGTTGATTGGACACCAATAAGTACTTCGCTTACAGTGGATGGCATAACTCACAACGATTTCCAACCACCATCAGTGGTCATGGATACTGCCTCCACAGCAATAAATGCAAGTGTACCCATGACATTCAACTGGGTGGCCCCGGATAATACAACCCAATATTACGTCTACATGCACATTGCTGAAATCAGAGAGCTCAAAGCAAACGAATCTAGAGTATTCAACATTTCTCTAAATGGGGTGTTATGGGGTGGACCTATAATTCCTAAGTACCTGCACACAACCACTGTATACAGCCCTTCAGCCTTGAAAGGGGGAAAATTTGAGTTTGTTCTTTATAAAATTGAACAATCAGCTCTTCCACCACTCATCAATGCCATTGAGGTTTACAAGGTTGTAGAGCTCTTACAATCTCAGACAGACCAACAAGATGGTAAATTATTCATAATGCATTGTTTTTCTTTAACAAGGTTTTTGGTTTGTCTTAATGTACATGATCTCAACTGCCATGTATCTCTTGTATGCATTCGAAACTTTAGTTGATGCAATGAAGAACATCAAGTCAATGTATGGAGTAACAAGAAATTGGCAAGGAGATCCATGTGCCCCTACAGCGTTTGTGTGGGATGGATTAAATTGTACCTCTAATGCTTATGAATCTCCTACAATCATATCACTGTAAGCATATGCCTCCAGACAACCTACAAAAAACTTTCTAACTTTAGTCCATATAATGTTAAAATAACTTAAAATTTTTTCTATTAATTAGGAATTTGTCATCAAGTGGATTGACTGGGCAGATTGCTCCTTACATATCAAATCTCACATTGATACAGTACTTGTAAGTATCGAAATCTCACACTTTCAATTAATTTTTATGTAAGAGTGTAAAGAAGAAAAAAATCTAAGCCCCATTTTTTTTTTTTACAATCAATAAGTTTTTAATTGGATTTTTTATTTCAGGGATCTATCAAATAATAACTTAACTGGACCAGTGCCTGACTTTCTCTCAAATTTGCAATCATTGAGGGTCTTGTAAGTTATTAGGATTTGGAAAGGTATTTCAAAACTTCTATTCAAAAACAAAATCATCATGTTTTCTCAACCTTTGCAGAAACTTAGAAGGAAACAACTTGAGTGGCTCACTTCCTGCTGCCCTTCTTGCCAAATCAAAGAGTGGTTCACTGTTATTAAGGTCAGCTTTCTGTCATAACTTTTTTTTCCCATTTTTCATTTTCATAACTATCCTCCTACAAGAAAAATATCAAAGAATTACATTTACACCTATTTCTAGCACATATATAACAGACTAATGGTGGTCGCAATTCTTTCATTTTTCGCCGTGAATTGTTTTAATGATAGTGTGGGAGAAAATCCAAATCTATGCTCATCAGTTTCTTGTACAACGGAGCAGAAGAAGAAGAAGACGAATATTATTGTTCCAATAGTGGCATCAGTTGGCGGATTGTTCTTGTTATTAGCTGCAGCTGGTATCTTTTGGATATTTAAAAAAACAAAAGAAAGAGAAGGTAAGACAAGCACAAAGTCTACTAATCAAGGCTAAATGTTTATTCAAGTTGTATATTCCCATTTGAAAAAAAAATTACTCAACATATATTATATTACAACTCTTGATGATCTTAGGGAATGTGACGGGAGGTAACACAACCAACAGTATGCAACTAGAATCAAAGAATCGACAGTTTACCTACTCTGATATCCAGATGATTACGAACAACTTTGAGAAACTTCTTGGTCAAGGTGGGTTTGGCAAAGTTTATCTTGGTTTCGTAGAAGGAAATCCTGTGGCTGTAAAGATGATCTCCCAATCAGCAATTGAAGGGTATCAGCAATTTCTGTCTGAGGCACGTAACCACAACCTGTGCCATATTTTTAGATCATTCAAATATATGAAAATAAATTGTGACTTTATATTACAGGTTGAACCTCTTATAAGAGTTCATCATAGAAACTTGACTATCCTTGTTGGATATTGCAAAGAAGGACCCAATCTCGCTCTCATCTATGAGTATATGGTGAATGGAGACTTGCATTCCCATATTTCAGGTCTGGTCACAAGTATAAGTACAGGTTTCACATTTTTTGGTTGTTCATTTTGATTTCTGAAGATCACAAACTTTCTATGGGTATATTTTAATAAGCCTATCGGCAAATTTTTTCACAACCTGGTTTCTTGTGATTGGTTTATAACAAAAGTTGTATTAGCGGTAGACTCATAAAAAGTGATAGTCCTATAACCACAACTTTTAACAAGTTGTTAACAAGGTTGTGAAAAAATATATCTTCCTACCATCGCTTGGAAAATTTAATAAATTGCATGGACAATATTTACTCAGCGGAAATAGAACTTAGAGAAAGGGCAAAGTAATTACTTCATGAGACTTAGTAGTTACTACCGTGGAATGCTTTGGATGCAGAAAATAACTCAAATATCTTAAGTTGGGAAGGCAGAATTCGAATTGCATTGGACTCTGCACAAGGTAGCCTTAGCATAATTATTTTCTAACATGCATCTTTTCAGCTTTTCAACGTATGAAGTGTGGATTTTCAAATGCAGGATTGGAGTATCTACACGATGACTGTAATCCACCCATTATTCACAGAGATGTGAAGCCATCAAACATCTTGTTGAATGAAAAATTCCAAGCCAAGATTGCTGATTTTGGCCTGTCCAGAGTTATCCCAACAGATGGTAGCAGTTATGTGACAGCAACTGTTGTTGGCACTCCAGGCTACTTAGACCCCGAGTAAGTACCGGTTTGTTAGGATGGTTTAACACCACACTCTTTTGAAGTATAACTTCTTAAAACCTCATTTTCTCTATTGAAATAACTTTTGGAACAATAAAATACGTAAATAATGAAAATTATTCTCTACTGATTTACTTCACCATACAAACATAGTCCATTATAGGTCTAGTTAACATCATCAAAATTAAAAAATTTTCAACAAATCCAATTACAATTGCAATTAAAAGAAAATAAAATATCTTAATATACCCTTCTGAAGTTTAATCTGTGTCAAAAATATTTTTGTAATTGGTATCAACCTTTTTTTATTTTTCCGAGAGGGATTGCAGGTACTTCAGATCAAACAAATTAACTAAGAAAAGTGATGTATATAGCTTTGGAGTTGTTCTTATGGAGTTAATCACAGGTCGACCTGCTATAAAGAGAAGCACTGAGCCCGTTCATATAAGTCAATGGGTCAATTCCACTGTTGCGCACGGGGATATTCGAAGTATTGTTGATCCAAGATTACCAAACGGAGATTTCGATCTCAACTCTGCCTGGAAGGCTGTTGAGGTATCCCTGACTTGTGTATCTGAAAATCCCCTCAATAGGCCAACCATGAGTCAGGTAGTTATTGATCTAAAGGAATGCTTGGCAACAGAATTAGCTCGAAGGAAGGAGGACGGTGTGACTGAATCAAATGATTCAAGTCCAATTTTCACAATCCATGTGACTGCTAGAACTAGTCCTTCAGCAAGATAGTTCTTAAGTTGTTCCAAGCATTAAAACTTTCATACTTAATCTTGAAGCTTTCCTGCTTTGTCTACTTTTCTTTTATTATGTCGTTGCAATTTATTTGTAATCACATTATTATGTGTTAAAACTAGTAGCTATGATGGACAATTTATTTGTGATATGTACCTATTAATCTCAAACTCGATCTATAAATTCAGCCAATAAAATTTGGAGAACTCTTCAGTACAAGGTTTTTCTTTTTTTTTTTTTTTTTTTTTTAAAAAATTTGGGGTAGACTGCCTATTTTTTCCTCAAGACGAGCTTTATGAAAGCAGCATCCTAGGATGGAAGAGGAGTACCATGCGCAATAGTGAGACCGATGAGGGCTCAAAGTCATCTCGAAGAGGCATCATGAAGTGTAAAAATTTGTGGTGATCACAGTATTTGGTAAAGTGCTTCATATCGTCTACATGTTTTTGTGGAGAATCTGGACCAAATGATTGTTCCCACGTATAAAAAACTTGGGAATAAAAATAAATAATGGACTGACTTGGTACCTAATGCATTTCTTGTAATAATAATCTGAAACTCTTAAAGCTACGTCTTGAGTGAAATTACAGCAGTTGGCGAGAAAATATCAGATTGCCTTTGCAATTCAAAATTCAAAGTTTCGGCATGAGACTCTTGATGATGGGAACCAAATCTTAGATCAACTAAGACAGCATCTCGCACAGAATACTGTCTCAATCTTTGAGGTATATAGCAAAGGCATTTTCTGATTCATCCTTCTTTGGTACTAGGTTGGAAATTTCACCAAAGACAACCCCATTATTTTCTGCCATTAAAGAAAACTGCCACATTTTGAACCGCCATGTGTAGCATCATTAGATTGGGCCATGGAAATAAATGTGATTGGATATGTAGGGGTTGGGATCAAGTGGCTTGGAGGGTTACCCACATTCCTAAATGACCTTGACATAAGCTTGTTGTATGATTAACATCAACTTTGAAAATGTAAGATTTTAAAAAACTGTACATAAAAATTCAAAACTAAAAGTTGGCTTAATGCGCTAGATACAACCAGATGTGATGGACTGGTGGCTAAGTGCAAGGACTAGCATAATGGGAGAGAATACCATTGAAAGAAGTAGAAACATAACTCAAATGCCATATTAAAAAACGAAAGGAGAATGCATGAAAACAAGGTAAATATGTAAATTATACTCTCCAAGTTTAACCAAAATTCATTTTATGCCTCTAACTGCACTTGAGTCCTCTAATTTTAAGTTTATTAAATTTGGAACCTATGTTAGATTTTGATAAATGGTTGCTTACCGTTAAGTACACTTTTTTTTGTTCCTTTTTTTTTTTTTTTTTTTTTTTTCAATTTCTTAATAAAAAATCCCGAAAATTAAAAAAAAAAATTATTAGAACACAATCCTAGTTTTTAATACAATATTTCTTAACTATCAAAAATATATATATTTCAAATTGGAAGAATACAATCCTAGTATAGACAAATTTAAACGAAAACTTTCTTTATAGATTACACAAAATTTCTATCCAAAGGAATTGATTTTTATTTTTAATCAACTTAAGAGAAGAACACTATAGGAACTTCCACAACTTTTTTTTTTTTTTTTTTTTTTTTTTTTACGACAGATAAGAAAAATTATATCAAGAAGAAACTACTTCATCAAGGAAATGAAGTAGACAAAGAAGATATGTACAAGCAATAGAGAGATAATGCAATATCCTTTCAACAACAACAACAACAACAACAAAAAAAAAGGAAATTAATAGAGAGAAACAAAACACTTATGAATTAGTGTTGGGTGCGATTATACCAACACTAATGTACTGGATCCCATTAAAACCATTCAATTTTGTAAAATTTGTGAGCTTTAACCCATGTACCGATGAGATCGGAGAGTGAGAGTCACCTATATGGCTTCAGTGTATTAAATACTGCTCTATTTCAATATGGTACGCTTTAGGATTTGACTTTAGCATATTATGAACATTAGCCTGTATGACTTTTTTTTTTTTATCGTTGACTTGGAGGTTTATTTTTATTTTTATTTGGAATGGCATTGACTTAGAGTAATAATAATTATTTTCACTAAGTATCCTGCATGTACAAAACATGACAGCAACATGTGTCTATTCAACATTTCAATTCTTTTATGACTAAATCTTTTATCTCACTTTTAAAAAGTCTTAATTTTTTTTTTTTTTTATTACTTATAGTTCACCACTATAAAATTGTATTAAAACTTGCGGCACAAAGGTTGATTCCCTTTATTTGCTAATTTGATGAGCTGTGGATTTGCAAGAGAATCTACCCAACAAGGACAACTGACTAAGTAGTTAAACTATTCTTTTATATTTTTCGCAGTATATAAGGTACGTATAAGATGACAAAAAGCATGTCCTCAGCTATGTTCCCTATTGTGCTATCTCCTATCAGCTGTGGAGCATGAAAAGTCAAACTTGCCAATGAATTATCATTCTCCAAATTTTGACGTAGACTTATTGAATAAATTGAGCATGTTACCATCCCCATCTCCAGCCTCCCCCATATGTTTAACAACGGTGAAGGTTCAAGCCCCTCTTGTTTTTATTAAATAATATCTTTAATTCAGCGAAAGAAAAAATGTTCACAATCTTGAAATTCAGATATTATTTTGATACAGTTCAAAACCAGCTTTGCTGGTTTGTGAACACGTTGCATTTGATTATTGTTTAAAGACTTCGCTAATGAAATTCCGAGTTGTTGCTGAGACATCAACTCTTTTGTAACAATATACTCTTCCACATTGACTTGGACTTAAAAAAAAAAAAAAAAATCAATTAAAATAATTTTATAGGTACTTTATAATTTATATATGAGAACCAAAAAAGGTCAGGAACATACAAGTTAAAGAATTTATGATGTTGATGGGGGTTGCAAACCATTTTATGTTTGAATTGATTGGTGGTTTTGCTCTTCTATGTCTAGTTCATGCCTAGGATCTCCATTTCCCACAACCCTACCGCCCATTGTTTTTATATGTATAATACGACAATTTCATCACATAAGAATCAAATCTACTATTCAACCTAGAAGCTTGATTGACTGAGTCCTGTGCTGCTAGTTAGTTAAATGAGTAATTTGAAGCCAATTAATTTCGTGTACGTATAAAATATAAAAATACATTGACAAAGTTTGGTAACAAACTTGAGCCAAAATGACCAAATATTACTATTTACCAAAATATGTTGCAATTTACCATTGTTTATGAAATATATAGGGATATGAAGTATGAGTACTAAAAAAGGTCAAGAACTACAAATAACTAACTTAAAAATTAAAAGTTCCATGCAGCCACTGCCACAGAGGCAAATTTTAGTGGAACTTGAGTTTCTTCAACTCAAGTTACACAACAAAGTCAAGTTTGAGGAACTCGAGTTCCTAAATAGTGGTAGATTGCAACATATTTTGGCAAATAGTGGTATTCGGCCAATTTGGCCTACAAACTTTGCTATAATTTAAGTCTACAACTCCCACTAATAAAATTAACTATTATATATTTTGAAAATCTAATCGTTGAATTGTATTTTTTTTTTTTTTTTTTATGTTTTTAACATGTACGTATCAAATTTCATGTCAACAAGATATTATTTACTATACACTTTATAAACATATTTTTTATGAATAATTTTAGGCTACAAAAATTTAAAATTTTAATATTTGATCGATAACATATCTATTGATCTTTAATTTTCTAGAAATTTTGTAACTATGTAGAATATAATAAGAAAATGTAGTCCAATGGTGAATTTGTCAAAATTCACATTTAATTAAAAAATATTGAGTGGACTTGTATAGCCTTAGATGACTACAATAAAGTTTGCTGTCAAACATTGTACTTTAGTTTTTTGAATTTGTTCTTTCAAGCAAAGGTTCCCCAAAGAAATTAAATTAACCCAATAAATTAGTTAAAACAAAATAACTAAATTAAGGTGTGAAAATAAACCTTAACGGACTAAAATGGACGGTAGGGACCATTTGCCTCTGGTGTTTATGTAAGTCAACAAACATGCTCATACAACTTGCATATGTCTTGACTAGCTATCGAGTTGAAAATGCGGGCACCATTCTTCTCATGACTTTGCCTCTTAACTTACTTCAATATATTAGCCTTCACCGGAAATGGTTTATGTTTGATTAACTTGTTCACACGTCTGTGTTGTTGGCTAATTTTACCTCTCAATTATCCTTGACTAAAGGATACAGGGCTAATTGCAGGGAATAAACATGAAAAGTACCATTTGATTAAACAATTGATAATGTCCTGGAAATTATGCAATAGAATATCATCCTCTTACCTATGAGAAAAAATGATTAAGCAACAATATATTCTATTTCCTATAATATATTAGCTATAAACATATAAGGCTAGTGGCTTTCTGTTCCTCAGCAAGAAGCAGCTGAAAAGGGTTACAAGGATGTACAAACATTTTCTCTTTGCATTGCTTGCAGGTTTCTCTCTACTTTTGGTTCATGGCCAGAATCAAACAGGTATGGTTATCAAAGTCTATCGGAGTTAACATTAATTGTCACTTAATTACTGACCAAATGGCTAAGGTCTCTCTATTTTTAGTCAGGTTTCATTAGCTTAGATTGTGGGCTACCAGCTAATTCTAGCTATACTGAGCCAACAACAGGCATCAATTATACATCAGATGCAACGTTCATAGACGTTGGTGTAAGTATGAGTATATCACCAGCGTACAAAACAAATGGCCTTGAACAGGAGTATTACTATGTCAGAAGCTTTCCTCAAGGAATCAGAAACTGTTACACAATTAGTGTTACAAATGGCACCAGATATTTGATCAGAGGGAGTTTCTTGTATGGAAATTATGATGCAAAAAGTAAACCTCCAGGATTCGACCTGTATATTGATGCTAATAAGTGGGAATCAGTGACATTACTCGATGAATCCACATTCATCTTTGCGGAGCTCATACATGTACCAAAATTAGATCATATAGATTTTTGTCTGGTGAACACGGGCAATGGTGTACCGTTTATTTCAGCATTAGAACTAAGGCCATTGAAAAATGACACGTATGTCACTGAATCCGGATCATTGTCAACCTTTCTGCGGCTTGATTTTGGTTCATTAACCAATCAAACATATAGGTGAATCATATTTTTTATATATCATGCCATCTTATATTACTATGATTTTGGTAAGAACTTTTAAATTCAATATTTTCTAACATGCGTCAGGTACAAAGACGATGTTTTTGATCGCATGTGGTTCCCCCCTACGGCCATGTTTGGTTGGACACCAATAAGTACTTCGCTTACTGCGGTCATGGATACAACTCACAATGATTTCCAACCACCATCAGTGGTCATGGATACTGCCTCCACAGTAATAAACGCAAGTGCACCCATGACATTCAACTGGGTGCCCCCTGATAACACATCCCAATATTATGTCTACATCCACATTGCTGAAATCAAAGCTCTCAAAGCAAACGAATCTAGAGTATTCAACATTTCTCTAAATGGGGAGTTATGGGGTGGACCTTTTATTCCAAAGTACCTGCACACAACCACTGTATACAGCCCTCCAGCCTTGAAAGGGGGAAAAATTTGAGTTTGCTCCTTATAAAGTTGAACAATCAACTCTTCCACCACTCATCAATGCCATTGAGGTTTACACGGTTGTAGAGCTCTTACAATCTCAGACAGACCAACAAGATGGTAAGTTATTCACAATGTATTATTTTTCTTTAACAAGGTTTTTAGTTTGTCCTAATATTGTTGATCTCAATTTTTATTCATTTCTTGTATGCATTTGAAACATTAGTTGATGCAATCAAGAACACCAAGTCAATGTATGGAGTAACAATAAATTGGCAAGGTGATCCATGTGCCCCGACAGCGTACGTGTGGGATGGATTAAACTGTACCTATAATGCTTTCGAATCTCCTACAATCACATCACTGTAAGTATATGCCTTCAAATAAGCTAAAGAACTGTCTTAATTAGTACAATCTATCACGTTAGAATAGCTGAAATTTTTCTATTAATTAGGAACTTGTCATCAAGTGGATTGGCTGGGCAAATTGCTCCTTACATATCCAATCTCACATTGTTACAGTACCTGGAAGTATCAAAATCGCACACAATCAATTAATTTTCATGTAAGAGGGTAAAGAGGACCAATAATTAATCTCCATTTATTATTATAATAATAAATTTTTAATTGAATTGCTCATTACAGGGTTCTATCAAATAATAGCTTAACAGGACTAGTTCTTGATTTTCTATCAAAATTGCAATCATTGAGGGTCCTGTAAGTTATATGGATTTTGGAAAAGTATTTCAAAAATTTTATTTGAAAAGGGGATCATATTTTCTCAACCTCTGCAGAAACTTAGAAAGAAACAACCTGAGTGGTTCACTTCCTGCTGCCCTTCTTGACAAATCAAAGAGTGGTTCACTGTTACTGAGGTCTCCTTTCTGTCATAACTTTTTGTGCCATTTTTAATTTTCAGAACTATCCCACTACAAGAAAAATGTTAGAGAATTACAATAGCACCTATTTGTACCTTGTGTATAAGGGATTAGTGGTGATTGCAATTCTTACCTTTTATGCCATGATTTTTTTAATGTTAGTATGGCAGAAAATCCGAATCTATGCCCATCAATTTCATGTACAACGGAGCAGAAGAAGAAGAAGAATATCATTGTTCCAATAGTTGCATCCATTGGCGGATTGTTCATCTTGTTATTAGGTGCAGCTGGTATCTTTTGGATATTTAAAAGAATAAGAGAACAAGAAGGTAGAGGGAATGTGCAAAATAGCTGTTAATAGAGATTCAAAGTAGTAAGTTAGAACACGTTTCGAAGTTTTAAGAAAAATAGCATCTTGAGTTTTTGAAACTCGAGATCCATATTAAAACCCGAGTTTTATAAACTTGCATCGCGAGTGTTTGGCTGGCCGATTTAGACTGAAAATGCCACATAGATCTTGAGTCTTTAAAACTCGATTTCCACGTGGATTTTTTTTCCACATCAGACCCATCCGCTTACAAATCGAGACTTAAAAACTTGAGTTTTATCTTGGAACTTGAGTTTTCAACATTTTTTTGAAACATGACAACTAACTAAATTTTTTGATATTTATTGTTATTTGGAAAAGGTGTTCCAAGAAGGTAAGACAAACACTGCATCTACTAATCAAGGTTAAATGTTTATTCAAGTTGCTTATTCCCATTTGAGAAAAAAAAAAATATATATATATATATATATATATTTACTCCAAATATATTTTATTCAAATTCTTGACGATCTTAGGAAAAATGACAGTAGATAAAGTATCCAACCTTCAAAATATACAACTAGAATCAAAGAATCGAAAATTTACCTACTCTGATATCCAGATGATTACCAACAACTTTGAGAAACTTCTTGGTGAAGGTGGGTTTGGCAAAGTTTATCTTGGTTATGTAGATGGAAATCCTGTGGCTGTAAAGATGATCTCCCAATCAGCAGTTGAAGGGTATCAGCAATTTTAGTCTGAGGCATGTAACCAAAACTTATTCCATATTTTTTAGTTCATCCGTATATGTGAAAATAATTTGTGACTTTATATTACAGGTTGAACCTCTTATAAGAGTTCATCATAGAAACTTGACTATCCTTGTTGGATATTGCAATGAAGGACCCAATCTTGCTCTCATCTATGAGTACATGGCGAACGGAGACTTACATTCCCATATTTCAGGTCTGGTCACAAGTAAATATATAGGTTTCACATACTAATTTGGTCATTACATTTCAATTTCTGAAGATCACTAACTTTTTGTGGGTCATATTTTAATAAGTCTAGAGAGAAAATTTTTCACATTGTGGTTTGTTGTGATTAGAATATAACTGAAGTGTTATCAATGGTAGAGTCATAAAAATAGACGGGTGGAAACCAACCTCCCCATCCAAGCAGAAGCTGAAGCCATTAATTTGGCGACTTGTGTTGCTGTTAACCGCGGGTTTGAGTTTGTAGTGGTTGAGAGTGATGCCAAAGCCTGCATTGATGCTCTCAAAGTCCCCTTTGATGAAGTGCCTTGGAGAATTTCATCCATTATAGCTGATACTCTTTTGTTGGCATTCCATGATAAGAAGTTTGTTTTCAGGTGGAGTCCAAGAGAATCAAACAAAGCAACCCATGTTTTAGCTTCTTGGTGCCTTGGGAAAAATTTATCTGGATGTTTTGGTCAGGGTTATGCTCCTAGCCCTTTTTTGGATGTAATTAATTCTGAACTCTTAGCTGCTGTAGCCGCTGGTTAGCCTCTGTTTCTTTTTGGTTTGTCAATAAAATTTTCTGTTCATCAAAAAAAAAAAAAAAAAAAACTTGCTACCTTAACAAATTGTAAAAATGGTTGTGAGAAAGGTTCCAAACATTGGAAAATTTAATAATTAAATTGCTTGGAGAATATGTATTCAGTAAAAACAGAATTTAGAGAAAGGGAAAAGTAATTTGTTCATGAGACTTACTACTTTTGAATGCTTTGGTTGCAGAAAATAACTCAGATATCTTAAGTTGGGAAGGCAGGATTCGAATCGCATTGGACTCTGCACAAGGTTAGTCTTAGTGTAATTCTTTTCTAACATGCATCTATTCACCTTTTCAATGTATGATGTGTGGATTTTTTAATGCAGGATTGGAGTATCTACATGATGATTGTAATCCACCTATAATTCACAGAGATGTGAAGCTGTCAAACATCTTGTTGAATGAAAAATTCCAAGCCAAGATTGCTGATTTTGGCCTATCCAAAGTTATCCCAACTGATGGTGGTAGTTATGTGACAACAGTTGTTGCTGGCACTCTAGGCTACTTAGACCCCGAGTAAGTACCAGTTTGTTAGGATGGTTCTACACCACACTCTTTTGAGGATTACTTTTTAAAACCTCACATTTTATATTGAAACAACTTTTGAATCAATAAAATATATAAATAAATGAATAATTCTCTAAAATTAGTTTCACCATGCAGACACGGTCCATTATAGGTCTAGTTAACATCTCCAAAATTTAAATTTTTTTCAATCAATTTAATGACAATTGCAATTAGAAGAAAGTAACATATCTTAAGATACCCTTTTGAAGTTTAATCCATATAAAAAATATTGTTGTAACTGGTATCAAATTTTTTTATTTTTTCTGAGAGGAGTTACAGGTACTTCAGATCAAACAAATTAACTACGAAAAGTGACGTATATAGTTTTGAAGTTGTTCTTATGGAGTTAATCACAGGCCGACCTGCTATAATGAGAAGCACTGAGAACGTTCATATAAGCCAATGGGTCAATACCACGGTTGCGCATGGGGATATTTGAAGTATTGTTGATCCAAGATTACCAAACGGAGATTTCGATCTCAACTCTGCCTGGAAGGCTGTTGAAGTATCCATGACTTGTGTATCTGAAAATCCCCTCAATAGGCCAACCATGGGTCAGGTAGTGATCGATCTAAAGGAGTGCTTGGCAACAGAATTAGCTCAAAGGAGGGGGGACTGTGTGAATGAATCAAATTATTCAAGTTCAATTTTCACAATCAATGTGACTACTGGAGCTAGTCCATCAGCAAGATAGTTCTTAACTTGTTCCAAGAATTAAAATTGGCATACTGAATCTTGAAGCTTTCCTGCTTTGTGTCTACTTTTCTTTAATTTTATCATTTGTGTTAGATCTTGTTCAATGTTGGCACATTCCATTCGAAGTTTCTACATATTTTTATCATCAAACAATTTGTATTTGTGTTTTGTGGGTCATTTGTGTATTTGAGTAGTAGTGCTGCTCGTTTTTCAAGCTCGCATCTGCAAAGATCAAGTTCACACCAGCGAGGCAGGCACGTGGCCACGGGTGGAGTCAGAAATTTTAATTTGTGGCGGCCGAAATTAACTTGAATCTTATATATTCTCAAATCGAATATCATGTACTCTATGATTTACCATAAGTTACATTAATATTATATGAAACTATTTTTTTAACTATTTGTTGGTAGCCAATTGTAATTAAATCAATTCAAACCTAGAGATATGCGGTTAAAAAAATTGAAAACTACATAACGGAGGCTTTAGAATTAATTTATGCTCGATATAGACGTATATGCTACAAGTGTAATTGTGAAAAAATTATTTACTACTCTTTTTTTTTTTTTTTTTATTAGAAAGAAATAAGTTATTTTATTCAGCAATAGACATATCTACCTGATAAGTAGCAAGTGTGTGAGATGAGACATCTTCCATCCACACTGAAAAACCAGTGACATGACATGCATGCTTAACTAGGTTGTGTGCAACAATATTACCCTCCCTACGAACATGAGAAGAACTAATACATCAAAAAAATTCGGCATAACGATAGCGAATTATCCATCAATGCATTCATAAGAATCTCTGAATCACCTTTAAGAACCACAGAAATCAACCCCAAATCTGCAGCAAACTCAAGTGCTTTTAATGCCGCCAAAGTTTCAAGTTCCACAATAGTTTGAGGGAGAGGAATTACTTGAGACATAGAACCCATTACCAAACCGCAGCTGTCTCGAATAATTACTCCAATCCCTGCCCTGTCCTGGTCCTCAAAGACAGCTCCATCAAAATTTATTTTGAAGCTCCTTGGAGGCGCTATCCACTTAGCTCTCGGCCTGGCTGCCTTTGGCTCAGCTGGTGTTTGTGCTTTCCAAAACTCTAGGAGTGAGTTAACTGGGGTTTGCATAACTTGGTCCAAAGGGAGACCCGATGGTGAAAATCTGAGTTTGTTTCTTCTGAACTAGATTGTCCACATGATTGTACCGAATAGTTCCACATTGCATGCTGAGTCCAATACCGTGAAGAGAGGTTGTGTGAAATCGGAATACCTTGAAGTTTGTCTAAAGCTCCATTGCGGGTCTTCTTCCCACACTTGTGACAGTGTCAAACAGGACCACAGAGCGTGTAAAACATCCTTACAGTGACTTGAGCATAAAGAGCAGATTGGATCGTTGATGATGCATTTCCGAACCAATTCTGCACTTGTAGACAGTGCATTACGGGCTGCTCTCCATAAAATGTTTTTTATTTTGTTTGGCAGATTAAGCTTCCAAATCCGATTCCATGGTGGCTTGTGATGATCAAGCAGAGCTTGAGCTTGTGTGACTGTGGAGCGAGCTTCAGACTTGAGGAAATAGTAACCCGACTTGACTGAGTAAATGCCTGACTGCACAAATGGCCAAAATAGAACATCCCTTGATTGTCCATGGCTTAGAGTGATTTTCTGAACCAAGTCAGCTTCAAATGGAGTGAGAGCATTGGATAATACCTCTAAATCCCAGGTGTGAGTCTGATGGTTTACTACTCATGTCTAAGACTCAATACATGTTTTAATATTTAGGGACCACATAAATAACTTCTCATATAAATATTAGGAAAAATACTATAAAAAGTCTTTTTATTTATATATATATATATATATATATATATATATATATATATATATATATATATATATGTAGGGCATCGCATATAATTGATAAGTGAAAATAAATGCATTTATCCCATTAACTATTCTTATTGATAAAACACAAAGTTAGGCTACTACAACAATGTTTACTACTCTCTCTCTTTCTCTCTCTCTCTCTCTCTCTCTCTATATCTATATATATATATATATATATATATATATATATATGTGTAAATAATTGATTAGAGATCACATTGCCTCTTTAATTTAAAGGAAATTTTTTATTTGAAAAAATTATTTATCAAATAGTATATAACATCTTATAATCCAGTCTGAAGTACTATTACATGACATGGGGTTGGGTTCCTTGTTGTGGGTTTATAACCAATATTTGTTGTGGCTTACTATGTGAGTAACGTAATGTCACAATGTACTATTTTGAGTACTTTTATGCACAATTGAGGTGCACAATTGTACAACTATTTTTAATGATAGACATAACTCAAAATCCCCAAGTTTTAACATGTATGTAAAAGCATTCATTATCATGAATATTGCATTTCATATGTACATTAGCTATGCTACCTAGTAGACTAAGTCTCAATATTGTTTTAGGACAAAGTTTGGGTATAATCTTAGTTGTAACTTAAAACTATAACTTCCTTTAAAAAAAATTAACATTGTTACATATTTTGAAAATCTAAATATTAGATTGCATGTTATTTATGCTCTTAACACATATGTCAAATGTTGTATTGATTGAATGTTATTTACTATATGATCCATAAATTTATTTTTTTATGTATAATTTTATATTACAAACTTACAATTTAAATAATTGGTTGATGGCATAGGTATTGATATTTGATCTTCTTGTAGTTTTGCAAGTGTAGGGGATATATGAATAAATGTAATCCAATGTTAGATTTGTCAAAATTTACCTCCAATAAAAAAATATTAAGTGAAGTTGTCACCTTAGGATACAACCAAGTTTGTAACTAAAATTTGTACATTATTTAATTATGGTTTCACGAAGTATGTAGCAACCTTTTTAGTCAAATTTTGTGGCTTGTAGTAGTAGACATCTACTTTTGAAGGCTAGGACCTTATGTGTTAGACCTAGGACTTGTTGCTGCCGTAACACATACTAAGGAAATTTTACATATTTGTTTTGTAACTAATTGTGGTGATAACTCTTATCATTTAGAAGAAGATGTTGACATGTAGCGAAGTCAAACCCTTCATTATTTTGTAGCCAATGATGATTGTAATTACTCATAGAGCTCTGATTCATTGTTGGAAATTTGTGGTTTAATTTAATCTTGATGGATCAAAGGGTACTTTTGATTAATTTGATCCTCTTCAAAAGAAATTTGTATGTAGATTCTTTAATGTTAGTGAGAAACCCTTGGAAATGAAAAGTCCTTAGGAAAAAAAAAAAAAAAGATTGCAGGGCCTTTTCATTTGTGGTTTCATCACAAACTAAGCCTTTGATGAATTTGGGGCATAATCATAGTTGTCAAAACATGAATTATATTGCGAATCATTTTTTTATTTTTTTGTATTGTGTATCGTAAGATTCACAAACACATAATAAAATTTATAAAAAATTATAGATATACATGGATTGGGTACGGGGAGGGGAGGCCAACCCCACACCTATGCCATACCTATTTCGGTGTAAATTCAAAACTCAGCCCCCACTCCATTTGCTATGCAGGGTGGATAAAACCCACCCATTAGGGTTGGGTGAGGCTGGTACTTGCAGGAGCGAGTTTAAATTATCATCCCTATTTCTAGTATATAAACCCTACTTGAGTTCATTTAAATTCAAGGTACTTAATATCAGAGATCTAACTTTTAAGACCTTAACACTGAAAGACATTAATTTTTCCTACCCCACTTTTTTGGCCATAAAATAATTTCCTACAAAGTGTTTCAAAATGCAACACACATTGCATGGAACATCAGCTAGTTGTAATAAAAATGGTAATAACTCTAGCATTTTGCAATTCATAAATTATGCATGCATGTGGCTCATTCTCTGCAAGTGATAGGAGAAAGACCTGGTGCTGGGTGGTTTTGAGATAGGCTTTACCAACTACTGACACCTATTTCTTGCTGGAATTTATTGGATAGAGATCATTTTGATGGAACGAAAGTATTCCCTTTTGTGTTATCAGCTACTGCTCAAGGAAAAGTCAAATCTGCTAACAAATATTGAAACTATGACGAAGTCAATGGGAATAAATTATGCCCAATCATTGTCATAATACGGAGTCCTTTAAGTCCTTATCGCGCTTTGTAAGAAGTGATACTCAAGTACTTATAAATATTAAAAAACATTTAGTATTAGTTAGTGGCCAAGCTGCATTTGATAATTGTTTTGTTTAGTGGCCAGGCTGCATTTGACAATTGTTTTAAGAAATTCGCTATTTATAATCCAAGTGGTAACAGAGCTGTTAGCACAATAATATATTTTACCATGCATTGTTGGAATTTTACTTGTTCATAAAGAAAGGAAAAGACTTTCATACACTGAATGAATATGAATTTCTAGACTAAGGTCAGACTTCAGAGTATTATAGATGTTTAACCCATGCATGTTTCCATTATTCTCATTGACTAGCTAGGAGTTATAAAAAAAAAAAATTTGCACGTATTTTGCAAATAAATTAAACAATTTGATAGTCTGTCAGTTTGCTAGAGAAAATCATCTAGTTATGATTACAATTGATTAAGTTGTTAAACTATATATTCTGCTTTGTTAAAGTACTTATTAGATGATGAAGAAATTTTCTGCACTAGTGTTCCTACAAGCCAGAAGAAAGATAGATGGTCATGAATGATGGCCATGGGTAGGGTATGGATCGGGTATACCCATACCCTACCCGAAATGTTTGCTCGTGGATACCCGGATACCAATACCCATTATTATCCATACCCAATTCTTACCCGAATTTATTATCCATGGATATTCATACCCTACCCGAAACCCATTTAAATTTTTTTTTTTTTTAAATCCAAAAACATTTTAACTTAAAAACTAACCACAAGCAACTCCGCAACAAAGTGACTTGGCACGTGCACATCTTAGTAGAGCGTGACTGACCCACCTTTTCGAACCGGGAAGTAGGAGTTTCAGACTCCAAAATGGTCCAAATTGGTCGTGATGCCGCACCGGTATATCGGGTTGTCCTCGCATTTCGTGAACCTCATTTCGAGTAAGAGCAATGCGTCCGGTTTCGAAGGCTTGCCGAGTGAGTTGAGTATCGGCAGCCATTCACTAATGATTTCACTCAAGAGGATCCGACGAGCGGAAACGGTGGTGACGCCGATTAAATAGGCGCCAAACACGTCGTTGTCTTTGACGTAGAATTCAACTTCGGAGGCCAGGTGTGCAAGGGGGATCTTGAAGCGCTTGTTCCACACGGGGCTTTGGGAGTTGGAGATCACACGCGTGCAGGCCACAGTGGCACCAGCGAGATAGAGAGAAAGTTCAAATCCTCTCGGCAAGGATTACAGAGAGATTTCGAGGTTGAGAGAGTTGGTTCGAAGATGGAGAAGACCACCGTAGTGGTGGTGCTGGTGATTGTAGTGATGAGTTCAAGGTACTAGGCCATGGAGGCTCAGGTGAGAGAAACAGAGAGAGTGATGGTGAGGATGAAGGCTCAGGTGAGAGAGAGAGTGTGTGAGTGAAAGTGAGAGACTTAGGTTTTTTTTTTTTAATAATATACGGGTCAGGTATGGATAATATCCATACCCTACCCGCTTAGGTTCTACCCATGAAGAACCAGGTATTATCCAAAACATTTGGATCAGGTAGGGTAGGATATCCATTGGTATGGCCATCCCTAGTCATGATGGGGAGCTTCAAACATTTCATCCTTGCATTTCTTGTTGGTTTTGCCCTTATACATCTAGTTGATGCACAGGATCAATCAGGAATGATAATCTAAATTCTTGAATATATCATTGAGCTAATCACATAGCTAAGGTATTATTCTATCTATTTGTCTCAGGCTTCATAAGCATAGCCTGTGGATCACCAGCCAATTCTAGCGTTTCAGAGCCAACAACAGGCATAAATTACATTTCGGATGCGGCATTCATGATTCATAGACACTGGTATAAGTCAACAGATATCAGCTGTATATAAAGATGGCTATCAACATCACGTAGGGAATCTCAGATGCTTTCCTCCAGGAATCCGAAACTGTTACAACATAAGCATTGTGCAAGGTACTAAGTATCTGATCCGAGGAACTTTCTTGTATGGGAATTACGATGGACTAAGTAAGTTACCACAATTCGATATCCATCTAGGAGTGAATATGTGGGATACGATCAACATAACAGATATGTCCCTTGCTTTCTCCACGGAGCTCATACATGTCCCATATCAAAATTATTTACAAATCTGTCTTGTAAACACGGGCTTCGGGGTGCCATTTATATCGGCAATAGAGTTAAGGCCATTGAGCAATAAGACGTATTTATCAAATTCTGGATCATTGTCACTCTTCGTTCACTTGGACGTGGGTTCAGTAACTGGCAAAAAATACAGGTGAGTCATTTTATATAAGACTAGTCGCGAACCTGCGCGTTGCGCATAATAACTGTATTTATGGTGGTTTTATTAAAATTTTTTATACAATTTAAACTAATTTAATAAAGAGTAATGTATTTTGTAATTATATATTTATTTATTATAAGAATAATCATAAATGTAATATAAGAACAATCATAAATCATAAATTTAATAATTTTTGTCATACTAAAATGAAAAAAAACACAATTTTTCTCAAAAATTCAAAAGGTAAGTTAATGAAAATATTTATTTTTTAATAAAAGTTATTTATAACATTTTGTGAATCATTAAAAAGAGTATAAAATTTGGAAATTATTCTTTTAGTTTTAAACAAACTTTCTCAAACTTATTTTTTCTGCCTACAATCCAAAACACTGAAAAAAGTAACTAAAAAAATTAATAAAACTTAACTATGATTAATTGGACCAATTAGGAAAACAATTTGTTGTTTATAATCTACTAAGGTTATTTTCTTTGCAGAAATTGTAATTTCGTCCACCCAAAACATATTATCAAATAAACAATTATTAGAAAAATCTAAGAATTAGCTTTCTATATATGCATTGTTATAAAATAATAATAATAATAATAATAATAATAATAATAATAATAATAATAATAATAATAAAATTAAAATTGTGAAAGATAAAAATTTGTCTCTCATCCAATAATTTTTGTTTAGTCAACCTTTGCTTTTCTCTAAATAAATGGCATTATAAAGTACTTCTAATACTATTAAGAGTACTTTGCCCACCACAAATGATTAAAAAATAAACAAAATTTATTAAAGTTTTATAGTTTAACATCTAAATTGAGCACTATAAAAATCATGCTATCAAATTATAATAACTACCAAATTAAATTATCCAAATCATATATAGTAGAATAATATTATATTTTTATATTTAATCCTTTATAACGCAATAGGATAACATTTAACAATCAAAAAAAAAAACAAAACAAAAATTGAATCACATTAACCTAAAGTAGATTAAAGAATATAAAAAATTATCAACCTAAAGTGAAGATGCAAGAAAAATAAAAAATAAAAATCCACTCAAAATTTTTTTTTGTGTGAGAGAGAGAGAGGGGGGGAGAGAGAACCTTTTTTTTTCTTTTTTTTTTTGTAAGGGAAAACTATGCATAAAATGAAATAGATAGTGGCAAATTTATAGTAAGAGAGTGTGAATAAGAAAAGACAAAAATAGAGGAAGATGAAAGGAAAGATGAAGAATGATATTAATGTAGAGGGTAGTGGGGAGATGAGAAGGTGAGGGAAGGAGAAAGGTTAGAGAAGTAGTGGAAAGATGAAAAGGTAAGGGAGGGAGAAAGGTTGGAGAAGTGTAAATATGAAATAAAAAAAATATATATCAAAAAAAATTATAAGAAAATGGAAAGAAAAAAGATTATGACATGGACGCCGACGTGGCTTAACGTGAGCGCAAAGAAAGCATTAAACACTACGCTTCAGCTTTTAGTAGGCGACGTGGCTTAACGTGAGCGCAGTAGCATTAAACACTATGCTTCAGCTTTTAATAATATATAGATTACATCATTTGACCATATGTATACATATATAGTAACGGATCGGAATTGAATGCTCCCCATATTACTTGAAATGGATAAGGTCCATTTCACCATTAAAATTTCATTTTCTAGATCTAGCCATACAAAGAATGCCATCATGAAAGTTGACAAATTTAGTGTTAAAATATATTTTCTTCAAATACATTCCGTGCTTGCGAAATTTAAAGAGGATCTATGATGAATAACTGCCTCATCTCTAAAATGTTTAAATTTTAAATTCTTTTTGTTATAAAATTATTTATAAAAAATGTAATTATGGATTAGATAGTATATAACATCTTATTTGTATGAAATTTAACATATGTGTTAAAATAAGGAGAACATATAATCCATCCATGGGTTTTTAAAAATATTAATTAAATAAAATATTATTAGATGATATATAATGTTACTTAAAGTTATATAAGACTTAACTTTATCCTAATAATTCGATTGGTACATAAAAGAGGAGGGGAGTTTCAAACCTTTATTCTCCTTAGAATTATTTATATTGGATTTTTAATACTTAGCTTAAATTAGTTATTTTTATTTATTTTGATATTTTGACACTTAGCTTTTGATGAAAATGGAAAGTTAAACTCGACTGTATAAATTGTAATTAATTATTTATTAAATAATGGACTTAAAATTCAAAGAAAATCCATTTTTTTATTAGGTCATACAAAATTGCCTCAACGTGACAACCAAACCCAAAACAAGTTGGGCTAGTTTTTAAAGTTACCATTGGTTGTTTTGGGTTGGCATTTTCTCAATCAAAAAGGCCACATTAAATTGAAAAATAACCCAAACCCAATATGAATATTGCACACTATTATCAGGAGAAAACGTTCAGTCAAGCTTGGCGTAAAACCAGTGTTTTACGCCAGCCAATACACTCCCGCCACATGGACAATATTAAGTTTCTCACTTAAATCCCTCTCCAAACAGACTCCAAACAGAGATTGAAGAAAGAAAGCGTTCAGCCCTCGGACAAAAGCTCACCGCCACAGAGTTCGCTGGAGCTGTGCATGAGAATGAATTAAGAAAACCCACAGCCCTCGGACAAAAGCTTCCTCCCTCTTCCATCTTTGCTTGCCCAAACCTCCACCACGCCACACACCGAAGCTCACCGCCACAGAGGTCGCCAGAGCTATGTGTGGAGCTTTGAAACATACCGGAGCCGCCATGAGCCACGATTCAAAGGTTTGTTTTTCATGATTTTCCCTTTTCCCCAATTTGGATTTTGAATTATTGATGGGTTTTTCTGGGTTTATGGGTTTCATTGCTGCAATGTTTGTGCTAGAGATTTTTTATTTTCTGTCTTGTGGTTTATGGGTTTCATTGCTACATTGTTTGTGCTAGGGATTTTTTTATTATTTATGGTATCAATGTGATTTCTTGGTTAATAATTTTTGAAGATAAAGCTATTCTGGCAAGAAGCAAAGCAATATGATGAGGTTATTATATCTGAATATGATGTAGAACCCCGTTTCATATTGGCATTGTAATTGACTCTCAGTCACTCTTTTCCCCCTTTTTCTTTCCCATTATGTGAATGCTTTATTTTCTACAATGATGTAAGGTGTCCAATATATTGGTAAAACAAATACAAAACTTTTGGTTTAGACATCAAACTGACTGATAATGCTTTGAGCAACACTCTCTCTAATGTCTTTTTATTGGATTTGCCAGGGTTTTTGTTGGTTGGGTTGTTGGGGTTTTTGTTGCTAGATGCACAGAATGATTGGGGGGTTTTGTTGATCGGGTTTGCTTGGTTTTTGTTAAATCATAATGGAGTAGAATGGATTTTAGTAATGGAAAGGAAAAAAGAAGAAAGGAATGGAAATGGGGTTACGTGTTTATGTGTTTTCCCCTTATTTTGTTATGGTATTACTATTAGTATTATGCCATTTTTGGATAAGTAATGGAACTTTATTGATACCAAAAAAATAGTTACCCAAGCATATAGGATGTATACAATTGGGGACATTACCCATGTTTCTAAAGGAAATTGTGACATCCAATTTATAGTTTTTGCTTTCTTTCTTTTCTTGTTGTCTTTGCCAAGATCATCATTTTCTTTCGTTTATAGCATGAAATATTATGCTTTTATTTAATTTAATTTGTTTCTCTTCCTTGCCATGGATTTGTGGTAACTATAGTTGGTGTTAAGGTTCCCTCTGTTATTTTTTTTCTTTTATTTTTATTTTTTTTACCAAACCCTTGGATCTCATTTTGTTTCAATTTTGATCTGTCTAATGACTAAGTTTTATTGTTAAGTATAAAGCTTGCTGATTTTGCTTGGGTTTTAAAATTGGGATATTAGCTATGGCCGAATGTGCAGTGATTGAACTAAAAGTGACCTGCTTGTAGTTGGTGTGTGTATAGGTCTCTTGGCTTTGGCATTAACTGAGAGTAAGTTCCAAATTTCAAAACATTGGCTGATTTAAATGCCTAATGTGAGTTTGGTAATCATCAGGATCATAGTTGCAACTTGAATAAGCTTTCATATGTAATTGTTTCTTATTAGGATACCCCTTTGCTTATATGGACAATAACGATAGAGATAAGTAACCACACATTTAATGGGTTTGAGTTATCAATTCTTGAGCTAAAATATTTATTTTTGTTGTAATTGTATAAGTATTCTACTAGATTTTGTGGTGTTTGTATCCCTTCCTTTGTAGACTTTGTTAATAATTTTAATTTTAGCTTATAATTATTTAGAGGGAGTCTATATATGCTACTTGTATATACTTATCCAAAAAAAAAAATGTATGTTGCTTTTATATAGATTTTCTTGTTACTAATACAGTTTGTATCACTTGTCAAATAATAAGTTTACTAATATAGTTTGCTGCTGACTTGAGTTCGTATGATCTCATGCTTGAAGGTGACTACTGATCTATTCCTAGCTCTACAAAATCTAGAGAAATGTCTTTGCCCCTTTTGGAACATTGGTTGAAGACATCCAGTGGAGAGCATCACACTTCAGAAAAGTTTTTAGTTTTACAAATTCTTTATGTAATCAAGCAACTCATGTAATAGCAAAGGAAGCTCTCAAGAGAAATTCTAAGGAATTTGGGAGGAGGAATGCCCCCTTTCCTTCTTAATTTTGTATAGATAGAAAAATATATGGTAGACTAGGAAGATATTGTATATGCTCTATAACATGTCTTGTATGCTAGAGATTTGATATTGTACTAAGCAAGTTTGCTCCTAGTGTATAGTTTGCTTTGTTTTGAAAAAATTCTGCCATTTAACCTCAAAAAAAAAAAAAAAAAAAGTTTGTATCACATGTCAAATAATAAGGCTTACAGAAGGTGCTCTTATCATCTCTTCTTGTGGTCTGGTTTTCCAATTCTCATAACTTCTTTGACATGTTTTTTAATTTAGAATCATGTTTTGTAATCTTTGACATTGGTTGTGGACAAATGCTCTAATGATTATTTATGTATCAATTCGTTTGGTAATGGTGTACTAGTGTTTTCAGTATACTTTGTACATTTGAATATATGGAATTAGGATACATTTCAGGTTCATAGCTTGTTTTGAAGCAAAAGATCATAAAAAGAAAAATCTCAATGCAAATCATGATATATGAGCATTCCATGTTGTGCACGTAAAGGCTCTTAAGTCCTCATTAGATTCTACATTGATATACGGGCATTTTGTTTAGGCATTCAATTCATTATGCATATAAACCTAATGTAATTTTGTCCAGGCCCTGAAAGTCTTGCTTGATAACATTAGTGTTAGAAAGGATTTGCTAAATTCTTTCAGCCAACATGAATCGTGCTATGTTTCAAGTTTCAACAGCTCCTAGCACCAACGGCTCCTAGCTCGTGCTAGGTTTCAAGTTTCAAGTTTCAACGGAATACATCTAACATTATAATCACCACCAGATTTTTTACTTAACACAAACATTATCTTGCTTGGGGCTATACTTGACTCATTGAGTGTATCTATAAGATTTTTTTAGGCACTTGTTATCACTCTATGCCCACGAAGCAAACTTGTACTCTTAGGGGTAAGAAGCTCATGATCTTATGACCCTCCACAAACTTACATACAATTCATGTATCATCAACTTTCTTTAAACCTATCATTGCTTTGCATCCCACTCTTGTTTTTGCACGCTTTGGACCTGTTCTTTCATTGTCTTCATTACATTGATGATGGAATCCTTCCTTCGAACAAACATATTCAATTCCAACCCTTATTTTATCTTTATCCTTTCGAGTATGATTTACTCGTATACTAAAACTCTTTCGCCTTGCATATGCATTATAATATGCACGAGCAGCCTCTAAGTTTTCAAATACCATATCAAGATGTGGTTCTGAATGCTTATTGCATGCAAAAGGTTGATTTGAATCATCCAATGACAAGTCTACATTATTTTGATCTTCATTTATTTCTGACTCATCATATACTAAGTCATCCACCATATCACAAAGTGAGATTGTTTCAGGTTCTTTGTTGTTCGCACTCATATTTTCAATTTAAGTAATTTTATATTTCAATATGACCTATAAAAATCAAAAGAGAAGAAAAATTCATAAGCAACAATTAAGAATAAAATTAAAATTTGTGCTATTACAATACTAAACTTGCCCAATTTGGCAAACTCATTCTATTACAAAATTAGAATTTAATTGGAAAATTTTATGCTAATATTACAATTATCATTGGCAATAGGAGAAAATTGACATTGGTACATATAGCTCCAAGTACATAAAACAGCTATCAAATAGCTCCAAGCACATAAAACAACTATCAAATAGCTCCAAGTACATTGGTACATATAGCTCCACTCAATAAACTTTATTACATAAAATAGCTCCAAGTACATCCTTATTTGCACTTTGGTACATATAGAGAGCAAATTGACATTACAAGTAGGAGAAAATTGATATTACAAGTAGGAAAAAATTGACATTACAAGTAGGAGTAAATTATATTTGAAACTAAAAATATTTTAATAGCTATCAAATAAATGATACCAACTGTGTCCCAGAGGCTAAAGTTGACAACGGAGAATTCAATAAACACAGTAAGTAAACTTGTCAGAAAGGCACCTGTAAGAAGCAAAATTGAAAGAAATTATACATACATACATACATATATATATATATATATATATATATATATATATATATATTTAAAAGGAAACACAAATTGAAAAATTGAAAGAAATATATATAGGAAACAATTCAGCAATCCTATCATACAATAAGTAACATTCTTTTGAATCTTCTAAAACTGGGTTAGGTAACTACCAACCCAAAAAAAAAAAAAAAAAAATCAGACTCAATTTAGTCAAGCAAAATTGTGCATAATCTATGTTAAATGACAGTCATCTCCTACACCTTATGCCATGGACTTGAGCATTATTTTGTCATAGCAAAGCCATACACAACAAATAGGACTGCATAAAGATATAATGATTTGCATAAAAAATTTAAAAAAAAAAGTAAAAATCAAAAATCAAATAGGACAACATAAAGATATTTGAGCAAACATACACATGGTATTCATTAGCAGATAATAGAAACTATGGTCAAAATTTTCCCTGCAAAATTTCCATTGGTAGATAATACTCTCCTAAGTTTCAAATCAACTATTACATTTCATTTTTATCAATGTTTTGTATCTGCAGAACTTTTTTTTTAGTGGACAGTCTGAATTATGAGCACATTAACAGGCTATGAATTTTGGTGCCAACATTCATATAAAAGTTCCCATTAATAAAACACTATAATTTCCATTCATTGGTAAGTGAAGAAAAGATAGAGAGAGCATGCCTTTGCCATGACAAATACAAAAGCATTTAAAAGAAGATTAGTTGTTACAATTGTGATGGCATTTGAGTTCCCCAACCAAGCATATAAGCTTTATTCATATTATCTTCTAAATTCACAATCCAACTGACTCTTCCTTATCAACATATGTCCTCTAAAGTTATCAATTTGGAGTTTCAATTCTGACCCCTCACCACACACACACAGAGACCTTAAACCAATTTAAGGAATTCATAGAAAGAATAAGATGTGTTAACATATTAGAAAGTTTTTTTAACTTAACCAAAAACAATTAAATTATATATATATATATATATATATATATATATATATATATATATATATATATATATATATATATATATATATATATATATATATATATATATATAAATGACCCATTAAACGATTGAAAGATTTGCTTGAACAGAGACAAAAAACAATCAAAGAACTTTGAAAGCCAGTATGAAACAGGGTTCTACATCATATTCGGATATAATAACCTCGTCATATTGCTTTGCTTCTTGCCAGAATAGCTTTATCTTCAGAAATTAATAATCAAGAAATCACATTGATACCATAAATAATAAAAAATCCCTAGCACAAACATTGCAGCAATGAAACCCATAAACCACAAGATTTTAAATTAAAAATCCCTAGCACAAACATTGCAATGAAACCCATAAACCCAGAAAAACCCATCAACAATTCGAAATCCAAATTGGGGAAAAGGGAACATCATGAAAAACAAACCTTTGGATCGTGTCTCATGGCGGCTCCGGTATTTTTCCAAGCTCCACGCACAACTCCAACGACCTCTGTGGTGGTGAGCTTCAATGTGTGGTGTGGTGGAGGTTTGGGCAAGCAAAGATGGAAGAAGGAGGAAGCTTTTGTCCGAGGGCTATGGGTTTTCTTAATTCGTTCTCACGCACAGCTTCGGCGAACTCTGTGGCGGTGAGCTCTGGTGTGTGGTGTGGTGGAGGTTTAGGCAAGCAAAGATGGAAGAGGGAGAGGGCTGTGGCGGTGAGCTTTTTTCCGAGGGCTGAACGTTTTCTTTCTTCAATCTCTGTTTGGAGTCTTTTTGGAGAGGGATTTAAGTGAGAAACTTAATATTGTCCACGTGGCAGGAGTGTATTGGCTAGCGTAAAACACTGGTTTTACTTCCAAGCCTGATTGAACGTTTTCTAATAAATTAGTTGTTGGCTTATTCTAAGTATCTATGTTTTCTTAAGTATCCAACAGACGTTTATGATCGTGTTTGGACTCCCTTCAACTACAATTCGTCTACAATTTTAAGTACCTCACTTCTTATTGACTCCCAAAGTAATAATTATTACCAACCACCCTCAACGGTTAGAGAAAGTATACCATGTTTCGGTAATACCAACTTAGTATCTGTTTTAGTATTTCCTACCCAATAAATGAGTGACACCTGTTTAAAAAAACCACATAGACTACTCCAATAAATGATTAATTTATTTTCCCGATAGTATAGAAGATTGTGATTAATTTATTGGAGTAGTTTGATGTGGTTTTTCGAAACAGGTGTCACTCATTTGTTATGAGTCTTGCTTCCACTCCAATTAATGTTAGTGCTCCTTTGGAGTTGAATTGGAATTCGCAGAATGCTACTTCCTTACAATACTACGTCTAAATGCACTTTGTTGAAGTTGTAAACCTTAAAGCTAATTAGTCCAGATCATTCGACGTTATAGTAAATGGGAAGTTCTTTTATGGACCTACGTACCCTTGTAGAAACTTGAACCGAAACCAGCTCAATGGTTCTGTTCCAATTGAACTCATAAAAAGATCAGAGAGTGGTTCACTATTTTGGGGGCTTACAAGGAGGAAACAGCAAGAAAATTCCAAAGGTTAAAACACTAGTTAACTATAAGATACAATTTTGTGTAAACAAAGAAAAAATTTATTATTTTTAGATATATGCTTAATGAAAGTTCAACTAGTGTATAAAACACTATGAATGTTTAGACCCTCAATTTACAAATTACCAATTCAAGCTCAATGACAAACAATTAATGTGCGGAATATGAACACAAGCTTAACACAGAATTGATAAACAATCTAAACCAAATAAAATCACATCCGCAACAAATTTTAAATGGCAAAGATCAAGGGAAGAGAGATGCAAATACAAGGACAACACACGATGTGTTATCGAAGAGGAAACTGAAGCCATCGGCGTAAAACCTCTTCGCCGCCCTCCAAGCGGTAAATAATCCACTAAATAATGTAGTTGGGATACATGAACAGTAGAATACCCTCCAAGCCTAATCTACCCAATGTACCTAAGCCTTCCAAGCTCCTACTCCAACGAGGTTCCGCCGAACCCATTTCTTCTTTAGCTTACCGGATTCCGCTACTTGACCATAGCATCTACCAATATGAAATTGGTCCCTTCTTAACTGCTTCCCAAAACACCAAATAGCCTTCTTATAGATATAAGTATGGTGAGAAAAGGTTTTGGTAAAGTACCTCTCAAGGATTTAACAATGGAGAGGAAGAGAGTAGAGGAATTTGAAGAGTCTCTATGTGAAGATTGTGGATGAATCAATCTTGTTTTTCTCTAGAGTTTCTTTCTCAAAATTCTCTTTGGAAGCTCTCTACATTTCGTGGGTATAAGGGTCTATATATAGTAGGGTGAAAAGGAATGTGAAAAGTCAGTTTTTCCCAAACGGGGTGGGGGCGATCGGGCTGAGTTGCGAGTTCAAGCCGTGAGCTAACGGCCTAGCGAGCCTAGGACTTTTGTCCTGTAGTGCAATAGTTGGCATGACTCTTGAGCTTCCCTGTATGCTTCACACGTGTGCCAACTTTGGCAACTTGCCAGTCGTGAGTCACCCGCGAGTCCAGTCGCGAGTCCAGTCGCGAGTCTCTGCATCTTTGCACAATCTTGAGCATTTCTTCACACTCTCTCACTCATTACCCTTACATGATTTCCACCTAAATACAAGGTTACTAATTGCTAAAATACAAGAAAATTTGGCACGGAATAAAGTCAACAAGATGGTTGATAAAATTCACCTTACAATCTCCCCCTTTGGCTATTCCGTGACAAAACCCTAAAACAAACTCTAGACTTAATATGTGAGTTGGGAACAGTTAAACAAAACTCACTCACACCTAACTCTAGAATCTGATAAGCTCTTGAATCATATGAACAAGAATCTCCTGAAACATAACAACACAGTATCATCATTGTATGTAGAAAAACTTGTAATTGCATATGAGACAAGCACAATGCGATCAAGTAAATGGAATGAGAAATAAACCATGGCTTGACCAAACAGGCAATCACTATAAAATAGTAACCATAATGCTTATTCACACTTGGAATGAACATCCGGACATATAAGCCAATAAGCTCAATGCAAATCACTTGCATGCCCAACACTCAACCAATGCACAATACATAAAGTATATGCATCTAGGAACAAAATCCTACAAGGGCATAAGAGTGAGAATACTTAAAGAAAATGCATAACATTTAGCTAGAAGTATTAGGCAACAAAACATAAAGGTTGCATAGTATGGTACAAACCATAAAAGCCTACAATTTCTCATGGAAACAAACCCTAAAAGCTTACAAAAGCAACATGAGCACAAACTCGAAAAAATACTAAATAACAACTTTAAATATTAACAAACCAAAGTAACATAAGTGTTTTAAAAGTAAAACAGATCCATGAGTTTTAAACCAAAACAATAACCCAAGTGTTTACTATAATAAACACAAAGTAAAACTAAAGCAAAAAAAAAAAAAAAAAAAAAAAAACACTGTTTGACAAGCTCCCCCTTAAAATGACACTCCTACTCAAGAGCTGTCCCTCAAAAGTTCTCCCCCTTTTTCGCCGAAATGGCCACAGGGTCACTACTGGGTGCTAAAGCTGTCAAACTTGGCTGAAAGTATGTTGAGCTGATCTTGAAGTACCGCCATCCTGTCAATATGCTCATTTTGGACCTCTCTAAGTCCATCAATCCTCTCGAGGATGATTTGGAATGCATCCGGAGGTACCTCTGATGAGGTTGAAGCTCTGCTCCTCTTGCCTCGGCTTCTGGATTATGAAGCTTGTCCTAGCCAGCCACTGTCTTAGACTCCATTGGATCACCTTCACCTTGGTCACCTTCCTCTTTATCACCTGGAAGACGGACTTGTATCCCGATGATGGTTAGCTTGTTGATGGCTGAAGGTGTAGGCATAGGGCTAATATCTTGAGGGATGTCAACTCCTTTTACTCTGAAAAGTCTCATAAGAAGGCTAGGAAAGATCAACTTGGGCCTAAAGGTAGTTCTAGTCTCATCCACAATAGTGTTAAAGATGTGAGAGCTGATGTCAATGAAGGTTTTCTCCTTGAGTTCCATGAGGAAGATAGCTCTAGCATTGTTGATTGTAGTCAACTTCCTCTTTGGATACAAATTGAACATCATGATGGTGGTTAGGCATCTCATGTCAGCTGGAAATGTTGTTGTGTTGAGGCATCTCCCCTCTCTTTGTCCACCAATGCGAGTTTGGACAATTTCTATAGATAGCATCCTGTCCTTGTAGTTGGTGAAGTCATGGTCCTCTAAACCTTCAAGCCCTAGCACCTTATCTATGTCATGGGCATCTATAGTGAATTCCTTTCTTCTAACCCAACAGCTCAAATCATCCTCCCTTGTCACAACATTTGCATAGAATTACCTTATTAAAGGCTCACAAACTGCAGGTAGGTCACTCAACAATTTATCCCTTCCTCTGCCCTCAAAACAACCTGGAATGAAGGTGTCCTTCAAATTCCATAAGTCTACAAACCTTTCTTGAATAATAGTTCTCCTCATGAAAGAATCTCTATATCTCTCAAAGTGTTGAACAGACCTAAATAGGTTATGGTCCATTTTCAACCTTTTGTCAAATTTCTTAGCAGGAGTTTTCTTCTTTATAGGAGATGGGGTCATCTGTAAACAAGCAAAAAAGGCCACAACAACAACGCATAATAGATGAACACAACCATTAGTAACAGGTTAGTGGTATAGAGAAGAACAGAGGATCAAGCCTACACTAAGACCATATTCAGCTTAAAAATAGTCATTGTAGGAGATAGCTCATACTAATGCATAACACATAGTGATCTCAATGATCAAAGAGCACAACATCTTAAACATGAAAGCTCTAGGGGACAAAACCAAACACATACTTCAACATGCATTAGTCAACAGTAAAGAGCCAAAAGTACCCCACACTCAGTGTAAAACACACTTAACCAAAAGAGGGCATATGACTATGAGATATGGCATAAAGTGTATGAAGTGTTCAAACCAACACATAGCAGACAATATCCAAAAGACAGAAGCAACACACATGATAACCACAAACAATTTAAACAAATAGCCCAACCTTCTAAACACAACCATTTTGAATCAACCAAAAACACACACAAAGTGCATTACAATAAACCAAAAAAAAAAAATCATAACATAATGGGTATGAAATTCAAACATCAAACAAATCAATAGACATACTCAATCAATATCAACCATGAAAGCAAAAATAGAATCCTAAAAGCTTAATCAACAATACCCAAAAAACTAAGCACAACAAACATTCGTTCAACCCATCACTGAAACAACAAATATCCCAAATCAAATCAACAACTCAGATTCAAGTAAACAAGACTCAAAACATGAAGTATGTAGAGAGAAAGAGAAAACCCATACCTTTTCTTGAAGATTTTGAGTTGAAATGATGTAAAAATGGAAGTTTGTTTGAGAGTGACATGGTGAGTTTGAGAGAGGTTTGAAATGGGGAAGACAATGAACAATCAGAAATGTTCGAGGGAAAATCGAAAACGTTTAAAGCTGACCTATTTGCGCAAAACACGCGATTTTCGCGATTGAGTCAAGTCGCGAGCAAGTCGCTAGGGCCATTCGCCAGAACACTCATGACAACAATTTTGAAAAATTTATCTAAGTGTTTTTCGCGATTGGAAGTTCTACTCATGAGGGAGTCGCGAGATAAGCCGCGAAAATCTCTGAGTCCTCTAGCGATCGGACCTTCCACCCGCGAACAAGTCGCCAGACCGAGTCGCGAGAAACATCAAAAACCCAAATTTTGAAAAATATTCTAAGTATTTTTCGCGACTGGGGCATTGACCCGCCAGTGAGCCGCAAAAAATCTCTATGAGGGCTCGGGACTAGGACATGCGACTGGACCAACTAGTGATTGAGTTGCCAAAACAAGGTAACACTGTTTTTGAAATTTTTGACATTTTTGCAAAAACAAAAGACTTTCCAAAAACAACTAAAACACTCAAAAATCTTTTTGAGTTTGATTAACAAGGATTGAGCATGTGAAAACACATTTAATCAAGTACAATCACACGAATGAATATGACATTCATTGAACATAGGCATGTGTGTTGTGTGTGAATATCAAAAATGAGATAGTCCTTATTCTAATGTGAAGCTTCAATAATCAATTCAATCAAGGCATACACAACTAGCACTAGATAATGTGGCCCATCTCAATTACAAAAGTATGCATATATGACCTCCCACAAAGGCTTAAGTACAATAACTTTGAAACTTTTCATTTGACTCCATGTTTGACATATCATTTGATCTTTTTGAAACAATACATCTCATTGTGAGATTGATGCCTAAAATTTTTTATATTTCACTTTGATGAGTTAGCCTTTGGCTTTTTGAGCATCATATAATTTTATATTTTTGGTCACTTTCCTTTTTTTCTAGTCAAATACTAGTATGTGCGACAGGCTTTTGCAGCTCAATATCTCTTTTCATTTGGAGATTTACATTTAGAGAGCTCTTTTTAGCAAAAACAATAAAATAAAGAGTGAGAAGATATATAGACACAAGTCTATGCATGTATCAAGATCAACAAAATCATTCACTAATCATTCATGTCAAGATTGAAGATCTATTTACAACAATCACAAAGATTTCAAGATTTCTCTCACAATGATATAAGTGCATAGGGAACAAGCTATGCTCGTAGATGCACAAAGCCATTTGCACAAAGGTACAAGAGAAAACATATTTTGAGACAAAACTCAACAATGTCAATCAAACTTTTTGGATTTTCTACTTTTTATGTGATTTTTGGATTTTTGACACACAAGAAGGAAAAGATTGATCTAAAACAAAAACTACAATGTAAAAACATTTTAAATGAATGAAAGCAAAAACAAACAATTTTAAATTCACATAATCAATACACAAACCAACAGTCACACAACATAGGAAGTATTAATGCATGGACATGTTGTAATGCTTATGAATGAGTACCCTTCATCACCCACACGTCACGTGCATTTGGGGTGATATCCTTATAGGATTAGGTACGAGAGTTAGGACTTTCAAACCTTCTAATGAAGCTTTCCAAGCAGTTGGTGAATGCACCAATCATTTTCATCACGTCCATCATTCCGGGATTACCATTTCGATCTCTCGATGGCTCAACGGCCTGAGTCCTCTTGTCATTTCTTGGCCTTCTTGACCTTTGATCACTAGCATTCCTCAATGCTCTCGACTTATGACAATTGGGTTGGGTATGTCCTTGAAGTCCGTAGCGATGACACACATGGTTCGTTCTAGGACCTCTTTGCAATCGTGGAAGATATTTTGCTCTGACTTCAAACCTAGCCACAGATTGATTATGGGGCTTGTTCAACACCTTTGGTCGGTTACATTCTTCTTTTTCTCAACATTTTCCTTTTCAATAGTAGAGGCAACTACAATCGGCTCTTTGGCCTTCACAAACTTCACTTCTTTGAAGATGTTCACAACTGAACTACTTTCTCTAGTGTATCCTAATCCGGTTTTGTCAGAAAAGGTCTTCTAAGAGGAAAAGACATCATCAAGCTTCTTTATGGAGACTTGCTCTACCTTGGCATTTGCTTGAACCACCTCAAGCTCAAGGAATTTCACCTTGGTGTAAGCTTCGGTTAGTTCACCATTTAGCGTCTCTATCTCACACTTGGCCTCCTTATATCTTACTAGGAGACTTCTATAATCCTCCTCGCCTTTCTTCATCTTTTTCACATTTGCCTTGGCCACCCTTGCATATTCCCCCGACTTCTTAAGTAGAGAATTGTAGTTTTCTCTAAGACTAGTTGTGTCTTTATCTTCAAACATCTAATTCTTCTACAATTCCCATGAATTCCTCATCACTATGCTCCCCAAGCTCATCTACAAGCAAATTCAAGTCCTCCGAAGACTCAACATGAGCAACAGTCATGAATGCCGAGAAATTCCCTTATTCATCACAACTATCCTCAAAGTCAGAGGTGGAGGAATCTGAGTCACTAAGAGTGGTGGCATAAACTTTACCCTTCAATCTCAAGTAATTAGGACATTCCTTTTTGAAATGGCCATGTCCATCACATTCAAAACAAGTGACTCCTTGAGTAGATTGGGACTCCTTCCCTTCTCTCTTTTTGAAATCCTTCTTCTCCTTTCCGAAACTTATGAATTTCCCTTTATCACCAAATTTCTCACTATTCTTGAACTTTAGAAATTTGTGGAAATTCTTTGCAAGGTAGGCAACATCCTTTTCGACTACATCCTTATTCGATGAACCATGAGCTTCTACCCTTTCATTTATCGTCTTAAGAGCAAGTGATTTGCTCTTTCTTTGATTTGGTAATGAAAGCTCATACGTTTGGAGAGAACCAATCAGCTCTTGGACTTTGATTTCATCAAGGTCTTTGCTCTCCTCAATTGCAGTCACCTTTGCACGGAAGCTCTTTGGCAATGAACGAAGAATTTTTCTTACAACTTTCGAGTCCTTTGTTTTCTCTCCCAAGTTAAACTTGCCGATGACCACTTCATTTAGCTTACTATAGAAAGTGTCAAAGGACTCATCCTCGCTCATCCCGAGCTCCTCAAACCGGGTAGTCAGCATCTGTAGCTTTGTGTCCATAACTTTCTTTTTACCCTCATAAGTGGTCTCCAAAATCTGCCATGCTTTCTTGGCAACGGTGATATGAGAAATCCGATGGAACTCACCTGGGGACACACCACAAAAAACTGCGTTAAGTGCTTTGCTATTAGCATTTGATGCCGCAAGAGCTGCCTTATCCCAAGTGGATTTGGCTACCTTAGGCTTTGTCCAACCTATTTCAACAGCATCCCAAACAGCCTCATCTATAGAACACAAAAATGCTATCATCCTCACCTTCCAAAAGGCATAGTTGCTACCATCAAAATATGGTGGAGCATTTAAAGATTGAGACTGGTCCATCTTAATTTGGGGTCAAGGATCACACTAATGTAATGAAACCAATATAAGTGAACTCGTTCGATGCAAATGAAAGTTCAATTAGTGTATAAAACACTATGAACGTTTAGACCCCCAATTTACAAATTACCAATTCAAGCTTAATGACAAACAATTAATGTGCGGAATATGAACACAAGCTTAACACAAAATTGATAAACAATCTAAACCAAATAAAATCACATCCACAACAGAAATTAAATGGCAAAGATTAAGGGAAGAGAGATGCAAACACAAGGACAACACACGATGTGTTATCAAAGAGGAAACCGAAACCCTCGGCGTAAAACCTCTCCGCCGTTCTCCAAGCGGTAAATAATCCACTAAAGAATGTAGTTGGGATACATGAACAATAGAAGACCCTCCAAGCCTAATCTACCCAATGTACCTAAGCCCTCAAAGCTCCTACTCCAACAAGGTTCCCTCGAACCTATTTCTTCTTTAACTTACCGGATTCCGCTACTTTACCATAGCATTTACCTATATGAAATTGGTTACTTCTTAATCGCTTCCCAAAGCACCAAACAGCCTTCTCACGGATATGGGTATGGTGAGAAAAGGTTTTGGTAATGTACCTTTCAAGGATTTTACAATGGAGAGGAAGATAGTAGAGGGATTTGAAGAGTCTCTATATGAAGATTGTGGATAAATCAATCTTGTTTTTCTCTAGGGTTTCTCTCTTAAAATTCTCTTTGGAAGCTCTCTACATTTCGTGGGTATAAGGGTCTATATATAACAGTGGCGGAGCTAGAATTTCAAGTTAGGGGGGGCAAGATTAAAAGACAAGATTGAAGGTAGAATTAATCTAAGATAAATTAATTGATACTAAATACACACAATTTAAACATGTAATTTGGATCTTTAAAATAAATTGGAAAAATAAAACAATGTAAAAATATTAAGAATATAACAATATGCTTATGAAGTTCTATTCGGCTATATGCAACTCAATGCCATGAATGCTTCTAAAATTTCATATAGACATTTTTACTTTTTTTTGTAGTTAAAATTTGAGTTTATAACAAAAACTCAAGTTTGATATTGAAAAGGTTGATTGAAAGTTCAAAAACGTGTACAAAACACCTTTGAACGTTTAGACCCCCAAAATACAACTTAACCAAATCAAGCAATATGTCAAACAACAAGTGTGCGGAAACTTAACACATGCTATAATAAGAAATTGGTTAAACCACTATCTAAGCCATAACAAAATAAAACCACAAGAGATAAAATAAAGGCAAAGATAGAGAGGAAGGAAGATGCAAACACAAAGACAACACGCGATGTGTTATCGAAGAGGAAACCAAGTCCTCGGCGAAAAACCTCCTCCGCCGCCCCAAGCGGTAATCAATCCACTAGAAAATACAGTTGGGATACAAGGACAGCAATAGACCCTCCAAGCCTAATCTACCCAAAGTGCACCTAAGCCCTCCAAGCTTCTTGCTCCAACGAGGTTGCGCCGAACCTTTTTCTTTTCTAGCTTCCCGGATTCCGCTACTAGACCGTAGCATCAACCAATGAAGATTGGCTCCTTCCTAATCGCTTCCCTTAACTCCAAACAACTGTCTCACAGAGATGATAATAGTGAGAACAGGTTTGGTATAATGCCTCTCAAGGATTTGACAATGGAGAGGAAGAGAGTAAGGGAATTTGAAGAGACTCTAAGGTATAGATTGTGGGTGAAGCAATCTGGTTTTTCTTTAGGGTTTCTCTCTCAAAATTCTCTCTAGAAGCTCTCTTTCAATCGTGGGTTAAAGGGGTATTTATACTAGAGTGGGAGAGGAATGTGAAACGTCAGGTTTTTACAAAACAGGGGTGGCTCGCGGCTTGACCAAGTCGCGAGATCCGATCGCGAGTTAACCGTATGGCCGTTGTCTGTTTTGTCCTGTAGTGCTCCGGCTAGCATGACTGTTCATCTTCCAAAGATGCTTGGCACGTGTGCGATTTTTCCGGCGGCTTGCAGCCGCGAGTCCACCTGCGAGTCCCAGCCGCGAGTCTTTGTTTTCTTGCACACTCTTGAGCAAACTTCACTCTATCTCACTCACTACCCTTACAACAAACCCACCTAAATACAGGGTTACTAAATCTTTGAATTACAAGCAAATTTGCACGGAATAAAGCCAATTAGATGGTTGAATAAATTCAACCTTACAATCTCCCACTTTGGCTATTCCGTGACAAAACCCTAAAACAGACTCTAGACTTAACATGTGAGTTGGGAACAATTGAACAAAACTCACTCACACCTAACTCTAGAAGTTGTGAAGCACTTGAATCATATGAACATAATACTCCCGAAACACAACAATACACCATGATCATTGTAAGCAGAAAATTATAAATGCATATGAAACAGGCAATATGTGATCAAGCAAAGATGGAGTTAATAAACAAACCATGGCTTGATCAACCAAGTGAACACCACAAGGTAGTGATCACAGTGCTCATTCACACTTGAAATGAACACAAGGACATACAAGTTAACAAGCACAAGGCAAGACACTTGTATGCTCAACACTCAACCAATGCATAACACACAAGGCATATGCATCTAGGAACAATCCTACAAGGGCACAAGAGTGACAAGACATAAACCAAAATGCAGAACATTTAGATTAAAATACTGATTTCAACATTCATAAAGGCTGCACTAAGCAAGGTACATACCATAAAGCCTACAAACTATGCATAAAACAATAACCCTAAAAGCTTACAAAAGCACATGGGTACAAACAACAAAAACATTCTGAATAACATCATCAACATATATTAAAGTTTAAACCAAGAGTATAAGTTAAGAGTTAGGAACATCTATACACCAAAACACAGTGTATCAAAACCATAACCATAAGTTTAGAAGATAAGACTAAAAACAAAAGTATGACAAAAGTATGTGTGTATGTGTGTACTCCCCCTATCACTATGCACACTTCCCTTTGAACTTTTCTCCCCCTTAATGAATGCTCTCCCCCTTTTTGTCACGAATAGCTAAAGACTCTCGTCCAACTTTCGTTGAATCTCATCAAGCCGATTCTCCATAGTCTCGAGGCGCATTTGGACATGGTTGTTTGTGGAGTAGAGGAGTGCCACAAGCTCATCAACGCGTTTCTGAATATGCTCAAGTACGCTGCCGACTCTATCGGTATGAGGAGCTGTCTGTGCTTGCGGAATACTAGCCGGTGAAGCTTCAGGAACCGCACGTGATGTAGATGTGGTATGTGCAGGTGTCTCTGAGTCAGGGGCAGAAGGAGTAACCGGAGAGAGGTGAGCACTTCTTGGTGATTTAGAGGAGTGACTTCTGCTAGCTTGAAGAGTGAACAAGGAAATGGGTCGTTGACGAGTCAACATTTTTCCATCTGCAGGAGGAATAATGCCTGCACGAAGAATGAGCTTCATGATGAGACTGCAAAATGGAATAACTCCTCGAGCTGCAGATCGACACGCGGTCTTCCTCAAGGTGTAGTAGATGTGAGCACATATATCAATGGGGGCTCCTGTAATGAGGTCACACAGAAATAGAGCTCTCCCAAGATTGATGAATGTAGTGTTGGATAGTGGGTAGAGATTGGTGAACATGATCAACTTCGGTGTGGTCACTCAGTGCAAACTTTGCGGCCGATGGATGTTCTGCACTTTGGATACTTCATGGTCGTGTCCAAGGATTTGTAGAATTTCTCCAACCTCGGATTTCGTTCATCATAAGGAGTTAAATTCACATTTCGAGGTCCGGTGATCTTTGAGAAGATCTGCGATGGAGTGCGGGGTAACACTAAACTCTGTTCCTCCGACCCAGAAAATGAGTTGAGGTCCAAGATCAGTTGCATTGGAGAAGCATTCTTTGACCAGCTCATCCATTGGATCATCAAAGTTTCCGAACAAGTTTGCCCAGTCTCGTTTCTCAAAGATTCGAGGGATGAAAGTAGTCCCTAAGGTGTTGAACTCTACTACCCGTTCCACTATAGTGGTTGACTTGTCAAACACATTTGAGTAGGCGTGTGAGTTAAGGGGAAGTCTGAATCTATCCTCATTGGGATCTTGAGATGCCCGAGATGATAGACGAGTCCTTTTAGCAATCGGTGTTCTTTGGTTAAATCAACAACAATATCTTTACCCCCTGGAAGATCGACGAGACATCCGCAAGAGAACAGGCCAACAAAGAAAGAACCAAACAACAATACCCCACAAGATGATTGTCAACAAGGTTCGAGTGTAAATAATATTTCAATATATAAACACAAACAGGAAGATAGTGGACCCAACCAAAACTACCAACAATACACGAAGCACAAACTAACATGTGCAGCAAAATTGGTGATAGTGCACCAAGACATAGATAGACAAAGACAATCGACAAAACTGTCATTGAGACAAGTTAACATGACCATGATATGCAATCAGATACAGCATTTGAACATTTAGAGCAGATAACAAAATTCACTCCATCAGAGACATGAACAAGGGGAAAAAAAATTTCAACATGAAGAAACCAAAAAAAAACATTCACACTGGAACACGTGGTTGATAGACATACATTATGTTATCATAAAAACTCAGTAACCAAAACCAAACACCAACATCAATACTCAAGCAAGTGTAATGATTAAGCCAAATAGACACCAAACCCATTTCATAAAAGATTCTCGGATTCAATAATAGACAAAAATCAGAACAATGAAAAACACATTGTGACTATTCAAAGCATGAAAACAGGTGAGAACAATATCAAACAAGACACGCCATACCCATTACACAAAGAGATAAGTATAACGAATACAATACCAATCCAAACGAATGAGAAATATGCAGGAAAAAAAAGGAAAATGAGATTGAGAAAGCAAAACCCATACCTTTTCTTGATGATTTGGATAAGAAATGAAGCACCAATGAGGTTCAAAAAAAATGGATTCACGAAGTGTTTGGAAGGAAAACAGTTTAAAGAGAAGATGAACAGTTACAAAAGTTCGAGGGAAAACTGAAAAAAGGTTTAAAAAGCGCTCCTGTTTCTGCAAAACACACGATTTTCGCGACTTGATTAAGTCGCCACACGATCGCCACACATCGCTGACTCAAGCCGCCAAAGTACTCAATAACAAAATTTTGAAAAATTTTCTAAGTGTTTTTCGCGACTGGAAGGTCTACTCATGAGTGAGTCGCGATCTAAGCCGCGAAAATCTCTAAGTGAACCTCGCGACTGGACTTTCCACTCGCGAACAAGTCGCCAAAAATGACCAGCGAAGATGCGATCGAGACTCGCGACTTGACATACCCGCGATCGAGCCGCAAAACAGGGCAAAAACAGTATTTTTGAAATTTTCAGATTTTTCAAACAAAATACTTTCCAAAAACACCTAAAACACTCAAAAATCTTTTTGTGCTTGAATTAACAAAGATTGAGTATGTGAAAACACATTTTATCAAGTACAATCACACAAATGAATATGGCATTTATTGAACATAAACTTGTGTGTTGTGTGCGGATATCAACAATGAGATAGTCCTTTGTCTAATGTGAAGCTTCAATGATCAATTCAACCAAGGCATACACAATTAGCACTAGATCATGTGACCCATCTCAATTATAGAAATATGTATATATGACCTCCCACACAATTTGATAATCATAACTTGGAGCTTTTCATTTGACTCCACTTTCAATCATAACATTTGATCTTTTTGATCTTTTTGAGGCAATCATCTCTCATTGTGAGAGTGATATATAACATTACTCTTTGAAGAACAGGCCTTTGGCCTTTTTGAATGAACATTCACTTTTAATATAAGGTCGCTTACCCTTTTTCCTAGTCAAATACTAGAATGTGCGACAGTGCTTTTGCAGACTCAATATCTCTTTTCATTTGGAGATTTACATTTGGTGAGCTCTTTTTAGCAAAACAGAAATAAAAAGTGGGAAGATATATAGACACAAGTCTATGCATGTCTCAAGATCAACATGACCATTCACTAATCATTCATGACAAGTTTGAAGCTCTATTTACAACAAACACATAGATTTCAAGATTTTTCCCACAGTGATATGAGTGCATGAAAACAAGCAATGCTCGAAAATGCACAAAGCCATTAGCACAAAGGTACAAGGCAAAACAAGTTTTGAGACAAAACTCAACAAAGTCAATCAAGCTTTTTGATTTTCTAATTTTTATGTGATTTTTGGATTTTTGACACAAGAAACAAAAAGATTGATAAAACAAAATTAAGAAATATTCACAAGAAGACAAGCAAACAACCAACATCAAAAACAGCAAAACAAATCAAACAAGCATTATCGCAAAGCATAGGAAGTATTAATGCATGGACATGTTGTAATGCTTATGCATGAGTACCCTTTTTCACCCGCACGTCACTTGCGTTTGGGGTGATTTCCTTATAGGATTGGGTACGGGAGTTAGGGCTTTCAAACCTTCGTGAGAAGCTTTCCAAGCAGTTGGTGAATGCACCAATCATCTTCATCACGTTCATCATTCCGGGATCTCCATTTTGATCTCTAGATTGATCACCGCCCAAATTCTCCTATCATTTTCGGGTCCTCCCGACCTTTGAGGAGTTGCACTTTGTTCTTTGCTCTCAGCTTTTGGCAATTTGGTCGAGTGTGCCCTTGAAGTCCGCAATAATGGCACACATAAGTTCCTCTAGGACCTCTTTGTGGTCGTGGACGTGACTTGGCACGAGATTCGACCTGCCCACAGATCGATTACGATGATTCAAAGCATCCGTTGGTCCACCATATTCTTTTTTTCTCCTCCACCTCGAGCTTCACACCGCAAGGTCGGCTACAACTGGATCTTTGGCCTTTACAAACTTCACTTCTTTAGTGACATTTCCAGATGAACTACTTCCTCCGGTATATCCCAGTCCGGATTTGTCCGAAAAGCTCTTTTGAGATGATATAACATCATCTAGCTTCTTGGTGGTGACCCTCTCTATTTTAGCATTTGCTTGCACAACCTCATTCTCAAGAAATCTCACTTTTGTGTAAGCTTCGGACAACTCACCATTCAGTGTTTCTATCTCACATTTGGCCTCCCTATATCGAATTAGGAGACTTTTGTAGTCCTCCTCGGCCTTCTTCATTTTTCTCACAGCAGCCTTGGCCACCCTTGTGTATTCACCCGACTTCTCCAAGAGTGAGTTATAATTCTCTTGAAGATTTGCTGTGCTTTCTTCTTCTTGACTTCCGATTCTTCAACAATTCCTAGTGATTCATCATCACTATATTCTCCAAGGTCTCGTACAAGTAGATTCAACTTATCCGAAGACTCAACATGAGCAATAGTCATAAAAGCTGAATAGTTCCCCTCTCCATCACAGCTCTCTTGATTTCGAGTCGACGAGTCCGAGTCACTCAAGGTCGTGGCATACACTTTGCCTTTCGATTTCAAATAATTCGGACATTCCTTCTTAAAGTGTCCATGCCCGTTACATTCAAAACAAGTGACACCTTGTGTGGGTTGAGATTCTTTTCCATCTTTCTTTTTGAAATCCCTCTTCTCCCTTCCAGAACTTTGGAATTTTCTTTTATCATCAAATTTGCCATTATTTTTGAATTTCAAGAACTTTCTGAAATTTTTAACAAGATAGGCTACATCTTTGTCAATCACATCTTCTCCCGATGAGTCTTGATCTTCCACCTTCTCATTAATGGTCTTTAGAGCAAGGGATTTACTCTTCCGTTGATTGGGCAGCGACATCTCATAAGTCTGCAGAGAACCAACCAGCTCCTGTACTTTGATGTCGTCAAGATCCTTGCTCTCTTCAATGGCTGTCACTTTAGCACGAAAACTTTCCGGCAATGATCGAAGGATCTTCCTTACAATCTTTGAGTCCTCGCTTTTCTCTCCCCAAGTTAAACTTACTGACAACCACCTCATTTAGCTTCCCATAGAAAGAGTCAAAAGACTCATCCTCACTCATTTTAAGCTCCTCAAACCGAGTGGTCAACATTTGTAACTTGGTGTCTTTCACTTTCTTCGTGCCTTCATAAGTGGTTTCCAGAATCTCCCATGCTTCTTTGGCAATGGTAATATGAGAAATCCTATGAAATTCATCCGGAGACACACCACAGAAAATAGCATTGAGTGCTTTTCTTGTTAGCATTAGATGCAGCAAGTCTTGCCTTATCCCATGTGGATTTGGCTGCCTCGGGTTTGGTCCAACCAATCTCAACAACATCCCAAACGGATTCATCAATAGAACACAGAAAAGCTCTCATACGAACCTTCCAAAAGCATAATTACTACCATCAAAATATGGAGGTGCATTTAGGGATTGAGACCTATCCATCTCAAAAGGGAGTCAAGGATCACACAATGGTAATGAAACCAACAGTAGTGTACCTGCTCTGATACCAATTGAAAGTTCAAAAACGTGTACAAAACACCTTTGAACGTTTAGACCCCCAAAATACAACTTAACCAAATCAAGCAATATGTCAAACAACAAGTGTGCGGAAACTTAACACATGCTATAATAAGAAATTGGTTAAACCACTATCTAAGCCATAACAAAATAAAACCACAAAGAGATAAAATAAAGGCAAAGATAGAGAGGAAGGAAGATGCAAACACAAAGACAACACGCGATGTGTTATCGAAGAGGAAACCGAAGTCCTCGGCGAAAAACCTCTCCGCCGCCCCTTCAAGCGGTAATCAATCCACTAGAAAATACGGTTGGGATACAAGGACAAAGCAATAGACCCTCCAAGCCTAATCTACCCAAAGTGCACCTAAGCCCTCCAAGCTTCTTGCTCCAACGAGGTTGCGCCGAACCTTTTTCTTTTCTAGCTTCCCGGATTCCACTACTAGACCGTAGCATCAACCAATGAAGATTGGCTCCTTCCTAATCGCTTCCTTAACTCCAAACAACTGTCTCACAGAGATGATAATGGTGAGAACCAGGTTTGGTATAATGCCTCTCAAGGATTTGACAATGGAGAGGAAGAGAGTAAGGGAATTTGAAGAGACTCTAAGGTATAGATTGTGGGTGAAGCAATCTGGTTTTTCTTTAGGGTTTCTCTCTCAAAATTCTCTCTAGAAGCTCTCTTTCAATCGTGGGTTAAAGGGGTATTTATACTGGAGTGGGAGAGGAATGTGAAACGTCAGGTTTTTACAAAACAGGGGTGGCTCGCGGCTTGAACTCGCGGCTTGACCAAGTCGCGAGATCGATCATGAGTTAACCGTATGGCCGATTGTCCTGTTTTGTCTGTAGTGCTCCAGCTAGCATGACTATTCATCTTCCAAAGCATGCTTGGCACGTGTGCGGCTTCCGCGGCTTGCAGCCGCGAGTCCACCCGCGAGTCCCACCGCGAGTCTCTGTTTTCTTGCACACTCTTGAGCAAACTTCACTCTATCTCACTCACTACCCTTACAACAAACCCACCTAAATACGGGGTTACTAAATCTTTGAATCACAAGCAAATTTGCACGGAATAAAGTCGAAAGTTCAAAAACGTGTACCAATACACTTTTGAACGTTTAGACCCCAAAAATTAACTTAACCAACACAAGCAATATGTTAAACAACAAGTGTGCGGAAACTTAACATATGCTATAATGTGAAATAGGATAAAAACTATCTAAGCCATAACATAATAAAATCACAATGAGATAATATAAAGGCAAAGATAGAGAGGAAGGAAGATGCAAACACAAAGACAACACGCGATGTGTTATCGAAGAGGAAACCAAGACCTCGGCGAAAAACCTCTCCGCCGCCCTCCAAGCGGTAATCAATCCACTAGAAAATACAGGTTGGGATACAAGGACAAAGCAATAGACCCTCCAAGCCTAATCTACCCAAAGTGCACCTAAGCCCTCCAAGCTTCTTGCTCCAACGAGGTTGCGCCGAACCTTTTTCTTTTCTAGCTTCCCGGATTCCGCTACTAGACCATAGCATCAACCAATGAAGATTGGCTCCTTCCTAATCGCTTCCCTTAACTCCAAACGACTGTCTCACAGAGATGATAATAGTGAGAACCAGGTTTGGTATAATGCCTCTCAAGGTTTTGACAATGGAGAGGAAGAGAGTAAGGGAATTTGATGAGACTCTAAGGTAGGGATTGTGTGTGAAACAATCTTGTTTTTCTTTAGGGTTTCTCTTTCAAAATTCTCTCTGGAAGCTCTCTTTCAATCGTGGGTTAAAGGGGTATTTATACTAGAGTGGAGAGGAATGTGAAACGTCGGGTTTTGGCAAAACAGCGGGGGTGGCTCGCGGCTTGACCTCGCGGCTTGACCAAGTCGCGAGATCGATCGCTTGAGTTAACCGTATGGGCGATTGTCTGTTTTGTCTGTAGTGCTCCAGCTAGCATGACTGTTCATCTTCCAAAGATGCTTGGCACGTGTGCGGCTCCCAAGCGGCTTGCGGCCGCGAGTCCACCCGCGAGTCCCAGCCGCGACACTCTGTTTTCTTGCACACTTTTGAGCAATCTTCACTCTATCTCACTCACTACCCTTACAACAAACCCACCTAAATACGGGGTTACTAAATCTTTGAATTACAAGCAAATTTGGCACGAGAATAAAGCCAATTAGATGGTTGAATAAATTCAACCTTACAATCTCCCCCTTTGGCTATTCCGTGACAAAACCCTAAAACAGACTCTAGACTTAACATGTGAGTTGGGAACAGTTGAACAAAACTCACTCACACCTAACTCTAGAAGTCTGTGAAGCACTTGAATCATATGAACATAAACTCCTGAAACACAACAATACACCATGATCATTGTAAGCAGAAAATTATAAATGCATATGAAACAGGCAATATGAGATCAAGCAAAGATGGAGTTAATAAACAAACCATGGCTTGATCAACCAAGTGAACACCATAAGGTAGTGATCAAGTGCTCATTCACACTTGGAATGAACACAAGGACATACAAGTTAACAAGCACAAGGCAAGACACTTGTATGCTCAACACTCAACCAATGCATAGCACACAAGGCATATGCATCTAAGAACAATCCTACAAGGGCACAAGAGTGACAAGACATAAACCAAAATGCAGAACATTTAGATTAAAAATCGATTTCAACATAGCATAAAGGCTGCACTTAAGCAAGGTACATACCAAAAAGCCTACAAACTATGCATAAAACATTAACCCTAAAAGCTTACAAAAGCACATGGGTACAAACCAACAGAGTATCCTGAATAACAGTTTTACAAAACACAATATATTAAATTAAAGAGAAAAATGAAACTGAAAAAAATAAAGACACTCCCCTTAGATAATGACGCTCCCCCTTAGGGTAATATCCTCCCCCTCCGATTATGTCTATCACTCCCCCTTTTTGTCATGGAATAGGCTAGTCATCCTCTTCTAGCTTTCTCTGAATTTGATCCAATTGAGTTTGAAGAGAAGTAAACTTCATATCCCATCGGTTGCTTTGATGGTGTAGAGAAGCGGTGAGTCCGGACATCTTTGTATTCAACTCGTGGGAGAAGAGACAATGCGATCAAGTTTCTCATCGAGGGAGAGATTGCTGAACCGAGAGTCACCGTGAGATGCGAAGTTTCTGGTTTGGCTCTCTTCCGACTATGTCCAACACTTGCATTGTATGTACGCATGTTGATGGGACTCGGTTTGGGGATAGGAGACTCATCGGCCGTTGGATAAATTCCCTTGAGCTTCAAGATCCGTGAAATGAGACTGCTGAGAAAGGAATGCATATCCGAGACTCACTTGAAGAACCGTTTTGCGTGAGAACATGAAAGATATGAGCGCAAATGTCGATTTCTTCATCAAAGATTAGATCATGAAGAAACAAAGCACGTCCAAGGTTCATATACCCAGTACTTGATAAAGGGTACAAATTGTGAAACATCACAATTGTAAGCACTCTCGATTTCGGAGAAAGGGAGGAAACACGATGGATTTGCCATTGGGTGAGAACTCCAAGTCTTGACCAAGGCTTTGTTTGAGAAGCTCCTCATCGGGACATAGATCATCATAGACCGGTGAATGTCGAAAAATGGGTCTGTTGATGTAAAGAATTTTGCCAGGTATGTAGGAGAGACAGAAAAGCTCCTTTGCGAACCCAAAGACTTAAGTTCATCTCCTTCCACAATGGCGTTAGCATAAAATTCTTTAACCAACTCTTCATACACGATATCCGGATCGGAGAGAAGGTAATTCCAATCCTTGTGAGCAAACCATTTCGGAATGTCGGTGTTATGAAGTGAGGACAGATCCACTGCTCTTTCTAGTAACAGTGTGGCATGAAGAAAGAAATTCTCATATGGTGATAGGCTGCATATGATCTGAACTTATTGGGATCGAATCGCTGTGATGAAGAGCGAGTCACTTTCGGGAGAGGTGTGTCTTCATCAACATCAATTACGGGTTCCTTCCCTTTGGAAGAACCTCCTTTCACAGCAGCCTTTTTGAATGGAGACATGACCAGTCTCTGCATTATAAACAAGGGAAATGACAGAGCACAATCCAACGGACTATATCAAAAAGTGGGTTAGTGAAAATTTAGGAACAATGAAGAAACCCTAACAGCTGGATGAGAATGGTCAGAAAGTAGCAATGAGGGACACCAAAGGCCCAAATTTGAACTACACAGTACAGAGAGATCAAATATAACCACATAATCAGCTGAAAAAGGACCAAAATCAACACCACATCAACAAGATACCACACAGGATCAAAGTGAAACATGATAGCAACAGCAGATCGGACAAAAATAGCTAACCCTAGCTAAGCACGGGATGAAGAACACAACCACCAACATAAACTAGCTCAAACACAGAAGCATAAGCATCCAAGCGAAGCTAGAACAAAGAATAATAGTGGAGCTAAAAACCCATCACAAAATCACAATCAAATGTGAAAGAGCCGGAGGGAAAACCAAAAGAACAAGTAAAATAGAGTGCATGACAGAAAACCATACCTGTTAGTCGACGATTTTGAGCTGAAAAGAGACAAGTATGGGAGATCGAAAATGGAGGCACGGTGACACAGTGTAAAAGCATATGAGAAAGACAATGAACAGTCACAAAAAGATCGAGGGAAAAATAAAAAGTTTAAAAGCTGCTCCTGTTTACGCAAAACACGCGATTTTCGCGATCGGATTAAGTCGCCACACAGTCGCCAGATCAAGCCGCCAAAACACTCAAGAACAAAATTTTGAAAAATTTTTCTAAGTGTTTTTCGCGACTGGAAGGTCTACCACAGTGAGTCGCGAGCTGAGCCGCGAAAATCTCTCGAGTGAACCTCGCGATGGACCTTCCACTCGCGAACAAGTCGCCAAAAATGACTAGCGAAGATGCGACCGAGGCTCGCGACTTGACATACCCGCGATCGAGCCGCCAAAACAGGGCAAAAACAGTATTTTTGAAATTTTCAGATTTTTCAAACAAAATACTTTCCAAAAACACCTAAAACACTCAAAAATATTTTTGTGCTTGAATTAACAAAGATTGAGCATGTGAAAACACATTTTATCAAGTACAATCACACAAATGAATATGGCATTTATTGAACATAAACTTGTGTGTTGTGTGTGGATATCAACAATGAGATAGTCCTTTGTCTAATGTGAAGCTTCAATGATCAATTCAACCAAGGCATACACAATTAGCACTAGATCATGTGACCAATCTCAATTATAGAAATATGAATATATGACCTCCCACACATCTTGATAACATAACTTGGAGTTTTTCATTTGACTCCACTATCAATCATAACATTTGATCTTTTGAGGCAATCATCTCTCATTGTGAGAGGGATAGATAACATTTCTCTTTGAAGAACAGGCCTTTGGCCTCTTTGAATGAAATTTCACTTTTAATATAAGGTCGCTTACCCTTTTTCCTAGTCAAATACTAGAATGTGCGACAGGCTTTTGCAGCTCAATATCTCTTTTCATTTGGAGATTTACATTTAGTGAGCTCTTTTTAGCAAAACAAAAATAAAAAGTGGGAGGATATATAGACACAAGTCTATGCATGTTTCAAGATCAACATAGCCATTCACTAATCATTCATGACAAGTTTGAAGATCTATTTACAACAATCACATAGGTTTCAAGATTTTTCCCCAGTGATAAAAGTGCATGAAAACAAGCAATGCTCGAGAATGCACAAAGCCATTAGCACAAAGGTACAAGGCAAAACACGTTTTGAGACAAAACTCAACAAAGTCAATCAAGCTTTTTGATTTTCTAAATTTTTATGTGATTTTGGATTTTTGACACAAGAAACAAAAATGATTGAACAAACATAAAAATAACCAGCAGTATTCACAAAAGGACAAACAAACAAGAAACATGTTGCACAAAACAGCAAAAAAAAAAAAAAATGTGTGCCCCAACACAGATAGATTTATCATATTATAAAAATGTGAAGCACACAACACACAAGAGAGTCAAGGAATTGTACCGACACCAATGGTCTTACGGAGTGATTCAAACCGTGGACCATCGAGAGGCTTGGTGAAGATATCCGCCTTTTGATTGTCGGTGTGTATGAACTCAAGACACACAACTCTTTCCTCTACCAAATCCCGAATGAAATGGTAACGTATCTCTATGTGTTTGGATTTTGAATCTTTGAACAGGATTTTTGGAAAGATTGATGGCACTGGTGTTGTCACAAAAGACACACATCGTTTCTTGAGGAATTCCGTAGTCATGAAGTAATTTCTTCATCCAAAGAAGTGAGTGCAGCAACTTCCAGCAGCGATGTATTCTGCTTCTGCGAGAGATAGAGACACTGATTTCGCTTCTTGCTCATCCACGAAACAAGATTGTTACCAAGATAAAAACAGCCCACTGAAGTGCTTTTCCGATCGTCTACACTTTGCCAGCCATCGACAAGATCTCGAATACCCAGCCAAGACACGCATTTGAGTCTTTTGAATACCACGAGACCATAGTTTGCGAGTACCGTTCACATATCGAATGATTCGCTTAGCAAAGATCGGATGAGATTCCTTCGGATTAGCTTGGTACTGGCACAAACGCCCACACCGAAAGCAATGTCCGGTCTACTTTCTTTGTAAGGTAGAGCAAACTTCCTATGATGCTCCTATACAATGTAGGACTTACTTCAACTCGATGAATCCACATTGAGTTTAGTGGAAGAGCTCATGGGAGTGGAGGCATGTTTTTTGGAGTCTAGGCCAAACTTCTTGACAATGTTTCGGCATACTTCTCTTGAGATACAAATATACCCTCCTTCTCGTTGTTTGACTTGAAGACCCAAAAAGAATGTGAGCTCCCCCACCATGCTCATCTCAAACTCCTTCTTCATCTCCTCAGAAAATTTAGTAGCACGATCTTCAATAGTTGCTCCAAACACTATGTCATCAACATAGACTTGTGCCACAAGGAGATAATCTTCATCATTTTTGACAAAAAGAGTTCGATCGACGTACCCTCTCTTGAAACCTCTATCTAGAAGATAATGTGTAAGACGATCGTACCAGGCTCTAGGCGCTTGTTTTAAACCATAAAGTGCTTTCTTCAATCTTAATACATGATCTGGAAAATGAGGATCCTCAAATCCTTTTGGTTGCTCAACAAAAACCTCTTCATTTAGATATCCATTCGAGAAAAGCACACTTAACATCCATTTGATAAAGTTTGAAATTCAAAGTGCACGCAATGGACATGAGGATTCGAATGGATTCGAGTCTTGCCACCGGAGCAAATGATTCATCAAAATCCACCCCTTCTACTTGTGTGTATCCTTGAGCCACTAACCGAGACTTGTTTGAATTATCTCTCCATCTTCATCAGTTTTGTTTTTAAAAATCCACTTTGTGCCTATAACATGAACGTTCTCGGGCCGTGGAGCAAGTTCCCACACTTCATTCCTCACAAACCGATTCAGACTCTTCATGCATTGACTCAACCCAATTCTCATCTTGAAGAACCTCTTCAACCCTTTTTGGTTCAAACTGTGCAAGATAACAAAGTGATATGTTACATGATTGGCTAGCGAGAATATTTCCTTTCCGAGGCGAAGACCGTCATCAAGTGATCCTATGATATTACTTTCCGGATGATTCTTGATAATTCTTGAAGATGGCCTTTTTGAAGTGGAAACTTCATCACTACGAGAGATAGGAGGATGAACTTACGGAGGAGTAAGAGGACTTGAAGTTCTAGACATCGATCTCGTTTCCCTTCTTGGGTTGATGGGAGTCGATTCTACTTCCGGTATAGGTTCTTCACCTTCTATATCCAAAGCTTCTACCTCAACATCAGGCTCTTTGGTGCTCGGCCCTTCTACATCATCAATCATTTCCACCTTAGGTAAGGCATCATCAATCTTGACATTTATGGATTCCATCACGATCTTTGTTCTCTTGTTAAACACTCTATACGCTTGACTTGTAGTAGAGTAGCCAAGAAAAATACCCTCATCACTTCTTGCATCAAACTTCCCAAGATTCTCTCGATCATTTAAGATATAACATTTACTTCCAAATACCCGGAAATACTTCACTTTAGGCTTCTTCCCATTCCATATCTCATATGCGAGTCTTCTTTGTACCAACTCGAAAGAAAATCCTATTGCCAATGTGACACGAGGTGTTGTGACTTCTCCCCAAAATTTTTGAGGTATTTGCTTGTTAATCAACATGACTCTTGCCATCTCCTGAATCACACGATTTTTTTCTCTCTACCACTCCATTTTGTTGTGGAGTTTTGGGAGCTGAAAACTCTCTTTTAATACCATTCTTCTCACAGAAGGACTCGAATCTTGCATTCTCAAATTCTCTCCCATGATCACTTCTAACTTTGGCTATTGGAATCCCCTTTTCATTTTGTAGTTTCTTGCACAGAATCTCCAGCCTCTCACAAGCTTCTGATTTTTCTCTAAGGAATTCAACCCAAGTGTATCTTGAGTAGTCGTCCACAATGACCATAATGTATCTTTTTCCACCTAGGCTTTCGGTTCTGGTGGGCCCCATCGATCAACATGAAGTAACTCCAAACAACGAGAGGTGGCTATCACATTTACCTTGTGATGACTTGCCTTAGTTTGCTTCCCCATTTGACATGCACCACAAATGGTCTTCTTTACTTTTCCAAACTTAGGAAGTCCCTCGATTGCTTCAAGTTTGGAGACTTTTGCTACTTGTTTGAAGTTGGCATGCCCAAATCTGTGATGCCACGGCTCCAACATATCCACCCGAGCACTTCTACACGATATTGGTGCCGTGGGAACTATTCCATAACAATTATCCGTAGTTCGATTTCCTTCCAAAACCTGAATCCCCTCTTCATTGATGATCAAACATCCTTTCTTGGAGAATTGTACCAGGAAATCGTCATCACAAATTTGAGTGATGCTCAGCAAATTCGCCTTGACCCTTTTATGAACAAAGCACATCTTTCAACAGAGGCAAACCGGGTATCTCAATGGTTCCTTTGCCTAGGACTTGAGCATGGCTTCCATCCCCAAAGGTCACATAGTCACCTACCTTTTCTTTGAGTGACTTAAACAGGTGACTTATCCCCTGTCATATGGCGAGAACACCTTTGTCAAGATACCACAAACATGCATTAAACACCTTTAATGAGGTATGCACAAATAGGTTCACATGTGATGGACAATCTTGACCTTCAAACACAAACTCATCATCGGGTTTCATGCTACTTTTAGATTGATTTTTCATTTTTGATTCTCAATCATCTCACACAACATTCTATTCTTTCTTTTATATTTCTTAATCAATGATTTTGATTCAGATATGCTACTGTGTAAGACAAGATTTCGATTCTCAAGATATTCCAGCATGTGAACAAAAACTCTAGCATGTTTCTTAGTTTTTAATAACTCTACAAGATCATCAGTAAGACACCTTTCAGACATATGCATAGAGACATTTTCACAAACACTTGAGCTACAATTCAGCATGGTATAAACGAAAACAACAACCACAACTCAGGGGTCTAGGATCACACTTAGGTAATAAAACCAACAGCAGTGTACCCGCTCTGATACCAAATGAAAGTTCAAAAACGTGTACCAATACACTTTTGAACGTTTAGACCCCAAAAAATTAACTTAACCAACACAAGCAATATGTTAAACAACAAGTGTGCGGAAACTTAACATATGCTATAATGTGAAATAGGATAAAAACTATCTAAGCCATAACATAATAAAATCACAGTGAGATAATATAAAGGCAAAGATAGAGAGGAAGGAAGATGCAAACACAAAGACAACACGCGATGTGTTATCGAAGAGGAAACCGAAGACCTCGGCGAAAAACCTCTCCGCCGCCCTCCAAGCGTTAATCAATCCACTAGAAAATACAGTTGGGATACAAGGACAAAGCAATAGACCCTCCAAGCCTAATCTACCCAAAGTGCACCTAAGCCCTCCAAGCTTCTTGCTCCAACGAGGTTGCGCCGAACCTTTTTCTTTTCTAGCTTCCCGGATTCCGCTACTAGACCATAGCATCAACCAATGAAGATTGGCTCCTTCCTAATCGCTTCCCTTAACTCCAAGCAGTGTCTCACGAGAGATGATAATGGTGAGAACCAGGTTTGGTATAATGCCTCTCAAGGTTTTGACAATGGAGAGGAAGAGAGTAAGGGAATTTGATGAGACTCTAAGGTAGGGATTGTGTGTGAAACAATCTTGTTTTTCTTTAGGGTTTCTCTCTCAAAATTCTCTCTGGAAGCTCTCTTTCAATCGTGGGTTAAAGGGGTATTTATACTAGAGTGGAGAGGAATGTGAAACGTCAGGTTTTGGCAAAACAGGGGTGGCTCGCGGCTTGACCTCGCGGCTTGACCAAGTCTCGAGATCCGATCGCGAGTTAACCGTATGGCCGATTGTCTGTTTTGTCTGTAGTGCTCAGCTAGCATGACTGTTCATCTTCCAAAGATGCTTGGCACGTGTGCGGCTTCCGGCGGCTTGCGGCCGCGAGTTCACCCGCGAGTCCCAGCCGCGACACTCTGTTTTCTTGCACACTCTTGAGCAATCTTCACTCTATCTCACTCACTACCCTTACAACAAACCCACCTAAATACGGGGTTACTAAATCTTTGAATTACAAGCAAATTTGGCACGGAATAAAGCCAATTAGATGGTTGAATAAATTCAACCTTACAAAAGCCAATTAGATGGTTGAATAAATTCAACCTTACATTGATAACTAGAGAAAAAATTGTAAACTGGAAACCAAATGGTGAGGCACTAAAGTAGGCACATTACACATAAACATAGATTTTTTCTTTCAAAGTCCAATTCAGTATTTTTTTTTATTTTTTTTTTTTTTTTTTTTTTATTTTTTTTCAGTCGTAGTTGGCAAAGTAGTGTGCAAAAAAAGAGTACTATTAAATGGGACCCATTATGTAAAAAAAAGTGTTGCCATGTGAATGTAAAATTGTCGACAATTGTTGACAAGCTAATATATATAAATAACAAGAAAAAGTAGATTGTCTTTTGTGTCAACTGTCAAGTGGGGACTTTTTCTGCATTTTACATCACTAAAGCTTGAGAAATTTTGAGAAGGCTAGGGGGGGCAAGTGCCCCCTCTCCACCCCCCCTCCCTCCGCCCTTGATATATAATAGGGTGAGAAGGAATGTGAAAAGTCAGGTTTTTCCCAAACAAGGTGGTTTGGCGACTTAGCCTTGCGACGGGGCTGAGTCGCGAGTTCAAGTCACGAGCTAACGGCCTGGCCATCCCGGGACTTTTGTCCTGTAGTGCAACAGCTGGTATGACTCTTGACTTTCTGCATGCTTCACACGTGTGCCAACTTTGGCGGCTTGCCGATCGCGAGTCACCTGCGAGTCCAGCCGCGAGTCTTTGCATCCTTGCACAATTTTGAACATTTCTTCACACTCTCTCACTCACTACCCTTACATGATTCCCACCTAAATACATGGTTACTAATTGCTAAAATACAAGCAAAATTTGGCACGAAATAAACCCAACAAGATGGTTGATAAAATTCAACCTTACACTTAATATGCACTTGATGCTCTTAGAAATTGCGCTGGTAAATATTGAACCAAATGCCCAGAATCGGCCATTGGAGTCAATACAACAACAGTTGACATATTCTGAACTTCTAAAAATCACCAACAACTTTGAGAGAAGAGTCTTGGTAAGGGTGGATTTGGAACAGTTTACTATGGCTGCATAGATAGAATTCATGTAGCAGTGAAGGTGTTTTCTCCATCATCAGTTCAAGGGTATCAACAATTTCAAGCAGAGGCAAGTCACTCTCATTGATTGTTTGTATTATAGTATATCTACGCCTTTAATTCTTACAACATTGCCATACATCCATTGTTATACTAAAGCAATTAGGATGATACATTTTGAGTTGCAGGTAAAACTTCTTATGAGAGTTCATCATAGAAACTTGACCACCCTTGTCGGGTATTCCTACGAAGGAACCAGCATGAGGCTCATTTATGAGTACATGGCCAACAGAGACTTAGAAGCACATTTGTCAGGTTTGGTCATAATTAAAACTAGCCTATAATGATATCATGGAGAGGAAACCCGGTAGAATTGATTTGTTTTTGAAAACTATGAGGCTAAATTGACTCAACTAACAGTCGAAGGAACAAATTGAATTTGACGAATAATGGAAGGGTCACACTAATAATTTAAGCCAAATTTTATTTTGTAGCAATAGAAAAATAATTTCCCCTCAAAATATTTTCTTAAAACAACATGATCAAGGTTAATTTATTTGAATTATACAACTGAAAAAGTTAAGTCGCTGTAAATAAGTATTATCTACGGATGCAGGCCAAAATATAAATATCTTGAGTTGGCAAGCAAGACTTCAAATAGCAATTGACGCAGCTCAAGGTTAGTGATGAGTTTTCTGTCTAAATATTTTTAAAAATGCTTAATCTTACATATATGTGTGTATATGATAATGGATTGTGAAATACAGGATTGGAGTATTTGCATCATGGTTGTAAGCCACCCATAATCCATAGAGGTGTGAAGACTACAAACATCTTGTTAAATGAAAATTTCAATGCCAAACTAGGTGATTTTGGTCTATCGAAGATTTTCCAAACTGATGGCGGCACACATGTGTCAACAAATGTCGTTGGTACCTCTAGATACTTGGACCCTGAGTGAGTACTTCTATTATTTAGTTTACTTATGAGCTCTAATTAGCTCAATTGGTAAAAGAAATTATCATAAAAGGAAATCATACATGATCAAGTTTAACAAAAATATGATTTCTATCCTCCTTTTTTATGTTTAATATGAAATTTGATAATCATGTTAATTATTAATAGGTATTTATGATGATTGAATATATATATTAAACTATATATTCTACCATTTAAAGAAAATATGATATGAAAAAATTGAGAAAGAGTTGAAATACAAAATAGAATTTGAAATCAATTAAAAATATAAATTTTAAATAATAACGTGTAAAATTATGAGACTTCTAAATCTTATAAGACACAATATGAAGTGATTAATCAAAAGTCAACCGTCATCAATTTATTATTATTATTGTTGTTGTTATTGTTATTATTATTATTATTATTATAAAAAGGTTTGGCCATTCAATAATTTCAGTTGGTCCGTCCAAAAATTTAAGGTAATCCAATTATATATATATATATATATTTCAACAAATGATCTAGCCTTTTTCTTTAAACATTCTTTTTGTCATAATTATTATTAAATTTATGTGCACAAGGAGCATATATTTTATTTTGATTTATTGAACATGAGAATCATTAGTTTTTATTTTATTTTATTTTATTTTATTTTATATAACTATTGTACATGTCTATAGCAACGTACACAATTTTATATTCTCATTAGAGTTTAAGAAGATGATATCCATTTAAATTTTTTATAAAAAAAGACTAAGGAATATAATGACTTTTAATCTTATATGTCAAGTTAATAATTTTGTGTTTTATATATTCTTATGAGTTATGATAAGTTAGTTTGATATTAGAATATGTGTGTGTGTGCGTGCACATGTGTGTGAGAGAGAGATAATTAAATCGGCTTTATTTTTATGAATATCAGAACATTACACCACAAATAATATCAAAAATGTTAAGAACTTTTTCATGAATAATAATGTTGCAGGAAATGTGAAAATGTAACTTGCTTTGACCTACAGGTACTACAAGTCAAACTAGTTAAATGAAAAAAGTGATGTATACAGCTTTGGAGTTGTTCTATTGAAGATTATCACAAATTGATCTGTGATTGAAAGATCTCATGGAAGAACTCACATAAGCCAATGGGTGAGTTTCATGCTTGCTAAAGAGGATATTCCAAATATTGTTGATCCAAGGTTGCGTGGAGATTTCAATGTCAAATTGGTTTGGAAAGCTGTTGAAATAGCAGTGGTTTGTGTATCTCCAACTTCCAGTAGATTGCCAACTATGAGTCAGGTAGTCGTAGAGCTAAAGGAAAGTTTGACAACCGAATTATCTCAAAGGATGGGGGCTATGGGGTTGAATTGAAAGATTCATTAGAAATGATCAATATGGATCTCGATACCGAACTCAATCCTTTAGCAAGGTAAAACGTTTCTAAAAATTAGGCACATTGTATTTTCAATTTGGCACGGCACTGCCATTTGACGTCTTGATCCGGCTATTTTGTTTTTGTTTTTGTTTTTGTTTTATTGGTTTTTGGATAATTATAGAAGGCGCCATTTATTTTTAGTGTTTTTTTTTTTTTTTTTTTTTTTTTTTTTTTTTTTTTTTTTTTTTTTAAGAGAGAAATAAAATAGAAATAGCCCTCCCCTTTTTTCAATCAAATCTAAATGGGTGTGAGACATTTACACATGCTCGGATATTTATCTATCTCTAATAAGGGAGATTTTAATGTGTAATGGTGCAATGGTCATTTCACAAGTATAAATGTTTATGGAGTGTAGAGGGCAAAGGTTAGGGTTCAAGTCTCTAGGAGGGAGTTTCACACACATATACACTTAGATTAGGTTAGAGTAGAATTCTATCTTGTATTAAAATAAATATTAAAAAAAAAAAAAAAAAAAAGGACATGCTGTCATTACACAAATTTACTAGAACAATTGAAACAAGTAGAAGAGTTAATTTTGAGACATGATTGTCTAAAAACCAAATCTTGTAACAAAACAAATTATATGACAAATGACTTCTTTTTTTTTTTTTTTTTTTTAATGAACAATATGAGAATGACATGGCAACAATAATGATAATTTACCGTAAGTGCATAAAGTTTGATAAGATGCATTAATTGCCCCCTTTTTAAGAGAATAGGACTTCTTATGTCATTTTTTGGAGGGGGGGGGGGTTGTTGGGGGGATATATTGATTGTTTAGAGTGAGAAGATTTGAATCATATCTATCTCCTTTAAAAATATTAGAAGATGTTAACCAATTTTTTTTTATTAAAAAAAATATATTTATCAGGAGAATACATCAACTGCCAAAGCAGTGCCAAAAGTTAAAAGGATGGTTCTCCAACCAAACCGAGCCCTAAGATCACAACAGAGATGCTATACTATGAGCCACACAATTAGAACTTGTACAAACATATTAAAAATTACAAGATAAAAATTTAGAACACAATAACTTATTAATATCCTCCAGTTGATGGCCTAGAAGTTGTTGCTGAGTTTCGACATTTTGCCCTTTTTTAACTCAAGCGATACATCAAACACACTAAGCTCCAGACGAATTTGCAACGCTTATATGACTGCATACACATATGCATCCATCCGATATCAAAAAACCTGCAAATGGGAATGTTTATGTACAATCACTAAACCATGCTCATCTTTAGCTACAAGGCTCTTGACCTCACGCTCAACTTTGATTATTTGCAAAATTATCGTTATTGATCAGTTCAAATTGACATTTAAAAAAAGAATTATGGACAAAAAGTATCTACCAAATGCATAAAAGATAAATTGGGATAAAACAAAATCTTTACACGAGTTTCAAAATCACGCATTCACGTCTCCCATTTGAATTCAAATGATTTTTTTCCTGATTAAATTCAAATGTCTCTTATCTACGTACATATATAATTCTAAGTTCCGTCGATAGACAAAACATGAATCAGGTAGTGAGTGATCTAAAGGAGTGCTTAGCAACAGAATTAGCTCAATGGAAGAAAAACGGCATGACTGAATCACGTCAAATTTTCACTGTCTAATGTGACTACCGTCAGTGGCGTAGCTAGGATTCTAGTTTAGGAGGGGCAAGATGAAATAAAGAGTTGAAAGCAAAATCAATTTCAATTTTTTTAGTTAGTATGATTAAAAAAATACTTAACTGATTAATCAAAAAATTTGATTAGCATATAAAATATAATGAAGTGTTAAGTTGTTTCTTTTTTTCCTCGTGCATAGCATTAGATTTTTTGTTTTTTTGTTTTTATAAATAGATTGTATGGCGTTTTTTATTTTTAAATCATAAAAGTATTGATGTTTATTTATTCTATGCTATATTGTGTTTATCGTAAAAGCATTATAGAAGAATTAAAGAGAGCAACATAAAAATTTTGGCATATTGGTTGGAGATGTTGTGATAATATACCATTTTTTAATTTCAAGATTACATATAAGAATTTTTCTCTTCATTATATTAGACAAGTTTGAAATATTTTCAAAATAAATTTCAAGTCAAAGCTATTATTACTAAAAATGATATTTTTAGGGGAATATAATGAGCTTCTTGGTAATCATCAGCCAAGAAAAGTACATTACAAGTAGAGCCAAAAGTGACAATCCCGTAGCACAATATTACATGCAGAGTTGCAGAATATAAGATTAAAGCAAACAGAAACATACACAAAGAAGATATAGGAAGATATATATATTAAGGTGGGGGTTTGGGTGAGGTTGGGGGGGCGGGGGGGGGCAATTGCCCCTCTCGACCCCCCCTAGCTCCGCCCCCGACTACCATAACCAATCCATTTGCAAGATAGTTTTGAAGTTGTTTCAAGGATGGTGATTAAAATTGGAGAAGTGCTACGTTTATAACATTTTGACAATATTTTTACAACAAACCTTATTTTTAGAGAAGATTTTCACAACAAATTCTAGTTGACAGGCTGTTATAGGTTTTTAATTTGAATTCATAATTTAAATTACTTTCTTACCCACTAGTAACAGCAATTAACAACTTGCCATATAGAATTTGTAATAAAAGTATTATAAAAATGTTGTGAATATAGCATTTTTCTTAAAATTTTCATCACATGTACATACGGAATCTTGAAGCTTTCCTGCTTTGCCTACTTTTCTTTTAACATTTGTCATTGCAAATTGTGTGTTACCACATTATTGTGTTATAACCTGTAGCTATGATGGTGTTGACGAACAATTTGTTTGTGATGTGCACTGTGGCTTTGAATGTCAAACTCGTGAGTCGTGATTATAATAAATTATTAAATTCAGCATATATTTTTCATGTTCTAACTTTTTGGCATATTGAAAATTTTGAAATTCAAATTGGGTACGAGTATAGTGAAAGGAAAGCCATTGTCAACGTCTGGTAACCCATTTCTTCAATTTCAGAATTGGCAAAAATGTAACCAAAGGAATTATGGATTGTTGAGGGCTATTTTTTTAATATTCGATTCGATCAATCACAAACTTCGTATTGGGCTAGAAAAATTAAAAATACACGCATTATTGGGCATAGCCGAAGCAAGTATTGACTCTTTTTTGTTTTTGTTTTTTGTTTTATAAGCTATTGGGCTCTTGGCCCACAATTACTACAAGAGTTGGGCCTTTGGCTCATATTCTCTTTACTACATGGCTTGGACTTTAAGGGCTACAAAAGTACAAATACAAGTGAGCTTACTATCAAGGAAGCACACAATCAATCCTCAAAAAGTTCTTGACAAGCATTTTCTAGCACTACTGTTGAAGCTTAAGCACATTCTAGCGGAAGGAAAGAACAAATCCCAAGTCTGTATTTTGATATTTGCCTCTTCACTAGAGCTACTGGACAATAAAACAAAACACATGTGTGTACCATCTTCTTCTTCGTTAAAAATGCTAGAGCAATCAGCAAAGTAACAAAACGACTGACAAGTGACAACACATGTATGTACCATATTGCTAGTTGCATTTGTCAAAGCTCATTTAGTCTAATAGTTTAAATAAAGAAATGCTAGTAACAATATATATATATATATATATATATATATATATATATATATATATATATGTTAAAGAATACTCCATAATTTTCTTTAAAAAAAAATTCTAAAATAAGTGTAACCATTCTTTCTCCTGATAAAAAAAGGATTTTGCTAATGTGTGCTCTAAGGGCACACAATAATTAACCATTTTGGGAAAAAAAAAAAATTCTCAGAAATTAAAAACGTATTGATAGCTTTTTCAATTCCCGAGAAAATGTTTCCAAAAATAGGGTTCATATCACGACACAAGTAGCATTAAAGAGTCTAAGACTAGCTTCCACCAAACCTAAGCTAATAAGTAACAACTATCTTATATTATCAAATAAGTGAAATTTGAATTTGAATTGCGTAAACTTTAAATATATACTTCTTAATTAATGATTTGTCTAAGCTTTTATGATGGATTTGAACCTAGAGTTAGAATTTATTACAGAATCGTATTAAAAAAAAGAATTTATTACAGAATTGTGTCTTTTCCTTACCAATTTTGGTAGTTAGAAGCTTAGACTTTTACTTTTTTGGGTAATTATCTGTTGCATGATTTACCAAGGGTCAAATGTGTGGTTTCTTTTTTAATCATAAGAAAACTTTTAGGTTTCCCAACCTTACCTTATCTGTAATAATCTGATCGACCCGACCTGTTTTTGACCTAAATAAGAATGGCACATACTTGATCCAAAACGTTTTTTGACCCCAAACCAATTAACCCAACCCAAACTCAACCCGATAAACCTACTAGTTAGGTTTACCGCTAATTAAATTCATGGTGAAATCTAAAATTCAAGTAGAAGGAAAGAGTATGTATCTAGCCCATAAGTATTCTATAATTTTTCTCAAATAGGACGTAGAGTTATATTTGTGATATGATAGTCTAAAAACCATGTGACAAAACAAAAAAATATATATATATATATGAAAAATGACTTGCACAATAATGAAAATCAACAGTAAGTGCAGGTAATTAAACAATATCATCTCTGCGGTTGAGAGAAAGAGAGAAAAAAAAAAAAATCAAGATTATATCTTCTTTATATACTAAGAGAATAGGAATCTTGATATCCACTTTTGATTAATTCCAAAAACTATCCCTAGCTGTTGTTTAGTCCAAATTAACTATTAGCAAGTCCACTCCCTAATCCCAACCTTTCAATCGTATTTGATTTGAGTGCTGTAATTATCCCAAATTAATTGATTTTTACTAATAGTGAAAACCAAAATTAGGAGTGGCAAATGGGTGGATTTGGATCGGAAAAGAAATAGGTCAAGTTCATGTGGATGGTCAAGGGAGATAGGAAGTAATTAGGAACAACACTTGTGATTCAAGTCACAAATGATGTGAAATTATTTATAATTTGAACCAAGATTTAGCACTATAATTTGTGAAAATAATTAACTATGGACAAGTTTCCTTCCTTTAAGTGGCGAGCTAATTGTAAATCTGCATTGTTCTAGTTCTAGATTGAGATGTGAGCAGGCGTACTAGAGCCAGTCAAACGTCTCAAGACTCCAGAAGTTACACATCACTACATGCAAAAAAGTTTTCTAAAAGAAATGATATATGCACCAAGGATGATTTGATCTTGTAGGTGCCATTTTGTGAAGGCCGGATTGGGAATAACATTGGTTGAGTGCTGATAACGAATAGTGGATTTGGATTTGAGCAATCACATAGAAATTTTTTCATTTTAAAAATAGTAAACACACGAGATAATTGTCACTTGTAATCTTAATTGTTGTCAGGTGGTATATAGTGGTAAAGTCTGAAGATGACTGATGAAGTTTCGGAATCAGTATATCGTTTGAGGAAGACGACGTGGAGGTCATTTTACATAAAAGATGGAAGTTGGTCAATTTTGCCTGTGATACCATATAATGTTTAGAAATGGAAAGGCTATTGTATATATAATTGAATTAATATTGATAATAAACATGTAAAGAAAGTTGGTATCAAAACAGAGTCTAGTCCGTTTGGATAGCTTGCCATGTTTGGTTTATCAATTTTCATCACTCAAAACTCAAAATTTGTGGATCTCACTCCAAGAAACTTCGTTTGGCTAAGTTTTTGTTTTCAATTTCTTTAACTCAAAACTCAAAATTTTGAGTTAGAGTTACCAAAATTAAAAATAGCTTTTTAAATGTTTTCAAGTTATAAAATCTGAGTTATTGGGGTATTTTTGTAAAGAGAAATAATATGTCTACAACATTTTTACAACAAATCTTAAGTGACAGGTTATTCTTGGTTGTTATTATTAGGGCAAAAAGGTAATCTTAGTATTAATTTCAAATTTGAACCAATAACGACTAACTACCTATGATTTGTTGTAAAAATATTGTAAAAATATTGTAGACGTAGTATCTCTCTTTTGTAAATATCTGCATGTATGTGGTACCCACCTCATGAATTGTCTCCATCAAAGTCGGACCTCAACCCACGTCTTCCTCTCTCTTTCTTTCTTCTCCTTGCTAAAGATGTTACGTCTATAACATTTTTACAACAAATCATAAATGGTTAGTTGTTATTGGTTCAAATTTGAACCTAACACTAAGATTACTTTTTTGTCCCAATAATAACAACTAATAACAATCTGCCACTTAGGATTTGTTGTAAAAATGTTGTGAAAATATTGTGATCATATCATTTTTCTCTCTCCTTATTCCAGCATCACACTCTGAAACCACACCCACCCCAAATGGCACTTCCTCATCAAGTCACAACTCTCATTACTTACCACCAATGGACACCCATCTCTCTTCTCTCACTACCACACCCCAACCCTACGCATCCGGCGGAGATTGGAAGTACATGAGCATGGCTATAGCTCCACCATGGACTTTTTCAAGAGGAAAGCTAGAAGGGTTTTGTACGGCTCGCTATTGCGGATGTGGAGGAAGAAAGATAGGGAGGCGCCGATGATTAGAATTTTTTGTTGCCTAGGTAGCAAATGAGGCCGTCATATCTGTTGTGGCCGAGGAGATCGGCGAAGAAGATGGCGTAGCCCCGAGTGGCGAAGTTGATGAAGATTTTCTAGTTTTGATGATTTGCTGGCACCACGGGTTTTATAGTTTTTGATGATTTTGTATGATATTGTGATACCATGAATGAAAATTAGTTATACGTGCTTAAACTTGGTAAAATTTTGAGTTTTTTGTTGGTGGTTCTACAATTTTTTGTTATGGAAATTTGTTATTTGTGCTATTCTAGCTTGATTTGTGAGATCCCATTTCTGGAAAAGAAAAAGAAATAACTAAGGAAGAATAAAGAAGAAGAAGGAAAAAAAAAAAAAAGAGTTGGGAGAGAGAGTTCACACGAGTAAGAAAAGGTGGATTCTGAACCATGCGTTCCATGTGTTGGAGTTAAAAGTTGAGTTTTGGTGATGAAATCTGAATCCAATTTTTTTGCCAAACAAATTGGGAGTGAGATAAGAGAGAATAGAGAATTAGAAATGAGATATAAGTTTTGAGTTTTGAGTTATAAAAATTGAATTATGAAATCTGAGTTTGAGTTTGAGTGATACTTCAAACCAATCTTATTTTTCTGAAAACTAAAAATACTGTAGCGAAATAATTGTTAAATGTGAGAATAGTGCCATGAAACTCATTTTTAATGAAAAAGTTGCTGAAAAAAGAGGTTTGTGGGTCCCGTGAGCAGTGCACGGGACCCACTAGTGTGACATAAAGCCACTGAAACGCACTTTTCCCAAAAAAAAAAACCCTAACGGTATCCAAACGGTCACTAAGTATCCGTTTGGGTACAAAACTTTGATTAAAAATGGGTCTCATGACACTATTCACACATTTAAAAATTATTTTGTTACAGTATTTTCGGTTTTCAGTTTTTAGTCCCATCTTTCTTGTTCCATTTTATATTCCACCAATAAAAATTTGCCATACGTAAACCTATTAGATTCAAGTCTAACTTTCAGTCTTTATTGTTTCAGTTTCCTAATATTAAAAAAAAAAAAAAAAAAAAAAAAAAACTTATATAATCCCCGCCAGCCACCACCAACGTTCCACCACCACACCACCACCAACTTTTCCGACGCTACTAGGTGGAGATCTCCCGCGACATCAACGGAGCTCCACCACCACCTTCTTTTTCTCAAAATCCATGTCCGATATTGGTTTTTGTGACATTTTGTTGGTGGGTATACATGACCACCGTTCTTCTTCAAATCCATGGCGGTAGTGTGGCGCTGAAGGCGTCGCCATCTCTTCCTAGAGGCGCTAAACAAGAGTGGTAGACCGGTGGTGATTAGTGGGGGATATGTTGGTTTTTTTACTTCATTTTTGGTAATTGACAATCAATGGTGGTGGCTGGCTGGCTAGCGGGATTGGGTGGCTGTTTATGATGTTGGTGATCTCCTCTTGGTGGTGCCGGTAGTGGTTGATGGTGGTGGTGGAGGAATAGTAGTGGTGGCTGGTTGGTGGAGATGGTTTGGGTTTTTTTTTTTTTTTTTTTATTATTTTTTTATTTTAAGAAACTAAATAATAAAAGGCTGAAAATTAGATTTGAATTAAATAGGTTTACATATAGGCTATGACAAATTTTTATTGGTGGAGTACGGGATGGAGCAGAAAAGATAAGATAGTAGATTTGAACTCAAAAAAACACAACCAAATACTACTATCTATGATTAGTTTAAACTATTCTAATCTTTATCACTTTTTGATGAAACCCTTCCAGCTTTGTACAGGATCAACAAAATTTTCTTTCCTTTCCTATTATTTATTTTTCCTCCATTTTCCTTGAAGTCTTTTGGCTGAATATTGATGAATTTGGAGTTTATTTGCGTTATAGGAAATGTTTCAAGTTATTTAGGGAATTGAGGAAAGAGAATGAATTTCGGCAATGGTGTTGCCGAAGTTCTAACAAAAGTGTGAGAGAGAAAGAGAAAAAGTGGGATAGAGAAAATTTTGAATTTCAATAATGAGATTACCGAAATTCCTACCGCCCAAACTTGCTGACCGAGTGGGTGTGAAGTGCTCGAAGTGTGCTAGTGCTAGGAGGTGCCCAAAGGGAAACCAATTGTGACAATGCCATTGCCGAAATAGGGGGAAAAAATTTGTGGCAATGCCATTGCCGAAAATGAGAGGAAAAAAAAATAGTGGTTGTCAAAATCTGGGGAGGAAATAAAACAAAAAATGTGCTATGTCCACAATATTTTTACAACATTTTCACAACAAATCACAGGTGATTAGTTATTATTAATTCAAATTTGAATTTAACACTGAGATTACTTTTTTTAATCCAACAATAACAATCAGTAACAACTTGCCACTTAGGATTTGTTATAAAAATGGTGTACACATATCATTTCTCCAAAAAAAATAGAAAAATTGTGGAATGGATTTGTGGTAATGGTATTGCTGAAATAGGAGGAAAAAAAAATTATTGCAATTGGTTTGTGGCAATGACATTGCCGAAATAGAGAAAAAAAAAATTGTGGGAATGAATTTGTGGCAATGGCATTGCCGAAATAGGAGGAAAGAAAAATTGTTTGATTTTTGGCAATGGCATTGCCAAAATAGGAAATTGGAGGAGAGAGAGAGCGCTATTTGAATATATATATATATATATATATATATATATAAAAGGACACATATTCTTATTCTTCTGTAGTTTTTTGGACCTGTTTTGTGTGTATGTCATGTTTCTTCCTTTTGCAATGAAGAGTCAATCAACCTATCACCTCTAACTCCTCATCTAATTCTTATTCTCTGCTTGGATTCATATCACTCCTAAATCTCCCTAAATCTATCTCAAATATTCTTTTTTGTCTTTTTATTTCTCCACTACATAATAAAAGGCAAGTTACATCCTCACAAAGTTACATCATCGTTGAAGAATTGCATCTCCTCACGACTCCAATTGTTCACTTACTCATTTGCTTTGCTTCAGTGTGCACAACTAAGGATTATAAGTTTTTTGTTAATGTAAGTATTTTTGCTTTGTTTATTAACTAGAAATTAACTGATTTATTATTATTGTATAAACATATGCTTTGTAAATATTAGAAGCTAATACATTGTAAAATATTATGTATTGTTGTAGTTAATATTATTTTTATGCCTATGATTATGATTATTGTTGTTGTTGTTGTTATTATTATTCAAATTTTAGATTAATGAATTGTTTTTTATGGTTATCTAATTGTGTGTGTGTTTTTTTTTTTTTTTTGCAAGTATCACTCTATAATTCTCACTCTTTCAGTTTGTATCACAATTGTGGTAAGTATCTCAACTCTATAATTAAATTTATGTATGAGTTTTGTTAATTTTGAAATTATTTAATATTATTTATTGTTATTATTAGTATATCACAACAAAAATTGTAATAAATTGTATTATTGTGATCTTTTTATAATCAATTTTACTTTGTTATTATCAATTATTACATCTATTACTTGGAAAAAATATATTGCATAATATGTTTGTTGGTTTATAATAAAGATATGTATGTGTATTGTTATTATTATTATTATTTAGTACAATAAATCGTACATTTGTGTTTCTTTTACTTTAAAGTTTAGTTCGTATAAAAATTTATTAAGTTTCTTGAATCTTTACTTTTTAGGGTGGTTATAGGTTGGGAAATGAAAATTAATTATATGCTATATAAATATTATATATGGTTATATTATAGTTAATACTAATTATTGTGTGTATGATTATTTTTGCTAAAACTATTATTATTATTATTAAAAATTTTGCTTCATAAATCCTTTATTTGAGTTTCTTTCAATATCTGATTGTGTTTTTTTTTTTTTTTTTTTTTTTTGTTCTTTCTTTCTTTTCTTGCAAGTATCACTCTATAATTCCTACATTCCTTCACTTCATATCAAAATTGTAGTAAGCTTCTCGGCCCCCTAATTTAATTGGAAATTATTTTCTTAGTTTGTAATTTTTTATATAGATGGTTTGTAAAAAATATACCTTCAAATGGATGTTGCATGGTTTAACTCATTGTAGCATTTAATGTAGGATATATTTGAAATGGAGCAACAACAATATCACATCTCTAATGATGCAATGTGAAAGTTCAAAAACGTGTACAAAACACCTTTGAACGTTTAGACCCCCAAATTACAACTTAACCAATACAAGCAATATGTCAAACAACTAGTGTGCGGAAACTTAACACATGCTATAATACGAAATTGGTTAAAGACTATCTAAGCCATAACAAAATAAAACCCAAAGAGATAATAAAAAGGCAAAGATAGAGAGGAAGGAAGATGCAAACACAAGACAACACGCGATGTGTTATCGAAGAGGAAACCGAAGTCCTCGGCGAAAAACCTCTCCACCGCCCTCCAAGCGGTAAACAATCCACTAGAAAATACGGTTGGGATACAAGGACAAAGCAATAGACCCTCCAAGCCTAATCTACCCAAAGTGCACCTAAGCCCTCCAAGCTTCTTGCTCCAACGAGGTTGCGCCAAACCTTTTTCTTTTCTAGCTTCCCGGATTCCGCTACTAGACCGTAGCATCAACCAATAAAGATTGGTTCCTTCCTAATCGCTTCCCTTAAATCCAAACAAACTGTCTCACGGTGATGATGATAGTGAGAACCAGGTTTGGTATAATGCCTCTCAAGGATTTGACAATGAAGAGGAAGAGAGTAGAGGAATTTGAAGAGACTCTAAGGTATAGATTGTGGGTGAAACAATCTTGTTTTTCTTTAGGGTTTCTCTCTCAAAATTCTCTCTGGAAGCCCTCTTTCAATCGTGGGTAAAAGGGGAATTTATCTTGGAGTGGGAGAGGAATGTGAAACGTCGGGTTTTACAAAATAGGGGTGGCTCGCGGCTTGACCTCGCGTCTTGTCTAAGTCGCGAGATCCGATCGTGAGTTAACCGTATGCCGATTGTCCTATTTTGTCTGTAGTGCTTGACTAGCATGACTGTTCATCTTCCAAAGATGCTTGCACACGTGTCTTTATACAGCGACTTGCGGCCATGAGTCACCCGCGAGTCCCGTACCAGCGAGTCTCTGTTTTCTTACACACTCTTGAGCAATCTTCACTCTATCTCACTCACTACCCTTACAACAAACCCACCTAAATACGGGGTTACTAAATCTTTGAATTACAAGCAAATTTGTACGGAATAAAGCCAATTAGATGGTTGAATAAATTCAACCTTACAATCTCCCCTTTGGCTATTCCGTGACAAAACCCTAAAACAGACTCTAGACTTAACATGTGAGTTGGGAACAGTTGAACAAAACTCACTCACACCTAACTCTAGAAGTTTGTGAAGCACTTGAATCATATGAACATAATACTCCCGAAACACAACAATACACCATGATCATTGTAAGCAGAAAATTATAAATGCATATGAAACAGGCAATATGTGATCAAGCAAAGATGGAGTTAAGAAACAAACCATGGCTTGATCAACCAAGTGAACACCACAAGGTAGTGATCACGAGTGCTCATTCACACTTGGAATGAACACAAGGACATACAAGTTAACAAGCACAAGGCAAGACACTTGTATACTCAACACTCAACCAATGCATAACACACAAGGCATATGCATCTAGGAACAATCCTACAAGGGCACAAGAGTGACAAGTACATAAACCAAAATGCAGAACATTTAGATTAAAAAATCTTGGTTTCAACATAGCATAAAGGTTTGCATTAAGCAAGGTACATACCATAAAGCCTACAAACTATGCATAAAACATTAACCCTAAAAGCTTACAAAATCACATGGGTACAAACACAAAAACATCCTGAATAACATCATCAAAATATATTAAAGTTTAAACCAAGAGTATAAGTAATAAGTTAGAAACAACTATACACCAAAACACAGTGTATCAAAACCATAAAAACACTAAAAGTACCCAAAACATAAACATATATAAACAAAGTCTCTGATTTTGACAACTCCCCCTCAACACAATACTCCCCCTTAAGAGCCACTTTTCTGCTTCTCAATCATCAATGACATTATCAACAGACAGAAACTTCTCCCCCTTTTTGATAGGAATGGCCAAAGGGTCGGTGTTGGTGAGTGGTGAAGCTATCAAGTTTTGCAGACAAAACATCAATCGATCCTGCATGGCTCTCATCCTCTCGAGTGCTCGGTTTGGACTTCTCCGATCCCATCAAGTCTTTCCGAATGATTTGGAAAGCATCCGGAGGTGTACTGAAGAAGTTGATGCTCTGGGTCTTTGTCACTCCTCCGGGTGTTGAGGTTGATGCATGCCCCTTTGCCTCGCTTGGTCTCCATTGGGACACCTTCTCCTCCTTTATCACCTTCATCTTCTTCTCCTGGAAGCCTAACACTTATCCTTTTGCGGGTAAGCTTGTTAATTGCAGAAGGTGTGGACATGGGGCCCGATGTCTTGAGGGATTGGAACCCCCTTCCTTCTAAAGATCCTCATCGACAAACCGGGAAAGATCAATTTTGGCCTAGAGGTTGTTCTTGTCTCATCCACAATGGTGTCATATATGTGGGAACTTATGTCTATGAAATTCTTTTCTTTGAGATCCATCAGAAAGATTGCTCTAGCACAATTGATTGTAGTCAACTTCTTAATGGGATAGAGGTTAAACATCATGATGATTGTTAGACACCTCATGTCCACTGGAAAGGCAGTGGTATTCAAACATTTTCCTTCTCTCTGCCCACCTATCCTTTGTTGAACTGTTTCAATAGAGACACTCCTATCCTTGTAGTTGATAAATTCCTCATCTTCTAATCCTTCAAGCCCTAATGCATCATCTATGACATGTGCATCCAAAATGAATTCTTTACCTCTAACCCAACAACTTAACTCATTCTCCTTTATCACAAAGCATTTGAGTAAAATTCCCTAATCGGGGTTCACACACTACAGGAAATCACTTAGAAGCTTTTCCCATCCTCTTCCTTCAAAACAGCTTGGGATAAAGGTTTGTTTCAAATCCTCCAAATCTACAAATCGTTCTTGAATAATTCCTGCTTTCATGAAGTTATCCTGTATCTCTCAAAATGATGAACTGACCTAAATAGTTTAGAATCCATTTTCAATCTTTTGTCGGCCTTCTTTGCAGGAGTTTTCTTCTTAGGAGGTGAGGGAGCCATCGTGAACAATCGAGAAGAGGCCACAACAAAGATAGAGCAATATATGTGTAGAACTAGTCAGTACCATGTAATTAACAAAGAGATTTCATCCATACAAATGAACTTGGAACATTTAAACACAAGCTACTTAGATCAAACACATGGATAAACAAGCCTAAGATAGGAAACACATATAAAAGCAATGAGATATAGAAACTATCCTAAAGGCGAGATATATGTCAATGAGACAGAGATAATGAAAAATGATATGGCTCATAAAAACAGCATTGTGAAGCTCACATATGCTCCCAAAAGATTTACACAATAGAGCATGCATATTTAGCACAAAGTAAAACTCATGACCTCAAAATGAACAATTTGAAACAACTCAACAGCTCAAAGTTCGGATAAAATAAAAGAATCACTTAGCTAAGCACGGGATGAAGAGCAATAAGGAAACAACTAAGATCAAATCAAATTCTAGCAGCAGCATTCGCAAGCTAAGCATGAACAAGGAGCAAAATTGAAACACAAACCCATTTCTAAATCACAAACATATGCGAAAAATCAAAGGGAAAAGCACAAAATCAAGTAGAAAAGAGTGCAAAACTGAAAACCCATACCTGTGACTTGAAGATTTTGAGCTACAAGAATGCAACAATGGAGATTGGAAATGGGAGCACGGAGTGTTTGGGAGGGAGATAGTTTAGAGAGAAGATGAACAGTCACAAATATTCGAGGAAAAACTGAAAAGATTTAAAAACTGCTCTTATTTCTCGCAAAACACGCGTTTTTCGCGACTTGATTAAGTCGCCATACGATCGCTTGACTCAAGCCGCCAAAGCACTCAAGAACAAAAATTTGAAAAATTTTTCTAAGTGTTTTTCGATTTGGAAGGTCTACCCGCAAGTGAGTCGCGAGTGAGCCACGAAAATCTCTCGAGTGAACCTCGCGATGGACCTTCCACTCGCGAACAAGTCGCCAAAAATGACCAGCAAAGATGCGGCGAGGCTCGCGACTTGACATACCCGCGATCGAGCCGCCAAAACAGGGCAAAATAGGTTTTTGAAATTTTCAGATTTTTCAAACAAAATACTTTCCAAAAACACCTAAAACACTCAAAAATCTTTTTGTGCTTGAATTAACAAAGATTGAGCATGTGAAAACACATTTTATCAAGTACAATCACACAAATGAATATGGCATTTATTGAACATAAACTTGTGTGTTGTGTGTAGATATCAACAATGAGATAGTCCTTCGTCTAATGTGAAGCTTCAATGATCGATTCAACCAAGGCATACACAATTAGCACTAGATCATGTGACCTATCTCAATTATAAAAATATGTATATATGACCTCCCACAAAACTTGATAGCATGACTTGGAGTTTTACATTTTACTCCACTTTTAATCATAACATTTGATCTTTTTGATCTTTTGAGGCAATCACCTCTCATTGTGAGAGTGATATTTGACATTTCACTTTAATGAACAAGCCTTTGGCTTTTTGAATAAACATTCACTTTAATATAAGGTCGCTTACCCTTTTTCCTAGTCGAATACTAGAATGTGCGTGGCTTTGCAGACTCAATATCTCTTTTCATTTGGAGATTTACATTTGGTGAGCTCTTTTTAGCAAAACAAAAATAAAGAGTGGGAAGATATATAGACACAAGTCTATGCATGTCTCAAGATCAACATAACCATTCACTAATCATTCATGACAAGTTTGAAGATCTATTTACAACAATCACATAGATTTCAAGATTTTTCCCATGATGATATAAGTGCATGAAAACAAGCAATGCTCGAAAATGCACAAAGCCATTAGCACAAAGGTACAAGACAAAACAAGTTTTGAGACAAAACTCAACAAAGTCAATCAAGCTTTTTGATTTTCTAATTTTTATGTGATTTTTGGATTTTTGACACAAGAAACAAAAAGATTGATAAAACAAAATTAAAAATATTCACAAGTAGACAAGCAAACAACCAACATCAAAAACAGCAAGTAAACCAAACAAACATTGTCACAAAGCATAGGAAGTATTAATGCATGGACATGTTGTAATGCTTATGCATGAGTACCCTTTTTCACCCACACGTCACTTGCGTTTGGGGTGATTTCCTTATAGGATTGGGAACGGGAGTTAGGGCTTTCAAACCTTCGTGAGAAGCTTTCCAAGCAGTTGGTGAATGCACCAATCATCTTCATCACGTTCATCATTCCGGGATCTCCATTTTGATCTCTAGATTGATCACCTACCCAAATTCTCCTATCATTTCTAGGTCCTCCTAACCTTTGAGGAGTTACACTATTCTTTGCTCTCGACTTTTGGCAATTTGGTCGAGTATGCCCTTGAAGTCCGCAATAATGGCACACATAAGTTCCTCTAGGACCTCTTTGTGGTCGTGGACGTGACTTGGCACAAGATTCGAGACCTGCCCACAGAGGCGATTACGGGGATTCAGCATTTGTTGGTTCACCACATTCTTCTTCTCCTCCACCTCGAGCTTCTCACCCGTGAAGGTCAGCTACAAACTGGATCTTTGGCCTTTACAAACTTCACTTCTTTAGTGACATTTCCGGATGAACTACTTCCTCCGGTATATCCCAATCCGGATTTGTCCGAAAAGCTCTTTTGAGATGATATAACATCATCTAGCTTCTTGGTGGTGACCCTCTCTATTTTAGCATTCGCTTGCACAACCTCATTCTCAAGAAATCTCACTTTTGTGTAAGTTTCGGACAACTCACCATTCAGTGTTTCTATCTCACATTTGGCCTCCCTATATCGAATTAGGAGACTTTTGTAGTCCTCCTCGGCCTTCTTCATTTTTCTCACAGCAGCCTTGGCCACCCTTGTGTACTCACCCGACTTCTCCAAGAGTGAGTTATAATTCTCTTGAAGATTTCTTTGTGCTTTCATCTTCTTCAAAGATCGATTCTTCAACAATTCCTAGTGATTCTTCATCACTATGTTCTCCAAGGTCTCGTACAAGCAGATTCAACTCATCTCGAAGACTCAACATGAGCAATAGTCATAAAAGCTGAATAGTTCCCCTCCCCATCACAGCTCTCTTGATTTCGAGTCGACGAATCCGAGTCACTCAAGGTCGTGGCATACACTTTACCTTTCGATTTCGAGATAATTCGGACATTCCTTCTTAAAGTGTCCATGCCCGTTACATTCGAAACAAGTGACACCTTGTGTGGGTTGGGATTCTTTTCCATTTTTCTTTTGAATTCCCTCTTCTCCCTTCCGAACTTTGGAATTTTCTTTTATCATCAAATTTGCCATTATTTTTGAATTTCAAGAACTTTACGAAATTTTTGACAAGGTATGCAACATCTTTGTCAACCACATCTTCTCCCGATGAGTCTTGATCTTCCACCTTCTCATTAACGGTCTTTAGAGCAAGAGATTTACTCTTCCGTTGATTGGGCGCGACATCTCATAAGTCTGCAGAGAACCAACCAGCTCCTGTACTTTGATGTCATCAAGGTTCTTGCTCTCTTCAATTCTTTGTCACTTTAGCACGAAAACTTTCCGGTAATGATCGAAGGATCTTCCTTACAATCTTTGAGTCCTCCGTTTTCTCCCCAAGTTGAACTTACTGACCACCACCTCATTTAGCTTCCCATAAAAAGAGTCAAAAGACTCATCCTCACTCATTTTGAGCTCCTCAAACCGAGTGGTCGCATTTGCAACTTGGTGTCTTTCACTTTCTTTGTGCCTTCATAGGTGGTTTCCAAAATCTCCCATGCTTCTTTGGCAACGGTAATATGAGAAATCTGTGAAATTCATCCGGAGACACACTACGAGAAAATAGCATTGAGTGCTTTTCTTGTTAGCATTAGATGCAGCAAGTCTTTGCCTTATCCCATGTGGATTTGGCTGCCTCGGGTTTGGTCCAACCAATCTCAACATGACATCCCAAACGGATTCATCAATAGAACACAGAAAAGCTCTCATGCGAACCTTCCAAAAAGCATAATTACTACCATCAAAATATGGAGGTGCATTTAGGGATTGAGACCTATCCATCTCAAAAGGGAGTCAAGGATCACACAATGGTAATGAAACCAATAGCAATGTACCCGCTCGATACCAATTGAAAGTTCAAAAACGTGTACAAAACACCTTTGAACGTTTAGACCCCAAATTACAACTTAACCAATACAAGCAATATGTCAAACAACTAGTGTGCGGAAACTTAACACATGCTATAATACGAAATTGGTTAAAGACTATCTAAGCCATAACAAAATAAAACCACAATGAGATAATAAAAAGGCAAAGATAGAGAGGAAGGAAGATGCAAACACAAAGACAACACGCGATGTGTTATCGAAGAGGAAACCGAAGTCCTCGGCGAAAAACCTCTCCTTTGCCCTCCAAGCGGTAAACAATCCACTAGAAAATACGGTTGGGATACAAGGACAAAGCAATAGACCCTCCAAGCCTAATCTACCCAAAGTGCACCTAAGCCCTCCAAGCTTCTTGCTCCAACGAGGTTGCGCCAAACCTTTTTCTTTTCTAGCTTCCCGGATTCCGCTACTAGACCGTAGCATCAACCAATGAAGATTGGTTCCTTCCTAATCGCTTCTTAGAAATCCAAACAACTGTCTCACGGTGATGATGATGGTGAGAACCAGGTTTGGTATAATGCCTTTCAAGGATTTGACAATGGAGAGGAAGAGAGTAGAGGAATTTGAAGAGACTCTAAGGTATAGATTGTGGGTGAAACAATCTTGTTTTTCTTTAGGGTTTCTCTCTTAAAATTCTCTCTGGAAGCCCTCTTTCAATCGTGGGTAAAAGGGGTATTTATCTTGGAGTGGGAGAGGAATGTGAAACGTCGGGTTTTACAAAACAGGGGTGGCTCGCGGCTTGACTAAGTCGCGAGATCCAATCGCGAGTTAACCGTATGGCCGATTGTCTGTTTTGTCTGTAGTGCTCCAGCTAGCATGATTTGTTCATCTTCCAAAGCATGCTTGGCATGTGTCTTTTCTCAGCGGCTTGCGGCCGCAAGTCACCCGCGAGTCCCACCGCGAGTCTCTGTTTTCTTGCACACTCTTGAGCAATCTTCACTCTATCTCACTCACTACCCTTACAAAAAACCCACCTAAATACGGGGTTACTAAATGCTGAATTACAAGCAAATTTGGCACGGAATAAAGCCAATTAGATGGTTGAATAAATTCAACCTTACACAATGGAAGGCAATGTACGTTGCAAGATCCAAATTTATTAATGTCCTAATAATATTTACAATTATTCAATTTACATGAAAATAATTTCAACATTAGCAATATAACATTTTATATTTAAAATTTTTTAAAAAAAATTTCCGGTTTCCACCTTACGAGTGCAACCCCAATCGTTTGCACCCCCAGTGATTAGGCGAGCGTATCACCCCATATTTGCATCAAGGTAGACTATACCGTGTTACCCACCTACCACATATAGATATTGATTGGAGTCTTATCACTTCTTTGGTGGAGCGATGGCAATCTGATACCCATACATTTCACCTACCTACTTGTGAAATATCTATAACTCTACAGGATATAGCAATCCTTACAAGATTGCCTATTGATGGCAATGCAGTATGCGGGCTGACTAATATGGATTGGGAAGAAGTTTGTGGTGATTTACTTGGGATGAGACCACCGCAATGATATTGGCATATGGTGACCTTAAAATAACATGGGTAAGGAATACATGCTCAAACCTACCGGAGGGTGCAAATGTTGTAACAACCCAACACTATACTAGGGCAAACATGTTCCAAGTTTTGGCTTTACTATTTGGAAATAAGAGCCAAAGTAGATTGCATTGTTGCTTTCTCAAGCTGTTGGACGACTTTGGTGTAGCTTGGGAATATAGCTAAGGTAGTGCCACACTTGCTTTCCTTTATAAAGAGTCGTGGTACTCATCGCTATTCAAAAAAGCACGAAGATTGCACGTCCTTTTCATATTACAATTATGGGCATGGGAGAATCTCCCATATCTGACCCCAATTCCAATAAATCCAACAAATTTAAATGGCAACAACCCATACGATTGCGGGTATAATATTTACTTTCTATTTCTATACAATATTGTATACTGTAGCGTTTATCCTTGATACTTCCAAACCCTAAATATTGTATGGCAATCATTAATTGTGTATAGGTGGGATACCAAGAGAACGTTTACTGACACACCAACGCATGTTCTGCATGCATACCGTTCTAATCACAACACATATAATAATCAACAGGTAATATATCACAATGCATCAATGGTTAATTTACTAGTTATATTATTGTCTTAATTGATTATAACATAGTTATTGTAATTGGAATTGCAAGTTGTTTGAACACCGCACGATAATTATTTGCATCCATGATATCTTGCAGAAAAACATATATGAACTACAACAGCGCCATTGTTATGCTTCCAAATTGTGGAGTATTACCATCTAGAAAGAGTTATGCAAAAGTTTGGGTTGTTGCAAAGATGTCCAAAGTGGCCTACTGACAATTTGGATAAATATATGCATTGTGTAAAGTTGACAGGAAAGTCCGATGTCAATTGGCTTACGAAGCATGCACAATACTACCTGCTTTGGAACATGCAAGCTGAACATGTAGTTGGGGATGGCAATTTTGATTTAGGTGTGGATGGCAATTTTCACCTATTCACAACACCAGAGGCGGTTGCCCATATGTACCAGGTTATTATTTTAGCTTTTTTAATAATATTGCACTAATATTGATAACAAATTATTTACACAAACAAAATACTGCACTAATATTGATAACAAATTATTATTTTAGCTTTTTCAATAATCTTGCACTAATAAATATTTTTATTCTTTTTCTATGGCAGCAAACCGAGATCAATAATATGTTAAATTTGGCTGTTGCAAACCAACAAAGGAATGATCTCACTGCACAACAAGTCCTTCCACCAATAGTAAAGGGCCTTACTCGATTGAAGTTATCGATGGAAAAAAATATTTCCTTCGTCCCTACTTAGAGGGTGACACACTTTAGGCAATGACAAAGGCACCAAGGAAGACAGCCGCAAACCTCTATTGAAACCCGCTCGTCCACCTCTACACAACGTGGACAACGCGGAAATGATGAAGCTAGACCATCCACCTCTACACAGCACAATATGTACAAGTCTACCCAAGCTAGGTTGTCAACATCTACCGGTAATGAGCCAACCACCTTCAGTGAGTATAATCCAATTAATGTCAATGAGTACTGCATGAATTTATATCAACAAATTGGATTATCCACTTCCATAGGGCAAAGATTTGAGGGTTTGTTTAGCTATGACCATTATTCCCAACCTAGTTTAACACCTCCCTCCTATCACCCATCGCCACCTCCATCCTATGCTGGGCAATACAATTATGGCCAAGATAGCCAAGACAGTGACTATGATTTCTGCACACCACAACCTTCCCAACCATCCCCTAATGTTGGTGATTTTCGCACGCCACCAAATACATGGGCATGTGCTCCAAACTCTAAGGAAGAGGCCTCTGTAACAAACTCTAAGGAAGATGCCTCAAATGAGGACAGTGGGGAAGATGCAGAAGATGCAGAAGATATGGAGGTGTCTTTAGATAATGAAAGTGACGAAGGTGGTAAGGTTGATATTAGAACGCAGGTGAGGTGCATGTGCTCCAAACTTTGAGGAAGAGGCCTCCATAACAGACTCTGAGGAAGATGCCTCAAATGAGGACAGTGGGGAAGATGCAGAAGATGCAGAAGATATGGAGGTGTCTTCGGATAATCAAAGTGACGAAGGTGGTAATTATCAAACAGAGGTTGATATTAGAACGCAGCCGAGGCGCATAGGGAAAAGTCCTGTGCAAGCACGAAGGTACCCACAACGAGTAAATAAGCATCCTCTATGTTGTGGAACACAACAAAAACTTCATGTACCCCATCGTCGCAATCATTAATCAATGTAAAATGACTGTTTATTAAGAATATATTAAAGTATTATCATTGTTTATGCATCATTGTAGCAAAAAATATTATGCCTAGATAGTATATATAGCACATTATACTACTAACTGTAAGACCTTTGCGAAAATAAGAAATGTGTACACATTTTTTGGCATTTGAAATTAGTGCCCAATTAATCTAATCATACATCTATTTACTATAATTGTCCATTCCTACAAATCCAACATAGAATCTATATGTGTAGCCACAACTGTAGAAGCATAATAGGCGGAAAAAAAAAGTTGTCAAACGTCTATTTTTATAGTTGATCCTTTTTCCTTTGCATGATGGATACTGTGGTGTACATTTCTATTTTTGTTCTCCACAGCCTCTCTTCCAAACCCTCGTAAAAGTGTCAAAGAAAAATAAAACTTTCACCATCTAATTTTCGTCCAAATTTACAGCAGCAAATTGTGAGTTAATTTCGGCCAACAAAATTTGTGAATTTGAAAAAACTCAAAACATAAAAGTTGTAGATATTTAAGTGAAGGTTCCAGCACATCCAGCCTTGAGTCAATTGGATTTTTTAAGAGAGAGATATGTCTAAAATAGTGATTAGTGCTCAAATCTGATTTTTCCTCTTCAGATTGTGTCCCTTTGATTTCTTTCCTTATTTGAAGCTTTCAAACATGGTAAATGACCCAAGCACTCCATAAAAAGTATAAATTTTAAGGTGTTATCGAAACCCTAAACTATAATACACAATATATATATAGACACACACACACACACACAAAATAAATAAACGTACACCCCAATCCAACTTGCGGTGATAGAAAACATCGTAGCATATGGAATTAGTACCATATTCTTTCAAATAATACGAACTAACAATATGGTTCAACTCCTAAAAAAATAAAATAAAAACAATCCAACCAATCCTTTGAAGTAGGTTGAATACTTATGTTGGGTCATTCGGTTTGGCCACTAGTGGAGCCAGCCATAGTTTGAGTGGGGCATGTTCTTCTATTATGGCCTTCTTGCTTAGGTTTGATGAACATGACATGATGGATTGAATAAACATGTTTGTGATCTTAATGCTTTGAATGATGAACATGATTTGTTTATCGCCTATGTTTCTGCCTTGGATGTGATTAAGGGTTGCAAAAATCGACACGACTCGTGAGCCCAACACGATTGACCCGTTTATAAACATGTCATAGGTTGAGGCTTAATGGGTTCGGGTATTTTTGGGTTGACATGGCTAACCCGTTTAATAAACGAGTCGTGTTTGTGTTCAACATGCAAGCCTGTTTAACTCGTTTAACACATTTAGCTTATAAAGTTGTTAGTTATTTTGATATTATTGCTTAATTTATGGTTGTTTTTTATATGTTTATTACTATAATTATAGTTGTAATTGTATTTTGATTTTAGATATATGGGAATTGATAAAAATTATATAGGATAGGTATGACCTATTAATCAAATAGATTATTAAACGGGTCATATGTATTGATGTTTACATGGCTTGTTAATTAAACAAGTTAAACCTGTCAAGGTGGGTTGACCTATTTAATAAACAGGGTCGTGTTTAGGTTGAGAATTCTTGACATGTTTACTAAACAGGTCGGGTTCGAGTCTACCCATATAACCGAATACTCATTACTTGACACGACACTAACCCAACCCATGAATACGAATTGCCACCCCTAGATGTGATATGATGATATGATGCTAGATGATGTTAGGTGAATAATATGCATGAGAGATGTGTGCTAAGCTTGATGTGAGTTGCCATGATAGATGTACTTTAGGGTTTTGAGTTGAAATGCCATGTTGATTGCTAGATGAATGCTAGTGTGTGTGAATTTAGAATAACAATATTGAGTGTGCCTTTAATAGGATTAAAATGTAAAACACAATGAGTGGAAGCCAACCCTACGGTTATGTGGTCTTGGGTGCCTAACACCTTCCCAAAACCGTAACTAAACTCCGAATCCATACTCTAGTAGTAAGATCAAAGGTCCTTCCCCGAAAGGATGCTATATTCATGGTTCCTAAACCATATAACTAGGTGGCGACTCGCTCGGTTGTGTCCAATCCCAATATGCTTAATAATTGTCACAAGATTCATAACTCACCAAGAGATTTACTAAAAAAAAAAAAAAAAAAAAAAAAAAAAAAAGGTTCATAACTCATTAAGAGGAAGAAAATGCAGCTTTCGTGTTTGAGGCCAAGCTAAATTTGATATTGTGTTTAAGAATTCATTATTGAAATATTGACCAACAGTTTCATTTTGTCAACATAATGGGTGTTAGACCTTTTCTAATAGGTAAAATGTTAAAGTTACTACTTTTTTTTTTTTTTTTTTTTTTTTCTTTGAGAATGTTAAAGTTACTACAAATGTTATTGCATTTGATATTTGAATTGTTTGACCTTTAGTCAACCCAATGAAACTTGGTCCAATGGGGCATTGGTTATTTTGGCTCTTAATTTATGAAGTCTGGTTGTCGACATCTAGTCAGGACCAATTAAATCAACCACCATGATCCACATGATCCCGAGGTAAAAAATGTAATTCTTGAAATTTTTTAGGCTACGTTTGGTTCAATGTAAATCGAATTTCGAGTGTAAAATGAATGCGGGAGAAAGTGAATTCCCGTAAGGAAAATAAAATCCGGGTGTTTAGTTGTGCAATGGAAAATAGTCTGGAAAATGATTTTCGATGTTTGGTAACATTCTAAAAATGCTATTTCCCTACAAATTTTTCACATTTTCTCAACATCCAAAAAAAATTTATTACAGAAAATTTCAATATATACACTTAAAGAAACAAAAATTTGCTCAACACAATTCATTAAACTAAAAAATTTGGTCAAACCGAGAGAGGGAGGAAGAGAGAGTGATCGAAAATTGAGGGAAAGAGAGAGGTAGAGCGAGAAAGAGAGAGATTGGTCATGGGTCATGGGCAACGAGATCAAGACGACGAGATCGGTCCTGGGCAATGAGATTGAGATGACGAGATCGACGACGCCGATGAGCTATGGCTCAAGAAGGAGAATGAGAATGACGGCACCGAGGAGCTTCGGGTCGAGAATGACGGCGCCGATGAGCTTTGGGTCGAGAATGAGATTGGTTTTGGGTGGATTGGTCTTGGGTGGTGACGATCTAGACAGCAGCAGCACCAGTCTTTGGGGTGTGATCTCGGTGGTGGTGCAATCTAGAGGGCGGCGACAACGTGCTTCAAGTGGTGGCAAGCTTCAGGCGGCGGTGGGGTTCAGGTCTCAAGTTCAAGCTCTCTCTCTCTCTCTCTCTCTCTCTCTCTCTCTCTCTCTCTCTCTCTCTCTCTCTCTCTCTCTCTCTCTCTCTCTCTCTCTCTCTCTCGGTTCAGGTAGGTTTAAAATGGGTGTAATTAGTTTGAAGGTAAAATAGAAGAGGAATTGATTTTACACCAAAAGGCTTGATATTTTACGGTCAATGGAAATCATTTCCCATTTGACTGAATTTTCCGATCGTTCCCTAACACGCCCCGTGGTGTAAAATGATTTCCGGATTCGTTTTGCTGCCGAAACAAACGCAGCCTTAGATTCGATTTGGGATTTCAACACCTACAATAATGACAAACAAAATATGATACCACTTCAATCTTTTACCGAGCAATAATCCAAATTGACCTTTCTGCTTTGATCCCCGTCCTGGCCTGCCACGAGTTTTTGACCTGAAAAATAGGAAACCAGCTCTTTGTAATTTATTCTTGATAATTTAAACTTTCTGTGATCCTAAGTATCACTTTCTATCTAATTAATTTTTCAGCATCTTTTTTTGAGCAGAATAGTTCAACAACTTGGACCGAAAACAAAATTTCCACAAAGACAAATGAGTAAGTTGTTAATTTGAACTTTCTGTGATCCTAAGCATCACTTTCTATCTAATTAATTTAATTCTCAGCATCTTTTTTTTTTTTTTTTGAGCAGAATAGTTCAACAACTTGGACCGAAAACAAAATTTCCACAATGACACTTCTACAAGGGTACCAGAGACTCAACAACTGATGATGTGCACAAGTGTTTCATTCTCTTTGTATGTAATGCTGTTTGTAGTGTGGACGTAACGTATTTTCCCATGCTTACCCATGCCAAGTCAATCTCTCAATATGTTGTATCACGTGGGCCAAGCATTACCTTTGTAATTTTATACTTTTAACTCAATAATATTCTATCGTTACCGTCAAAAAAATTAAATAAATAAATTGTTAATATCTCATATCCATTTTCTATCTATGGCAATTTTCAATGGCGGCTTTTGAAACTCTTTTGGAAGGGTTGTTAAAAAATTCAAATGATGTAAAATTTAATAAAAAGAGAACTTCAAATATTGAAGGAAAAAATACACACAAATACATAAATTCTTAAAATTTCCTTTTATGAATTTTCTTATTTAAAAATTATTACATAATAGTCTCATTATTAATGTTGCAAACTACATCTTTTTTAAAATTTTAGTTAAATAAAAAATTTCTTGGCCTTTTCCTTTTTGTTTGTAAGGACCTAATATGTTGTTAAGATGACTAAAGTTTAAAGACAAAGTTTTACAAACTTAGTTGTAATCTAAGACTATCACTCTCACTAAAAAAATTAACATGGCTAAATATTTTAAAAATCTAAACATTAAATTGCCTGCTCTTTATGTTCTTAAAATACATGTCGAATTTCATGTCAATCAGATGTTATTTATTATTTGATCAATAAACTTATTTGTTTTGATGACATAGTTATTAATCTTTTATATTCTTAAAATTTTGCAACTATAAAAGATATAAAAAGAAAATATAATTCAAATATAAATCTGTCAAAATTTACATCCAAAAAAATATATTGAGTAGAGTTTTAGTTTTAGTCTACGACCAAGTATGTTGCAAACTTTGTTCAAATTTTAATTATTTTGTGCCTAACAAAATTTAGGGTGGTCACAATTTTTTTTTTTTTAAGGTAACAAAATCATAATTTTTTTTTTAATTTATATATAAGAATAATTTTTTCCAGTTCAAAAGTGAGCCGCCCCTGGCAATATTGTAGGTAATTGTAACATGTTTCTTGTGCCTGCCATATGGATTACGTAACAAAAACTGTTGTTGGACTACTATGAATCTGTGATTGCAGATAATTGCATGCCATGCAATTTGCTATTCTATCTATTCGAAGTAAACTGACGAGTCTGATGTTGAATAAGTTATGCTTAATCATTGTCGCAAGGCTCACAACTCACCACAAGACTTCCTAAAAAAAAAAAAAAAATTGTTCATAACTCGCTAAGAGGAAAATAAAAATAAAAATGCAGCTTCCATGTTTGAGGCCAAGCTATATTTGATATATTTTTCTTTTAAAGTTCATTATTTAAATATTGACCGGGGGTTGAGCTGTCAACATAATGAGATTTATATATTTTTTAACTGGGTACGTTTGGTAGATTGTAATAGGTACTGTAATATAATAGTTACTTTTATGATTTAGCTATTTAGTAGTTTGGTTATGTTTTTGAGATGAGTTCAAGTTACACCTAATATAACTTCACAAGAGTTACACATTTTGTAAACCATTGATTATTATTAGATCTAAGGGTCAAAAAACACTCCCTAGAAATTAGTGATTTAGGCATTAACTCTTCTTATTAAAAAAAAAAAAAAAAACAGTTGGGTCAAAAAGCATCCACAGAGCTTCTCTTTTGTTTATTCGTCAAGTGTTACAAGGTAATTTCATAGTTGACGTTGAGGAGACCACATGTGATCTAAACCTATTGCAGTGAAAAGATATTTCTTAAATTTGAATTTCCATTACCACCATTAATAATAATCTTGTATCTATAAAGGAGTTTTTAAGCGGATGGTGCGTTTCTGTTGAAGAAATTTCTTTGTGGAGGAACCATGAGAAGAACTTTCACATTAACTTTAAGAGAGAATCTTGACTAAAATATTTTGTTTATATATAGAGATGTTATATTCAGAATTCTTTCAACAGCGAGCCAGCAAGAAGAAAAGGACTTGAGAGTTATTTTTAGAATTTTTTCCAACAGGTCTAAGAAGAAGAAAGGACTTGAGATGTTATTTTTAGAATTATTTCAACCACCATTCATGATGGAGGCTTGAAAGTATAGTGCAAAAAGAAAGACAAGGGGAAGATGATGATGATATGGATAAAAAAAAAAAAAAAATCCTTTAATAAGAAGAGTTTATGCCTAAATCACTAATTTCTATGGAGTAATAATGATATTACTATGAGTGTTTTTTTTACTCTTAGATCTAATAGTAATCAATGGTTCACAAAAGGTGTAACTCTTTCGAAATTACATCGGGTGTAACTTGAACCCATTTCTATGTTTTTATTAAAAAGAATAGTCATTTCTTATAAATAACTATTCTTTAAAATGATGAATAACTATTTATCTCTAAAATGATTGTAATAGCTATTCCTTAGTAGGCGTATTAATTTCTAAAATTAATATATTTCCAAATAAACAAACTTTCTATATGCATATAACTATTATGAAAATAAAAATTCATAAAAAAATAAGTAATCTCTCTTTTAAATTAATTTTAAAAAAAATGTTTTTTAGGAAGTACAATTATATGAGAAAGATATTTCTTAAAATATATTTTAAGTTTGATTTCAAATACTTTTATTTTATTATCTTGAGGGTTCTATTATTGTGTTGTTGCCAAATAAATGAATAGTAATAAGTATTACATTACAACATCTTATATTTCTTATAATACCTATTCCTATTCCTATGTAACTACCGTTACCGTCTACCGAACGTGTTCTAGGTAAAATGTTAAAGATACTACAAATGTTACATATTTGAATTGTTTGTTTATAATTGGTGAGTTCGTTTGACCATTATTCAACCCGATGAAACTTAGTCAAATATGGCATTGGTTATTTTGGCTCTTAATTTAGTTGGTTAATCTGATATCCAATCATGACCAATTAAATGAATCACCATGATCCGCATGACCCTGAGGTAAAAAATATAATTCTTGAAATTTTTTAGGCTACGTTTGGTTCAATGTAAATCAAATTCTGAGTGTAAAATGAATGCGGGGAAAAGTGAATTCCCGTAAGGAAAATAAAATCCGGGTGTTTAGTTGTGCAATGGAAAATAGTCCGGAAAATGATTTTTGGCGTTTGGTAACATACTAAAAATGCTATTTCCCTACAAATTTTTCATATTTTCTCAACATCCAAAAAAAATTTATTACAGAAAATTTCAATATATACACTTAAAGAAACAAAAATTTGCTCAACACAATTCATTAAACTAAAAAATTTGGTCAAACCGAGAGAGGGAGGATGAGAGAGTGATCGAAAACTGAGGGAAAGAGAGAGGTAGAGCGAGAAAGAGAGAGATTGGTCATGGGTCATGGGTGACGAGATCAAGACGATGAGATCGGTCATGGGCGATGAGATTGAGACGACGAGATCGACGGCGCTGATGAGCTATGGCTCAAGAAGGAGAATAAGAATGACGGCATTGAGGAGCTTTGGGTCGAGAATGACGGCGCCGATGAGCTTTGGGTCGAGAACGAGATCGGTTTTGGGTGGATCGGTCTTGGGTAGTGACGATCTAGATGGCAAGACTGGTCTTTGGGTGTGATCTCGGTGGTGGTGCAATCTAGAGGGCGTGACAACGTTCTTCAGGTGGTGGCAAGCTTTAGCCGGCGGTTGGCTTCAATCGGCGGTGGGCTTCAGGTCTCAAGTTCAAGCTCTCTCTCTCTCTCTCTCTCTCTCTCTCTCTCTCTCTCTCTCTCTCTCTCTCTCTCTCTCTCTCTCTCTCTCTGTGTTCGGGTAGGTTTAAAATGGGTGTAATTAGTTTGAAGGTAAAATAGAAGAGGAATTGATTTTACACCAAAAAGCTTGATATTTTACGGTCAATGGAAATCATTTTCCATTTGACTGAATTTTCCGATTGTTCCCAAACACGCCCCATGGTGTAAAATGATTTACGGATTCTTTTTACTACCGAAACAAACGCAGCCTTAGATTCGATTTGGGATTTCAACACCTACAATAATGACAAACAAAATATGATACCACATCAATCTTTTACGGAGCAATAATCCAAATTGACCATTCTGCTTTGATCCCCGTCCTGGCCTGCCACGAGTTTTTGACCTGAAAAATAGGAAACCAGCTCTTTGTAATTTATTCTTGATAATTTGAACTTTCTGTGATCCTAAGCATCACTTTCTATCTAATTAATTTTTCAGCATCTTTTTTTGAGCAGAATAGTTCAACAACTTGGACCGAAAACAAAATTTCCACAAAGACAAATGAGTAAGTTGTTAATTTGAACTTTCTGTGATCCTAAGCATCACTTTCTATCTAATTAATTTAATTTTCAGAATCCTTTTTTTTTTTTTTTTTTTGAGCAGAATAGTTCAACAACTTGGACCGAAAACAAAATTTCCACAATGACACTTCTACAAGGGTACCAGAGACTCAACAACTGATGATGTGCACCAGTGTTTCATTCTCTTTGTATGTAATGCTGTTTGTAGTGTGGACGTAACGTAATTTCCCATGCTTACCCATGCCAAGTCAATCCCTCAATATGTTGTATCACGTGGGCCAGGCATTAGCTTTGTAATTTTATACTTTTAACTCAATAATATTCTATCGTTACCGTCAAAAAAATTAAATAAATAAATTGTTAATATCTCATATCCATTTTCTATCAATGGCAATTTTCAATGGCGGCTTTTGAAACTTTTTTGGAAGGGTTGTTAAAAAATTCAAATGATGTAAAATTTAATAAAAAGAAAACTTCAAATATTGAAGGAAAAAATACACACAAATACATAAATTCTTAAAATTTCCTTTTATGAATTTTCTTATTTAAAATTATTACATAATAGTCTCATTATTAATGTTGCAAACTACATCTTTTTTAAAATTTTAGTTAAATAAAAAATTTCTTGGCTTTTTCCTTTTTGTTTGTAAGGACCTAATATGTTGTTAAGATGACTAAAGTTTAAAGACAAAGTTTTACAAACTTAGTTGTAATCTGAGACTATCACTCCCACTAAAAACATTAACATGGCTAAATATTTTAAAAATCTAAACATTAAATTGCCTGCTCTTTATGTTCTTAAAATACATGTCAAATTTCATGTCAATCAGATGTTATTTATTATTTGATTCATAAACTTATTTGTTTTGATGACATAGTTATTAATCTTTTATATTCTTGAAATTTTGCAACTATAAAAGATATAAAAAGAAAATATAATTCAAATATAAATCTGTCAAAATTTACATCCAAAAAAAATATATTGAGTAGAGTTTTAGTTTTAGTCTACGATCAAGTATGTTGCAAACTTTGTTCAAATTTTAATTATTTTGTGCCTAACAAAATTTAGGGTGGTCACAAATTTTTTTTTTTTTTTAAGGTAAAAAAATCATAATTTTTTTTAATTTATATATAAGAATAATTTTTTCCAGTTCAAAAGTGAGCCGCCTGTGGCAATATTGTAGGTAATTGTAACATGTTTCTTGTGCCTGCCATATGGATTACGTAACAAAAACTGACGTTGGACTACTGTGTGTGAATCTGTGATTGCAGATAATTTCATGTCATGCAATTTGCTATTCTATCTATTCGAAGTAAACTGACGAGTCTGATGTTGAATAAGTTATGCTTAATCATTGTCGCAAGGCTCACAACTCACCACAAGACTTCCTATAAAAAAAATATGTTCGTAACTCGCTAAGAGGAAAATAAAAATAAAAATACAGCTTCCATGTTTGAGGCCAAGCTATATTTGATATATTTTTCTTTTAAAGTTCATTATTTAAATATTGACCGGGGGTTGAGCTGTCAACATAATGAGATTTATATATTTTTTAACTGGGTACGTTTGGTAGATTATAATAGGGACTGTAATATAGTAGTTACTCTTATGATTTAGCTATTTAGTAGTTTGGTTATGTTTTTGAGATGAGTTCAAGTTACACTAATATAACTTTACAAGAGTTACACATTTTGTAAACCATTGATTACTATTAGATCTATGGGTCAAAAAACACTCTCTAGAAATTACTGATTTAGGCATTAACTCTTCTTATTAAAAAAAAAAAAAAAAATTGGGTCAAAAAGCATCCACAGAGCTTCTCTTTTGTTTATTCGTCTAGTGTTACTAGGTAATTTCATAGTTGACGTTGAGGAGACCACATGTGATCTAAAACTATTGCAGTGAAAAGATATTTCTTAAATTTGAATTTCCATTACCACCATTAATAATAGTCTTGTATCTATAAAGGAGTTTTTAAGCGGATGGTGCGTTTCTGTTGAAGAAATTTCTTTGTGGAGGAACCATGAGAAGAACTTTCACATTAACTTTAAGAGAGAATCTTGACTAAAATATTTTGTTTATATATAGAGATGTTATATTCAGAATTCTTTCAACAACGAGCTAGCAAGAAGAAAAGGACCTGAGAGTTATTTTTAGAATTTTTTCCAACAAATCTAAGAAGAAGAAAAGACTTGAGATGTTATTTTCAGAATTATTTCAACCACCATTCATGATGGAGGCTTGAAAGTATAGTGCAAAAAGAAAGACAAGGGGAAGAAGATGATGATATGGACCAAAAAAAAAAATCCTTTAATAAGAAGAGTTAATGCCTAAATCACTAATTTCTATGGAGTAATAATGATATTACTATGGTTGTTTTTTTACTCTTAGATCTAATAGTAATCAATGGTTCACAAAATGTGTAACTCTTCTGAAGTTATATCGGGTATAACTTGAACCTATCTCTTTGTTTTTATTAAAAAGAATAGTCATTCCTTTTGAATAGCTATTCTTTAAAATAAGGAATAACTATTTATTTCTAAAATGGTTGTAATAGCTATTCCTTAGTAGGCGTATTAATTTCTAAAATTAATATATTTCCAAATAAACAAACTTTCTATATGCATATAACTATTATGAAAATAAAAATTCATAAAAAAAAAATAACTAATCTCTGTTTTAATTTTTTTTTTTTAAATGTTTTTTAGGAAGTATAATTATATGAGAAAGATATTTCTTAAAATATATTTTAAGTTTGATTTCAAATACTTTTATTCTATTATCTTCAGGGTTCTATTATTGTGTTGTCGTCAAATAAATGAACAGTAATAACTACCGTTACCGTCTACCGAACGTGTTCTAGGTAAAATGTTAAAGATACTACAAATGTTACATATTTGAATTGTTTGTTTATAATTGGTGAGTTCGTTTGACCATTATTCAACCCGATGAAACTTAGTCAAATATGGCATTGGTTATTTTGGCTCTTAATTTAGTTGGTTAATCTGATATCCAATCATGACCAATTAAATGAATCACCATGATCCACATGATCTCATGGTAAAAAATGTAATTCTTGAAATTTTTTGGCTTCAATTTGGGATTTTAACTTGGATTCAATATGATACCATGTCAATCTTTCAATTTGGAAGTTAAACTCAATTAACGAATCAAAGACGAATTAAAAAATAAATAAAAATAATTTAAGTTGAGGAGGGGATTCAAATCTTGGACATCTCCAGAGAACCAACAGACCCAAGAATCATTGGCGCGAATCAAAAGAAATTTATGAATCGCTGACTAGTAGAAATATATCAATTTGGTTAACAAAAAACACTAGCATCTTAGCTACTGTCTTGGGACAACGTAACGTAGGGAGAAGGATAGAAATGAAAACAAACATAAATATAGACATCAATCATAAGGACTAGTTGCATAAATAATTAAGATTGAATAGTATATACCAGGTGACCTAGCAATAATCCAAATTGACCTGCCTACTTTGATCCCCCGTCCTGACTTGACACATGTTTTCGACCAAAAAAATAGGAATGCAGCTCTTTGTAATTTTTCCTTCATAATTTCTTAATGACCCACGAACTTTCTATGGTCTTAAGCATCTCTTTCTTTTCGAACTAATAGTTCTACAACTTGGACCAAAGAAAACAAAAATTCCACGAAAACAATTGAGTAAGTTGTTAATATCTCATATTCATTTCCTATTGATCACAGCAAAGACCATTCAACAAGCATCTTTTTGATTCTCAAAAAAAAAAAAAAAAAAAAAAAAACAAGCATCTTTTTTTTTTTTTTTTCTCTCTTTCTAATTTTTATTTTTATTTTTTATTTTTTATGTGTGTTTATTGTAAAAATAGAGAATTGTAATATCTAACCTGAAAGATCTAAAGAGAGATGTATTAATTCCTATAGAGGATGTATTACTGTATTTTGTTAAAAATATATTAGACATATTAGACCAATGTAATGAGCCTAAGTCTACCGACTTTGTATGAAAGGCAAGTCTCATACTGATACTATATGTCTAGAGTTTAGTTTATAATATATATATATATATATATATATATATATATATATATATATATATATATTAATGTTATGGTTCATTGTAACTATGGATGACAATTTTTATCCATATCCATGAACCCACCATTACCCACCTAGTTTGGATAAATTTTATCCCACCCATTTGAATATTTCGGTTAAATGGGTAAAGATGCATTAGGTTATTTAATTATATAGGTCTTAATGGATAAACTCACTAATACCTACTAAAACCCATCTAAAATTTAAATAAATAACAGAAAATCTAAATTTCTAGAAAATGACTGAAATACCATATCATGCACAAGCGGAAAAGAAGATAACACACAGATATGATCACCCCAAGAAAACCAACGAAGTAAACCATCTCAAGGTAAAAACCTAGAGAGGATTTGACCTAACTATTCTCAAGGTAAACAAATCCACTAGAAAGAATTGAAGTTTAGAAAAGATTTAACCCTAAATTTATTACTACCTCTAGTAGAACTTCATCGACATGACCATGTGCAAGTTCCGCCTCCACAGACTTTTCTCTCTTGGATTTGTTGAACACGAGCTCTCATGCTTATGACTTTGAGATTCCACTCAAAGGTTTAGATCACCAGTTGTTGATCTTGTAGCAGTAACTAGACTCCACATGCACTTGATTGTAGATCTTATTCCTTTAGACACTTGTAGAGTTAAAAGGTTATAGAACCTCTCAGATCTCACAGGAGTAATTCACAAGTCTTCCAAGAGTCTTCAAAACATAGTTAGGGTTTTCCTTTTATACTTAGAAGTGTTGGACTGAAACCCTAAACATTTTCATCAGCTTGGGCCCGATTCAAAATCTGCAGAATCTATATTTTTGTGATTTTCGATTGGTCGAGTCTATTCTTCGATTGGTTGAGCTTCACAAAACCTTAGTTTTTTTTTCCGTAACTTGAATGTTCTTGAATCTTGATCTATAAAATCTTGAGCAATGTCTAACACTTAATCTAGACATGTTTTTTTTCTCGGTTTGCCAACATAAATAAAATATTTAGAACCTAACACCCATGAAACTTAGAAAATGACCAAAATACCCCTGAAACCATAAAATTACCAAAACACGCCTGAAACTTAAAAAATGACCAAAATACACCTAAAAATTGACCAAAATACTCCCGAAACCTATAAAATGACGAAAATACCACCAAAACCTAAAAACTAGCAAAATACCCCACCAAAAAAATGATCAAAATACTCCCAAAATCTATAAAATGACTGAAATACCCCCTAAACCTAATCAAATTACCAAAATACCCCTGAAACATATAAAATAACTAAAACCCCATAAACTTAAAAAATGACTGAAATATCCTTGAAACCTATAAAATGACCAAAGTACCCTAAAAGAAAATGCCTGAAATACCCTTGAAACCTAAAAATTACCGAAATGCCCCTAAACCTATAAAATGACAAAAATACTTGAACAACCTAAAAATTACCAAAATACCCCCTAAAACTAAAAAATGACCGAAATACCCCTAAACCTAAAAATGTTCAAAATACCCCCAAAACCTAAAAAATATCCAAAATACCCTAAAACCAACAAAATTGCCAAAATACCCCCAAAAACTTATAATTACCAAAATACCTCTGAAATCTAGAGATTTACCGAAATAGCCCCAAAATCTACAAATTATCGATATACCACTAAAACCTAAAAGATGACAGAAATGCCCTCGTAACCTAAAAAAAATGACCAAAATACTCTTAGAATCTAAATAATGACCAAAATAACCCCGAAACCTAAAAAATTATCGAAATTCCCTCGAAATACTCTTATAACCTATAATTTGTTGAAAATACCCTTGAAACATCCAAAATACACAAAACATCTATTTTGGTAATTTTAGATGTTTTAGGTGTATTTTGGTCATCTTACAAGTTTAGGGGTATTTTGGTTATTTTTTAGTTTTCAGGGGTATTTCGGCCATTCTTTAGGTTTTAAGGGTATTTTGGTCATTTTTTAGGTTTCGGAGGAATTTCAGTCATTTTCTAGCTCTATGGGGCATTTTATTAATTTTTAGGTTTTGGGGGTATTTTGGTCATTTTCTAGGTTTAAGAGGTATTGTTAGGACATATGTGAATCATGTTAAAAACATATGTCATGTAGAATTGGCTAATCCTATGACAAAATTCACTTTACTTATAATTGGGTAGATCTAGGATGTGTTTAATACTTCAAGGAACAAGAGTTCAAGTCCAAGTGTTAAAGTCATGCAAATCTGTCCAATAATCAAGTGAAGAAGTGCTGGATTTTAAAGCTCGACAGCTAGCTCGATAGATAGCATCTATCGAGGTTTAAAAGGGATCTTTAGCCCGAAGCTCAACAGCTGCTCGATAGAAACCCTATCTATTGAAATTTACGAAAATCAGTTTTTCGGATCTAATTTCACACATATCCATGTATACATGTTTAGGCTTTCTTTTCTCACAACCCTAAACATATATAAGGATTATTTTAAGAGTCTGTCTCGATTGATGAAACTTGATGCAAAGGTTTTGTTCAAGCAAATTGTGACCGGAGATAAAATTTGCCCTAGTTCATCTTTCTCTTGAAGAAGTTGTTGCATTTGTACGCCGTAGGGTTTCATAACCAAGGAGCTTTATGATCTTCATCGTGTTGATGAACTCAAGAACTTTGCCGTCAACATCCTTCTCAAGTCGGTGGTTAGTCACGTACTTGGATCCATGCATCAATTGGTTAGTCACGTACTGGGAGTTGTGCATTGAAAAGGAGAGATTGTCACTACAAAACAAGTCCAATTAGGTATTAGGGTAAGGGTTCAACTGTAGGTTGGTATTAGGTCTTGAGATTCCTTTTACTTGTAAATGCTTGTTTTGATAATAATGGATTCTCGGGACTGGTGACCTTAAATTCACCCAGTGGGGTTTTGCCTTGATGGTTTTCCCCATTCGTAAACAAATCACTCATGTCAGATTTAATTTCCATCGTATTTAGTTATTTGGTGATTTGTTTGTACTACCACGCTTATTGCATGAAATTGAACCTAATTAATTTCACTTGGCTAATTAATTGATTAATTTACCAAAGGGGTCAATACATTCTTGGCCTATTAGGTATTTTGGTCATTTTATAGGTCTTGGGGGTATTTCCGTCACTTTTAGGTTTACGGGGTATTTTGGTAATTTTATAGGTCTTGGGGGTATTTCCATTTCAGTAATTTTATTAGATTTCGGGTTTATTTTGGTCATCTTTTAGGTTTCGGGTGTATTTTGATCATTTTTTAGGTTTTGGGGGTATTTTGGTATTTTTTTAGGTTTCGGGGATATTTTGGTCATTTTAGAGGTTTTGGACGTATTTTGCTCACAATAATGAGAATATTGTGAAAGTAAATATATATACCTATTGGATCGTGTAAATATTATGCTATAGCAACATACATATAAAAATGAAAAATGTACATATATATGTATATATATAATGCGTGTGTGGTATATAGTTATAGAAATCTAAATCTAATATATAAAGAATGAAACAAAAATAGTGAAATGCTTTTAAATCAGTGGTGACCATTTTGTGGTGGTAACTATTTACACAAATATATTGTGAGTGGGATGATTATTCTGTTATAGATTATCACCAGCATTCAATGAGGTCACAATTACCATTTAACAAAAAAGACCTGACTTACAAATAGCATTTTAGAGAATATTCACAGGTTTTTTGTATTTTTAAGAAAGATGAAAAAGAATAAGTTAAGAATAAGTTACCAAATGAATGTAAACCTTTATTTATACCCAATGGATTATGACCCTTCAACATGCACCTTTTCATTCAATAGATACATTTTCATTTAATAGGCACATTTTTAATTAATAGACACATTTTCAGTCAATACTCACATTTTGGATCAAGAAAACTTTTTTTTTTTTTTTTTTTTTTTTTTAAGAACAGAAACCTTTTTGGTCAATAGGCGCCTAGACACCTTTTGATATATCTAATTTAAATGGTCTTGAGTTTTTTTTTTTTTTTTTTTTTTTTTTTAAGTTGCAACTTATGATATACTAGTCGTTAACCTGTACGATACACAAAATAGTCATACAAAAACTATAAAAGTTATGATCAATTTAAAATAAAAGTTACAATTTAATAGGAAAAAAAATTCTAATACCAATGATGCATGATAAGTCCAACACCAATAATAATTTGGTATTCTTTGCTATCAGTAATAATTTGTTACACCTAAAATTTATGCTAAACATGAAATTAATAATTATTCCCAATACTTGAAAATCATATGCAATAGGAATAATATTTTTTTTTTAAAAAAAAAAACTAAAGAAATTGTTAACAAACCTAGAGTGGTAGTAATTAAGATTGCAGTTGTTTATTTAAAAATGAGAGTAGGACCTCCATAATAAGTATTGTTAAGTTATTAATTTTTTTTTAGAGATAAGTTTGTACGTTTTTAGAACCCTTAAAACACAAGTTAATTAACCTAGTTATTTAGCCAAGTGATTACTTAGGTAAATTATTCAAATCTAGGTTAACACAAGTAAATCATATCATGTAAACAATGCGGAAAATAAAGAACATAATGATATAATAACCCAGGAAAACCGGTAAAAAACCTAGGGAGGATTTAACCTAGCTATCCTCAAGGTAAAACAAATCCATTATGAAAGAATTGAAGTTTTACAATAGCGACTTAGACCACTAACATCCTATTGCAACCTCGAGTAGAAAACTTACTACCACGACCACGTGATGACTCCGAGTCCACAGACTACTTCTTTCCTTGATCCACAGCAACCACAAGTACTCCCACTTGTGTTTTTCTTTAAGCTCTTTATGTAGCAATTGAAGCAATCACCAAGCTCTCGACATCAATCTTGATCTTGATAACCCTAAGTGTCTATGAAAAGAAAACACCTCTAGATCTCACATGAGATTCACACACACAACATATCAAGAACCTCTAAAACATGACTAGGGTTTTTCCTTTTATACTTAAGGCAAAACATAAAACCCTACACGTCATATGGGCTTGGGCTAAGTTGGAAATTATACAGAAAAAACATTCTGCACGAGCTTTGATCAATCGAGCCTTGCAGAAATTGAACAATAATTTTCTGCAATTTTCCGATTCCAACTTTACACATAAATCACTTTAAGCGACCTAAATCTTGACTCTAAGGTTTGATCATGGTTTGCCAACATTACACATTGAAGTTCTAATACATTTAGATCCTAAATCCTTAGAACCTAACAAACTCCCCCTTTGGTAATCCGTGACAAAACACATAACAAAAGAAAAAACGCTCAAAGTTACAAAACAGCTCATTACAATAAAATGCCCTAAAATAATTCATCCTAACTGCTATCTATCGATTTGCCGGTGTGTAGACAACAACATGACTGAATCAATCTATATATTCATGTAACACTCAACAAACACATAAACGCATGTGTGTAAAATCCAAGTAAAACAAAATAAATTCTTGATTTTACAAAACATAAAATAAAAGATATATATCATGAATAACCTCATAATATAAATCGATAGCCAAGGTAGCACGTGTGAAACAAGAAACATAAATAAAAACATAATGTCTCCTCCTAACATATACATCCCATAAGAAATAAATACACCAAGGTAAACACATCATGAGCGAAAAAAAAGATATATATATACAAGATGAAGCACCTAGATACAATCTAAAGCTCCAAAGCTCCAAAAACCAAAAACTCCCCCTATCCCCATCCAATATGTACTCCCCTTTTTTGTGACAAATTGCCTAAGGGCAATCAAGACTCATCATCAAAAGGAGGTGGTGGAGTAGACCGCCGAAAGCTCGCCATATCCGCACGCAAGGCACGAAGCTCGTGAGTACATCCACCAAAAGCTGACCATGAGCCACCTAAACGGTCATGACAAGATCCAACATACTCCGAATGCTAGAATCACCCGAAGTAGAAGGTGGAGGATCAATTGCAGTAGTGGGATCGACATACTCCTTAGCTGTGGGATCACCCGAAGAAGGAGGAGGACGAGGTGTAGCACCAGAGGAAGACTCTACTTTAGGGTGTTTAGAGCTAGTTTTCATCCGAGCTACTCTTTGCCTAAGGAAGGTGGCACCTATAGGAGCTATAATATGTACGGGCTCGGAAGCAGGAAACTCATCTAAAGACCATGTGTTGTAGAACTACTCCTATGAACCTTAACTAAGGAACGAATAAAAAGAGTAGGAAAACTTATAGGAGCATCAGTTACAAGAGCATACAAAAATACATATCTCTCAATTGGAATGGTGTGCAAGTGAGAGATGGGCCGGATAGAATGACAAGAAATCCGAAAAAACAAATAATGAATCTCGGTAAGCTCATGGGAGGTAATCTGAGGATCAATACCCCACTGAATGGAAGTACTAGTGAAATATGATATAATGTCATCAAGATGAGGGGTCTCATCATAAGGGTAGACTAGTTGTCATACCAAAGGTACCCCAAAAGCAGAGGCCACTACTGAAGGAGTAATGGTATACTCTTCATCCCTTATCCAACTCATCACATAGTGATTGTTGGAATCATCGGAGTGGATAGAGAGGTTTGAATAGAACTTTTTAATCAAGGCAACTAAAGGAGGATGAGAAATGTCCAACAAAGGTAACCAACCCCTACGCTCAAAGTTCCCCCTAATTTTCGGGTCTAACTCATCTAACACAACTTTCCTCTCAGCCCACACAAACCTAAAGATGTTCAACTTAGCATAGGCCTCTTGGTTTTTCTCAAACCGAAACTGCTCACTATCAAAGGTTGGGGTAGAGGTGGAGGTGGTTTTCTTATTGGCTCTAGTCTTCCTAACCATAATGCTAAGGGAAGGAAAGAAAGACCAAAATAGAAACCAAAGAAAGAAAATGTTAGGTTCTAAGGAATTAGGAACTAATGTATTAGAAGTTTAATGTGTAATGTTGGCAAACCATGATCAAAACTTTTAGTCTAGATTTAGGCTGTTCAAAGTGTGTTTTATGTAAAGTTGGAATCGAGTGTCTACAGCAGATTTATTGGGTAAATCTGCAAAGCTCGATCGATCTAAGCTCATGCAGATTATTTTTCTACAGAATTTTCCAACTCAAGCCCAAGCCCATATGATGTGTAGGGTTTAATATTTTGCCTTAATTTTAAAAGAAAAACCCCTATCCACGTTTTACAGTTGTTGTTTATGCTGTGTGTGTGAATCTCTTGTGAGATCTAGAGATGTTTGCCTTCATACATACTTAAGGTTATCAAGATCAAGATTGATGTCGAGAGCTTGGTGATCGTTTTAGTTGCTGCATAAAGAGCTTAAAGAGAACATAAGTGGGAGTACTTGTGGTTGTTGTGGATCGAAGAAAGAAGTAGTCCGTGGACTCGGAGCTGTCACGTGGTCGTAGTAGTAAGTTTTCTAATCAAGGTAGAAATAGGATGTTAGTGGTCTAAGTTGCTATTGTAAAACTTCATTTCTTTCATAGTGGGTCGATTTTACCTTGAGGATAGCTAGGTTTTTTACCGGTTTGGTTTTCTTGGGATATCACATCGTTGTGTTCTTTATTTTCCGCATTGTTTACTTGATATGATTTACTTATGTTAACCTAGATTTGAATAATTTACCTAAGTTAATCATTTGGCTAAATAACTAGGTTAATCTGTTTATGTTTAAGGGGTCTAAAAACGTATAAGTGGTATCTGAGTGAGTTAGCTCTAGTATTTAGATCTTTTGATCTAAGAGTTGATCCTTGACCCCTGTTGTCATGGATTCTTGGAAGTTTTTAATGCTAAAGTTCCATCATGTCTACTTTTGGTTTGTGTCTTTTGTGTCTTTTGTTGCTTTTGTTAAGTCTTCCTTTAAGTATCTTGGTATAATCACATGTGATGATAATTATATGTGCTACATCGCTTTAATCGCCTTAAAGGCACGTGATTCTTGTCTTTGGTATTTGGATAGTGGTTGTTCCAAGCATATGACAGGAAATAAAGCTTTATTCAAGACACTATTTGAAGGAAAGATTGGGACAGTCATGTTTGGAGATGGAAGCTGAATGTTCAAATAGCATGTAAAACACCTATGAATTTTTAGACCCCTAAATTACAAATTACCAATTTAAAGCTTATTATCAAACAATGTATGTGCAGAATATGAAAATAAACTAAAACAGAATTGATAAAATAATCTAAACCGAAAATAATCACAACCACAGCAGCAAGTAAATGGCAAAGATTAAGAAAAGAAAGATGCAAACACAAAGACAACACAGTATGTATTATCGAAGAGGAAACCGAAGTCCTCGGCGTAAAACCTCTCTACCGCCCTCCAAGCGGTCAATAATCTACTAGAGAATAAAGTTGGGATACATGAACAACAGAAGACCCTTCAAGCCTAATCTACCAAGTGTACCTAAACCCTCCAAGCTTCTTGCTCGAACGAGGTTACGCCGAACCTTTGTCTTCTCTAGCTTACCGGATTCCACTATAGCCCATAGCATTAACCAATATCAATTTGTCCCTTCCTAACTTCTTCCCAAGCACTAAATAACCTTCTCACGGATATAGGTATGGTGAGAAAAGGATTTGGCTAAATGTATCTCTCAAGGATGTAACAATGGAGAGGATGAGAATAGAGGAATTTGGAGAATCAAAGTATAAAAATTGTGGATGAGTCAATCTTATTTTTCTCTAGGGTTTCTCTCTCAAAATTCTTTCCGGAAGCTCTCTACAATACGTGGGTATAAAGGGTATTTATACTGGTGTGTGTTTGGAATGCGAAAGGTCAATTTTTCCCAAATAGAGTGGTCTAGCGACTTGACTGAGTTGCGAGTCCGAGTCGTGAACTAACTACCTGGCCAGACTGGAAGTTTTGTCTTGTAGTGCTCCAGCTGGCGTGCCTCTTTAGCTCCCCTACATGCTTCACACGTGTGCCTCCTTTGGCGACTTGCCACCTGCGAGCCGATCGCAAGATCCCGATCCACAAGGCCTTGTTAAGTGCACATTCTTGAGTTTTTCTTCACATTCTCTCACACACTACCCTTACATGATTCCCACCTAAATACGGGGTTTCTAAATGCTAAATTACAAGCAAATTGGCACGGAATAAAGCCAACAAAATGGTTGATTAATTTCAACCTTACAGAAGAAAATCAGAATCGAGGCATTGGAACTGTGGACATTCCAGGGTTGTCGGCTTTTGAAGATGTCGGGTATGTTGATGGGCCAAAGGCTAACTTACTTAGCATCAGTCAAATTTATGACAATGAACTAAATTTTCTCTTCACCAAGTATGAATGTGAGATACTTGATAGAGGAGGTGATTGTATGTGTATTGGAGTGAGGACAGGTGACAAATGTTATGGTGTAACACCAAGTATAAAGAGCAAGTGTTTCAGTGCAAAGATCAACCAAGTAGACTTATGGCATCAACGGTTGGAACATGTAAGTCACAAGCAATTAGAGAAGATTTCCAAGTGTGATGCAGTTATTGGTTTGCCCAAGTTTGAAAAGATAGAAAAGTGCATATGTGGACCATGTCAGATAAGTAAACAAGTGAAGTCTAAACATCCGTCTATAACTGAAATTCAAACTTCAAGACCTCTAGAGTTGTTGCACATTGATCTCATGGGTCTTGCCAGAGTTCAGAGTTTAGGTAGAAAGAGGTATATTCTAGTTGTTGTGGATGATTTTACTAAATATACTTGGATTGTGCTTTTGAAAGATAAAGCCGAGACTCTTGAAAAAATGATACACTTGTGCAAGAAATTGCAAGTTGAGAAATGTTTTTGTGCTAGCTTTAATTAGAAGTGATCATGGAAGAGAATTTGAAAACACAAAGCTGGCTACCTTCTGCAATGATCAAGGCACACATCAAGATTTCTCTTCACCCAAGACACCACTGTGAGAATGGAATAGTGGAACGAAAGAATAGGGTTGTTCAAAAGATGGCTCGTGTCATGCTACATAATAAAAAGATGCCTAAGTCCTTCTGGGGAGAAGCAGTTAACATTGCTTGCCATACACTCAATCGGGTGTATTTCGGACTTGATTCCAAGAAAACTCCTTATGAACTCTAGAAAGGAAAGAAGCCTGTTATCAAATACTTCCGGATATTTGGCAGTGACTGTTATATTCTGCGTGATAGGGAAAACCTAGAAAATTTTGATGCAAAGAGCGACAAGGGATACTTACTAGGATACTCTTCCACTAGTAGAGCATACAGAGTATATAATCCGAGAACTAAAACAGTTATGGAATCTTCAAATGTGGTGATCAATGATGAATTGTGTTTAGAGACTCATTCGGAAAACACACCTCTGGTACAAGAAAAGACTGTGGAGGTTAATGATCCTACTCTTGATGATTATGTTGGGAAGTATAGTGATGAAGAGCTACTGTTGTTAAATGATGTTGTTTCAGTACCATCAAGTTTAGAACCATCCACACCGGTTCATGAAACTCAATAAGAACAAAGTGAGCCTAGTCCTTCATCAGAACAAAAAGGTACCTCCACATCTCTGGTTAAAGGTCCATCTTCTAGAGTAAAGCTAAATCACCCTACCACAAACATATTGGGTAGTTTGAATGACAACATGAGATTGAGATCCAAAACCTTGAATGTAATTACTCACTCATGCTATCGATCCCAATTTGAATCGAAAATGGTGGATGAAGCACTTCAAGATGCTAATTGGTTTAATTCTATGCATGAAAAACTTCATCAATTTGTTCAGAATGATGTGTGTGAATTAGTTCCTAGACCAAAGGGAGTAAATGTGATCAGAACTAAATGGATTTTCAAGAACAAGTCAGAAGAACATGGTACTATTATTCGAAACAAATCAAGACTTGTTGCTCAAGGATACACACAAGTGGAAGGGATTGATTTTGATGAGACTTTTGCACTTGTAGCAAGACTGGAATCCATTAGGATACTTTTGGCCATAGCAAGTCATTTAAATTTTAAGTTGTATCAAATGGATGTCAAGAGTGTTTTCTTGAATGAGATGTTGCAAGAAAAGGCGTATGTTGATCAATCAAAGGGTTTTGTTGATCCTCACAGACCGGATGATGTCTACAAGTTGAAGAGAGCCCTCTATGGTTTGAAAGAAGCTCCTAAGGCATGGTATGATTAGTTAACCACATATCTCATTGAGTATGGATTCAAAAGAAGATTTGTAGATACTACTCTCTTCATACAAAAGGATAAGAATTATTTCATAGTAGCTCAAATTTATGTTGATGATATTGTTTTTGGTGCTACTAATGATTCTCTTGTTTAATCTTTTGCAGATGAAATGAAGAAGATGTTTGAAATGAGTATGGTTGGTGAACTAACTTATTTCTTGGGATTATAGATGAAGCAAACGGATTCTGGAATTTACATCAACCAAGCAAAGTATGATAGAAATCTTGTCAAGAGATTTGGACTTAAAAAGGCTGCACATGCTAGAACACCAATGGCTGGTAATGCAAAGCTAACCAATGATCCTTCGTGTGAGTCTGTTGATGTCACATTATATAGAAGCATGATTGGTTGTCTTTTGTATTTAATCGCAAGTCATCTTGATATTGCTTTTAGTGTTGGTGTATGGTTTAGATTTCAATCTAATCCTAAGGTTTCACATATGAATGCTGTTAAACGAATCAAAAATATGTTAGTGGAACTTGTGATTATGGATTGTTCTATAGCAAAGAGTCAAATTTGTCTCTTGTTGGATTTTTCGATTGATTGGGCCAGCAATGCTGATGATAGAAAAAGCACTACTGGTGGGTGTTTTTATGTAGGAGCCAAGCTTGTTACTTGAATGAGTAAAAAGCAAAATTTTGTCTCTCTATCTACTGCAGAAGCAGAATATATATTTTCTTTGGAAGTTGTTGTTTACAACTTCTTTGGATGAAAAAGCTTTTGAGTGATTATGGGATATCACAAGACACCATGGTTATTTATTGTGATAATTCTAGTGCTATTGATATCTTCAAGAATCCTGTTCAACACTCTAAGACTAAACATATAGAGATTAGATATCACTTTATTAGGGATTTGGTTGAAAGAAAGATTATAACTCTTGAATATATCCCTATTAAATGTTAGAATGTCGACATCTTTGTCAAACCTCTTAATAGAAGTAAGTTTGAGACACATCATCAAGTAATTGGTGTGATTTTGTGTCCCTAATCATCTTTGGCTTTCTTGATCCTCGTGCTTCATCTCTCTATTCTTTGTGACCATTCTTCTTTTTTGTTTTTGTTTTCCTTGTTTCTAGGATTTGCATTGCATAACATTCATGCATTTCATGCTAGGTTATTTATTTATTTATTTATTTTTATAAATTTTTTTAATAAAACAAAAATAAAATAAAAAAGGAGAAAGGGAAGAAAAATGTGTTTTGCATTATTTTTCTTGGATTTGAAATCAAGGTTGGCCATATTATCTTTACATAACATGTTTATGTACCTTGTTTAGCTTGGATGAGCTTATTTTATTGCACTTTATTAGTTTGAGCTTTGTAGTGCATGTTGTGTGGGATTTGTTTATAGTTTTTGATCACAAGATCTTGATCTTGAAGTCACATACTTTTGATTGTAATGAGTAAAAAGTCCTAAGAGAAAGGCATAAATAACCATCTCACCACTGTTTACTAGCCAATCATGAACACCTTAGTGCATATCATATGAGTTTGTGCTCAAGAAAGTGTAGCATATGCACAAAAAGAACATAAGGTGTAGCCTCGGCCTATAATAAAATCCAAATTGAAATAAAATTGGTGTGTACATTATCTTGGCTATCTGAATAAATTTCAAATCAAATAAAATTGGTGTGTACATTATGAGGTAAATCAAGAAACTTACATGATTGCAAGCTTGTTTTCTAGGAGATGTGAGAGTTATATGATGTAACACTTTAGGTGATAGTCACTTTCAAACTTATGTGATGAATTTTGCAGAAATTGTGATTGATTACTATTTACTTATCACCTCACATGTATCTTAAGATTTTGTTAGTTGCATACACTACACAAGTTATTCTTTGCTAAGCTTAGTACATTATATTGTGTGTGAACTTGTTGTCGCCATCCAAGATTAAAATTTCCTTGATTTTGATGCAAAATATGTTTTAATGTTTGAGCTTTGGGGACAATTTGATTGAAAAACTTGTCTTTGGAAGATCTATGTTCGATTCAAGGGTTTTTGAAAAACTTTTCATCTCACACTCATGCATTTCATTCATAAAACAATGTGTTTTGACGAATTTCTACATTAAAATGCTCTATTTTTCAAAAAACTACTTTTTCTAAATTTTCAATCGATTGAACCTGTTGCTCGACCGATCGAAAAAGCGATAAAAATTTAGGTTACAATTTACCTGACTCGATCGGTGCTTGATCGAACGAAATTGATTTTTGATCAATCGAACCTAATTTTCAACCGATCGAAATTTGGTCCGATGGTTTTTTTTTTAAATATTTTTCTTTCACGTGTTCTTCACTTTATTCAATTTTTCAAAAAAGCTTTTTGCTCTCTCTCTTCGACCAATCCACCTCAAACCTTCTTTTTGTCATTTTCTTCCTAATTTTTCTCAAAGGATTTTGTCTTTAAGTGCCAGTATGTCCTTTTTACCCCTTCTTTTTCTTTTTATTAACATATTTTATGCATTTTTCATGCATTTTCGGTGTAATTTTTGGACCTAATGGATTTTGGGGTTTTTGATTTTTGAGTTGTTTTCTTTTAAATTAAATCACTGGGTTTTTGTTCTTAGATGATATAAACATGAATCCTATGCTTTAATTTGATTTAATTTGTGTTTTGGGAAAATTTTGAAATTCTAGGGCTTGCACACCATTCCTATTGAGAGATGTGCATTTTTGTATGCCCTAGTGACCGACGTTCCTATGAGTTTTCCTACCTTTTTCATTTGTTCTTTGGTTGAGGTTCATAGGAGTAGTTCTAAATCACATGGTCTTTTCTTTCCTGTTTTTATCCATCGGATTTTGTTGCATTTAGGGTTAGATGAGTTTCCGCTTTCGAGCCCGTACACATTATAGCTCCTATAGGTGCGACCTTCCTTCAGCAGAGAGCTGCTCGGATGAGAGCTAGCTTTAAATGCCCTAGAGTAGAGTCTTCCTTTGGTGCACCTCCTTCTCCTCCTTCTTCGGGTGACCCTACAACCGAGGAGTATGTCAATCTCATAGCCGCTGTTAATCCTCCATCGACTTCTTCTTTGAGCAATGCTTCTTTGCGGAGTATGCTAGAGATTGTCATGACCATTGAGATGGCTCGGGGATAGATTTTGGTGGATGTGCTCACTGAGCTTCAGGCTTTGCGTGATGATTTGGCGAGTTCTAGACGCTCTCCACCTCCTCCTTTTGATGATGAGTCTTGATTGCCCTTTGGCAATTTTTCACAAAAAGGGGGAGTACATATGGATGGGTATAGGGGGAGATTTTGTTTTTTTGGAGCTTTAGATTTGTTCTAGGTGCTTCATGAAGTACTTATGTTTTTGGCTTATGTTGTATTCATTTATTTTTATGAGATGTATATGTTAGGGGGAGACATTATGTTTATGTTTTTATTTCTATTTCTTGATTCACATTGTGCTACATTGAGTTTATATTATGAGGTTATTCATGATATATGTCTTTTATTTTCTATATTGTGAAATCAAGAATTTATTTTGTTTTTACTTGTATTTTCCACACATGCGTTTATGTGTTTGTTAATTGTTACAGGAATATACAAGTTGATTGATCGTCTTTGCTATCTACACTTGCAAATGATAGATAGTAGTTAGGTTAAATTGTTTTTGGTTAGGTTGTTTTGTAACTTTGAGCATTTTTGTTTTGGTATGTGTTTTGTCACGGATTGCCAAAGGGGGAGTTTGTTAGGTTCTAAAGAATTAGAAACTAATGTATTAAAACTTTAATATGTAATGTTAACAAACCATGATCAAAACATTTAGTCTAGATTTAGGCTGCTCAAAGTGTGTTTTTGTATAAATTTGGAATTGAGTGTACTGCAAGATTTATTGTGTAAATCTGATCGATCAAAAATTAGATTCGATTAATCGAAGCTCGTGCAAATTGTTTTTTTGCATAATTTTCCAACTCAAGCCCAAGCTCGCATGACGTGTAGGGTTTAATGTTTTGCCCTAAATATAAAAGGAAAAACCCCAGCCATGTTTTATAGTTGTTGTTTATGCTGTGTGTGTGAATCTCTTGTGAGATCTAGAGGTGTTTGCCTTTATACATACATAGGGTTATCAAGATCAAGATTGATGTCAAGAGCTTGGTGATCGTTTTAGTTGCTGCATAAAGAGCTTAAAGAGAACACAAGTGGGAGTACTTATGGTTGCTGTGAATCTAAGAAAGAAGTAGTCTGTGGACTTGGAGCTATCACGTGGTCATGGTAGTAAGTTTTCTACTTGAAGTATCGTAAAACTTCAATTCTTTCATAGTAGATTTGTTTTACCTTGAGAATAACTATGTTAAATCCTCTCCAGGTTTTTTACCGGTTTGGTTTTCCTAGGTTATCATATCATTGTATTCTTTATTTTTTCGTATTGTTTACTTGATATGATTTACTTGTGTGTAACCTAGATTTGAATAATTTACCTAAGTTAATCACTTGGCTAAATAACTAGGTTAATCTATTTGTGTTTAAGGGGTCTAAAACGTACAGAAAACAAAGAAAACCAAAGGCATGCATCAGACGTATGATTAGAGCACAAAAATATAGAAAAGAACAATCTATATGATGCATGAACAGAATGAACAAATGATGCATGCTCTAATGCATTGAGAATAGTTCAATTATACTTCATAAACCAAGAATTTGACTTGAACATAGAGTTTAGAACAAAAACTCCAAATTTTGAAAAACCCACTTTCAAAAAGTTAACCAAATTGAGTAATTAATCATTACACTAGATAGAAATCATCATATAATGACATAATTAATCAACTTCACAAGTCAATTTAACCAATTTCAGCCCAATTGAACAAAATCTCCAATTTCATGTAGTTACAAGACCTAGAATTTCATATTGTTCTCAAATCACCAAATTAATCAAATTAAAGCATGGTAAACATGTTCACATCATCTATAAAAAAAAATCCATTGATCAATTTGGAAAGAAACCAACTCAAAAATCAAAAACCCCAAATTCTTATAGGTCCAAAAATTTCCCTTAAAATGCATGAAAAATGCATGAAATATGTGAATAAAATGAAAAAGAAAGGGTAGAAAGGTCTTACCGGGACAAGAAGACAAAAACCTTAAGAAAATTTTGGAAGAAAATGACAAAAAATCACTTGAACTGGATTGGTCGAAGAGAAAGAGCAAAAAGCTCTTTGAAAAGTTTGAATAAAGTGAAGAACACATGAGAAAAGCTTGTTTTAAAAAACTCTCTAAACGATTTTCGATCGGTCAAAAATTAGATTTGATCAATTGAAATACACATTCGATCGATCCAGCATTAATTGAGAAGCGATCGAGCCAGGCAGATTGTAACCAAGGTTTTTATTGCAATTTCGATCGATCGAAAATTTGGAAAAATCAAATTTTTTTTTTTTAAATAGAGCATTTTAATGCAGAAACACCTCAAAGCACAATGATTTATGAATAGAATGCATAAGTATGAGATGAAAAGTTTTTCAAAAACCCTTGAATTCAACCCGGATCTTCCCCAAACAAGATTTTCAAACAGTTTGTCCTCAAAGCTCAAATATTAAAACATATTTTCCCCAAAATTAAGGAACTTTTAATCTTGGATGGCCACAACAAGTTCACACACAATATAATGTACTAAGTTTAGCAAAGAATAACTTATGTAGTGTGTGCAACTAGAATAGCTTGAGATACATGTGAGGTGATAAGTAAATAGTGATCAATCACAATTTCTACAAAATTCATCACATAAGTTTGAAAGTGACTATCACCTAAAGAGTTACATCATATAACTCTCACATCTCCTAGAAAACAAGCTTGCAATCATGCAAGTTTATTGATTTGCCTCATAATGTACACACCAATTTTATTTTATTTGAAACTTATTAAAATAGCCAAGATAATGTACACACCAATTTTATTTGATTGTGAATTAATTATAGCCCAATAATGTACACACTAATTTTAGCATTAAACTGAGGCTACACCTTATGTTCTTTTTGTACATGTGCTACACTTTCTCGAGCACAAAATCATATAATATGCACTAAGGTATTCATGATTGGCTAGTAAACAGTGGTGAGATGGCCAACCTTGATTTCAAATCCAAGAAAAATAATGCAAAACACATTTTCTTCCCTTTTTCCTTTTTTATTTTATTAAAAAAAAAAAAAAAAAAACTAGCATGAAATGCATGAATGTTATGCAATGCAAATCCTAGAAACAAGGAAAACAAAAACAGCAAAGAAGAATGGTCACAAAGAATAGAGAGATGAAGCACAAGGACCAAGAAAGCCAAAGATGATTAGGGACACAAAATCACACCGATTACTTGACGATGTGTCTCAAACTTACTTCTATCAAGAGGATTGGCAAAGATGTCAGCATTCTAACGTTTAGTAGGGATATATTCAAGAGTCACAATCTTTTTTTCAACTAGATCCCTAATAAAGTGATATCTAATCTCTATGTGTTTAGTCTTAGAGTGTTAAACAAGATTCTTAAAGATATCAATAGCACTAGAATTATCACAATAAACAACCATGGTGTCTTGTGATATCCCATAATCATTCAAAAGCTTTTTCATCCAAAGAAGTTGTGAACAACAACTTCCAGCAGCAATATATTTTGCTTCTACAGAGAGAGAGAGAGAGAGAATTTTGCTTTTTACTCATCCAAGCAACAAGATTGGCTCCTACATAAAAACATACACCAGTGGTGCTTTTTCTATCATTGGTATTGCCGACCCAATCTAAATTAGAGAATCTAGCAAGAGACAGATTTGACTCTTTGCTATAAAATAATCCATAATCACAAGTTCCACTAACATATTTTATGATTCTTTTAACAACATTCAAATGTGAAATCTTAGGATTAGATTAAAACCTAGAACATACACCAACACCGAAAGCAATATCAAGATGACTTGCAGTTAAATACAAAAGACAATTAATCATGCTTCTATATAAAGTAACATCAATAGACTCACCCGATGGATCATTGGTTAACTTTGCATTAGTAGCCTTGTCAAGTCCAAATCTCTTGACTAGATGTCTAGCATACTTTGCTTCGTTGATGTAAATTCCAGAATCCGTTTGTTTCACCTGCAATCCCAAGAAATAAGTCAGTTCACCAACCATACTCATTTCAAACATCTTCTTCATTTCATCTGCCAAAGATTGAGCAAGAGAATCATTAGTAGCACCAAAACCAATATCATTAACATAAATTTGAGCTACTACAAAATAATTCTTATCCTTTCGTATGAAAAAAGTAGTATTTGCAAATCCTTTTTTGAATCCATGCTCAATAAGATATGCAATTAATCTATCATATCATGCCCTGGGAGCTTGTTACAAACTGTAGAGGGCTCTCTTCAACTTGTAGACATCATTTAGTCTGTGAGGATTAACAAAACCCTCTGGTTGTTCAACGTACATCTCTTCTTGCAACATCCCATTTAAGAAGGCACTTTTGACCTCCATTTGATACAGCTTGAAATTCAAATGACTTGCTATGGCCAAAAGTATCCTAATGGATTCCAATCTTGCTACAGGGGCAAAGGTCTCATCAAAATCAATCCCTTCCACTTATGTGTATCCTTGAGCAACAAGTCTTGATTTGTTTCTAATAATAGTACCATGTTCATTTGACTTGTTCTTGAAAATCCACTTAGTTCCAATCATATTTACTACCTTTGGTCTAGGCACTAATTCCCACGCATCATTCCAAACAAATTGATGAAGTTCTTCATGCATAGAATTAACCCAATCAACATCTTGTAAGTGCTTCATCTACTTTTTTCGGTTCAAATTGGGATAGATAGCATGAGTGAGTAATTACATTCAATGCTTTGGATCTCAATCTCATGTTATCATTCAAACTACCCAATATGTTTATGGCAGGGTGATTTAACTTTACTCTAGAAGATGGACCTTTGACCAAAGATGTGGAGGTACCTTTTTGTCCGATGAAGGACTAGGCTTTCTTTGTTCTTGTTGAGTTTCATGAACCGGTGTGGATGGTTCTGAGCTTGATGGTATTGAAACAGTATCATTCAACAACAATAGCTCTTCATCACTATGCTTCCTAACATAATCATCGGGAATAGAATCCTCAACCTCCATAGTCTTTTCTTGAACCGGAAGAGTGTTTTCTGAATGAGTTTTTGAACATAATTCATCATTGATCACCATATTTGAAGACTCCATGACTATTTTAGTTCTCAAATTATATACTGCATCTCGCTTCTACTAGTGGAAGAGTATCCCAGAAAGTATCCTTTGTCGCTCTTTGCGTCAAATTTTTCTAGGTTCTCCCTATCACGCATAATATAATCACACGCCAAATATCCAGAAGTACTTGACAACATGCTTTTTTCCTCTCCAGAGTTCATAAGGAGTTTTATTAGAGTCGGGTTTGAAATACACCCGGTTTGAGTGTAAGGCAAGCAGTGTTAATCGCTTCTTCCCAGAAGGACTTGGGCATCTTTTTGTTGTGTAGCATGACAGGAGCCATCTCTTGAACAACCCTATTCTTCCGTTCCACTATTCCATTTTGTTGTGGTGTCTTAGGTGAAGAGAACTCTTGATGTGTGCCTTGATCATTGCAGAAGGTAGTCAACTTTGTGTTTTCAAATTCTCTTCCATGATCACTTCTAATTCTGGCTATCACGTAACCTTTCTCAACTTGCAATTTCTTGCACAAGTGAATCATCTTTTTAGGAGCCTTAGCTTTATCTTTCAAAAGCACAACCCAAGTATATCTAGTAAAATCGTCCACAACAACTAGAATATACCTCTTTCCACCTAAACTCGAACTCGGCGGGATCCATGAGATCAATGTGCAACAACTCTAAAGGTATTGAAGTTTGAGCTTGATTCTGAGCATGAGATGCTTGGACTTCACTTGTTTACCCATTTGACATGGTCCACATATGCACTTTTCTATCTTTTCAAACTTGGGCAAACCAATAAGCGCATCGCAGATTGGAAATCTTCTCTAATTGCTTATGACTTGCATGTCCCAACCGTTGATGCCATAAGTCTACTTGATTGATCTTTGCACTAAAAAACTTGTTGCTTATACTTTGTGTTATACCATAATAGTTGTTAGTTGTCCTCACACCTATACACATAAGTCACCTCCTCCATCAAGTATTTCACATTCATACTTGGTGAAGAGAACATTCAGTCCATTGTCACAAATCGAATCGATGCTAAGTAAGTTAGCCTTTAGCCCATCAATATACTAGACATCTTCAAAATCCGGTAACCCTGGAGTGTCCACAGTTCCAATGCCTCCGATCACAGATTTGCTTCCATCTCCAAACGTGATTGTCCCAGTCTTTCCTTCAAAGAGTGTCTTGAATAAAGCTTTATTTCCTGTCAAATGCCTGGAACAACTACTATCCAAATACCAAAGACAAGAATCATGTGCCTTTAAGGTGGTTAAAGCAGTGTAGCACACATAATTATCATCATATGTAATTATACCAAGATACTCAAAGGAAGACTTAACAAATGCAATAAGAGACGCAAACCAAAAGTAAACAAGTTGAAATTTTAGCAATAAGAACTTCCAAGAATCCATGACTACAAGGGTTAAGGATCAACTCTTAGATCAAAAGATCTAAATACTAGAGCTAACCCGCTCCGATACCACTTGTACGTTTTTAGATCCCTTAAAATACAAGTTGATTAGCCTAGTTATTTAGCCAAGTGATTACTTAGGTAAATTATTCAAATCTAGGTTAATGCAAGTAAATCATATCGTATAAACAATGCGGAAAATAAAGAACACAACGATATGATAACCCAGGAAAACCAAATCGGTAAAAAACCTGGGGATGATTTAACCTATCTATCCTCGAGGTAAAATAAATCCACTATGAAAGAATTGAAGTTTTACAATAGTGACTTAGACTACTAACATCTTATTGCTACCTCAAGTAGAAAACTTACTACCACGACCACATGATAACTTCGAGTCCACGGACTACTTCTTTCCTTGATCCTCAACAACCACAAGTACTCCCACTTGTGTTTTTCTTTAAACTCTTTATGCAGCAACTAAAGCAATCACCAAGCTCTCGATACAAATCTTGATCTTGATATCTTTAAGTGTGTATGAAGGCAAACACCTCTAGATCTCACAAGAGATTCACACACACAACATATCAACAACTTTCAAAATATGGCTAGGGTTTTTCCTTTTATACTTAAGGCAAAACATAAAACCCTACACATCATATGGGCTTGAGCTGAGTTGGAAATTCTGCAGAAAAAACATTCTACACGAGTTTCGATCGATTAAGTCTAATTTTCAATCGATCGAGCCTTGCATAAATTGAATAGTAATTTTCTGCAATTTCCCGATTCCAACTTTACACATAAATCACTTTGAGTAGCCTAAATGTAGACTCTAAGTTTTGATCATGGTTTGCCAATATTACACATTGAAGTTCTAATACATTTAGATCCTAAATCCTTAGTACCTAACAAAATTATTAATATGTAATGGAAAATAATGTAGATAATATAATATAACTCAACTTATTTGATAATTTCAAAAAAGTATATCAAAACTACTGAAAAGTAAGTGACATGAGGTTGGGAAAGTAGTTGGTAAAATATAGTTTTAAATTCCTTATACTTTTCATATTGCTCAAGTCCATTCCGTTTTTCCCTTCTATTTTTTTTCCTTCTCTTCCGTTTTCAAATTCTCTCATCTTTATCATTTTGGTGTTTATTTTATTTTGTTTTTTTAACATCTATCATCCAAAAAAAAGTTTTAATTTCTTCATACTTTTCAAATTGCTCAACGGCACAAGTACATTCCGTTTTTCCCTTCTTCTTTTTCTTCTAATTTTTTTTCTTCTCCACCTTTTTCAATTTCTCTCATTTATATCTCTTTGTCATTTTTTTTTTTTACTTCAATCTTGAATTGCTCTCATCCACACATTTATTTATTTACTTTCAGAATGCCTTATCTTTTATTTTCCCAATCCTACACAACTACATGTTATTTTTTTACAAAAAATCTCGCAGAACCATTGCGTTTTCACCATGCTCCTTTCTTTTTCTTATTTTATTTTATTTTATTTTGTCAAAATATTTTGCAGAAGCATTCATCTCAATGTTTAATAGATTTCAGGTGGTGATAAGGTGCTGTTCAGGTCTTTAACCAAAAAAAAAAAAAAATCTTTCAATGTATCTGTTGGTTTGGGGTTTAAGATGGGCGTAATTTGGCAATTTCATTTAGTGGATTTTTTTCCTTAATAGAATCAATTGATTTTTTTAAGTTATTAGTTGATGATGTTCACTTATTTCTATGAGTTTTTGATACAAATACTATACTACTTGATATATCCTATTGTCACCCCTATAATTCACCTGTAGTCTTAATTTGTACCCAATTTTTCTTTACCATACATATGAGAAAAGGTATCTGACCTTTAAAGTTGATTTGGCAGCGCTTTGCTGGCTGGCATCACTGAAAAGAGAAGTCCAATTGCAAATAAGAGAAAAAAACTTTTCTAGAAAAATTCGTTTCAAAGTTTTCAACAGGAAATAAATTTTGGAGAGAGGGAGAGAGGGAGAGAGAAAGAAGTTCATAGAGAGAGATATAAAAAAATATTGTATATTTATAACTACTGCCCAAGAGAGTGAAACGTTGTGTCTAAAGTTATAGACAGTTGGTTATTTTTATTATATAAAGTTTAGCAGGAAAAGAGCCCAAAGAAAAAGAAAAAGAAGAAAATAAATACAGATAACTAAACAACTACCAAACTAATAAAATCAAAACGTTTGGCATAAACCACCAAACAAAAAGTCAGTTTTTTGTTTGAGTTCATAAATGTTAACATGGCATTTATTTATGTAGCCATTTGGTGCAATAAGGAATAGTCAATAAAAGTCAAATGTTTCGATTATTAGTTATTATATAGATATAGATATAGATATAGATATTATATTACAACTTATATTGTATATACCTATATATACAAAACAAATTAAACTAGAGACGCAACATTATGTCTCTTATTTCTTATCACAAAAAAACTAATAAATAAAACAACATTATATTTTTTTTTCCTAAAACTCATCTAATAGCTATTTCCGTACATTGTACGGATTAGCGACTAGTAACATAATATATACAATACATTAAAATAATATTAACACAAAATTAGTCCAATATTAAAATAAAATAATATAATGTCAATTCATTCGAAACGCGATATTATATTGATAGAAAGTATCCACTAATTTTGTGTTGTTGCTTGGAAATTTTCTTTGAATGAATTTATTACCTTTTGTGCTACGGCACATGGAAAAGTCAGGTCTACCATTTCATTCCAATATCTATCAGTCACAATAAAGCAACTCGTTTTCACAAACCAATTGGTACGTAAGGATTTCTATTTTCAAAATTAATTTACACAGTATTACGGACGCTAACCCATACATGTCGTTTGTCCCACTGATCACTTGGAGTTCAAAAATTAATTTACTATGTAGTTTTAACGTACTAAGCATGACACAATTTTAATAATTTTTATCTTAAATTCTAACCGAATCTGTCATGATTAGTATAAAATAAAAGTGACAGAATTCTTCTGGTAACAAGGACAGTTGACTAGGACAATGTTGGTAAAACTATTCTATACCCATATGAGCAGTATAAGTAATAGATGTCGGAAAGCATGTGTTGGCAGCTTTGTTCTAATAAGCAGTAAGAAATTTAGATGGCGATCATGGGAAGGTGCAACCATTTCATCTCTGCATTGCTGGGTGGTATGGCTCTTACACTTCTGGTTCATGCCCGGGATCAATCAGGTAGAACAATCTAAACTTGGAATATTTGTATTTGTTTTGGTTAGCTAATTACCATATACCATATATATAGCTAAATTATTGCTCTGTCTCAGGCTTCATAAGCATAGATTGTGGGACACCAGCAAATTCAAGCTATACCGAGCCCTTTATAGGCATAAATTACATTTCTGACGCAACATTCATAGACACTGGTATAAGCAAGAGCATATCACCTGAGCTTCAAGCTAGTAATTATCAACAAAAATGGACTCTACGAAGCTTTCCTGACGGAATCCGAAACTGCTACAGAATAAATATTACGCAAGGAGTCCAATATTTAATCCGAGCAACCTTCTTGCATGGGAATTATGATGGACAAGATAATAACCTACCAGAATTCGATCTGCATCTGGGACCAAATATGTGGGATACGGTCAAAATAGAGAATGCGTCAGATACAGTCAACAAGGAGCTCATACATGTCCCAACTCTAAATTATATACATGTCTGTCTTGTAAACACTCACCATGGCACACCATTTATATCAGCAATAGAGCTACGACCATTGAACAATTCGGCGTATGTGACAGATTCTGGATCATTGGCACTCTTTGCGCGCACTGATGAGGGTTCAGTGAGTGACGATATATCTTACAGGTCAGTCATTTTGATGGTTGTGAACCATTGAAAAATGCAGGCTAGCCAGGTGAGTTACCTAAATCTTAAGAGAAACCTAAGGGGCCATAAGATTTATGTGACTCACCTAGATAGTTTTTCTATTTAAAAATAGAACATGGATTCAATTTTTTCTGGCTTATTACTGAATATTTTATGTTTCCTTAGGCATCCAGACGATGTTTATGATCGCATTTGGCAGCCTTATAACTTCGATGGGTGGACTAAATTAAGTACCTCGTTTTCTATTGAGTCCCAAGGTTATAATGAGTACCAGCCACCATCTGCTGTTATGAAGACTGCGGTCACACCAAAAAATGACAGCTCTCACTTGAACTTCACCTGGGAGGCAGAGAATGCAACTTCTGAGTATTATCTCTACATGCACTTTGCTGAACTTGTAAAGCTAAAAGCCAACCAGTCTAGATCATTCAATATTACAGTAAACGGGGAGTCATTTTATGAATCTATTGTTCCAAATTACTTGCACGCAACCACTGTGTATAGCACATCGGCGCTCACGATTGTTGAAGAATATGAAGTTTCAATTTTCAAAACAGAAAATTCAACACTTCCACCCATTCTCAATGCGGTTGAGATATATTCCGTGAAAAAACTCTTGCAATCAGAAACGGACCAAGAAGATGGTATGCTCCTCCACATGTATGCTTTGAACTTGTAATATGTTGCCTTATCATAGTTTGCTCATATTTTTTTGACTTACTTGGATGCACATGTAAATATTAGTTGATGCCATCACAAAGATCAAGTCAACATATGGAATAAAGAAAAATTGGCAAGGAGATCCGTGTGCCCCTCAAGCATACTTGTGGGAAGGTCTAAATTGTAGCTATGATCGTTATAATTCCCCTAGAATTATTTCCTTGTAAGTTTATGCTTTCCCACATGACTTTCCAACTTATTTAAAACTATCTCTTAGTAAAATTTTACCTTAATAATTGTAAATTTTAAATGTGAACAGGGACTTGTCTTCTAGTGGATTGACTGGAGAGATATCTGTTGACATATCAAATCTCGTAATGTTACAAGATTTGTAAGTATCAACAATTTACATTATCACAAAAGTTGAAACATGATAATAATAACAAAATTAGGTCAATTTTTTTTTTTTTTTTTTTTTATAATTTATAACTAAATAATAAGTTTAACTAATTTTCCTATTTCAGGGATCTATCAAACAACAGCTTAATGGGATCAATACTATATTCTTTGTCTCAGTTGAAGTATTTGAAGGCCTTGTAAGTTACCTAACTATGGTATAAGTGGTAGACCTAGGATTTGTTTTGAAATGAGTACAAACTCTTAAAATAAATAAATAAATAAATAAATACATGAATTTGAAATTTTTTTTTTATTTTTTTATACAATACTACAACCAATTTCATACTCATCAAAATAAGCACAATTGAAATGAAGTGAAAAGATTTGAATTTTGATTTTTTGGAAAGTAGTAGTTAAGAGGTTGATTGGTACCATTTTGTAGATATGTTCTTCTAACTTTATATGCATCATTTGGATAGTAATTCAAAATTCTATTATTATTATTATTATTATTATTAGAAATACATATGTTAATAACATAACCCTATATCTTGAACTCCTCCCTTGAACTTTCAAACACTTTATGCATAAGGAAGTGTCGGTTAAGTTACAAAACTCATTTATTTTATAATTTAAGAATTGCAATAAGAATGAACTTTAACATAATTTTGCTCTAAATAATTATATTCTTAAACAAGTATTAGGTAATATAAAGATTCAACTTTAATGAAAATACTTCATAAAACCCTCTAAAATAAAGGAATAAAGTCATATTCTAGAAATTTTATAAAGATACAGAAAGTATGAAATATTTAATACACAACAAAAATTAAAGTGTATACATATTCTGTCTGTCATACACCAATTTCCTTTTCTTCTCTATCAATTTTTTTTTTTTTTTCTTTCTTCTCCTTTTCTTTTCTCTCTTTTCCCCCTCTCCCTCTCACATTTTTGTTTGGCCAAATTGACAAATTGTAGTGTTGGATGGGGAAGGAGGAAAGTTGAGTAATAGGTTTTATCTTTTGAGATCACTTTTTTTTAAAGAATAATTGATTTAGGAATTAGGATTACATATCTAGAAAGCTACATTCTTTTACAGTACCATTTAATTTTTCAGAATGGTTCTCAAAATTGACCACAACTTTTTTTTTTTTTTTTTTCAACTGAAGTGTAATTATTAAAAAGTACCGAAACTCTTACATTTTTTTTTTTTCCAAATTTCAATGGGTGTATTTGTACCCACTACAGTATGTGGCCCTGCCTCTAGATACTATTCTATGTTAAAAAAGGGGGAAAATCATATTCACTTTACCCTTGCAGAAACTTAGAACGAAATCAGCTCAATGGTTCTATTCCAGATGAACTCATAAAAAGATCAAAGAGTGGTTCACTATTGTTAAGGTATGGTTTTTGTCAAAAGCGATGACCCTGTAATATCATAATTTTATTTCACTCTGATTTTCAAAAATAAATAAAGTCTGTATACAGTTTCTCTACAAAAACCTAAAGCATCAGTTAGTGTCATCATATACTAATATAATAATGTTCATGATGATATTCCTTGCTAACTTCCAATTGCTGCTATTAACCTTGTTGTTCGTAGTGTGGGAGAAAATTCAAACCTTTGTGCATCAGATTCATGTGAAAGGAAAAAGACGAAGAAAAATATTGTCGTTTTAACACTAGCATCAGTAGTTGGTTTTCTCATCCTCTCATTGACTGTAGCGGTTATCTTTTGTGGGCTCACAAGGAGGAAAAAGCAAGATAAGACTGGAGGTTAAGACATTAAATATAAGATACACATTTGCGGAAACAATAAAAATTTTAATTCTCCTGAGATTTGTGCCTAATATACTTTTGATGATCTTAGCAGTTGCGCTAGTTGATACCGAACCAAACGTCCAAAATCGGCCACTGGAGTCAATGCAACGACAAGTGACATATTCTGATCTCCAAAGAATCACCAACAACTTTGAGAGAATTCTTGGTAAGGGTGGATTTGGAACAGTTTACTATGGCTGCTTAGATGGAATTCATGTAGCAGTAAAGGTGTTCTCTCCATCATCAGTCCAAGGGTATCAACAATTTCAAGCAGAGGCAAGCCACTATAACATAGAATTCTTGATCTCCCATACATCGATTATTATACTAAATTAGTTATGATGATTTGAATTGTAGGTAAAACTTCTTGTGAGAGTTCATCATAAAAACTTGACTACCCTTGTCGGGTATTGCTACGAAGGAACCAACATGGGACTCGTTTATGAGTACATGGCCAACAGAGACTTAGAAGCACAATTGTCAGGTTTGGTCATAGTTAAAACTAGCTTATAATAATATCATGGAGAGGAAAGCCAACGATCGTATTGATTCGATTTTGAAAACTGGAAGGCTAAATTGACTCAACTAATAGTTTACGTTTCAATTGGATTTGGCTACTAGGGAAAGGGTCAAATTAATAATTTAAGCCAAATTTTATTTTGAAGCAACATAAAAATAATTTCCCCTCAAAAACTTTTCTTAAACAACATGATCAAGGTTAATTTATTTGAACTACACAACTAAGTTAAGGCGTATTATTTACGGATGCAGGTCATAAAACAAATATCTTGAGTTGGCAAGCAAGACTTCAAATAGCAATTGATGCAGCTGAAGGTTTGCTATAAGCTGATTTATATAAATTAATATTTTAAAAAGTGTTTAATCTTTTCATTCTTTTTCTATAATTAATAATGGATTGTAAAACAGGTTTGGAGTATTTGCATCATGGTTGTAAGCCACCAATAATCCATAGGGATGTGAAGAGCACAAACATTTTGTTGAATGAAAAGTTCAATGCCAAACTAGGGGATTTTGGTCTATCAAAGATTTTCCAAATTGATAGCAGCACACATGTGTCGACAAATGTCGTTGGCACCCCTGGATACCTGGACCCTGAGTGAGTACTTCTGTTATTTAGTTGTGAGTTCTAGTTAGCTATGTTGATAAGTTTCTTATCATAAAAGACAATTATCGGGAGTCAGCAGCAGAGCCACATTATAGTAATCATTAGTTGGTATTTATTATAATTTAGTTTGTATATAGAATTTATATTCTACTGTTGAAAGAATACATGGCATGGCAAGATACTAATGGATGGTTTAAATACAAAATAGAATTTAAAATCAACTAAAAACATAAATTAGAACAATGACATGTAAATTGTGAGGCCTCTGGAGTTGTGAAAAATAAACAAAAAGATCGATTAATAAAAAGTCAATAGTCTTTAGTTTATATTTGTGTGTGTAATAATTCAATTAGTTTTGTTCAGTGAATATGGAGTCAGCAGCAGAGCCACATTATAGTAATCATTAGTTGGTATTTATTATAATTTAGTTTGTATATAGAATTTATATTCTACTGTTGAAAAAATACATGGCATGGCAAGATACTAATGGATGGTTTAAATACAAAATAGAATTTAAAATCAACTAAAAACATAAATTAGAACAATGACATGTAAATTGTGAGGCCTCTGGAGTTGTGAAATAAAAACAAAAAGATCAATTAATAAAAAGTCAATAGTCTTTAGTTTATATTTGTGTGTGTAATAATTCAACTAGTTTTGTTCAGTGAATATCAAAACATTACACAACAAACAATATCAAGAGTAGTATTACAAACTTCCCAACCTCCAAGAATAATGTTGCAAAAAACATGAAAACATAACATGGGTTGACTTGCAGGTACTACAAGTCGAACTGGTTAAATGAAAAAAGTGATGTATACAGTTTTGGAGTTGTTCTATTGAAGATTATCACAAATCGACCTGTGATCGAAAGATCCCACGAAAGGACTCACATAAGCCAATGGGTGGGTTTCATGCTTGCTAAAGGGGACATTCAAAATATTGTTGATCCAAGGTTGGGTGGAGATTTCAATGTTAACTCGGTTTGGAAAGCTGTTGAAGTAGCAGTGGCTTGTGTATCTCCAACTTCGAGTAGAAGGCCAACCATGGGTCAGGTAGTCACAGAACTAAAGGAAAGTTTGGCAACTGAATTATCTCAAAAGATAGAGGTTATAGGGTTGAATTGAAAGATTCATTTGAAATGATCAATATGGATCTCAGTACTGAACTCAATCCTTTAGCAAGGTAAAATGTTTCTAAAAATCAAAGTTGGTGTTTCGGATCTTGAACCTTAATAAAAATTACTACTAAAGTCTATGGGCACTGTCATTTGACGTCTTGATTCGGATTTTTTGTATTTTGTTTTTTGTAAGATATAAATAAAATAAGAAATAACCCTCCCATTTTTTTTGTCAATCAAATTAAGTGGGAAGGTGTGAGCCATTTACACATGCTTGGATATTTATCTGTCTCTGATAAGGGAGATTTTAATGCATAATGGATTATTTAATGGACCTGTTGTCATTACACAAATATACTACGTACAACTTTTTTTTTTTTTTTTTTTGAGAAACAAATATAATACAACTTAGAAGAGCTATATTTGAAACATGACACACACTGACCACTGTGGCAGGAAGGTTGTTGATGCTCTAAAGCGAAAAAAAAATTGTTTTTAACTTAAATTTCAAAAACTTAGATATATTAAAAAAAATCAAACGTTCTGATTATAAAATATATAATTTTTTAATATATAATTAAATTCACAAATATTTTATTGTGACTAATATACTTATATTTATTATATGTGAAACACCAAAATTATTTGCTTTTTAAAGTAATTATTTTTTACTACTAGAAAAAATAAATAATTATTTTTTATATTTTGACAGTTTTTAGACCCCTTAAACAATTTATTAAACCTAGGTAATTAGCCAAGTTGTTACTTAGTCCAATTAAACAAGTCTAGGTTATCACAATAATAAAGATCAAATCATGCAAAGCAGCGGAAAATAAATAACACACGATATGATCACTCAGGAAACCAAACCGGTAAAAACCTGGGAGGATTTGACCTAGCTATCCTCAAGGTAAACTTGAATCCACTATCGAAAGAATCGAAGTTCATACAAAAGGACTTACAAGCACCCCGCTCGACTTCCTAATGCTACCAACCAAGAGAACTTACCGACACGACCACGTGCAAGCTCCGAATCCACGGACTCCTTCTTTCTTTGGATTCCCACCCACCTACAAGCACCCCGCTTGTGTATTCTTTAAGCTTTTATGACAAAGAATGTTTTGATCATCAAGGTGTAGAGAATATCTCCTCCTTGAAAACCTTAAGTTTGTGTAAATGAAAGCTCCTCTAGTTCTCACAAGAGATTTACACAAACCGCAATATGAGCAACACTAAAACGTGGCTAGGGTTTGCCTTTTATACTTAGGACAAATAAGAAACCCTAAAAACGTTTTAAAACAACTAGGACTGAGTTAGAAAATTCTGCAGAAAAGCAATCTACCCGATGTTCGATCGGTCGAGCCTAAGTTTCGATCGATCGAGCCAGGCCGAAAGCCACACCGCCGCTTTACACTCGATTCCAACTTTACATTGACTTACAACTTTGAGCTAGCTTTAAACACTTTTAAACACATTGTTTTGATCATGGTTTGCCAACAATACAAATTAGAGTTCTAAATACATAAAGTCCTAAACTTTAGAACCTAACATATTCGAATGATTAAGGGTAATTATACTTTTTTTTTGAGTTGTATTTTTTAATATAAAAGTTGTGAAAATGTACTTGAAAATTATATAATTTCTCTATATCTCTTTTTCTTATTATTATCAAGACTAATGTTTACAAATTTGTTCCATTTTTCAGTATTTATTAAATATTAAATTAATTATGACATTAATCTTATCCTAGTTGGACCTTAAAAATTTTGAATCTCTTCATTTTACGGTTCTTTGAACGATTCGAGCTTGAAAACCTTGGATATTACATCAACTATCAAAGCAGCACCAACGTTAAAAGAAAGGTCCCCCAACCAAACCGAAGACTAAGATCTCAGCAAAGAGGCTATACTATGATCCACACAATAAAACTTACAAAATAGAAATTGAGAACACAATAACTTATTAATATCCTCCAGTAGATGGCCACAAGTTGCTGTTGAGTTTCGTGCTTTTTCACTTTTTAAACTGAAGCATGATCATCCCATTCAAGCAATGCATCAAAAACACTAAGCTCTAGACAAAATTGCAATGCTTCTATGACTAATGACTGCATACAAATATGTATCCATCCGATTACTAAACCTTTGCAAATGAGAAAGTTTACGTACAATCACTAAACCATGCTCGTCTTTAGCTACAAGACTCTTGACCTTATGTTTAACTTTGATTATTCACAAAATTAACGTTATTGATCAGTTCAAATTAACATTTTAAAAAATAATTACGGACAAAGAGTATTTACCAAATGCTTAGAAGATAAATTGGGTTAAAACAAAATCTTTACACAAGTTTCAATCGCGCACATCCACACCTCCCATTTCAATGTAAATGACTCTTTTTTGCTAAACACGTACATATGTAATTTTAGGTTCCACTTGTTAGGTTCTAAAAATTTAGAACAATTGGTAAATTGTGAACACAAACTTGTCTAGATATAGATTCTTAATTCTATAGATATGATTAAACAATGCTTAAGGTGCTGCAAGTCAAAATATAAAAACAAGGAAGTTGCAGGTTCAAGAATTTGAAACATCCAAGTTCAATCAATTGAGACTATGGTTCGATTGATCGAGATGAGTTTCTACAGATTTTAATTTCAGCCCAATAGTCCATTAAACCTATTAAGGGTCCGTTTGGATACAATTTATTTTTGCTAAAACTGAAAACCGAAAACACTGTAGTAAAATAATTTTTAAATGTGCGAATAATACCGTGGGACCTATTTTTAATATTTTTTTATGCATGAACAGTCTTTGCTACAAAGTGCGTGAACAGTGATAATTGTCTTCTGCATAGTAAATCCATGTGATTTTACTATTTATGTGCTGAAAAAAAAAAAAAAAAAAAAAAAAAAAAAAAAAAAAAACGTAGACGCACAATAAGTCCTATCCAAACACATACTAAGTGATTAGGGTTTCAGATCTAATTCACATAATATTTTAAGGAAACCTTAACGCCTTGTTTGTTTCAGCATTAATGTTTTCTAGAAATAGTTCATTTTCCAAAGAGCATTTTCTAGAAAACTATCTCATTTTCCGGTGTTTGGTAATGACCTTGAAAATGAGCTTGAGAATGTTTTCTAGTGTTTGGTATACAATTTTTTTATATATTTATTATATAATTTAAAACATGTGTATTATGTAAACCAACTAATAGAATCAATATAAATAAATAAAAAACCAAGAATAAATTTGGTTTTCATACTAAAATTTTGACAATAGATACAATCAAAATTAGTTGTCAAATTTTCATGATCTCTACCACTCATTTTGCTCATATATATAAACAATAACGTACGTACATATTACGTACACACACACACACACACACACACATATATATCAACCATTTGTCTATATATATATATATATATATATATAATTGATAGGGAAATACATCTTTAATAAGTACAAATAACAATAACTTTTAATTGTCTACTCGTTTTGCTAGTACACTAATTATCTACTATAGTCAACCACAAGTCCTCAATATTACTCTAAATTATGTATTTACATAATGTATCTTCATAATATATCATCACTACATAGTATTTGCATAATGTATCCGCTAACAAATGTAATTTTCCTAAACAATTATCATTCATTATATAAAAATATTATTAATTTACAATAAAGATCGTCCTATGTAAAAGCAATTTAGAGCCATATAGGCACCATGTTTAAAATTTTCATATTTTACTTCATTTATTCTTTCTTCTTCCTATTTTATTATTATTATTATTATTATTATTATTATTATTATTATTATTATTATTTTGCACTTTTATATGCGAAAAAGAAGTAACTCTCACTGGAATTCATCAAACCGAAAATTTCTTAGAGAAAAAAGAAAATCAAGCTTGAAATTCAAAGCAAAGAACCGAGATTTTGGTAGAGAGGAATGAAATAATTACCACTGCAAATTTGTTCTCCTTTGCAAGTCGGAGCTATTGACAAATCAGTGAGTGGAAAAAAAAATAATCAAAGAACTGTGTTATAAAGGGGAAGAGAGAGAGAGAGAGAGAGAGATCTATGGAAGAGGAGAGACCAAAATTAATGACAGGGAAGATGTGAGGAGAGAAAAAGTGAGAGAACTTACCATGAGAGATAGCTTGTTTTCCAAAAAAAATATTTGGAAAATAACTTATAGAAAATAAGTCTTATTTTTATTAAGATTTTTCGTTGACTAAAGATTGTTTTCTGTTGACCAGTTTTTTATGTGCTACCAAACACTGGAAAATATGGAAAACTATATTTACAGAAGGTTTTCCAACGAAACAAACAGAGCGTAAAGCACATTTTAAATAGGTTTTTTAGAGAGAGAATAATGCTTCTTGTGCCTCCTATTGTAGATCTAGGGTTTCTGTACCCAAAACTCTTTAAAATCTTCTACTGTCAATATTCTTTGAAGAAACTCAAGATCTAGTGTTGTAAAAGTTGCTGCCATCACTAGTCATCAAAGGTGCTAGAATTTTAAAACTTCAGGGGTGGTCTTAGAGTTACAAACTAAAGAGTTTGTGTTCTTGATCTAAATCTTTGAGTGCAACTCTCAAAGTCACAAACTGGAGTGTTTGTGTGCAACAAATTCATAATAGAAGAGTCCATAAATTTGGAGTTGCGTGTGGTTACGTAAGTAAGTATTATAAGAGGTAGCAGTATATTTAGGGTTAAGTCTATTGTAAAAACTTTCATTCTATTAGTAAATTGTTGCCTTGTGGATTATTTAGGTTAAATCCTCTCTAGGTTTTTTGCCTTGAAACTGAACAATTTCATTGGTTTTTCCGAGTCATCATATCGCTTATCTACTTTATTTTTCACTATTATGATATAAGTTATTTTTGTTTAACCTAGATTTGCATGACAAACCTAAATAACAACTTGGTTAATAAATTAGGATAAACAAACTGAGTGTTCAGGGGTCTAATTAACAAACACCACCAATAGGCCAAACATGAGTCAAGTAATGAGTGATCTAAAGGAGTGCTTGGCAATAAAATTAACTCAATGGAAGAAAGACGGCGTGACGGAATCAAGTCGAATTTTTATGTGACTACTGAATCTTGCAGTTTTTCTACTTTTCCTACTTTTCTTTTAACATTTGTAATTGAAAATTGTGTGTAATCACATTATTGTGTTAAAACCTGCAGCTATGATGGTGTTGATGAACAATTTGTTTGTGGTGTGTGTTGTGGCCTTGAATGTCAAACTCGGGATTATAAATTATTAAATTCAGCCTATATTGAAAATTTTGGAATTCAAATTGGGTACGGGTATGGTGAAAGGAAAGCCATTGTCAAAGTCTGGTAACCCATTGCTTCAATTTCAGAACTGCTTTCTCAAAAAAATTTCAGAACTGACAAAACAGTAACCAAAGGAATTAAAATTATAGATTGTTGAGGGCTACTTTTTTTAATATTCGGTTAAGCAAAAAAATTGTATTGTGCTAGAAAAATACAGACATTATTGGGCATAAAAAATGGGCCGAAACAAGTGTTAATTAAATTTTGTTGGTCTTATAAGCTATTGGGCTCATGGGCCACAATTACTATACTACAAGAGTTGGGCCTTTGCCCATATTCACTTTGCTACATGGGTTGGACTTCAAGGCGTACAAATACAAGTGAGCTTACTACCAAAGAAGTGCTTTTGGAAGCACACAATCAATCCTCATAAAGTTCTTAACAAGCATTAAGCACTTTCTAGTTTCTAGCACTACTGTTGAAGCTTAAGCACTTTTCAGCACAAACATGAGATTATGTCACTTTGTGAAAGAACAAATCCCAACTCTGTATTGTCTTCTTCACTAGAGCTACTGGAGAATAATATAAAACACATGTATCAGATGTATGTATATATCAATATATCATTCTCTTCTTCGTCATTAAGAATGCTAGAGCAAAGTAACAAAACAACTGACAAAGCTTCAAGGTCTGTTGGACTCACTAAAAAATCATTGAATACTATTGGACTCTAAGGAACCTCATACAGCGCCTGGAACCTTTTGTGGTGGCACAGTACTCATGCACCTTGACCATGGATTGTCTAGTTTGCAAAATATCGATATGCTAGTTCTACTATAATTATAAAATGTAATAGATAAAGCAAATACAATACAACTTAGCTTAATCATAAAATTATCTAATAGTCTTAAGTAAATGTACAATTTATAAATCATGTTTGAGCAAGGACGGCCTAACATAATTTGGGGTTTAAGGCGAAAAATTTATGTAACTTTTGTATGTATATATTAATTAAACAAAATTATTTAATACTAATCAAATGAAGGTTAATTTGATACATTAAATATATAATTTGATAAATAATACCAGCTAAGCTAATGTTAATTTTATATAGAGAATTAATGTTAATTTAGTATAGAGAATTGAATATTATAGTTGAATCATAAATTTTTAAAATAAGAAATAAAAATATATTTTGATTAAAAATGATACTTTATTTTCGATATATGATGATGTTAAATTTGTAATCTAATTTTTAATTTTATATCATGTTTTTAAGAAAGAGTTATATATTAGTTTGTTGCTTTGTGGCCTATTGAACTTCAAGTTATCACTTCTTTCTTTCTTTTTTGAGAAGCAAGTTACCACGTTAGGTGTGTTTAAAGTCGTACTCATTATGGTCCAAATGGATTAGTAAATGTAAATTCTGTTGAATTTGTCATGATTGTCACTTCATGTTTCCACTTTGGCGCTATGAATTTTGTATTTAAGACATTCATTAATTATATTGTTATAATCCACCAACTCAACTACATTTATTGTTATATCGATTCATAAATTTTATATAATAAATTTGGAATTGAAGTCTTTTAAAGTTCGTAAGATACTCTATCACATAAAGACTCAAATTTATCAATTTAACATTAAATGGGGTTCTTTGCCTTCTAATTTGTACTAGTTTTAGCATTGCTCTCCATGCACAAAATAATTGAAGAATAATAATAGAGCTTCCAATAAGGAAATTGAAGTATATATAGAAAATGAGATGGAAATCACTAGAAAATAATTATTGTTTTTCACAATCAAAATTCAAGTTGGCTTACCTCATAAAGTCTCTTATTCTTTTTTTTTTTCTTTTTTCCTTTTTGTGATAACCGCCAAAGTCTCTTATTCTTGAATAAGAAATTTTGGGTTCAAATTCTACCTACATTAAAAACCGATTAATATTTTAGCTTAATAATAAAATCAATCATCATAAAGTAGACTTGAAATACTACCTTCTAAAAATAACAAAAATAAATCCAAAATTAAATTTTGAGTTCCAAATTGGTCACATTTTTGTCAAAATATTTATGTATATGAATCTTTGAAATAAGTTGAATTCAGCTTAGGTATTATGATTCCCCCACTCCCCCCACCCCAAAAAAAAAAAAAAAAAAAAATGGTGAGATTTTAAAGGAACAACTAAAAATGAGTCGCCAATTTCCTGATATACAACCAAAAATTTATCATTTTGTTGTTTATTGTCTTTATCTTCATTTAATTAATTTTACATTGCTTGTGGCTGTGGGGCATCGATCCTATTAAATTGAAAAAGCCATGTGTGTCAAGGGTATGCGAATGTCCCCTAAGGGATTTGGATTTTATTGGGTCCCAAATGTGGCTAACACATCAGCTAGCTTATGTCAAATGTACGTTATATTGCCTTACTAATGACAAATTATGCTTGGTTTCAGCTTTTAAGTCCAAAAAAATTAATATATATATCCTTGATTTCATAAGTCAAATTACTTTTCAAATTAACAACTTGACATTAGTCAAAAAGCCTTTAAAAATTGAATGTTATTCCTTTTACATTGTAAATCTGTCATTATACGTTTTTTAAAATACATTTTTTTTTAAAAAAATGGTGTTCTGTACAATATATAAAAATAAAGATAAAATAGAAATTTCGGACTTTTTATTTCGTGGAAAATTCAAAGAGTTAAAAAAAAAAAAAAAAAAAAAAAAAAAAAAGGAAGTGTTTTTTTCTTTTCTAAATTTTTTTTAATAATATTTCTTAAATCAATGTTGTTAGAACATATATGTTTCACTTGTTAAGAACACGTGTCATAATTTTATGTAATTGGCTAATCCTTTGACAAAATGCACTTTACTTGTATTTGGGTAGATCTAGAATGAGGTTTAATACTTCAAAAAACTGTGTTTCAAGATCAAGTGTTGAAGTCATCAAGTTTGTCCAAGAAACAAGTGAAGAAGTGCTGAGTTTTTAAAGCTCGATAGCTGCTCGACACCTCTTGTGACTAGGCTATCTATTGAGATCTTCACTATTTCTTATCGCAATCTCGATAGCTTCTCAACAGCTGGTGGATCGATCGAGAAAGCTCTTGTCCCCTCGACACCTCCTCGATCGATCGAGAATTACTGAGCTTTACGAATTTTAGATTTTCAAATCTGATTTTTGGCCAATGCTTATGTATTTGTTTAGGTTTCTTTTCTCACAACCCTAGACCTATATAAGGCTTATTCTAGAGGCTGTCACATAAGAGAGTACAAGGAGAACATATGCAAAAGGTGATCGATGCCTTATTCAATCAAAGAAGCTCTTTGCATTTTTGCGCCTTAGGGTTTTGTAACCAATTGCTTCTTGATCTTCATTGTTAATGAAGTGAAGAACTTTGCAACCAATATCTTCTTCTAGTTGGTGATTAAATCGCGTCTTGGGATCCGCGCAATTGGTTAGTCATGTATTGGGATTCGTGCACCAAAAGGTGGCGTTCATATATTGAAGAGTTCAGAGGTTCTGAAGCGGTAGAAGGTTTTTGCTGTGAGTTCATCTACGGGGATTGTAGAGTCTAGAGACAAAGGTTTTGTATTAGATCTGAAACTTCTCTTTACTATAGTGGATTACTTTTTGGGAAGGTTTCCCCGGGTTTTTTCTTTGTGAAACTAGTTTGTTTCATTGGTTTTTTTGGGTCATCATATCTTGTCTTATTTAATTTTCCGTTGCATTCATTATTGACATGATATTGATGTTTTTTTGTTTTAACAATTCATAATAAATCTAATTAACAACTTGGATTTAAAACTTGTTAATTTTATCAACCGAGATCTAAATTTCCCAACAAGTGGTATCGGAGCGGGACGACTCTGATTGGATTAATTTTCTGAGTGTGATCCTTGACTCCCGTTGTCATGGAATCTCTTAATTGTATTAATGTGCATGATCTTGTGTTGAATGATGATGATGATATTCAAGATGCCTATTGCAAGCTTTATAATTTTTGTATGAAATCTCTTGAATATTCTACAAAATTAAAAGCTAAATTTATAAAGGTCAAGCTTGAAAAAGATGATTTGATTGCAAAATTGGATAAAGCCAATAATTTGAATGAGAATTTTAAAAATCAAATTTCATCTTAGGTGGACAAAATTAAGAGTTTGGAAGAGCAACTAGTTGAATTTAAAACTAAAAGTAAAAAAAATTAACTAGTACCAAACTTGTTGTTGAGCCTAACTCAAAAGAAAAAGATGTTTACATTCCTCCCTTTAAAAGGAATAATGAAAAGTTGAAGGCTAATATTACTAGGATAGACAAAGGTAAACAATCTGATGTTAACGCTGATGTTTCTAAACCTATGTCTAAAACTGCTCCTAAGTCGAATGAAAAATCTGAATTTGTCCCCATTTGTCATCATTGTCATATTGTTGACCATATTAGGCCAAATTGTTCTAAGTTGAGGTCTCTATCTACCTCTAAGGTTAGACCTCCTTCAAGGAAGCCGAGTAATCCTAAAACTGCTCATGTTTGTCACCATTGTGGTGTTTGTGGACACATTCGTCCTAATTGCTTTAAGTTGTATTCTCATAAGCAATTGTCCAAACGGTCTGAGTTTCCTCTCAAGGACCTACACATTTGTTTGGAGAGTTATTAAAAGCTTTGAGCTTTTCAATTTAATTTCAGGAGAATTTTAATTCTTCTATGTCATTTAGTAGACATACTAGGATACGTGCCTTTTCATCTTCATGGCCAAAGACTCGTGCTGTGTGGGTGAAAAATGAGCCTAAGACTTAATTTTCTTTTTTATTTGTCTTGTGCTTTATTTCTTTCTATCTAAAGTAGGACTCTCTTTGCTTGATTTTTTATCTGTTTTTGGAATCATGCTTGCATGCATTTGCACCTTTCTATCATGCATTCATGCATATGCATCTTTCTTTCTGCTTTCATGTTGTTTGTCTGTTTTTGTTTGGTTGTTTAATTTTATTTTGTTTTTTTTAAAACAAAAATAAAAAAGAAAAATCAGAAAAATACAAAAACAGTGTGCGTTTTGTGTACATTGGTACTTGTTTATCTTGGATGGTCATTGAAACAAAGTATTCTAAACTTTGTATCTCTTGTAGCTTAGATGAGCATCTATATGCACAACTAAACAAGTGAGCTTTGTGGCTCTTGTTTGTGATGAGTAAGATTAAGTTGTCTCTTGTACTTAACACTCATATCACTCTTTTTGATGGGTAGGTCTAAAAAATCCTAAGAGAAAGGCATAAATAACCATCTTACCACTTTTATCTACCAATTATGTATGACATCTGTATGTTTCGGCATAGCAAAAGTGTGATGTCAATGACATTTGCATGCTTCGGTATAGCAAAATTGGAATGTCAAATGCTTACCATCATTGGGTATTTCTTTTCTCTCTCTTATATGCCCATGCATAATTTGCTTAAAAAGAAAAATATGCAAAGAAAAATCAAAAGCAAAAAGATCAAAAATGCTTTAAATATAATTGCAAGCGTATATTCTAGGAGATGTGGGAGTTATAGGATGTACTTTGAAGGTGATAGTCCCCATTAAACAGTTATGATTGTGTGGGAGTTAAAGTGATTTCTCATATCTCAAATCATCATAACATGTATACATTTATGCAATCTTGTGATATTTTTCACACACAACACGTAATATTCTTTACTACTCTTGATACATGTACAGGTACAATGTGATTTGACCATCACAAGGTTTTACATGTGTTAATGTATGCTCATTAAATTGTCTTAACTTGTTTTTAAAATATAAAATTGGTTAGACTTGTTTAGTGTGTGTGTGTGTGTGTGTGTGTGTGTGTGTGTGTGTGTGTGTGTGTGTGTGTGTGTGTGTGTGTGTGTGTGTGTGTGTGTGTGTGTGTGTGTGTGTGTGTGTGTGTGTGTGTGTGTGTGTGTGTGTGTGTGTGTGTGTGTGTTTTTTTGGGATCATTATGCTTAACATTTTTCTTGTTGAGAGATTTGTTTTTCAAATGTTTTGCATTCTTCTATTATCTTGTCATCCATAGCATCTTATTTCATTACATTCATGTATTTATATGGATTTCTTGTGCCCCCTTGATCATCTTTATGTTTCTCGGGTAAAGCTTTCTAGCTTCTTGTACCCTTTGTCAATCATGACAAAAATGGTAGAAATTGTGGAGAATATGTGGTTTCTTTCTAAGATTCTACATGTTAGGGGAAGAAATACATTCCTTGTTAGGGGGAGATATGTTTCATCTTGTTAGGGGGAGTGCTTAATTCCTTGTTCTTGTATCTTGGGTCTTGTAACCATTTATTGACATACATTATACTTATTCTTACCTATATGTGGATGTATGTGGTTTCTTTCACCTACCCTTTCATGTGTTGTTTCTTTTCTCCCTTTATACACATGCTTCTTATTACTTGTATGCAATCTATTATTTCTATTTCACACAAAGATGCCTTGATGAGTTTTGATTAAAGTGTTTTTGAAATACAAGTTGTCAAAGTCTATTTGCCATAAACTCTCTTCTTGCAAAGTTTTCTAAGAGTTTGTGTTAGGATAGATTTTATTGTATTCAACAAGTGAATATGAGTTGAGTGATCTATGACTTCTCTCATATGTTCATTTGTTTGTTGTGGTTTTGTCACGGATTGCCAAAGGAGGAGATTGTTAGGACATATGTGTTTCATTTGTTAAGAACATATGTCATAATTTTATATAATTAGCTAATCCTTTGACAAAATGTACTTTACTTGTATTTGGGTAGATCTAGGATGAGGTTTAATACTTCAAGAAACTGTGTTTCAAGATCAAGTGTTGAAGTCATCAAGTCTATCTAAGAAACAAGTGAAGAAGTGCTGAGTTTTTAAAGCTCAATAGCTGCTCGGCACCTCTCGACAGCTAGGCTATCTATCGAGATCTTCAGCTATTTCTTATTGCAATTTCGATAGCTTCTCGATAGCTAGTGGATCGATCGAGAAAGCTCTTGTCCCCTCGACACCTCCTCGATTGATCGAGAATTACCGAGCTTTATGAATTTCAGATTTTCAAATCTGATTTTCGGTCCATGCTTATGTATTTGTTTAGGGTTTCTTTTCTCACAACCCTAGACCTATATAAGGCTTATTTTAGGGACCATTACATAAGAGAATACAAGGAGAATATATGCAAAAGGTGATCGATGCCTTATTCTCTCCGAAAGAAGCTATTGCATCTTTGCGTCTTAGAGTTTTGTAACTAAGTGCTTCTTGATCTTCATTGTTGATGAAGTAAAGAAATTTGCAGCCAACATCTTCTTCTAGTTGGTGATTAAGTTGCGTACTAGGATCCACGCAATTGATTAGTCACGCATCTTGGGATTCGTGCATCAAAGGGTGGCATTCATATATTGAAGAGTTCAGAGGTTCTGAAGCGATAGAAGGTTTTCTTTGTGAGTTCATCTACGGAGATTGTAAAGTCTAGGGATAAAGGTTTTGTACTAAATCTGAAACTTCTCTTTACTATAGTGGATTGCTTTTCGGGAAGGTTTCCCCCTAGGTTTTTTATTGTGAAACTAGTTTGTTTCTTTAATTTTCTTGGGTCATCATATCTTGTCTTATTTACTTTTCTATTTGCATTCATTATTTTTTTTTTTATACAAGATAGATTTCTACTCTAGCCTAATCTAAGTGTATATGTGTGTGAAACTCCCTCCCGGAGACTTGAACCCCGGCCCTTGCCCCCCACACTCCACAAGCACTTATACTTGTGGAGTGACCATCACACCAAGGGAGTGCGGTGGTTGCTTTGCATTCATTATTGACATTATATTGATGTTTGTTTGTTTTAACAAGTTTTATTCATAATAAATCTAATTAACAACTTGGATTTAAAACTTGTTAATTTTATCAACCGGAGTCTAAATTTCCCAACAAATGCTTTTAAGATATCCATTAATATTTCCCTTATATGATAACCCATTTAATGATTGAAGTTGAACCCTATTGTGGCTTGAGTCATTTTTGTATTAAAGATTTCATTAATTCTAGAAAATTAATTAATATTCATAGTAATCTCATTAATTATACAAAATCATGTAAACCAAAATGTTCAAAGCAATGTTATATCTACAATATTTTCACAACAAATTTTAAGGTGGTCGGTTGTTATTTGCTGTTACTAGTGGGCAAGAAAGAAATTTTAGTGGTAGACTTAAATAAAAAAACCTGTAACAACTTACCAAGTAGGATTTATTATGCAAATATTATAAAAATATTATGGACGTAGCACTTCTCAAAAAAGTTAATTGTTGTGGGCTTCACATAATATCTATCTATAAAAATACACACAAGCACACAACATATTATTGTGTTAGGAGCCAAATGAGTAACTGCCTTCATTAGTACTCTCTCTCTCTCAACAAAATATTTCGTTATTAAATTTGAAAGGATAAAGTATAGTTACGAAATTAGTTATAACGTTAGGTTACAACTTTACTCAATAAGATAAAAATTACTACAAATTTTGATAATCTAACTATTGAATTAAATGTTCTTTACACTTTTAATACACTTGTCAAATTTATGTTAATCGGATATTATTCACTATATGATCTATAATCTTACATTTTATGCATAATTTTTAATTACAAAAACTTGCATATTAAACAATTTATTGATGTCATAACTATTGATCTTCAATTTTTTAGAAATTTTGCAAACATGAAGTATATAAGAAAAATATGTAATCTAATGGTGAATTTTTCAAAATTCACCTCCAATAAAAAAATATTAAGTAGGGTTGTAGTCTTAGGCTACAACAAATTTTTTAACTAAAAGTTGTCCTATTTGAAATTTAACTCAAGGCTATGCACATCTAAATATATAGTATACAAAAGTACCAACTCTTTTGCAATTTTATTTTGCATTAAAACTTCATTTATATTTATCATATAATTTTCACCAGTTTCAGTTTTATTTATTAATTTAAACATTTGCTGCGGTCGGTTATCGAGATCTAGAGGATGAAAATATGAATCAAGCTCGGGCGAACTGGTTTCTAATATGGAGAACCGGACCCATGACTCTCTTTAATAAGGCTAGTGATGCAAGATAAATAAGAATATTTAATGAATGACTTAAGTCTTGGTTTTAAAGTAGAGTCGAAATTTATTAGTTATTACCCATTTCTTTGTAAGGATCAAAGCTCTTGGTTGGTGGATTTTAGGAAAATGCCAACTTTGAGCTTCGTACTTAGGATCAACTACTTTATGAAAAAAAATTAGCTTATATGTTGACCAATTGAAAGTAGGGATGTGCAACCAACCCACCGACCTGCCAAAACCGACTTGATCCAACCCAACCAACCGGGTTGGGTCGATTTTTAGGGCTTGGTGTGTTGGGTTGGGTTACAATTTTTTTTTTGATAGTGGGTCGGGTTGGGTTTGGGTCATAAAATTCTAAACCTGCCAAACCCGACCCAACCCACCCATATATTTAAAATATATTATATAATTAATAAATTTTTTTAAATAACCAACTCTTTCTCCTATTCTATATACAAACCAATATTAATGTCTATCAGTTCATATATTAATGTATAACTGAGTTGGAAGTAGGTTCCAGTTAGCTCAACTAGTAAAATCTTTGATAGTTGTATAAGAGATCTGGGGTTTAATCCCCGACTATACCAAAAACTAATTGGTGTCTTGATCTGATGAGAAAAACCTATCATCAAGAGTGGACGTCATAATTTGAAACTCTCTCAAAAAAAAAAAAAAAAACTGAGTTGGAATATTAGTTCATATATTAATGTATATTTTATTTATTAACTCAGGTGGTAGGTGTGATATATTTTTTCTGCTCAATTTAATAATAATAGTAATAAAAAAAAAAAGTTGTCTAACCCATGGGTACAACCCGACCCATGTGGGTTGGGTTGGGTTGAATGTTTTTTAACCCACCATGGTAGGTTGGGTCAAAAAATCCAATCAATTTGACCCAACTTGACCCATGCACACCCCTAATTGAAAGGAAACACCTTTCGAAGAATTTGCCTAATTTATAGGAACTAGTCATATTGCATTAAAATGAGTAAGCCAACTAATCTTCTGCTCTAAGGATGGTTGGTTTGTTTGTTTGTTTGTTTTCTGTTTACCCAAAATACCCATAGTTTTAAAAATTGGAAAAGACAAAGTTTCGGAAAAAAGATTGGTTATCGATTTTAAGGTTTGATCAGGGTCGGACCGATGGTCGAACCGAAGACATCATAATTAATATAATTAAAATATTTAAATAATTTTTACGTGAATTTTGAATTTTAATAACTTATATTCAGGATTTTTTTTTGAAAACAAATTTTGCATACTACCTTTATTTTTAGTCAGTAATTGTTGACAAAGAATACTTTGCTATTCAAGTTTCATTTTTTTTTTAAATTTATATAAATACTAGTTTAACTTTAACAATTTATTTATTCACCCAAAAAAAAAAAAAAAAAAAAAAAAAAAACAAAGTTAGATGACTAGGCAACACACTAACTTTGCCAATCCACTTTCCTACTCTCCCACTCCCAGCCACACACATTTAAGGGGTGTTTGGTATATATTTTCAAACAACAATTTTCAATTTTTAAGTAATATTACACGTATTTCTACACACTTTGTCAACCATACGTATTTCCATATATGTTTTCAATTAACAATTTTCAATTTTTAAGTGCATGAACACTCCATTACTCTTCTTCTTTTTTTCTTTTATTTTTTTATTATTTTTTTAACACTCCCCCTCATAAATCTATCGCCCACTCCCCACGTTACTTACCATCAAAAACTCTTTATTTTTTTAGTTTTCTGTCCTCCACAAACTCTAGGGTAAGAGACATCAAACATGAGACATCATATCTCTCTCTCACTCTCTCGGAGGAAGTTAGATCTCTCTCTGCAATACCATCATCGGAATCAGATCCTCCTCTCTCTCTCTCTCTCTCTCTCTCTCTCTCTCTCTCTCTCTCTCTCTCTCTTTGAAGATCTGTGAAGAGGCTAATTTCAACGTTAAGCATGAGCGTTCGGTCATTTTCTTACTCTCTCGAGCTTAGTCAATCTTTAAAAAAAGAAGACTTTACTACAAAAAATCTATCCTCACCCATGTAGAATAGAAAATCTAAGAAAAAAGAAGATTTTTACTGAAAAAAAAAAAAAAAAAAAAAAAAAAAAAAAAAAAAAAAAAACTCCATTTCAGATCTCTTTCATAAATTTTACAAAAATCAGTTCAACTATCCGAGTTTTCCCAAATCTACTTTTTCTTACATTTTCGTTTTTTAAACATAATTGGACAGGATTGTTGCCTAATACTCAGTTGAATAGGTCGAACTGGTTGGTTCGGTCTGGTTTTTAAAACTATGGAAATAAATTTTTGGTCCCTATATTTTAACCATATTCCTATTTTGATCCATACTTTTTAATGGTCACGTCAGCATTTATTGTGCCAAAAGTGCACTCTATCTACCACGTAGACAATTTCTATGGGTGAGATGACAGTAGGGACCAAAATGAGATCGTCTTTTGATTTTAGGGACTAAATGCAGTAAAATTAAGAAGTAGGGACCAAAATGTAGAAACTAAAAAGGTATTACTAGTTTTTTATTATTATTATTTTTTTTAGAAACTACTTATCTTAGGTTTAGGCAATTAATCCTAATTTTATGGTAAATATAGCAGGTTAGATTAGCATTTTTATTCGTGGGTTTTAATTAACTCAACTAGTAAAGTCTTTGATGGTTGAATAAGAGATCTAAGATTCAATCCTCACCTACATCAAAAACTGATTGGTGTCTTAGTCTGATGATAAAGAGCTATTATCTGGAGTGGATGTCATAGGTTGAAACTCACTAAAAAAAAAATTAGCATTTTTATTTTGTAAACAAAAAATTTCTCAATTGCAGAAAATCAAACAATTGAAAAGAAATATGGTTTGCAAATATAAATTTGTATTGATGAATAATGAGTACAATCTTTATTTCAGTTCTTTTACAAAAGAATACTCTCCGATTCTATCTTCTTTGAACTTGACTCAAACAAGAGATCTTCTTGACTTTGGTTGGAAGATGGATTGAATGGTCCTCACAACAAATCTCTAGCTTTGAGCTAATTAGAGATTTATTATTCTTTAAGTCTTCGAATGTGAAGGCTCGTAGGTTGAAATTCTTTGGGGCTTTAGAGGGTTGATCCGTTGAGCTTCAAAGATTTGGGTTTTTTTGAAGTTTATGGAGGCTTTTTAGCTTAATTCCAATAGAACTTCAAAGAACTCAAACAAGAGATTTTCTTGACTTTGGTTGGAAGATGGATTGAACGGTCTTCACAACAAATCTCTAGCCTTGAGCTTGTTAGAGATTTGTTGTCCTTCAAGTTCTTCAAGCCCTTTGAACGTTTTTCAAGTTCTTCAAAGATGCTTCAAGTTCTTCAAAGACTCTTGAGACAGAATTTCTCCAGAGCTTGGGCCTCTTGAAAACTTGGTCTTCAAAATGAGAGAGGATGTCCTCTATTTATAGTGATTTTAGAAGATAAACTCCACTTTGAATTGATATACTGGAAAGTATGTAGTAGACTTTTGATTGGCCTAAATTCTTCTTAAAGATAATTATCTCTATTTATCTATTTTGATAAAGATAATAATCAACAAAGATAAATAATTATCTCTATTTATCTATTTTGATAAAGATAATAATCAACAAAGATAAATAATTATCTCTATTTAATTTATTTTAATAAAAATAATTATCTATCAATTTTGAATAGAAAATTTATCTTTATTTTTTATTTTAATAAATATAATTATTCATATATTTTTAATATGAAATTTATCTTTATCTTGTGGGCCAAATGACACGTGACAAATTATAATATGTCAATATAATATCAATTTGGATGACACATGTCATCATTTGATTTAATTAATTTAATGACATTAATTTAGAATGTCATTAAATTTTGATGTGGCATTTTATAATTGGCTTAAAATTTTGCCTCTACATATTTTTCTAAAAAATAAATAAATAAGATTAGTGCTTTTCTTAGTGTTTGTGACCAACGCATGAGCTCACTCATAGACTTACCAGTGTTCCCAACTCACTATGTAAAGTCCAAGTTTGGGTCCATGTATAAGTATATGGGCTTAGGCACACCATTTACAAGTTTGGCACACTAATTACCCTTCATACCACATTTCAGCTATTCCCCTAACTTAAAACATGGGCTTATGCCATGTATGAAAATTAAATGATACAAAAAGAGATAGAGGGTCCAAAAGAAGTTGGGTCTTGGTTTGTGTGAGCTTATTGGGCTTTTTAACGAAAGTATCCATCAACATCATTCATATTATACAAAATTAGAATATTCAAATCAAATCAATCATTATATTCATATTATAGCATGTCTAGGATTTTTTTTATTTTTTATTTTTAATATGTGGAAACTTCAACTTTATCTTTCATTAAGCTTGATAATTTTAAACTATAATACCAAATAAAGATCAACCATTTTTAAAACAATGCAAAAAATTAAAGCCAGAATGCTCTTGGTCTTCTAGCATACGTAAGAATTTCACATATGATATAGATTAATACATATTCGTATAATTAATAAATATGAGGCCATGCTGACTAATAGATTTTAAAGATATAATTCTTAATCATATAGAGTCGTAGACAATTGTTTTTAGTTTTTAGTTTTTAACAGTTAATTTCATACCGTACCTGTCGGTATTTACCGTGCTGGAACTTTGACGGGTACAGAAAATTTACTATTTCGTTCAGGCTAAAATACAGGCTGTACCGGAGTTGTTCCGGCCATACCGGAGTAAATTCTAGATTTCGGCCGGTAATTTGATACCGGGCCGAAACCAAAACCTCTAAGGGAGGGCTTAGTTAAAGAATAACAAGAGAAGAAGAAGTTGACGCTTATTAAAATCTTTGAAAAATTTGCTCACTAGTTATTGCAGATCGACCAAGCCGCTGCTGTTTCTTAGTTCTCAGTTTCAAGTTTGTCGCCTCATCGCCTGCTTTTCCTTCTTTTACTTCTTTCTTTCTTTTGTTTTTCTATTTCACCTTTTGCTTTTCCCCCTCTTTTCCTTGTTTTTTCATCCGTGAATATCTATGCACATTTTGAAACTTGTGGTCTGATGGGAAGTGAAAGAGACTAGTCCTTTTGTTCACTTTTTACCCATCCAAATGGACACGTGGCTTGGGAGTACTTGTTTGCTCTCTGTACAATTTGATAAAGTACCCGTTTGGTTCTACTTTTTGAGTCCAAAGGGCGTTTTCAAAAACGCTGAACCCAGTTTTGCGTTTGGTAAGTTCAAAATGTAACTTTTTTTTATAAAAGTTACGTTTTGAACTTTTATAAAATGTGAGGGCAAAATGTGGAAGGAAAATGGTGAGGCAGCAGTCCACAAATCAAAACGTGCTGTGCGCGTTTTGTCATATTACCGTTGCAATGGGCAAAAAGACCATTTTACCCAGCAGAAAGTCGCCCCTCATCTCTCATCTCCGCTCTCCCTTCGCATTTGACACCTCCATCTCTTCTCTCTGCCTTGCTTTGCCTTCGTAAGTCTCTCTACTCTCTCTGTCTTTTTTCTTTGTCTTCCTTTTCTTCTTCCGCTTCGTCTTCCTCTTCTTCTTCTTTCTTTCTTTCTTTCTCGGTTCTTCCTCTCCGTAAGTCTTTCTCGTAGTTTTGGATTGTGGTTTGTTTTATGGGTAATGATTTTTCTGTGTGTTCTTTGGGTTGATTTGTCATGGGTATGGGTTGTTTTGATTTGGACCGAATCGGGGTTGATTCTCATGGGTCCGATTTGGGTTTTTCGTGATTCCATTGCTAATTCCATTTGGGGGGATAATAATTAGTAGTTGTCTTTTTTATAATATCCTATAGTACAATTTAAACTTGGGTTATTGGTATGTATTTTATCATCTTTTTTACATTTTTGTGTTGTACAATTTAAACTTAGATTATTGATATGTATTTTATATGTTTTTACATTTTTATGTAGTACAATTTAAATTTAGATTATTGGTGTATATTTTATCATCTTTTTACATTTTTATTTTGTGCTTCATGTTGATGGAAATTATTTAGATTTAATTAATATTATTATTATTATTGTTTAGTAAGTATATGAAATAGATGATTTAATAAGTATGAAATAAACTCACATCCACAAAAAAAAAAAAAAAAAAAAAAAAACAAAACAAAAGTTTGAAATAAATTCCCTTATATATACATTGTCATTTTTGGTAATTTATCCCTCAAAAAGCCACTTTTAACAGTTTTTACCAAACACTCAGCTTTTTCATTATGCACTTTTTAACAGCTTTTACCAAACACTCAGCTTTTTGAAACTCCACTTTTTCATTATGCACTTTTACAAAACTCCACTTTTTCATTATGCATTTTTTCAAAAAGCTGAACCAAACTCACCCAAAAATTCCAATCTTTAACTCCAAAAAAAAAATACTTATGGTGTATAAAAATATATATATATATATATATGCATATAATAGTTATAAATTATGCCTATAAAAAAAAATGTAAATTATACAATAGTAATGTTTTTTTTTTTTTGTTTTAATTTTTTTTATGAATTGTATTCTTATTATTGATATTATAATAGTTATTATATAATTAACAGTAATCTTGAAACGGTACGTTGGTAATGACCAATACCGAAATATATCATTTTATTGATTAAACCGGTATAACTTTTGATACGAAATTAACTCTCTACTACAACATGGTGTGTAATAACTAATAAGCACTACTCTATTTCAATACGCGCAGTAGGCTTAAAAACTATGTGACTTTTTTTGTCATAGACATGGAGGTTTTATTTATTTTTATTTGGAATGGCTTTGACTTAGAGTTAAAATAATTATTTTTTTCATAAAAATAATTTATTTTCTCTAAGTATCCTGCATATACAACACATGAAAGCAACATGTGTCTATTAAATAACATGTTTGATTATGATGGTAAACAATCACTTTCATATGAATTTATAATTATTATTATTTTTTTACTACTTATTGTCCAACGTAATTGAACTGTAATAAAACTTGTGGCATAAAATTGATTGTCCATATATTTTCTAATTTGATGAGTTGTGGATTTGCAAAAGAATCCACCCAACAAAGACAGCTGACTACGTAACTAAACAATTCTTTTCTATTTTAACTATAAAGGCAATATATAAGTACGTATATATAAAATGGCAGAAACATGTACTCAGCTATGTTCCAATAAGGAAGGTGATGGGGAGGTTCAAACATTTCATCTCTCCAGTCCTTGGCTGTTTGCCACATATTCTTCTGGTTCATGCCCAGAATCAATCTGGTAATGGTAATCTAATTCTTGCAATATTAGTATTGTTTTTTGGTTTGCTAATCAGAGAAGGAACCAAGATTTCAACTTTGAGGGGCAATGAATGAACCATTTTTTTTTTAATTCTAGACTAAATATTCTACTAAAATAAAACTAGTATCATATGTAATCAAAAGAAAAGACACAAGATAGTTTTTTCACAATGCATTTTAAACCAGTCATTTATCAAAACATAATTTTGTGTGCTTTTAAATCTTGAAAATAATCACCACCGCACACTCTTGGTACGATGATCACTCCACAAGTATAAGTGCTTGTAGGGTATGGGGGGTAAGGGTCGGGATTCAAGTTTCCAAGAGAGAGTTTCACACACATATACACTTAAATTATGTTAGAGTAGAAATTCTATCTTGTATTAAAAAAAAAAATCTTGAAAATAATCAATGATTGATTTTATGGTAAATTCACAATAATTTCCTTTTCAATGTACAAAAGCCAATAGTCCTTTAAAAAATCATATTTCGTTTCGTTGCAAAACCTATATTTGAAAATACTTATGATTGAAAAGACTCATCATGGAGTTATAATTATAGAAATAAATAAGTATAGGTACAAGTAAAACCACTCTATAAACGAGTTGTTAGATTGTTGATCTTTTAATTTTACCAACCATTTGACAACATTCAAAAAGAAGTAATGAACAATTTATTTATTTATTTATTTTTTTAAGTGTACATTAGATTTACAAACATCCCACCAAAATTTTGAAGGAAAAAAAAAAAAAATGAGACACATGCATGGATAATTGGATACCCAAAAATGCATTAGAAGATCAAGGGACAAAATTGGCCTTTGCCATTTTTAAAAAAACAATCTAGCATTTTGCCTCATTTTTCAAATTAATTAGGAAAATGCCATTATTTTGAAACTTAACTTTCTCAAAATCGAGTTTAAAAAAAAAAAACTGGAGGCTTATAGTGGTGTTTTAAGGAGCCTATAGTAAGCGTTTTGTAATTCAATCTTCATGAACTCGAGTTCAATGCAAATTTTTCCTCTTTTTATTTTTTATTTTTTTTATCTATAACTCTAGTTCATGGAACTCGAGTTATAAAACGCTACTATAGGCTCATTAAAACGTTACTATAGGTTCCTTAAAACGTCATTATAGGCTTCTTAAAACGCCACTATAGAGCTTAACTCGATTTTGAGAAAGTCGAGTTTCAAAAGAGGGGTATTTCTCTAATTAATTTGGGAAATGGGACAAAATGTTGGGTTTTTTTTTTTTTTTTTTTTTTTTTTTTTTTAAGAAGGGCAAAGACCAATTTTTTTCGAAGATCAAGAATAAAAGTCATTTTGCTTGAAAATGCTTATTCTCTTTCAATATATATATATATATATATATATTTTTTTTTTTTTTCGCATAGAAAAGCTCTTATTCTCTTATTTATTAATTTTCCTTCAAGCATTACTTATTAATATTTATTTTTTCAAAGTTTCTTATTAGGATTATTTTTTTATAAATTTCTAAATTTTGTGTTTAATTAAATACCAGTGATGGACTATTCTCCATCCATGCATGCATATTACGACTATATGAATGCATAGAAAGGGTATCTAGATATTTTTTGTATGGGTCGCTAGTTTTGGAGATGCCACGTCCTTGTCTAAGCTACGTTTCTGGACAGCAAGACATCATAGATTACGATGGTACAGGGGAGTTGGTGTCTTTGTCGCAGAACCAAAAATAAAACCTATTCTCTTAAAAATATATGTAGTAGTGCGAGTAAGGATTGTTCCCATGGAAAGTATCTAGCCTAGTTTTATGCTACGTGAACAAGGAGGGGGGGGGGGGTTTGAGTATAATGAAAACAATTTTAAGAAAAACAATTAAGGAACAATTCAAATTAAAATATCGAAATCAATCAAGAGAACAAACCCAAGTCAACATCCACCATCGGAATTTTACAACTGATCATCGATACAAGTATATATCAATTCACACTTTGAATATTCACCATTGGAACTATTTTCCTATCTCTTCTTAGTCATAGTTAATTAGAAAACAAGCGATCTAATAAACCCTAACTACTAAACAACCTAAGACAAGCGCTAAAGGTTTAATCTAGTAGCAGCCTTACGAATTTGAGAGATCAATGAAACTAAACAACACAAACACAAGCGGTTGCATTTAATTTAGTCGAGCGTTCTTCCTAAGATCTAATAATTTCTGATGCAGCAAATCATTAAATCTTGGTTGCTTCACAAGTTAGTGAGATCAAACAATTACGGATTTGATATCTAACCTAGCAGTAAATTGCAATGAATAATAAACTAGTAGGCCTCCTAGTAATTAAACGAGACAATCATGAAAATAAGCACAGAAGAACATCCGATATTCAAAGCATAAATTGAACAATAAAAACAAATTAGATCTCACAGTTTTATTGATTCCGAGGCTTCAGTTTTCTTCAACCAAGTATAAAAGTTTAGCCACACAAGGCCATGATGAAAACTCAAAGGAAAAAAAAATCAGAGAAGAGGGGAGAGAGAGGCGTGTGTGTGTAATTTTGATTTCTCCTCCCCCTTTTACACGTTAATTCCCCTTTTCCTAAGCCTACAAAATCTCCTAAAAATATTCTCAATAATAATATCAAAATCTAACTAATTAAGGAAAAATATTAAAAATAAAACAAAGTGTTAATATAACTAGAAAAGTGGTGTTTTCAGCTGGAAATTTCGTGCATCAGATCTGGAGGCTTCCAAAAATAAACCACATCGGATACACGTATTAGAATTTCAGGCAAAGGAACATTCCAGAACGTCAGCAGTGCAGGTGCAGCAACTTCAAGCCCAGTTTTGACCTTGATGCAGCCCGTATCTCTCAAAACTCAAAACATGAAAGTTGTAGAGATTTGTCTTGGCGTTCCATAGCATCTTGAATCATCTCAATCGGAGCTTGGATGAGAGAGTTATGCCCAGATTATGAAGCGATGTCAAAACTGTCTAGAATCACCCAATTAGCTACGTTTTGCACTTAATGCCTCCATTTGCATCCTAAAGCAAAATATAAGAATAATGAGTACATTTAGGCACCAAATAAATATAAAAGACTAAACATTAAGGGAGAAAAATATGATAATTTGCATTCTCATCGGGAGTTCAAGCAAAATTGGATTGGTGACTTTGCCCTTCTATATCTAGTTCATGCGCCTAAGATATCAATCAAGTTTGATTATCTAAATCTTGGTATCATAATTGGCTATGGTTTGCTAGGTAAAACGTATAGCCAAGGTGAAAAATGGAGCTAAGATTTCACATTCTGCCTAAGGGAACATTAAAAGCAATCAATAAAATATAAAATGATTGGACAAATACTGATTCAAGAAATACTACAAAATTTCGGAGGTTTTTTTTTTTTTTTTTAATGGTGGTTTTGTGTTTAATAAAACCTTGTCCCCAATCCAATCCATTGTAATGTACAAAACATACATACCTACACATATCTAATTTATAACAATATCCAAAATCACTAGTTAATTACTTATAATTGAGCTTCATTGTAATAGTTTATATAGCAAAGATTGGTGTATTACATGTTCAATATCATTTAATCTATAATCCAACATAATCTATATGGAGAAGATTATGCTATATTCCATGAGTACATTAATGTTGTATTCTCTTTCCTCGCACAAATAGTGGAACCCACTATTATGTGAGTGCAGAGAATAAAATATTATTGTACTCTTGAAGTATTATATGATTAAAATGTTATACAAGTATATAAACCAAGTATTTTATTTATTTATTTATAGAAACAATATATCACAAGTAGTAGCGGAGCTATAAATTTATCTTTGAGAGGTTCAACCAATTTGTTAAATCATTTATATGCTATATGTTATGTTATATATAGTAGTGTAAAAATTCATAGAGTGTTGGTCTAGTGGTTCTTAAAATCTTATATGATCCATGTGTGTGGGACGTGGAGGTTACACATACTCGGAGGAATAGTAAATTCTATAATAGCTTTGGATAACGTTAACAAAAAGTAAAATAAAAATACTAATGTAAAAAAATTATAGACAATTTCAACATGCAAATGAAGTATTTTGTAACTAATAGACATGTAATTACTTGATGTGTATGAGACATGGGGACTATATGTACTTGGGGGAATAGTCAATTTTAGAATAGATTTGGACATCCACGTTAACACAAAGAAAAATAAAAATACTAATATAAAAATATTATAAAAAGTTTGGGCATGCAAATGAAGTATTTTATAACTAATAGACGCATATAAAAATTTGCCAATCAAGCTTAATAGATATGTGTTAAAAGAAGAAAAATATTACACTTTTTACCCATGCCATTTTTGATCAAAAAGCAAAAGTGTAAAATAAGAAAACATGACGGTATCTTGTCGTAATCTATTAAGCATAGTGTAAAAGAAAAATGTAAATTGATTTTAATTTTTGGCTATTATGAAAAATTAGGTCATTTTAGTCTTATTTAATATTATTTTAATATTTTAATTAATTGAAAAAGTTAAGAATTGGAATAAGATTGTTGATTATAAACCATCATTAAAAAAAAAAAAAAAATTAATGATACAATTTTGATTGAAGACCGCAAATTTTATATACTTAAAAAATTCTTTACACACATATAAATCAATTTTGAAGGCCCAAGTCTTGCGCACAAGACACACACACACACATATATATATATATATTGAAATATTCAGAATATTTATGACTCCGCCTCACAAGTCAAATGGTAAAAGTCAATAGGTTGGCTGTTTTTGTAAGAGGGAATTATAAAAGAATATTTAAATAAATAATAAGGCGATTTCCATTACGGCTCATAAATACTAGTGTAACAGAATCTCAAGACAATTATTGTTCGTTAATCAATTCTAAATTGTACTCCACCATGATATCTTCATTGTTATGAAATTGTTAGGGAAGCCTCTATATATATAGGGTAACATTGACTATAGTTTTCATTGGAGACTGCATGAATTATTCATAAATAATATATACTTGCAATGACAGATATTCTCCGTCTATCAGCTTATATCGAACTAATAAATTGTACAAGCATGTGGCTCATTTCGTGGAAGTCATTAGAGTAGAGAAAGACCTGGTCTACTGTATTTATGGTTTTGCTTTTTCTAAAATAAGTATTCTTAGAACCTACGAAAATATGTATTAGGTGGTTCTGATAATATTTAATTTAATCCAAACTTGTCTACTTGTTTGAAAATGGGTATGGATAATTTTTTTAACCAATAATGAAAACAGGTCAACCTGAACATGTTGGGTTAGTTTGGCCTATGGGTCGACTCTTCATTTTCTTATGTAGGCCATCTCATTTTGTCTTCAATAATTTCGCAATTTGTTGTTTCTAACTTTTAAAATCTTTCTACCAGTTTTGTAGCATCTAATTAAGTTTCTTATCACTCGTGAGTTTTAATTATTTCAACTAAGAAAGTGTTTGATGATTGAATAAGAGATCTTGGGAAAAATTTGCTAAACAGCATAATTTTTAGAAAAATTTGTTAAATAGCACATGGTTAAACTTATTTAGTTATGTAGCATGTTTTTTGAAACTCGAGTTTATCAAACTTGAGTTCTAATGAAACTCGAGTTCCAAACATTATATTTGATTAGATTGCCATAATGCCTATAACTCAAGTTTGGTAAATTTGAGTTTCATTGAAACTCGAGTTCCAAAAAACATGTTACATAACTAAATAAGTTTGACCTAGTGTTTTTTTCCTATTTTTTTCCAAAAATTAAACTATTGGAAAAAAAAGGCTTAGAGATCTGATATTTACTTTTTACCTATACTAAAAATCAATTAACATCTTAGTTTGATAATAAAGAGTACAAATGTACAATAATTTAAAGTAGATTTCAGATGTTGAAATGTACTCTTTCAAAAAGAAAAAAAAAAGTTTCTTATCACTCATTCTCAATCTTTCTCTTTCCTTGAGTTTGATGAGAGACAATTTACCTTGCAAAAATTGGAGCACATCTTTTTTTTTTTTTTGGTTTCCCACAGTGTATCCTCAAAACTTTCAACCAGAGACTAATCACTGTTCGTGCCGGGTCGGCCCACGAAGGGGTAAAGCACTGGCCCAGGGATTCTTTTCAAAGTGCGGGTAGCGGGACTCGAACTAGGGAGCACATCTTTGCTAGGTCGGTCTTCCCATCTCGCTTAGTTTAGTAGTCGTTGATATGTCACTCTCTCTTCTCCCTTTGTTTGGATAATTAACCACCTAATCGATCATTGAACAGTAATCTTTACATAAATTCGACCTTAATTATGTGTGTTTGTTTCCACTAGCCTTACATTTTTTTTAAAATTATTATATTTAACTTTGCTACCAAATTAAAGATTTTTTCCCCTTTAAACGGTAAAACAAACCAGATCAAGAAAATTCAACTATTCATTTGTTTTATATAATTCTACTCAAGATGATTTGATAAAGTTCTCACTACCCTTTTGTGCTTAAATTTGATTGAACGAAAGTATACCCTAAATTTGTGCTATCAGCTATGGAGCATGGAAAGTCAAAAACTTGCCAATCAATTATCAATCTCAAAATGTTGACGAAGACTTATTGAATAAATTGTGCCTGTAAGAACCTCCCTCACATGGTGTTTGACAAGGTGGTGGAAGATGGTGAAGGTTCAGCCCCCCACTTGTTTTTGTTAAATAATATCTTTAATTCAGCGAAAGAAAAAATGTTCATGTTCTAGAAATTCAGATATTATTTTGATATATATTACAATCCATTGCGCTGGTTTGTGAACAAGTTGCATTTGATTATTGTTTAAAGATTTCACTAATGAAATTCCGAGTTGTTGCTGAGACGTCAGCCCTTATATAACAATATATGTCACCATAACTTGTTGGACTTTCTGCTTGTTTTTGAAGCGAGCAACACCCTTTCACACAGTACAAGTGGTATAGTACCTGAATTCAGGAGAGTTTATTTTTGGAACAAGAATGATAAAAGTATGGTTTAGGGGATTAGGTATAGTACCTGAAGTCAGCCATGACAAGATGGAAGAAGTGACATCATGGTTTACCGTGCTCCAAAAATGTTGGTAGAAGAGTGGGGGCATTTTTGCAATAGAATATCATCCTCTTACCAATGAGAACAAATGATTAAGTTGCTATATATTCTACTTCCTATACTATATTAACTATAAACTTAATTATAAGCCTAGCGGCTTTCTGTTCCTGAGCAAGAAGAACCTGAAAATGGTTAAAAGGATGTTCAATCATTTTCTCTTTGCATTACTTGCTGGTTTCTCTCTACTTTTGGTTCATGGCCAGGATCAATCAGGTATCGTTGTCTAAGTCTATCAGTTTTAATATATATTATCTCTTAATTATTGGCCATATGGCTAAGGTTTCTCTCTATTTTTGGTCAGGTTTCATTAGCTTAGATTGTGGGCTACCAGCTAATTCAAGCTATACTGAGCCAATAACAGGCATCAATTATATATCAGATGCAACGTTCATAGACACTGGTGTAAGTATGAGCATATCACCTGTGTACAAAACAAATAGCCTTGAACAGGAGTATAACTATGTCAGAAGCTTTCCTCAAGAAACCAGAAACTGTTACACAATAAGTCTTACAAGTGGCCCCAGATACTTGATCCGAGGGAGTTTCTTGTATGCGAATTACGATGCCAAAAGTAAACCTCCAGCATTCGACCTGTATATTGATGCTAATAAGTGGGATTCAGTGACATTACTCGATGAATCCACATTCATCTATGCAGAGCTCATATATGTCCCAAAATTAGATCATATTGATTTTTGTCTGGTGAACACGGGCCATGGTGTACCGTTTATTTCTGCATTAGAACTTAGGCCACTGAAAAATGACACATATGTCACTGTAGCTGGATCATTGTCAACTTTCGTGCGGCTTGATTTTGGTACATTAACCAATCAAACATATAGGTGAGTCATATTTTTTATACCATACTATGATTTTTGTAAGAACTTTGAGGTTCAATATTTTCTAACATGCATTATTGGAAAACATTTAGGTACAAAGACGATGTTTTTGATCGCATGTGTGGTTCCCCCCTACGGCCGTGGTTGATTGGACACCAATAAGTACTTCGCTTACAGTGGATGGCATAACTCACAATGATTTCCAACCACCATCAGTGGTCATGGATACTGCCTCCACAGCAATAAATGCAAGTGTACCCATGACATTCAACTGGGTGGCCCCGGATAATACAACCCAATATTACGTCTACATGCACATTGCTGAAATCAGAGAGCTCAAAGCAAACGAATCTAGAGTATTCAACATTTCTCTAAATGGGGTGTTATGGGGTGGACCTATAATTCCTAAGTACCTGCACACAACCACTGTATACAGCCCTTCAGCCTTGAAAGGGGAAAATTTGAGTTTTTTCTTTATAAAATTGAACAATCAACTCTTCCACCACTCATCAATGCCATTGAGGTTTACAAGGTTGTAGAGCTCTTACAATCTCAGACAGACCAACAAGATGGTAAATTATTCATAATGCATTGTTTTTATTTAACAAGGTTTTTGGTTGTCCTAATGTACATGATCTCAACTGCCATGTATCTCTTGTATGCATTCGAAACTTTAGTTGAGGCAATGAAGAACATCAAGTCAATGTACGGAGTAACAAGAAATTGTGATGTAGGACACAATTTACTATTTAATTATTGTAATTTATTATTTTTTGGTATTTTTATGTAAAAAAACGTTATTTTAGGTTTAGGTGATTTATTCCATTGTTTTTAGGTGCATTTAATGCTTTTTAGGTCAAATTTGATTCCTATTATGGTTACGTATCAATTAGGAGTTATCTTAGATTATATTTTCTTGTCTGTCAAGTTTTAAGGAGCTTTTAAATAGACCCCAAAGTCTTTAAACGTTTTTCAGAGACCATTATCAATAAACACAAACGTTTTGTCAAATTTTCTTCTGGTGGATTCCAGTTTATTTCTCCTTGTAGATTCAGGGAAACCCCTCGTGGATTCGAGGTTTACTACCAGGAACTAACAGTTTAGTTTCTGTTCCATCAAGAGAGCATCGTGTGTACTTTCTCTAGGCTTCCGCGACATCGGTTGGTATCAGAGCCTTGACTTGCCCTAGTCTGATTGCTAACCGGCGAGACGGTAACCACCCCCACAACAACGATGAATAACTTAGCGAGTATTATGTGACGTACAACAAGCACTCACAAATATCTATGTTAGGATGGCGCCGTTGAAGAATGGAAACAATAGGGATAATTGCAACGGAGACATAACTCACGGGCAACCTATTGGTAAGCAAATTTCATATAGACCTTATAAGAGAATTGCAAATTTTAATGGTTATTTTTTGAAAGAAGGTTTTCTTGATTGGTTACTTGATCTAGAGGATTTATTTGACTATGAGAATATTTGTTATGAGAGAAAAGTTGGACTTGCTTTGTATAAACTTAGTAAGTATGCCTTATGTTGGTGGGAACGAGTACAATATGATAGAATTGGACAAGGTAAAGACAAAATTCGATCATGGCCAAGGATGAAAAAGATACTTGCTATCAAATTTTATCCTTTGGATTGTGAAGAAATCTTGCCGTATACAATACAAGATTATTATTGGCCAAGAAGTTCATACTTGAATTATTTTGAAGAGCCAAATATTCCACCGCTAAAGGAAGAATTACATGTTGAAGCAAATATTGTTCTTGAAGAATATGGAGAAGTCAAAGAAGAAAATATAGAGATTTCTGAGGAAATTAATGAAGTTCTTGTTATAGAAGAAGAACTTGAAATCAAGATTGTGGAGGAGATTAATGAGGACCCCGTTAGAGAAAGATCTTGATGATTGCAACATTCAAACTCCTATTATTTTATTGGAAGACACCAAAACAAAGTTTATTGATTTTATTGGGTTGGAAAGATTTGATTTGATCATTGACTCTTATTTGGTGAATATTGTCAATTACATGAAGATCAAGGGAGAAGAAGTTCAAGTTGCCCGATTAATGACTTTCAAGTTTGGTAAGAAGACAAAGAAGATGAAGTATTCAAAGTATTTGTTCTCTTGGCATGGGAGATTTCAAATTTCAAAGATGAACTCAAGGACGAGTTTGTTTCAAGTGGAGGGGTCTGATGTAGGACATAATTTACTATTTAATTATTGTAATTTATTATCTTTTGGTATTTTTATGTAAAAAAACGTTATTTTAGGTTTAGGTGATTTATTTTCTTGTTTTTAGGTGCATTTAATACTTTTTAGGTCAAATTTGATTCCTATTATGGAGTTATTTTAGGTTATATTTCTTGTCTGTTAAGTTTTAAAGAGCTCTTAAATAGGCCCCAAAGTCTGTAAATGTTTTTCAGAGTTTATTATCAATAAAAATTCAGACTTGTGTCTATTGTATTCTCTGGTGGATTCTAGACCTATCACCTTGTGGATTCAAGGAACCCTTCGTGGATTTGAGGTTTACTACCAGGAACTAACAGTTTAGTTTCTGTTCCATCAAAAGAGCATTATGTGTGCTTTCTTTAGGCTTCCGCGACATCAAATTGGCAAGGAGATCCATGTGCCCCTACAGCGTTTGTGTGGGATGGATTAAACTGTACCTCTAATGCTTATGAATCTCCTACAATAATATCACTGTAAGCATATGCCTCCGGACAACCTATAGAACTTTCTAACTTTAGTCCATATAATGTTAAAATAACTTAAAATTTTTTCTATTAATTAGGAATTTGTCATCAAGTGGATTGACTAGGCAAATTGCTCCTTACATATCAAATCTCACATTGCTACAATACTTGTAAGTATTGAAATCTCACACTTTCAATTAATTTTTATGTAAGAGTGTAAAGCAGATTAAAACCTAAGCCCCATTTTTTTTTTACAATCAATAAATTTTTAATTGGATTGTTTATTTCAGGGATCTATCAAGTAATAACTTAATTGGACCAGTGCCTTACTTTCTCTCAAATTTGCAATCATTGAGGGTCCTGTAAGTTATTAGGATTTGGAAAGGTATTTCAAAACTTTTATTCAAAAACAAAATCATCATGTTTTCTCAACCTTTGCAGAAACTTAGAAGGAAACAACCTGAGTGGCTCACTTCCTGCTGCCCTTCTTGCCAAATCAAAGAGTGGTTCACTGTTTTTAAGGTCAGCTTTCTATCATAACTTTTTTTTTTCGCATTTTTCATTTTCATAACTATCCTCCTACAAGAAAAATATCAAAGAATTACATTTGCACCTGTTAACGTATATTATGTTATGGGCTTTAGGCCCGATTAAGTTACTTGTATAGCACACTTGTACTTGTACTACACTCTACTTGTACTACACACATATGCCTCCTATATAAAGGCAGTGATGTATATTCTTTGATTTATGAAATACAATACAATTATTCTGTATCTCTAACATGGTATCAGAGCCACTGCTCCGACATTTTCTTAGCAGTCTTGTCTTCATTAGTGTGACTTCCTTTCTTTTACTAACGCTTTCGCTATCACAACTGTTGCCTGACCTCTCGCCGTTGAACCTCCGACGTCATCTAGCCGTCGTCCTTGGGTTCCGGACTGCGGCCGCCGTCGTTAAGGAGTTTCACACCGCATGGACCAACGCTCTTTGCATCACCGCCGCGAATATTGCTCCAATTTCATTTTTGAAGGTACCACCGAGATCTTCCTGCGCCGATCTACACATTCGTGGAAGCCTCGCTGCCATCGGAGACCGCACGCACCCCCACGCGCCGCTCAAAGCTGCTGCGACGCTAATCACGCGCCACACGCGCTACCACGCGCCGCAGTTTCCGTTCACGTGCCTCCACGCGCTGCCACGCGCCGGAACCCGATCTGGCCGGCGTCATCACCTTTGCCATGTCAGCCCTAGCTGCGTCAGCATCCACCGATCCGCGACGTCATCGCCACGTCATCCTGTGACATCATCTGCTGGCCGATTGACCGTTGACCGTTGACCGGCCGTTGATCGTTGACTTTTTCAGGGTTGACTTTTTCTGTCCAGGTTCTCCTTACCCAGTTTTTCGCATAGATTTCATTTGTGCAGTCTATTTTTGCATATTTTGCTTCAAAATGATGAATAAGGACAAGTCTTCTTCTTCTTGCAACAATCGTCGCCGACAATCCAACAAACGTTTTTGCAATTTTTGCAAATGTTTTGGCCATAATATTGAGACTTGCTATCAACGCAACAAATCATTTGTTTCCATTTCTGCTACTATCTTGTTGCTAACACCGAGAGTGTCCAACCTATGGCTCCGCCTCTCGCAAAGTCTCGGTCTTCCGGATCCACTTTCACCATTTCCGAGAGATGACCTTATAAATATCATCGCCAATGTCATTCGTACGGTTGGTAATGCATCTTATTCCTCTTCTCTCTCGGCTTTATTTGGTATGTCTCCTACCTCTTGGCTTATGGATTCTGCTTGTTGCAATCACATGACACCTCACTCGTCCTTATTTTTCGACTTTAAGCCCGCACCGCACTCTCTTAATATTCTCACAGCAAATGGTTCCACAATGTCCGGTCATAATATAGGTTCCGTTGCGACCTTCAATCTCTCGGTTCTCGGAGTCTTTAATATTCCGACCTTTCTTATAATTTATTTTCTGTTGGACAATTAGCTGAGTTGGGTTATCGCATTATCTTTGATTATTCCGGGTGTATTGTGCAGGATCCGAGGACAGACGGGGAGCTTGGGACTAGTCTTAGAGTTAGGCGTATGTTTCCCGTGGAAAACCTTCGTCTTCCACTTGTTGCTCCTGTTTCATTTGCTGCAGCTGTTACAACTTCTTCAATTCCTTCCCTTGCACTTTGGCATGCTCGACTTGGTCATGCATCTTCCTCTCGGGTACAACAATTAGCTTCTAGAGGTTTGTTAGGTTCGGTGTCTACAAAAATTTTGATTGTGTTTCGTGCCAATTAGGAAAACAACCAGACTTTGCCTTTCAATACTAGTGAATCAATATCCACCGATATCTTTGACCTTATTCATTCGATGTTTGGGGCCCTTCTTCTGTCTCTAGTATTGGTGGGTCTCGATATTTTCTTTGTCTTTGTTGATGATTACTCTCGCTATAGCTGAATTTTTAATATGAAACATCGTTCTGAATTATTGCAAGTATATTCTAATTTTGCAAAAATGGTTGAAACTCAGTTTTCCAAACGCATCAAAATTTTTCGATCCGATAATACTCTTGAATATACTCAATATGCTTTCCAAGCTGTTTTGCATTCTTATGGCATTGTTCATCAACTAACTTGTCCAGGTACCTTTCAGCAAAATGGTAGAGCCGAATGGAAATTTCGTCATATTCTTGACACTGTTCGTGCTCTTCTTCTCTCTGCCAAAGTTCCTGCTCCTTTTTGGGGCGAAACTGCTCTTCATGCTGTTTATACTATTAATCGGATTCGAGTCCGGTTATCCAAAATCAAACTCCATATGAGCGCCTTTTTGGGTCATCTCCGGACTATCACCACCTTCGCTCCTTTGGTTCTGCTTGTTTCGTTCTTCTTCAACCACATGAGCATAACAAACTTGAGCCTCGGTCAAGGCTTTGTTGTTTTCTTGGCTATGGCGAAACTCAAAAGGGGTATCGGTGTTATGACCCTGTCTCTCATCGTCTTCGTGTTTTCCGCAATGTTGTCTTTTGGGAACATCGCCTCTTTGTTGAGCTCTCTCACTTTCGTGCCTCCCTATCTTCCTCCTCTGTTTTAGATCTTTTTCCGGATGAGGCACATATTCCTTTTGTAGCTGCTCCCGATCCTCCTGTAGTTGCTCCCGATTCTTTTGTAGACTTCTCTGTCCAACCACCAGATATCACTGATCCCTTTCCTAGTTCACCCTTTAATGAACAGGTGGAAGATGAACAGGTTGAAGACGAGCTACCCAACCCCAACCCCGAGCTTGGGTCCACTTTGCTCCCGCCCCCTGCTCCGCTTGAAGATCTTGCATAAGACATTCCACCTCGTCACTCAATTCGAGTAAGATCTATTCCTACACATTTACTTGACTATCATTGTTACACTTTGCTCTTGCTACATTACATGAGCCTCACACCTATCGCGAGGATTCCACTGACCCTTTATGACTGATTGCAATGAAAGAGGAACTTGATGCATTATCTAAAAACCATACTTGGGATTTGGTGACACTCCCTCCCGGGAAATCTGTGGTCGGTTGTAAGTGAATCTACAAGATTAAGACTCGTTACGATGGGTTCATTGAGCGCTACAAAACTCGTCTTGTTGCAAAAGGTTTTACACAGGAGTATGAGATTGATTATGAAGAGACCTTTGCTCCGGTTGCTCGTATCTCATCCGTCCGTGCCCTCTTAGTTATTCTTGCTGCCCGTAAATGGGATCTTTTTCAGATGGATGTCAAAAATGCATTCCTTAATGGGGATTTACATGAAGAAGTTTTTATGCAACCTCCTCCTGGTCTCTCTGTTGACTCAAACAAGGTTTGTTACCTTCGACGTGCACTTTATGGCCTTAAACAAGCTCCATGAGCTTGGTTTGCCAAATTCAGCTCTACCATCTCTCATTTGGGTTACATGGCCAGTCATTATGATTCGCCTTATTTCTTCGTCACATTGACAAAGGCACTATTTTACTTCTCCTTGTATGTGGATGATATGATCATAAGCGGTGATGACCTCGGTGGCATTCAAGAACTCAAGGATTTTCTCAATCAGCAATTTGAGATGAAAGATCTTGGACATCTCGGCTACTTCTTGGGTCTTGAAATCACTCATTCTCTTGATGGACTTTATCTTACTTAAGCTAAGTATGCTTTACGAACTCTTGTCTCGAAATGGACTCACTGATAGCAAGATGTTGACACTCCAGTTGAGCTTAATGCGCATCTCGACTCCCTCGTGGGGGAAACCATTGTCTAATCCCTCTCTTTACAGACGATTGGTTGGCAGCCTAGCTTATCTCACGATTACTCGTCCGGACATCTCCTATCTTTGTTCATCGGGTGAGCCAAGATCTCATGCGCTCTACGATCAACTCACTCTTTCTTTGTTTTGCGCATTCTTCGATACTTGAAGGGCACCCTCTTTCATGGCCTTTTCTACTCAAAGACTGAGTCTCCTCTTGTATTCCGTGCATTCTCTCGATGCTAATTGGGCGGGAGATCCTACGATCGCAGGTCTACTACAGTTTCTTTGTTTTCTCCTTGGTTCTTCTTTGATTTCTTGGCGAAGCAAGAAACAAACTTTTGTGGCCCGCTTCAAGATCGAAGCAGAATATCGTGCTCTTGCCGATACCACATCCGAGCTCCTTTGGCTACGATGGCTCCTTAAGGATTTGGGTGTGTCCACCTCCTCTGCTACTCCCCTTTATTGTGACAACCAGAGTGCCATTCATATTGCTCATAATGATGTCTTTTATGAACGGACTAAACACATCGAGATTGATTGTCATTTTATCCGTTATCATCTTGTCCATGGTGTTCTTAAGCTTTTCTCCGTCTCCTCCAAAGATCAACTTGCAGATATCTTCACCAAGTCACTTCCTAAGGGACCTTTTCGTGATTTGGTTGACAACCTCAAGTTGGTCTCACATCCACCTTGAGTTTGAGGGGGGCTGTTAACATATATTATGTTATGGGCTTTAGGCCCGATTAGGTTACTTGTATAGCGCACACTTGTACTTGTACTACACTCTACTTGTACTGTACACATATGCCTCCTATATAAAGGCAGTGATGTATATTCTTTGATTTATGAAATACAATACAATTATTCTGTATTTCTAACAGCACCTATTTCATTTTTCATTTAAAGTCTAGAACATATATAATAGACTAATGGTGGTCATAATTCTTTCATTTTTCGCTGTGAATTGTTTTAATGATAGTGTGGGAGAAAATCCAAATCTATGCTCATCAGTTTCTTGTACAACGGAGCAGAAGAAGAAGAAGACGAATATTATTGTTCCAATAGTGGCATCAGTTGGCGGATTGTTCTTGTTATTAGCTGCAGCTGGTATCTTTTGGATATTTAAAAAAACAAAAGAAAGAGAAGGTAAGACAAGCACAAAGTCTACTAATCAAGGCTAAATGTTTCAAGTTGCATATTCCCATTTGAAAAAAAAAAAAAAAAAAAATTACTCAACATATATTATATTACAACTCTTGATGATCTTAGGGAATGTGACGAGAGGTAACGCAACCAACAGTATGCAACTAGAATCAAAGAATTGACAATTTACCTACTCTGATATCCAGATAATTACGAACAACTTTGAGAAACTTCTTGGTCAAGGTGGGTTTGGCAAAGTTTATCTTGGTTTCGTAGAAGGAAATCCTGTGGCTGTAAAGATGATCTCCCAATCAGCAATTGAAGGGTATCAGCAATTTCTGTCTGAGGCACGTAACCACAACCTGTGCCATATTTTTAGATCATTCAAATATATGAAAATAAATTGTGACTTTATATTACAGGTTGAACCTCTTATAAGAGTTCATCATAGAAACTTGACTATCCTTGTTGGATATTGCAAAGAAGGACCCAATCTCGCTCTCATCTATGAGTATATGGTGAATGGAGACTTGCATTCCCATATTTCAGGTCTGGTCACAAGTATAAGTACAGGTTTCACATTTTTTGGTTGTTCATTTTGATTTCTGAAGATCACAAACATTCTATGGGTATATTTTAATAAGCCTATCAGCAAATTTTTTCACAACCTGGTTTGTTGTGATTGGTTTATAACAAAAGTTGTATTAGCGGTAGACTCATAAAAAGTGATAGCCCTATAACCAAAACTTTTAACAAGTTGTAAACAAGGTTGTGAAAAAATATATCTTCCTACCATTGCTTGGAAAATTTAATAAATTGCATGGACAATATTTATTCAGCGGAAATAGAACTTAGAGAAAGGGCAAAGTAATTACTTCATGAGACTTACTAGTTACTACCGTGGAATGCTTTGGATGCAGAAAATAACTCAAATATCTTAAGTTGGGAAGGCAGAATTCGAATTGCATTGGACTCCGCACAAGGTAGTCTTAGCATAATTATTTTCTAACATGCATCTTTTCACCTTTTCAATGTATGAAGTGTGGATTTTCAAATGCAGGATTGGAGTACCTACACGATGACTGTAATCCACCCATTATTCACAGAGATGTGAAGCCATCAAACATCTTGTTGAATGAAAAATTCCAAGCCAAGATTGCTGATTTTGGCCTATCCAGAGTTATCCCAACAGATGGTAGCAGTTATGTGACAGCAACTGTTGGTGGCACTCCAGGCTACTTAGACCCCGAGTAAGTACCGGTTTGTTAGGATGGTTTAACACCACACTCTATTGAAGTATAACTTCTTAAAACCTCATTTTCTCTATTGAAATAACTTTTGAAACAATAAAATACGTAAATAATGAAAATTATTCTCTACTGATTTACTTCACCATACAAACATAGTCCATTATAGGTCTAGTTAACATCATAAAAATTTAAAAATTTTCAACAAATCCAATGACAATTGCAATTAAAAGAAAATAAAATATCTTAATATACCCTTTTGAAGTTTAATCTGTGTCAAAAATATTTTTGTAACTGGTATCAACCTTTTTTTATTTTTCCGAGAGGGATTGCAGGTACTTCAGATCAAACAAATTAACTAAGAAAAGCGATGTATATAGCTTTGGAGTTGTTCTTATGGAGTTAATCACAGGTCGACCCGCTATAAAGAGAACCACTGAGCCCATTCATATAAGTCAATGGGTCAATTCCACTGTTCCGCATGGGGATATTCGAAGTGTTGTTGATCCAAGATTACCAGACGGAGATTTCGATCTCAACTCTGCCTGGAAGGCTGTTGAAGTATCCCTGACTTGTGCATCTGAAAATCCCCTCAATAGGCCAACCATGAGTCAGGTAGTTATTGATCTAAAGGAATGCTTGGCAACAGAATTAGCTCGAAGGAAGGAGGACGGTGTGACTGAATCAAATGATTCAAGTCCAATTTTCACAATCCATGTGACTGCTAGAACTAGTCCTTCAGCAAGATAGTTCTTAAGTTGTTTCAAGCATTAAAATTTTCATACTGAATCTTGAAGCTTTCCTGCTTTGTCTACTTTTCTTTTATTATGTCGTTGCAATTTATTTGTAATCATATCATCATGTGTTAAAGCTTGTAGCTATGATAGACAATTTATTTGTGATATGTACCTATTAATCTCAAACTCGATCTATAAATTCAGCCGATAAAATTTGGAGAACTCTTCAGTACAAGGGTTTTTTTTTTTTTTTTTTTTTTTTTTTTTTTTTTTTTTTAATTTATAAATTTGGGTTAGACTGCCTATTTTTTCCTCAAGACGAGCTTTATGAAAGCAGCATCCTAGGATGGAAGAGGTAGGGCCGGCTTAATGAATTTGGGGACCCTAGGCGAAATCTTTAAATGGGGCCTTTTATTATATTTAATTATAAATTCATATATTTTTTTCAATTAAAATTTATTTTTTTTTGCTTTTTGAGAGGCAAAATTACTAATTAAATTTTTGCATTCAAGTTCCGCTAACATTTCCTTTTCAATTAGTAATATGGCTAATCCACTTAATCTTTCTTGTGACATAGTTGATCTTAAATAGAATTTTATTAATTTTAATTTTGAAAAACTTATTTATGCGGAAGCAACTATAACAGGTATAACTAGTAATATTCTGAAAACAATACATGCATTTTTTTTTGAAAAAGATTCTAGTCTCTTTATATAATTTAGTACATTAATTGGAGAGTTTTCATTTATTTGCAAAAATTCTTTTAAAACTTTTAGTTCTGAAAATAAATCTAAGCCATCAATATCGGAATAAGTTTCATGTGTGAGAAAATATTCAAGATTAAGACAATTTTTTTTCAAACTATACAATTTTTTGATGGAATATTATATAATATTATGTAATATATTATTACTATTTGGGGGCCTCTTTATCAGTGGGGGCCTTAGGCCATTGCCTAAGTGGCCTATAGCTTCAGCCGGCCCTGGGAAGAGGAGTACCATGCGCACTAGTGAGACCGATGAGGGCTCAAAGTCATCTCGAAGAGGCATCATGAAGTGTATAAATTTGTGGTGATCACAGTATTTGGTAAAGTGCTTCATATCGTCTACATGTTTTTGTGGAGAATCTGGAGCAAACGATTGTTCCCACGTATAAAAAACTTGGGAATAAAAATAAATAATGGACTGACATGGTACCTAATGCATTTCTTGTAATAATAATCTGAAACTCTTAAAACTACGTCTTGAGTGAAATTATAGCAGTTGGCGAGAAAATATCAGATTGCCTTTGCATTTCAAAATTCAAAGTTTTGGCAAGAGACTCCTGATGATGGGAACCAAATCTTAGATCAACTAAGACAGCATCTCGCACTGAATACTGTCTCAATCTTTAAGGTATATAGCAAAGGCATTTTCTCATTCATCCTTCTTTGGTACTAGGTTGGAAATTTCACCAAAGACGACGCCATAATTTTCTGCCATTAAAGAAAACTGCCACATTTTGAACTGCCATGGGTAGCATCATTAGACTGGGCCATGGAAATAAATTTGATCGGATATGTAGGGGTTGGGACTAGGTGGCTTGGAGGTTACCCACATTCCCAAATGACCTTGACATAAGCTTGTAAACGATTAACATCAACTTTAAAAATGTAAAATTTTAAAAAGTTATACATAAAAGTTCAAACTAAAAGTTGGCCCAATGCGCTAGATATAACCAGAAGTGATGGACTGATGGCTAAGTGCAAGGACTAGCATAATGGGAGAGAATACTATTGAAAGAAGTAGAAACATAGCTCTAATGCCATGTTAAAAAACGAAAAGAGAATGCATGAAAAGAAGGTAAATATGTAAATTATACTCTTTAAGTTTGACAAAAATTCATTTTATGCCTCTAACTTCACTTGAGTTCTCTAATTTTAAGTTTATTAAATTTGGAACCTATGTTAGATTTTGATAAGTGGTTGCTTACCGTTAAGTACACATTTTTTTTTTCAATTTCTTAAATAAAAAATCCCAAAAATTAAAAAAAAATTTATTAGAACACAATCCTAGTTTTTAATATAATTTTTCTTAGCTATCAAAAATATATATATTTCAAATTGGAAGAATACAATCCTAGTATAGACCAGGGGCGGCGGCACGTTATAGTCAGGGGGTTCAAATGAACCCCCTGACCCGAAATTTTTATATATATATGTATAATATTTCTTTTAAAAAAATTATTTTGAATTCCCTTGCAATACAAATTTGCACCCCTCACAATCAACTTGATCCGGTGACCCCTTTATTTTTTAAAGCCTAACTTAAACTCCAGAAAAGAAAAAAGAAGTCCAAAAGAAAATTTTGGTCTTTAATCGAGAAATAAAAGCCCATAAATCAAAATTTGAAAAATCATAAAAAAAAGGGTCAAATAAAACCTAAAAATTTGTAGTTGCCTAACCTCCAAAATTTCTCATTATCCTTCTTCACTCTCCAAACCCAAAGGGAAAAGGCTGCCTCTGCTTCACACACACAAAATCGCACACGCTTGCCTTCTTGTCCCTAATCTGCCGCCGCTTGGTGCGCTTTTTTTTCTTTGCTTGATCTGGTTTTTCAGCTCTCTCTTTCTCTCTTTCTTTCATTGTTAGAGTGTGTTTATGGTGTTTTATACCGCTGCCCTTGTGTGGTGTTATCTTTTGATTTTTTTTTGTTGAGTTTTTAAATCTTTGACCGTGCGTGTGACTATGTGTGGGAGCTGTGGCATTAAGAACTGTGTTCTGAACTACTGATATTTGTTGTTGAGTAACTCAACTTGAGTTTTGAGTCTCTAAAGTTTGACCATGTGTGAGGGCCTGTGCGGTTAGTGGGTTATAGACTTATAGGACTTATTACTTTTATTAGTTTATAGTGTTTTGTTTTGTTTTTTTTTTTTTTTTTTTTTTTTTTTTTTGATTGGATGTTTTATTGTTGTTGAGTACTTAAGTTTGAGTTTCTTTACTGTTGGGTGTTGGCGTGTTGTAGAGTTGCTGTGAGTGTTTTATTGATTTGATATAAAGTTGAGTTATTACTTACCGCTTTGACTATTTGATTAATTTGTGACTTGTGAGTTGTGAGTGGTTGTTGGCTATGTGACTTGGTCAATACGTTAATACTAAAGACAATAAAAATATAAAACATTTAAAGAATTGTAAACTTATAAATTGGAGACCTTGCTAGAAAGATGGTAGAGACAAATAAGGATGTTACATATCCATTGGTATATTTGCTTATGAAGTTAGTTTTGACCCTTCCTGTTGCGGCTGCAAAAGTGGAAAGAAGTTTTTTAGCAATGAAATATATCAAGAATGAATTGCTTAATCGAATGGGGGATCAATGATTGAATGATTGTTTGAGTGTGTACATTGAAAAAGATATAGCTTGTAGGATTGATAATGAATCTATCATACAACGGTTTCAAAATATGAAACCTCGCAAAAATCTTGGAGCCGCCCCTGGTATAGACAGATTTAAACGAAAACTTTCTTTATAGATTACACAAAATTTCTATCCGAAGGAATTGATTTTTATTTTTAATCAACTTAAGAGAAGAACACTATAGGAACTTCCACAACTTTCTTTTTTTTCGATAGATAAGAAAAATTATATTAAGAAGAAACTACTTCATCAAAGAAATGAAGTAGACAAAGAAGATATGTACAAGCAATAGAGAGAAACAAATTAAAACACTTATGAATTAGTGTTGGGTGCGATTATACCAACACTAATATACTGGATCCCATCAAAACCATTCAATTTTGTAAAATTTGTGAGCTTTAACCCACGCACCGATGAGATCGGAGAGTGAGAGTCACCTATATGGCTTCAGTGTATTAAATACTGCTCTATTTCAATATGGTACGCTTAAGGACTTGACTTTAGCATATAATGAACGTTAGCCTGTATGACTTTTTTTTTATCCTTGACTTGGAGGTTTTATTTATTTTATTTGGAATGGCATTGGCCTAGAGTAATAATAATTATTTTCACTAAGTGTCCTGCATGTACAAAACATGACAGCAACGTATGTCTATTCAACATTTCAATTCTTTTATGACTAAAACTTTTATCCCACTTTTACTATAATTTGATTTGATGGGATTGATTATGAATAGTAAATAATATCATTTTTACAAAGACTTAATTAATTAATTTATTTATAATTTATAGTTCACCATTATAAAATTGTATTAAAACTTGTGGCACAAAGGTTGATTCCCTTTATTTGCTAATTTGATGAGCTGTGGATTTGCAAGAGAATCCACCGAACAAGGACAACTGACTAAGTAGCTAAACTATTCTTTTATATTTTTCGCAGTATATAAGGTACGTATAAGATGACAAAATGCATGTCCTCAGCTATGTTCCCTATTGTGCTATCACCTATCAGCTGTGGAGCATGAAAAGTCAAACTTGCCAATGAATTATCATTCTCCAAATTTTGACGTAGACTTATTGAATAAATTGAGCATGTAACCGGCCATCCCCATCTCCAGCCTCCCCCATATGTTTAACAATGGTGAAGGTTCAGGCCCCTCTTGTTTTTACTAAACAATATCTTTAATTCAGCGAAAGAAAAAATGTTCACAATCTTGAAATTCAGATATTATTTTGATACAGTTCAAAACCAGCTTTGCTGGTTTGTGAACAAGTTGCATTTGATTATTGTTTAAAGACTTCGCTAATGAAATTCCGAGTTGTTGCTGAGACATCAACTCTTTTGTAACAATATACTCTTCCTCATTGACTTGGACTTTAAAAAAAAAAAAAAAAAAATTTATAGGTACTTTATATATGAGAACCAAAAAAGGTCAGGAACATACAAGTTAAAGAATTTGTGAACTGTCAATTTGCAAGAAAATCTTTCAAATGAAAATGAGAGTTGACCATGTCGATCGATAAGATATTCTATCTTTCTATCTATGACGTTGATGGGGGTTGCAAACCATTTTATGTTTGAATTGATTGGTGGTTTTGCTCTTCTATGACTAGTTCATGCCTCGGATCTCCATTTCCAACAACCCTACCGCCCATTGTTTTTATATGTATAATACGACAATTTCATCACATAAGAATCAAATCTACTATTCAACCTAGAAGCTTGATTGACTGAGTCCTGTGCTGCTAGTTAGTTAAATGAGTAATTTGAAGCCAATTAATTTCGTGTACGTATAAAATATAAAATACATTGACAAAGTTTGATTACAAACTTAGTCGTCTAGGCAAAATTTGTTTAATAGTACTTTTTAAGAGAATAATTGGGTGAATAGCATATGTTTGAAGTTATTTAGTTAACTAGTCGCTAATCAGTGCGATGCACGGGAAAACTATTAGAAAATAATAAAGCATGCATATATTAAAAGACAATTTAAGTTCATGTGTGCTTGCAAGGGATACATACCTAAATAGTTCTTGCGGTAGAAATAAAAGCCTTATCTTTGAGATAAAAACTGATGTAAACAAACTAACCTTACATAAAACAAATTAAAAAAAAAAAAAACATAAACTGATGTCACGGGAAATTCAGCCACATAGTAGTAATATATAAATCTCTTAAAACCTAAACCTAAACCTAAACGTAAGGACTAAATATTTATGCGCCTTCTCTTGCTTTCCTAATGTATTTGGTTAAAAACATAAAGCTGATATCACGGGAAATTCAGCCATATAGTAGTAATATATAAATCTCTTAAAACCTAAACTTAAACCTAAACCTAAATGTAAGGACTAAATATATAAACAAACTAACCTTACAAAAGCTGAACTTTATAAGCTAAAATCTATACCGTGAGTTGTAGATCTTGAATGCTATATCGTGCGTTTAGGACTTCCTACATCCGGAGAGAGAGAGTTTGCAAAAACCAAAGAAAATCTCTCTATAGCTTAAGAAACACAATATACTAAAATCAAAGAGATAAAATTTTCAGAGGACAAAATATTATAGATAATTTAAAAGAATTTTGGTTTAATTCTTGAATACTGCAACTCCATAAAATTCATACTAATAATAATATTTTATGATAGCGCAGTTAGAATTTTGGTTTAATTCTTGAACACTGAATTAGAAATTGATTATATGAGTATTCAATGGTGAACAAAGTACTATGTATTAATTAATATATAAACAAAACTAACCTTACAAAAGCTGAACTTTATAAGCTAAAATCTATACCGTGCGTTGTAGATCTTGAATGATTTAGGACTTCCTACGTCTGGAGAGAGAGAGTTTGCAAAAACCGTGGTTTTATATTTCTTAACTTGAGAGAGGGGTAAGGTTGCTAGGGTTTTGTAGATCTTGAATGCTTTAGGGCTTCTTACGTCCGGAGAAAGAGAGAGTTTGCAGAAACCATGGATTTATATTTCTTAACTTAACTTGAGAGAGGGGTAAGGTTGCTAGGGTTTTGAGGAGTTATAATTTTTATTTATTTTTTATTTTTTAAATATTGTCTTTGACGTGGAAAATTGTAGTGCAAAGAAAGGCTTCGATTTTTATATATACTACTATCGCTAACCCGTGCGATGCACGGGATAGTTAAACAAAATTTATACACATTCACTTTTATTGGTACAATCATTTGAAAATAATTCTAACTAATACCCAAATGTAAGAGACGTATTGACTTACTATTTAAAGTAGCCTTCTGAAGAATTTACACATATTGTGTAACTGAGCCTTAATTTCTCATCAACAATAAAAACATGGAAATTCAAAACATGGAAAGAAAATAAAAATTACAACAATTAATTCCATTATCTTTCATGCTATACTTTGTAATTGTACGGAATTAAGTCAACTCAATTTAAGTAGTTGTAATAAAATTGGCTTCTACTATTCTCTATTCTATAGAGATATGCACATATTGAATTTCTAAAACAATTATCGGTATTGCAATAAAATGATTTATTATTGAAAATAAGAAACAAAGAAAATCTGTCTATAGCTTAAGAAACACAATATAATAAAATTAAAGAGATAAAATTTTTGAAGGACAAAATATTATAGATAATTTTAAAAACAGATTATTCACTTAAAAGGGTTAGTAATTTATAGCACTTATCCCCCACTATTAGTATACAGATACCAAGTGCGGTCGTCGTAACCCTTTGAAAGAACCTTTCCCAATTGGACCCTATAAAAAAAAAAAAAAAAAAAAAAAACACCTAATTAACAAAATTGATCCAAAAGGGTCTAAAAAGCACACAAAATCAATTCAAAAAACAAAAATATGAGACAAAGTAATTACTTTCATTTGCTAATGAAATTGTCTTTTGTATTCTTTGTTCCAAACCGCAACACTTATCTCTCTAAGGCCTTCAATTAACGAAAACACAAACTTCTCTTGAAATACCGGAGTATTATGACCATCTATACACACACACACACAAAACAAAATCAGCATAACTCACTATAACTCTATAGAAGCCTCAAAAATATAAAGAGAAATTAAAGGGGTTGAATTTGATATTTACGTTTGGAGAGAGAGAGTTTGTAGAAACTGTGGCTTTATATTTATTAATTTGAGAGAGGGGTAAGGTGGCTAGGGTTTTGAGGGTAAGGTTGTTAGGGTTTTGAGGTGTTATAATGTTTTTATTTTTATTTATTATTTTTTAAATATTGTGCTGACGTGGAAAATTGTGGTGCTAGCAGAAGTTTCGGTTTTATATATATATATAGATAAATTAGAGTATTTTTGGAATCAATAAAATATATATATATATATAAATAAATAATTCTCTAAAAATTAGTTTCACCATGCAGACACGGTCCATTATAGGTCTAGTTAACATCTTCAAAATTAAAATTTTTTCAATCAATTTAATGACAATTGCAATTAGAAGAAAGTAACATATCTTAACATACCCTTTTGAAGTTTAATCCGTATAAAAAATACTGTTGTAACTGGTATCAAATTTTTTTATTTTTTCCGAGAGGGGTTGCAGGTACTTCAGATCAAACAAATTAACTATGAAAAATGACGTATATAGTTTTGGAGTTGTTCTTATGGAGTTAATCACAGGCCGACCTGCTATAATGAGAAGCACCGAGAACGTTCATATAAGCCAATGGGTCAATACCATGGTTGCGCATGGGGATATTCGAAGTATTGTTGATCCAAGATTACCAAACGGAGATTTCGATCTCAACTCTGCCTGGAAGGCTGTTGAAGTATCCATGACTTGTGTATCTGAAAATCCCCTCAATAGGCCAAACATGAGTCAGGTAGTGATTGATCTAAAGGAGTGCTTGGCAACAGAATTAGCTCAAAGGAGGAGGAACAGTGTGACTGAATCAAATGATTCAAGTTCAATTTTCACAATCAATGTGACTACTGGAACTAGTCCATCAGCAAGATAGTTCTTAACTTGTCAAAGAATTAAAATTGGCATACTGAATCTTGAAGCTTTCCTGCTTTGTGTCTAATTTTCTTTAATTTTATCATTTGTGTTAGATCTTGTTTAGTGTTGGCACATTCCGTTCGAAGTTTCTACATATTTTTATCATGAAACAATTTGTATTTGTGTTTTGTGGGTCATTTGTGTATTTGAGTAGTAGTGCTGCTCGTTTTCAAGTTCGCATCTGCAAAGATCAAGTTCACACCAGCGAGGCAGGCACGTGGCCACGGGTGGAGGCAGAAATTTTAATTTGTGGCGGCCGAAATTAACTTGAATCTTATATATTCTCAAATCAAATATCATGTACTCTATGATTTACCATAAGTTATATGAAACTCTTTTTTAACTATTTGTTGGCAGCCAATTGTAATTGAATCAATTCAAACCTAGAGATATGCGGTTAAAACAAATGAAAACTACATAATGGAGGCTTTAGAATTAATTTATGCTCGATATGGACGTATATGCTACAAGTTTATTCGTGAAAAAATTATTTACTACTCATGTCTAATACTCAATACATGTTTTAATATTTAGGGACCACATAAATAACTTCTCATATAAATATTAGGAAAAATACTATAAAAAGTCTTATATTATATTATATTATATATATATATATATATATATATATATATATATGTAGGGCATCGCATCCCATTAACTATTCTTATTGATAAACACAAATTTAGGCTACTACAACAATGTTTACTACTCTCTCTCTCTATATATATGTGTGTGCGCACGCGCGCATGTGTAAATAGTTGATTAGAGATCACATTGCCTCTTTAATTTAAAGGAAATTTTTTATTTGAAAAAATTACTTATCAAATAGTATATAACATCATATAATCCTGTCTGTAGTACTATTACATGACATGGGGTTGTGTTCCTTGTTGTGGGTTTATAACCAATATTTGTTGTGGCTTACTATGTGAGTAACATAATGTCACAATGTATTATTTTGAGTACTTTTATGCACTATTTTGAGTACTTTTATGCACAATTGAGGTGCACTATTGTACAACTATTTTTAATGATAGACGTAACTCAAAATCCCTAAGTCATTACAAAAAAGATTGTTATTTGCGACGAAACTTTTTTGATGACTACAAAAAGTCATCGGAAAAACTAGCTTTTTCGACGGCAAGTCTTTTTCGTCGACAATTACTCGTCAAATATTAAAATATTTGTGACGGCAAAATGAGTTCGTCGAGGATGCTTATTATTTTTGTCAAAAATATGATTTGTTTTGGAGGGAAGTTTTCTTGCCTTACTTTTTACGACGACCGAATAAAAACCGTCGGAACTAGTAACACCTGTGAGGGCTTTTGTGTGTCGAAAATACAAAATATATATTTTTTATGGTGTTATTATTTGCAACAAACATTCTTCCATCATAAATATAAAAGAGGGTATTATTTATGATGACCAAAGAAAAACTGTCAGAACTATTAACACTTGTTACAAATTTCACAATGTTACAAATTTTGTAAGTATTTGCAATTTACATAATAAAAAATGTAAAAAAAAAAAGAAAAAGAAAAAAAAAAAGAGATAATAATTACCAAATTTGGATAAATTTTTTTGACAATGTAAGTAATTTTTTCATTTCAGGGATCTATCAAACAATAACCTTACTGGATCCGTGCCTGATTTTCTTTCTCAATTGCAATACTTGAGGGTCTTGTAAGTTGAATTCTAATGATTTTTACTAAAATTTTTATTTGTTTTAAAAGACAAAAATCATATTCACTGCACCTTTGCAGAAACTTGGAAAAAAATCAGCTCACTGGTACTATTCCAGCTAACCTCATTGAAAGATCGAAGAATGGTTCACTATTGCTAAGGTATGATTTTTTTGTAGATAATGTAATACTTCATTATCATAATTTTCCTTTCATATTACATGATCTCCTCTAGAGAACACTTGTGGGAAAAAAGTTATAAATTCAATGCCTTAGAGTTTCACCGCCATTAATTTTATTGCTCTAGTGTGGACGAAAATTTAAATGTTTGTGGATCTGGATCATGCAAAAAGAAGAACAATATTGCTGTTCCAATTGGGGCATCAGTTGGTGTATTGCTCATCCTCGCATTGATTGTTGCGTCTGTCTTGTGGAGGCTTAAGAGAAAACAAAAAGATGAGAGTAGAGGTTAGAATTGAAATACAAGACCCATATTCAAATAAACAAAGAATACATTCTCCTCACATATGTTACTATAATGCTCACGATGATCGCAGGACTGGAAATAGCGAAAACAGAACCCAACATCCAGACCATGTCGTTCCGGTCTTTAGAGTCACTACAACGCCAATTTACATATGCTGATCTTATAAGAATTACCAACAACTTTGAGAGGGTTCTTGGTAAGGGTGGATTTGGAAAAGTTTACCATGGCTACATTGATGACACTGAAGTAGCAGTGAAAGTGCTTTCTCTGTCATCAGTTCAAGGGTATCAACAATTTCAAGCTGAGGCAAGAGACTATGATGCAGATTTCTTGAGCTTTTCCCACAAATATATACATAGATTTTAATATCAAATTAATGAAAATGAATCTTCTTGAATTACAGGTGAAACTTCTTATGAGAGTTCATCATAGAAACCTGACGACCCTTGTCGGCTATTGCTATGAAGGACCAAACATGGGCCTTGTTTATGAGTATATGGCCAACGGAGACTTAGATGCACATCTTTCAGGTTGGCAATAATGAAGTGTCTAGCGAAGATTTCACATTTTTCACTTCCAAATTTTATACCCCATAGAATAATCTATACAGAAAGAGAGGAATTGAGAGTATATTATTGAATTCTTATAAAAATAAATTAAATAGAGGAGTCCTGTATCCATAGGCATATTCTACGACTGGTAGTGCATATGTACAATATAAAGTACGACCCAACTGAGCTTGGCCCTAGGGAGGACCTAATCCTTCATTTGAGAATCAAATAGAAAAACAATTTTCCTTTCTAAAATTTTCTTACTGTAATGGTCACATGATCAAGGTTACTTTAATTGAATCACACAGAAACGCTTAGGAATTTCATTTATGGATGCAGGTAAGAATACTAATATCTTGTGTTGGGAAGCAGGGCTTAATATTGCAACGGACGCAGCACAAGGTTAACTATGAGCAATGAGTTAATTTGATTAACTTTTTTTTATAATAAATTTTCATTTTATCTGAAATGATATGGACCATGAAAATGCAGGATTGGAGTATTTGCACTATGGATGTAAACCACCTATAATCCATAGAGATGTGAAGACTACAAACATCTTATTGAATGAAAATTTTAATGCCAAAATAGCTGATTTTGGTCTTTCCAAAATGTTCCCAACTGATGGCATCACTCATGTCTCAACATTTAATGTTGGTGGCACCCCTGGGTACCTCGACCCTGAGTGAGTATTTTTGTTATATAGCTTGTCATCTTCAAAAGTCATCTTATTAAATACAATAGAACTATTAGCAATCTGCAAGCATGTGACCAATTCTAAATCGAAAATGGATTCAAACCTTATACTGGATAAAGGTCAATGGGAATGACTTGAAAATTAAACTTCATATAATTAAATATTTTTAAAAACAAAAAGTTTGACATGCATTGGCTTGTAGGTTCTCTCTTTCATATAGGTTGACTGAGAAAAGTGATGTTTATAGTTCTGGAGTTGTTCTTTTGGAGATAATTACAAGTCGACCTGTGATAGAAAGATCCGATGAAAACATTCACATAAGCCAATGGGTGAGAATCATGCTTGATAAAGGGGATATTCAAAATATAGTTGATCCAAAGATGTATGGAGATTTCAACGTTAACTCTGCTTGGAAAGCTATTGAAATAGCTATGGCTTGTGTGTCTTCTACCTCCACCGAAAGGCCATCCATGAGTGAGGTGGTGATGAAACTAAAGGAGTGTTTGAAATCTGAATTAGCTCAAAGGGCAGGCGAATCAAATTATTTAGTTGAAATGGTCAATATGAATATGATTACGGAACTCATTCCTTTAGCAAGGTAACTTGTCCAAAAATGAGATTGGTATATTGTATCTCAAACTATTTTTGAATTGGGGCAAAAATTAGATACAGTTCCTAATATTCTCTACATTACATTCCCTAATTAGATTCAAATACCTAATTGCATTGATGAATGAAGGATTAATAATATCATCTTTTTCAATGAAAATTAAATCTAATGTTGTTGAGTGTTTGATATTAATTGAAAAACTTAATGAAATGTACCTAAGTTTTATTATTTGCTTTTATTGTAATCTCCTGTTAATTCATATTGGGCTTCAATTGAACACATGATGAGTGTTAAAAGTTGTACCTATGGACTGTCGTAAGAGCATTCTTATCAAAGGTGTTAAAAATGCTAAATGCTATTTTTTTAGCATTTTTAGCACCTCAAATGATAAAATCACACCTACATCAAATATGATAAATCTTAAAATTTTTAGCATTGAGCTATAGTGCAATCTCATCTTTGATATTCTACTGTAGTCGGATTGTAAAATTTTTTTTTTTTTTTTAACCCTCAATGGCTCTTTCTCATTTCTGTCTTTCTCTTTCCTTTCTCACTTCTTTCTTTTCTCTTCTCTTGGTTCGGTGATTGTGGTCCACTGATGATTGTGGTTCGGAAATTGTGGGCCGTCATGGGTTGTGGTTCGATGGACATAGATCGTGGGTCCGATAATCGTGGTTTTGATTTTGAGTTGCGGGTCATGGGTCATGGTGCGATGGTCCAATGGTCGTGGGTGGTGGTGGCGATGGTCCGATGACTGTAGTTTTGGTTCACCGATCTACTAGGTTCTTGTGGGTTTTGGTCACCGATCTACTGGGTTTTGGTTTGGCGTGACGGGTTCTCATGGCTTTTGTGGAGGTTTGTCATGGTGGGTTTGATGTTGTGGGTTGAATCCGGGTTGAAGGGTGGCCGTGGTGGGTTAAGCAATAGAACAGCAGCGGAGGGTTACTGTGTGGTGGGTTTGCTGTTGTTGCCATGGATTTTCGTTGTGGGTCAAGTTCATGGTGGTGGTGGAGGGTTGCCATGGTGGTGGGGTGGGTGATTGATGGTGGTGGTTGATTGGCTATTGTGGTTGTGGTTTTGGAGTTTTGTGGGTTTCTTTTGTGTGTGTGTGTTTTTTTTGGTGGTTTGATTGGCAATGGTGGATTGGGATGTGGATTTGCTATGTTTGTGTTTTTTGCATAGTGGGTTTGCTGGTGGCAACAATGGGTTGAGAAAGAGAGAGATAGGGAGAGAGAGGAAGAATAAAAAACGAATAAAAAATAATAAGGAAAGAATATTTAAATGAAGTGTTAAAAAAAACATAAGTTTTGATGTAAGTGATATTGTAAAGTAATATGTTATATGTTATAAAATTGGTTTTTGAAATGTTAAATGCTAAATTTTTTAGAACCTTTGATGGGAATGCTCTAATAGGCTATATGTTTGCAATATTGTGCTAGATTTATCATATTGGTCGATTCATCCTTTTAATAAGATAAATTACTGTTTTTTTTTTGGGTAATATTATAATAAACTTATCATAACATGAAACCAACGTTTCAAATTATCACTACAAATATTCAAAAATTGGTCACTTCAATTTTCAGGACAAAGGTGCAAAGCTCACCGCTGCTTAAAGTTAAACCTTCAAATTTACTGATCACTTGTTTGGCTCCATCCATGTTACTATTAGTGATTCAATCTGTATTTTTACTACAACTATTTTACCAACTATTGATAAGTAAATGCGTACTCCCTCCATTCACATGAATGGTGGGTCCCACTAATTAAATTCATGGTAGAATCCACTATTTATGTGAGAGGAAGAGAGTACACATTTATGGTATTTTAGGAGTACCTAATAATTTTTCTTGTTATTGGAGCCGTGTTGGAACCTTTCTGTTGGATCTCCGATCCTTTGGCCTTCACGCATGCTTTGGTAGCAAGATTTATAATTATAACATTATCCACTCAATCAACGGTGCAGAGAGAGGGTATACTTTAAAATAAATAAGTAAAATAAAATAAAAATAAAAAAGAGGAAACAAAACAATACAAAGTTTGCCTATAACTACTTTGTAGGCAATGACTATAAACTCTCCTAAATAATATTTTTATTAGATGTAAATTATGACAATCCACTATTAAATCTCATTTTCTTATTATATTATTCATGCTTGAAAAATTTTATGAAGATAAAAAATCAATAATTTTTTCATCAATTAAATGTTTAAATTTTTGTAGTCTTAAACTATGCATCAAAATAAGTTTATGCATTGAATAATATATAATATCCAATTTGAACAAAATTTGATATAAAGAACATGCAATACAATAGTCAAAATTTTAAAATATGTAGATGTTTTAATTTTGTATTGGGAGTTTGTAGTCATAGCCTAAAAACTAGTTTGTAAGCAAACTTTGTCCTCACATTATGACCAAGTTAACCTTCCATTCATGTGGTTAAAAGTTTGTAGTTAAAATAATTTAAAATGCCACAAACACAAAAAATTTAACATCTTTTTGAGATAACCAATTGTGATTTACACTGCATTAATTTCACACACAGTCTTCACTCTCCACTAACATCACTGTTACTACATACGAATCACAAACTACTATTTTAGCAATTATGAATGTTATTTTTGTGAAACTGGTTGTAGATTCCCATGCCATTGATTCATTATTGTCTAATAAATAAGAAAAGTAAAAATACAAATTATTCCTTTTGTCATTTTAGTTATTTAAGTTTCATTTTTGTCATTTTGATCTATTAAGTTTACATATAAAACAAAGTTTGCCTACAAACTAATATGAGAAAACAAGTATCAAAATGTGGCAATTTTGCATAGATTGTTGGAAAAGTTTCAAATTAAAATTAGGAAAAATAAATAAAGGATTAACAGCTAGGTCATTTAAGACCTAAGCTAACTTCACATGAGGATGGTAGGTGAGAATTAAACTCTCTCCTTTGTCATCAAGAGAAAGTATACCATGTTTCAATAATACTAACTCAGTATATGTTTTGGTATTTCCTATGCAATAAATGAGTGACACGTGTTTCAAAAAATCACATTAGACTACTACAATAAATTAATCACAATCTTCTATACTATCGAGAAAATAAATTAATCATTTATTGGAGTAATCTGATATGGTTTTTTTGAAACATGTGTCACTTATTTATTAGGTAGGAAATACCAAAACAGATATTGAGTTGGTATTACCGAAACATGGTATACTTTCTCCCGTCATCAAACCATCCGGTCCACCAATTTCTCTTATCTATTCCTTATTTTCATCTTAAAACATGCTCTTTCCTTTGCCTCAACACAATCCCAAATACATAGCAATCAACCTTTAATTATGTAGTTGCAAAAAGAAAGTTTAAAAAGAGAAATTTTGGGGGGACATTTATCACAACAAATTTATAGATGTGTTAAGTCAACCTTTTTATACTTTTATAAAAACAGAGTTAAGAATGTGTCTTAATACATATGAAATAGCAATCAAATTCCTAATTTTGTGTCTTACTCTTCAACTTCTGTGAACATTAATACGAGTTCAAAGCTTTGGTTTGTGAGTGCACATAACCTTAGCTTGTCGTTGAATCCTAGAGGGTGATCGTTGAAGCCATTTCTACACCAATGATAAATTGCTTCCAGTGTGGCGAAATCACTTCTTAGGACAGTGGATTGAGTTCCACGCCTCAGATTTCTCTATCATCGATAAGTTTCCTTTAATCTCTTGATTTTACTCTATTGCTTTTGTTAATTAGTCTCGTATATTTCCAACAATCACCTTAGGTTGTAAAAATGTTTTAGAAAAAAATGGTAGTAACTCTAGTATTTTCCAATTCATTTTTAAAATCATACGGGATGTACTTGGCTTTCTGTATTGCATAGAAGGATGATAGATTTTTCCAACTGACATCTATTTCTTGCGGGCACTAATTGGATAGAGATCATTTTGATGGAATGAAAGTATTTCCTTTTGTGATAGAAGCTATTGCTCAAAGAGAATTCACAATCTTAAAACTCTGCCGAAGTCAAATTGAATGAATTATGCCTAATTATTGTCCATAACTAGCAGATCCGCAATACAAGTACACTATCTGTTTGTTTTGAAAATTTCATTCAGAAATTATTTTTATGGTTTATGACTTTATATATAATACCCATTATGTGTATTAATGTTTAAGATTAATTTTGAATTATGTTACTCATCATCAACTATATATTATATTTCACAAAATGAGTTAAAAAATCTAAATTGACATCAAATATTATATATATTTTTTATATTCTTCATATTTGCAAAATATTAAGATGATCAGAGATTAATAACTATTTTAATTGAAAATATCTAATCAAATAGTGAATAAGATAAGATTACCACAAAATTGGCATACATGTTCATGACAATGAAAATGTGTGATTCAACCATGCGATTTTGAATATATTAAACTAATAAAAAATTTTATTTTTTGGTAATTGAATAATTGTTCGTGGACGGATCTTAACCATGAATACTTTTGTTAACACACAAAAAAGTTTCAATCAATTGAGTTATAAGCTATTGGCAATAATAAAAATTATTGGGTGTTGTAACATCAACAAAAATTTATACATGCATTTAATCTTGTCCCATACATATATATGCACCACAGATAGTGCTCTAAGGTTCTACCAATTGGCATTGTAAGCAAAAAAATAAATAAAAAATAAAAAATCTGAAAATATATTAATTCCATTTTTATATTAATTAGTGCATAGTTGATAGAAAATTAATACTTGGAAACTATAATTGAATGCATGTACCTCATTAAAAATCTAAAAGTAAATTAATATTTCTTCATTTAAAAACACTATCATTTTTTCTTTAATAGAAAAGAAATACTATATATAATTAGAAATATAATTAAATGTTTTGCGTAAATATTGAGTATTGTATTTTCTTCTTTAGAAATGAAATAAAACTTTGATATAAATACAATGGTTTGATGATGTTGAGGGTTAAATGAAGAGAATTACCAAGGAATTGGCCATTTGGCAAACATTTAACTACTTTGGCCCCTACATTTCACAATTTTAGTTATAAACTTTTAGAACATGTAGTTCTATTACAACAAAGTTGATTTTTTTGAGGGTCAAAACCCTTGAAAAAAGTATTAAAAGCCCTCAAAAGATATTATTTTGAGGGTTTAAGTGTTTAACTGACCCTTCATGGCCTTTGAAACAAATTCCCTCGAAATGGAAATTTCTACGGACTTCGTAACCCTTGAAACCGAAATTTCAACAGCCTACATGACCCTCAAAACAAATGTTTTACCTTTATCAAGGATTGACAACCTTTGAAAAAATTGGAAGGGATAAAAGAACAATAACCTTTTTTTTAGGGTCTCCCAACCCTCAAAATAAGGTTTTTTTTTTCTTTTAAAATAAATAAAAACCCACAGCCATGCACATAGACTTAAAAAAATCTATATAATACAAAAACACAAATATCAAAACAAAATTCAATTAGCTTTCTAAATTACTAAATTCTTCATTCTTGAAGTTTATGTAGACTTTTTCATATTAACATAAAGGAACTTAGTATTTTATCTAGATAAAGGAGAAAAAAAAAAAGGAAGAAGAAGAAAAGAAATGAATCAGTACAAGAACCATGTATGATCAAAATCTTAATCTTAATCTTAATATTATTCTATTTTAATGCAAAACAAACTGATGTACTAATGTTTAAAGGGTCTCACATAAAGGACTCTGCCTTTTCCTGGTACTTCTCAAATACTCATGCATAGCCACCAACTTTCCCTTGCATTAAGAACTGCAAGGAAATAGACAAACCAATTAATCATGCACTTGTTAAATGGTTGAGGTGTTTGATTGAAAAATTGTCATACAATAAAGTCCATATTGACAAGAACAGGAAGATTAGACAAGTTCTCTCTTATAATAATTGACTCACTCCCAATTCTTAAAGGCATCATGCAAATAGGTCAAGTTCTCTCTTATAAAATGCATAATACAAACAGTTAAGTGCATTTGAAATAAGATTAGACATGTATGAACATGCATATACCTATTTCCTCATAAACAAAATGCACAAGACATTAACAAGTATTCAGCAAGATGTAAAAATGGTAAGGAATTATCAAATGATGATGCTCTTAGGAAACTAAACTGTGAATCCCTTGACTAGAACTTACATGAATGCAACCTTTGACAGCAGCACAACAGCAAAAAGCCTGTGGTAGTTCCCCGTGACCATAAATTGGATACATAAAACCCCAAGTGCATTTGGAAACCTGAGAGGGACAAGAACCATAAAAGCACATACTTGTGATACCTTGCTTCTTAAAATAAAAACCAACCAAACATTCTTGATTCAAGGATGCAAACAAGAAACACAATGCCCTAGTGATACAGTCAAGACAGCAAAGCCCCAAAACCATCCATTATCCAGACAAAGATTACATTCACCTGATGAACCTATTCACACCATTTTACTTTAACAAAGTCTCAAGCAATCCATAATCCAGACAAGCAACACAGTTACTGGCAGTGGTATCATCAACATTACACCAGTAGTAGGCGGGTAGCAACAAGAAAACAGTACTACATAAAGTCGATACAAAACAAAGAAGAAATAAACTACCTGCCAACCGATGATCTCATCAACCATTATTCTGGTAAAACAGTAGAGAATATAAATAATTAGATAACCAAAATAAAAAATCTTCTTTAAAGGGGAAAAGAATATTAAGAATATGTTAATAACAAATAAACTGACTAGCAGGGTGATCAATACTCTGGATCAAAAGAAATTGTAAGCCTCTTCCCCAAGAACAACATGCATTGTGCTATTATATGACAAGGGACTAGATCAACTATCTCAATGGACAGCAACAATTCAGTTCTAAATAGAGGAAAACGAAAACAGCAAAAAGAAGCAAAGAAATATGCAAATCATAGAGAAAGAATGCATTTCTCACCGCAGGAGCTGCCTCCAGTGCTCCATTAGCAGTTGAAAAAGTCACATACTTTAGTCCATTTTCTTTCATAAATTTAGGATCTAGCTAAATGGACAGCGGTGTTAGAAATAACAGTTTTAGTACTTACAACAGTGGTGTTTCTAACTTCATAGAAAAGAAAATGCATTTTGTAGAGTCCATATTTTTGTAGTTGGCAAATGCGATAAATGTAATCAATTTATAGTGTTTTTGGTGTGTCTTAGGTGGGTTAAAGATGTATTTTATAGTCCAAGACAAAGACCCGAGTTCAGATCAAGAAAGAATCAAGTTCAAAGCAAGAAAACAAAGTCTCTATCAATTTGACTGCTGGCTAGACCAAATAAGATTTTCGATTTCAAGCTCAACATCTAGTTCGATCGATCGAGATTACGATATTGTCAAAAATCTAAAACATGAAAAATACTATAACTTTCTCGTTTCAAGCCCAATTTGTGATTAGTTTGTTATGCAATTTAAAGGACATCATATATAAACTATCCTGTTAGTGTTTTAGACCCAAGTAGAGTCAAATTCAATCAGATTTCTAGCCAATTAATTAAAGTGATTAATTATGAAATTAGATCTGAATTCAACAAACATTAGACAAACACAATCCACATAAACATAAAAAATGATAACCCAAGAAAACTTTTGAAATTGTGGTTTCAAAGTAAACAACCTAGGGAGGATTTAACGTAAAAAATCCTCAAGGCAACATTTCACTAATATAATGGAAACAATAGACTTATCCCTAAATCTACTGCTATCTCGTGTACTAGTTACTCACATAACCACACACAACTCCGAATCTGCGAACTCTTCTATTGTGAAACTATTGCACACAAACACTCTTACTTGTAACTTTTTGAAACTCCACTCAAAGGTTTAGACCATCAACTATGGTTGATTTGATTACAACAACTTTCCTCTAAAGCCAAATCTGTTGTTTACAAAAGGTCTCCAACTATAACTTCAAAAGTGTTTGGAAAACTCTAGACCTGTGTACAAAACACTCCCTCTTGAATATATAAAAACATGCTCTATGGTTTGTATTTAAATATTGTTAAGATCCATCCAAATCCTAGATCTAATGGTTGAGAAATAAAGTGAGAATTCAGATCTGCACGAATCTCGATCACTCGAGATGTGCATCTCGATCAATCGAGATAAGTGAGACTATTTTTGCACTTATCTTTTCCTACTTTCTTGAGTCTTCAATTGTGCAGAACTTCATTTCGTCTTATTTTTGAATATTTCTAAACTAAACTCCAGATATAAATTAAGTACTAAAGGCTACAATTCGTTCATGGTTGCCAACCTAAAAATATGGACTTTACATATCCCTATAAAGACTTTTCAGAGGGAGAAATCACCGTTTGTGCAGCTAGGGTTTGTATAACCAATTTACTCTAATCTCACTATACTAGAGACTTTCAAAATAAATCTAAGCCTCTATCTATTCAACCCGTGAGATTTCAAGAGCACATAGAGAAAGTTCAACACTATGTTATTTTAGCCATATATAGTGCAAATCTGTATGAAGCCATAGAGAAATCCCGTCTACAATAGTTGCTAGTCAAAACTTTCAAGTGGATTTCTTGGAGTCACAAATAGAGAAGTTTATGTGAAATTAGTTAACCACAATTGTTGATCTAAAACTTTTGAGTGGAGATCTCAAAGTCACAAACGGGAGACTTTGTGTGCAACAGTCCAAGATAGAAGAGTCTGTGGATCGATTTGGACCTATGTGTGGTCACACCAGTATGTATTACATGAGAGGTAGCAGTAAATTTATAGTCGAGTCTATTGTATAAACTTTGATTCTTACGCTTTGTTTGTTTTAACAATTATGTTTTCTAGAAAATGAGTCATTTTCCAAGAAATATTTTCTATAAAACTATCTCATTTTTTAATGTTTGGTAGCAACTTTAAATGAGTTGAAAAATTACCTCCTAACTTCCCTTATTTAGCTTGCTATGAGATAGAGTTGTTTCCAAAAAAATTTAATGGAAAACAATCTCTAAAAATAAGTCATTCTTTTTATATTAACCAAAGATATTTTTCCTTTGGCTCATCTTTTTTTATGCTACCAAACACTGAAAAACAAGGAAAACTATCTTTACACAAGGTTTTTTATTGAAACAAACGGAGCATTAATGGAAATATTGTCTTGAGGATTGTTTAGGTTAAATCGTCCTAGGTTTTTTACTTTGAAATTATAGTTTCAAATAATTATTGGGTCATCATTCTAATCAAGATCATAATTAATCTAATTAATTATTTTCTTAAAAGTTTATTAAATCTGTGAAAACTAGGGTCTAGAACCCTAACATATTTAATCAAGAAAAGAATAATGAATATACTTGAAAATTTGAAATCATTTGAAGTATATTTCCTACTAAATTATAAAGGTTTACTTCAATCACTAGATTACATTTAAAATAACAATCTCCAAGTATTTCACAATTTTTGATGTCCTATTTATTTCTGCTTTATGCCCCTAGCAATTGCCATAATATATATACTCAAAAAAGTTGTGAGTTCTAGTTAGACTAACTAATAAAGTCTCTTATAATTGAATAAGAGATCTGGGGTTCAATCTCTACCTACATCAAAAACTGATTGATATCTTGATCTGATAAGAAAGAGTTATTATTAGGAGCCGACGCCATAAGTTGAAACTATCTCAAATATATATATATGTGTGTGTGTGTGTGGCGTGTGCGTGCTTGAAAAGCCGAAATTCACAAATTATAAGTGATGGGTAATTTATGAAAGTATGATTTGTCTATAAGGGTCGTCCAAGGAATACCACATCCAAGATGGTCATCAAAACGAAAAAAGGAGAACAGCATTCAACGCCAAGAAAGTAAGACATCTAAAGAAGATTAGTCATCTATATGACAAAAAGATATAGACGACCAGCAAATACTTAGTATATTTTAAGGTATTTTCTGTAAAAAAAACTTAGTAGATTTTAAGGTATTTTTTGTAAATAAAGAGCAATTGCACGACGACTCACTATTCTGAGATGTGGAGTGAATTATATAATTCTATAAATATTTAAAATCACCATATTATATTAGAATAAGAATTGAAAGTGATAATCACCCTCATGAACCCTCAAACCAACCCCACCATCCAAAATAGCAAAAGAGTAAAATTTTGTAAAAATATTAATGCACCCACATAACCTCAAAATTTTAATATTAATGCAAAAAAAATTATGCAAACCAACCCCAATTACTTATTTTATATCTATATATTAAGTATAAAGATACCAGTTTCGACTCACGATCTGCATCTTGATTGTTTTTCCATCTACCTCCATAGCTTCGAATTTGTTAAACATCCACCTAAAATTTTAAGTATTGCCTTATAAACAATATATAAACACACAACATAGACTTACGCAGTGGCGACGCCACGTTGAACTCAGGGTGTTCCCAGGAACACCCTGAACTGAATTTTTTTTTTTAATATATAATAATTAAATTTTTTTTATTTGTTTACCCTTCAAAAAAAAATTAGGAACACCCTTAATCAAAATTAGGAACACTCTCAAATAAATTTTTAAAAAATTATTTGGCCTACATTCAAGCAAAAAAAAAAAAAAAAAAAAAAAAACTCAAATCCCTTATAAATTAGGACTCCAAAATCCGAATAAATACACGAAAACACAACCCAAACTTCCTAACCTCAAAGATCCACACTTCAGGAGGCTCATTGCCATTTGTATAAAAAAAATAAAAATTGTTTTTACACCGCCAGCTGAATCGAGCAAGTCGCCATGACAGCCACCAACAAATTAGCCCCACTCAACATATACACCACCTCCACAGCTCCGCCTCTGTTGCAATCTTTGGTGCGGTATGAGTTTCTCACTCTCTCTATCTATGTTCTGTTGTCTGCATCTCTAAAGTAAAGTAGTTTTTTCACTTTTTTGGACTTAACACACTACAAGTCTACAACTCAATAAATATTTGTACTTTAAGTTTGAAAAGGCAAGACACCACCACCGATGACACTTCATTGCACAACACAAAAACACTTAATGGTTTCCAGCTAAGCAACAATCTAATTCAAACCAAAAATTAAATAATAAAAAACCTAAAGCAACCACAGATTATTTCGTATGGCAGCCTAGTTAACACTTAAATTAAATTATTATTTAATTTGATAAAACTAAAATTTTAAATTATTTGTTTAATTATAGTAGTGGCTTGGATAATTAAATTAAATTATTATTTTTAGACTTGTAAGTTTCATAACAAGACGGACAATGAGTTTTTGAATAAGTGATTTCTAAAGAATTTAGTTCAAAATCAATTATAAATGATTTTAATGCCATGAAAGATGACACATCTTTATTAAGTTATAGTTAATTTGTCAAATAAAGAATGTTTTCAATCATTATTTTTATTAATACTTAAGAATTTTATTGTGTTTACCTTGCCCCTCCTAGAATAAATTTCTGGCTCCGTCACTGTCTAGTCTTGTGATTGGGGCCATGGGGCATTGTGGCTTGTATGTTGAATTAGGGGGTGGATGGGGCATGGGGCCGAGGTAGTGCAAATGTGCTCTGTGATAGTGCTTGTGCAAGTGTGCAACTAATAATTAATAAATATGGCTATGTGCTATGTGTTAGTTGATTAGTTTAACTAATGATCATAAAATATGTAATAAATCACTATTTTTTAGACTTGGACTTAAGCTATACTGCCTATATATTTTTGTGTTGTACAATTTATTGACTTTTTTTTTTTTTTTTTTTTGTTAAGTAATAGTGTGATATTCCAAGTATCAAACAACCATAGTAATTAGTTGAACTAATTAATTTTATTTGTTTGGAATATTAATTAACCAATAATTAATTGGTGAAAGCAACTAATAAAAAATAATTAATAATTTAATTAACTAATACATTATATTAGACAAACAAATTAAATTATGTTAGGCTAAACAATAATTAATAATTTTGCTATAAAAAAATTAATAATTTTATAATTAATGAAACAACAATATAACAAATTATAGTTTATAAAAGATAAACAAATTAATGAAACAACAATACATTTAGGAAAAATTCTTGGAACCGCTATTGGAAAAAAATATGTTTTATTAAGGAACACCTTGAAAAAAATTCCTAGAGTCGCCACTGGACTTACGCATACATTTACACCCACATACATACATAAAACTCCATCATAATGTTTTAGAAGTCATAATCATTCATTGTTAAATAAGCGGTTTGGAGATACAAGGAATCCATTATCAAGAATTTCTAGATCTGGTATGGTATTTGATTTTCGTCCAACATGCTAGAGATGACACTTGGGAGATGATTTTTATGGTAGCTTGGTGCATGTGGTTCAATAGGAATGCAATCTGAAATGGGAGTGTTCATCAATTGGCAACAATGGTGGGGCAAAAAGCTCAGACTTTGCTTGCTGAATTTAAGGGAGCAAACCATGTTATTGCTTCATCGAGGATGGAGATGAATGATTCATGGACATCACTAACGGCCCCAAATTACAGGGTAAACGTGGATGGCATAGTTTTTAGTTGTATTTGTGGGTCTGGTGTCGGGTTGGTGACCCGTGATCATGAAGGAAGGGTTGCAGTAGCAATGAAAAAGAAACTTCTTCAACCTTTGGGTCCACTGGAGATTGAGGCAAAAATTATGGAAATTGGAGTGTCATTTGCGTAGGATACCGGTATAAGGGATGTGATAGTTGAAAGTGATTCCGAGATTGTAGCTGACACTCTCTTGGGATTATGTGCTCCTCCTACGGTTGTCTCAAATGTTCTAACTAGTATTGCATACAAATTTCAGGATTTTAGATCCGTTCAAGTATCTCATGTGAAGCGTCAAGACAATAAACCTGCATATCTTTCGGCAAAGTTTTCCAAAGAAATAGATAATATTCATAGTTATGTAACATGGATAGAGGAAAATCCATCATTAATTGAGTCGGCTATTACTCATAATGTATTGAATTTATCTTCTTCTTAATAAAGTTATAAGTTTCTCATAAAAAAAGTAAAAAAAAAAAAAAAAAAAAGTGGTTTGGTCCGCTGCACACTTTTGATCCGATGGTTACTCCATAAGTTTTTTATTAGGTGTGAGGGGGTAAGACTAAGGTTCAAATCTGCAGAAATAAACTTCAAACACATATAATTAGATTGGACTAAAGAAAGATTTTTTTTCTAATTAAAAAAAAAGGGTTTTGAATTTTACAGCTCATCAGCATTTAACTAAACACTAATTTGATATGTATTTAAGGTAGTGATGATGTGGAAAAAAAAAAAAGTAAATGATATTAATAAGGAAATATTTTAAGTGTTTTAACATACTATGTAAGAAATGTAAGAAACGTGTATTTCTTTCTTATAAATATCAAAATGTTAGTGGCCAAGCTGCATTTAATAATTGTTTTCAGAATTCATTATTCAAATTCCAAGTGGTTACTATGACTTTTGGAATTTTACTTGTTCTTAAAGAGAGGGAAAAAACTTCCACACACTCCAAGCGGTGTATGAGTACAAATTTCCAGACTAAGCCTAAGGTGAAACTTCAGAGTAATACAGATATATTTGCAGGTACTTTTGCAAATGAATTAACCAATTTGATGAACTTTCAATTTGCAAAGAGAGGTCCCTCTTGTGACAAGAACAACTTAGTTACTTAGTACGCTATTAAACTATTCTGCAGTATAAAGGATAAGATGGTGGAGAAATTTTCTGCAGCATTGTCCCAATAAGAGAGAAGAAAGTTAGATGTTTATGATGGGGAGCTTCAAAAATTTCATCCTTGCTTTTCTTGGTGGGTTTGTTCTTGTACATCTAGTTAATGCCCAGGATCAAGCAGGTATGGCAGTCTTCATCTTTTTTTTCCCTTCTTTTCTCTATTGAATTAACAGCGAATTTCAGTTAACTTAATTGGTAAAATTATTGTTGTCAATTAAAAAATCTGAAATTCAATCTCTATCAACACCAAAAAACTAATTGATATCTTGGTATAATTATTAAAAGCTATTATCATAAACGGATGCCATAAGCATATCTTGGTGTTTCCAAATGAATCATTAGAGTTCAAATCTTCTCCTTGCTCAGCTAACCATTTAACTAAGGTATTATTATATATTCTGTTTATCTGTCTCAGGCTTCATAAGCATATCTTGCGGGTCACCAGAAAATTCAAGCTATTCGGAGGCAACAACAGGTATAAATTACATTTCAGATGCCGCATTCATAGACACTGGTATAAGTCAGAGGATTTCGACTGTATATATGGCCGGTCTTCAACAACAAGCATGGGATCTCAGAAGCTTTCCTCAAGGAATCCGGAACTGTTACAACATAAATGTTATGCCAGGCACAAAGTATTTGATCCGAGGAACTTTCTTCTATGGAAATTATGATGGACTAAGTAAGTTACCACAGTTTGATCTTCATCTAGGAGTAAATAAGTGGGACACGGTCAAAATAGAGAATGTATCTGTTGGTGTCATCAAGGAGCTCATACATGTTCCATCGCAAAATTATTTACAAGTCTGTCTTGTAAACACGGGCCTCGGAATGCCATTTATATCAGCAATAGAGCTAAGGCCATTGAACAATAAGACGTATGTAACAATTTCTGGATCATTGGCACTCTTCAGTCGCTACGATCTTGGTTCACTAAGCCGTACAGTATACAGGTGAGTCACTTTATTTAAGATTAACTCCCTTGCACCTTTGCATTGCTACCAACAAAAAGAACACATGCAGTAATGGTTTGGAATTTCACAGCGTACAGAGAGTCGTGACATTTTTAAATTTTAAATAACATGATTCTCAATACATGTTTAGATTTGTAATTTAATTTGAACATAGAATTAAATCCATTACAAATGGCAATGATTACATAATCGTTTTTTATTAGTTGTGCTTAAAGAAAATGAGGGATGATAGGTTAATTATCAATTTGACTATAAATAAATAATAATAAAATTGTTACAAACATGGGGTGGTAATGAATTTTTTTATTTTTTATTGAAGGGATGGTAAGGAATTTGATTGGTCATATAAGGTTTATGCAAATATAGTAAGTTCAATAAGGGCTAGACGTAAAAGCCCTGTTTGCACCTTCCAATAATGTTGTGTTAGATTTTTTATTTTATTTTATTTTATTTTTGAGCAAACGAGAATACATTAAAACACATGAACATGAAAGTAATATTTAGAATTTTTTAAACAGACTTATAATATCTTACATAACCAAAGTACCGCTATCAAAGGGTCTGACCTTTGTAATGATAGCCTGGGTTATATGGACTAAAATTTTAACACACATGACCAATATGGGATAAATATTCTTTTTTTTTTTTTTTTAAAAAAACAGTATTACTTATTAAAACACACGAACACAAAAGTAGTATATAGAGTTTTTATCTTTGTGTTACATAAATACACACAATTATATTCTCATCTATAATCTATAATAAATATAAAGCCAAATACATTTTAACTTTTGGTTGGCCTTGTAATAGTGTGCCATATAATCTTTTGACACCTTACTGTTATACATATCAGTATTATAGTATACTTTTTAAATTTAATTTCAATTTTATTCAACATTTAAGCCATTTCTTATAATCTTATCCCAGTATGTTTTCTTAAATGGTAGAATATATACTTCCATATACAACAGAATCATAGAAAATAGCTAATGCTAGATTATAAACATAATCGTAGTAAATGTCTATTAATAAATAATTATCAAATTTCATCTTAGACAAATAAATAAATAAGAGAGAAAAATCAAAATTCATATTATATTTTTCAATACATTTGATTTTTTGCAAATAAGACCATAAACTGATATACACACGGGATCTCATTAAAACATTGTTACCATATATATTCTTTTTTTTTTTTTTTTTTTGGCAATAATAAAAGTGAAATGCTAAGGAATATTCTAAGGCCTAGAGTATTTGTTAGTTAACTATTTTAGAAAAGTTTTTATAAGGAAAAAAAAAATGTTTTGGCAACTTTTTCAAATTTTTATAAAAGTGCTATATAAACATTCCTAAAATAGATTATTGACAATTACTCTAAAGGCACCCATTAATATGTTACAATTTTTTTTTTAAAGTTTATAAAGAGTTTAATCCAAGTAATTAATTCAATATTTGGACAATTAATTTTCATCTTTGGTGGAATTTCACAATAGTTTGTAAGGAAAATATGATATTCGAAGAAGATGTTGGAATATCAAAACAACTGGCTATGATTTACACGCAAGCTATCATTGTTGTCCTAACTCCAATATTAAAGCTTCAAGTTGTGTTTGGCATTAGCTTAAATGCTTTACTAGCTATTTAGATTATTTTTGCTACTATTTAGGTTATTTTTTGGGATTCAGATCTTTTAGATTTCCTAGAGTACTCTATCAATAAATTTCCTTAAATCGTAACCACTCGGTCCACTCTTTTATTATTTAAAGATTTAGATTCTGCGATGTCGGCATTCCACTAACAATACTCTTAAAATAATAAAATAATATTGCAAACAAAACAATTAAAATTATTATTAGTGGAATGCTGATATAGCAAAATTTAGACCATTAAATCATTAAAGAATGGTTAAGATTTAAAGAAATCTATTTAGTAGAGTATCCTAGAAAATCTAGAAGATCTAAATCTGAGAAAAAAGATTTAGAGATGCTTCATCCAGAACATTTTTACAATATTTTCACAATAAATCATAGGTGGTTAGTTGTTATTGGTTCAAATTTGAACCTAACACTAAGATTACTTTTTTGTCCCAACAATAACAATTAGTAACAACCTACCACTTAAGATTTGTTGTAAAGATGTTGTGATAATCTTGTGGGCCTATCATTTCTCAAAACATTTTTAGTTTCAGCAAAAAGCTATTCCCAAATGGACTCTAAGTCACAAATTTTTTTTCTTGGAGTACAATGCTAGAGGGGAGTGGTTGGGATAACTGCTACACATATTCTAGCGAGATACACTAATCAATTTATTCACAAACTGTCATATAATTCTAATTTATATAGGTTTATATATATATATATATATATATATATATATATATATATATATATATATATATATATATATATATTATTAGGTTATAGAATTTTAATGAAACTGTAAATATATTGGCTTTAATTTTCTAAATTTATATATATATATATATATATATATATATATATATATATATAGAAGAATACCATTCAATATAGCGTGTGCATTCAACTCAACACCAATGAATACTTTTTCATGGGTTAATAAGTTGGGTTGTGTTCTAAATTTTTTTTTGAAACTTGGGTTTTTAAACTTCAACCCAAGCAGCCCGCCACATTTTTGCTATTTACAATTTTAAAAATATGTATTGTGAACTGTTAGTTTAATTTAATTTGGATTTTGGAACATAGTTTAAATTGATTGTTTTGATTTATTTTGGCATTTTAAAATTTAGTATTGATGAAACTGGAATATTGGCATTATTCGGCCCAACTATGTAAATTACAATCATTTATCAATGAGAAATGGGTTTAAAAAACTGAATGATACCCGATATTTTTATTGGGTTTCACAAAATTGTCTGAAAACCTAACCCAAGTTGGAATTGTTTTTAAAGTTCCCATAGGCTGGGAAGGGTTGAGATTTTTCCAATATGAAGATTTCAAATTATATCTATAAACAATTAGTTTCTGACTTATGCTAAATATTTATGTTTTCTTAGGTATCCAGTCGACGTTTATGATCGCATATGGTATCCCTATTTTGATAATGAGTGGACAAGTTTAAATACTACGCTTACTATTGACTCCCAAAGTAACAATTATTACCAGCCACCATCTATTGTAATGGGTACAGCCGCCACACCGTTTAATATAAATGCTCCTTTGGCCATGTATTGGGATTCAGAGAGTGCAACTTCCGAATACTATATCTACATGCACTTTGCTGAAGTTGAACAGCTTAAACTTAATCAATCCAGATCAATAAACATTACTCTTAATGGGAACTACTGGTGGAGTATATCTTCTCCATTATACTTGTACACAACCACGGTGTGCAGCCAATCGGCCTTGGAGATTGCCCAAACATATAACTTTGAACTGTTCAAAGCAGAAGGCTCAACACTGCCACCCATCATCAATGCAATTGAGATATATTCAGTGAGAAATCTCTCGCAACCAGGAACAAACAAACAAGATGGTATGTTTTCTTCTACACATGTCAATATTGTGCCTTCCTTTTTCTTTTTTTTTTTTTTACTTACTTATTTGGATGCATATGAAAATGTTATAGTTGATGCCATCACAAATATCATGTCAACATACGAACTAAAAAGAAATTTGGAAGGTGATCCGTGTCTCCCACAAGCATACTCATGGGCTGGTTTACATTGTAGCTATGATAGCATTAATCCCCCTAGAATAACATCCTTGTAAGTTTATTCGTTCGGATATGTGCTTCATGAATTGGGACTTTTTGTTTTTTAGTATCTCTTAATTAATATTTTGTGAAATGTAAATTGAATTAGGAACTTGTCTGCTAGTGGATTGACTGGAGTGATATCTGCTGATATATCAAATCTCATGATGTTACAATATTTGTAAGTACTAGCAATGCACATAACAAAAATGTAAAAATCTGATAATGAATACCAAATTTGGTTACAATTTTTATGACAACCAATGTGAAATGTAAGTAATTTGCCAATTTCAGGGATCTATCGGACAATAGCCTAACTGAATCAATACCAAAATTTCTTTCTCAACTGCAATACTTGAGGGTCCTGTAAGTTGAATTTTAAGATTGTTACTGCAAATTTATTTTTTAGAAAAGATATAAATTATATTCACTTTACTTTTGTAGAAACTTAGAAAGAAATCAGCTTACTGGTTCTGTTCCAGCTGACCTCATAGAAAGATCAAACAATGGTACACTATTATTGCGGTATGATTTTTGTTGAAAATAGTAACACTTCATTTTCATAATTTTCCTTCATATTACATGAACTCTTCTAGAAAAGATTGAAGAGAGAGAGAGAGAGAGAGAGAGAGATATTTCAATGTGTTAATTAAAATTTCATTGACATCCTTTTTATTAATCTAGTGTGGATGAAAATTCAAATCTTTGTGGATCTGGATCATGCAAAAAGGAGAACAATATTGTTATTCCAATATCAGTCATTCTCTTATTCATTGTTGCGGCTGTCATGTGGGGGCTTTGGAGATATCAGAAATATAAGAATAAAGGTTAAAAATTTTATATAAAAAGATGCATATTCATTTTAAACTAAGAATAAAATCTCCTCACTTATGTGCTTATAATGCTAATGATGTTTGCAATTACGATAGTAGAAACAAAATCCAACATCCAGACCAAGTCGTTAGAGTCAATAGATTCAACGCAACGACAATTTACATTCGCTGATCTGGTAAGAATTACCAACAATTTTGAGACAGTTCTTGGTAAGGGTGGATCTGGACAAGTTTACCAAGGCTGCATTGATGACACTCAAGTAGCAGTGAAAGTGCTTTCTCTATCATCAGTTCAAGGGTATCAACAATTTCAAGCAGAGGCAAGCAACTATGTCTCAATTTATTTTGAGCGCACATAGATGTACACATAGAGATTTTAATATTAAATTAATGGACATTACGCTTCTTAAATTGCAGGTAAAACTTCTTATGAGAGTTCATCATAGAAACCTAACCACCCTCATTGGGTATTGCTATGAAGGAACAAGCATGGGGCTTGTCTATGAGTACATGGCCAACGGAGACTTAGAAGCACATCTTTCAGGTTGGTCATAATAAAAGTATCTACCGAAGATTCCACTTTTTCAGTATATTTTTAGGAATTAAGAGTATATCATTGAAATTAAAAAAATAAATAAAAATAAAAATTTGAGGGAATATACATAGAGAAATTCTATAGACACCAAAAAAAATTAAAAAATAAATAAATAATAAATGATATTGTTGATGTGGAAGATTGTAAGTGGCAAGTAAAAAGATAGTGTTAGTGGTGGAGCCAAATAAGAACTAATAAAAACTTGTCAAGTCAACTATTGTGAATTTTTTGTATATGTAGTATTGCTCATATATATAGGCATGTCCTACGAATATTAGTACTAGTACAATAATATATGACCCAACCTAGCTTGGCCCTAGGGGAGACATAATCTAACATTAGCAACATACTTTAATCGTCACATGATCAAAGTTAGCTTAATTGTATTACACAACAAGAAAATCTAACACATTTTATTTATTGATGCAGGTAAGAGTACTAATATCTTGGGTTGGGAAGCAAGGCTTAATATAGCAATGGAAGCAGCACAAGGTTAGTGATGAGCCAATGAGTTTATTTGCTGATCGTTTTTTGATAGTGCTTCATCTTTTCTAAAAATGATTTTTTACTGTGAAATGTAGGATTGGAATATTTACACAATGATTGTAAACCACCTATAATCCATAGAGATGTGAAGACTACAAATATCTTGTTGAATGAAAATTTTAATGCCAAACTAGCCGATTTTGGTCTATCCAAAATTTTCCCAACTGATGGCACTCATGTCTCAATGCTTAGTGTTGCTGGCACCCTTGGATATCTCGACCCCGAGTAAGTGTTTTCTTTTTTTAACTTAGTTTACATACCATCTTCAAAATTGTTTTGTAAAATACAGTAATAGTATTATTTAAATCCACAAGCATGTGACCATTTCTAAATGGAAAGGGATACAAGCCCTTTTCCGGTTAAAATAAATGGGAATGACTTGAAAATTGAACTTGTTAAAACAAAAGATGGGAAAAAAAAAAGTATGACATGCATTTGCTTGTAGGTACTCCATTTCATATAGGCTGACTGAGAAAAGCAATGTTTATGGCTTTGGGGTTGTTCTTTTGGAAATAATCACAAGTCGGCCCGCGATTGAAAGATCCTATGAAAACACCCACATAAGCCAATGGGTGAGAATGATGCTTGATAGAGGAGATATTCAAAATATTGTTGATCCAAGGTTGGGTGGAGATTTCAACGTTAACTCTGCTTGGAAAACTGTTGAAATAGCAATGGCTTGTGTGTCCACCACCTCCAGTAAGAGGCCACCAATGAGTGAGGTGGTAGTGAGACTAAAGGAATGTTTGACATCTGAATCAATTAAAAGGGAGAATTTCGAGGGGGAATCAAATTATTCAGTTGATATAGTCAATATGAATATGTTTAAGGAATCCAATCCTTTAGCAAGGTAAGTTGTTGTCCAAAAATGAGAATCATGAATTTGATCTTTAACTGTTTTTGAAAAAATTTGGGTGCAATCGTTTAAGTGGTTTACATTACATTCTCCAAGTAATCAATGAATTATAAATACTACATTTTTTCCTTTTTAAGAGGAAAAATTTTAATGTAGATATATATATTTGATATAAATTCAAAAACTTAATTAATTCTACACCTTAGGAATTATTGCTAAGCTGTATTGCTGGCTTTATTTTAAAAGAAGTACTACGTTGATAGCATTTTTATAACACTTTCATTAAAAATTTTAGGAGGAAAGCTGTTATTAGTTCTAATTTGAACATATTACTATTTTTTTTTTCCTACTAATAACAATATGTCACTTAAGATTTGTTATAAAAGTTTTATGAAAATGTTGTGGACATTACATTTCTTTTATTATAACTTCTTATCAATGCATATCAGAAACAATGCTAGGACCACATCTCTTTACACAATTTGAAAGTGCTACGTGAACAATATTTTCACAACAATTCATAAGTGGAAACTTATTATTGGTTCTAATTTGAACCAACTAATAAAATTACTTTTTTGCTTACCAGTAATAACTAATAATAACATGTCATTTAGAATTTGTTGTGAAGGTGTTATAAAAATGTTGTGGACATAGCATTTTCTCTTAATTAAATGAATTTTCAAAATTGTAAAAATTGCATGTCTCTATTCAAACTCTTAACTCCTGTGTTAACTAGAATTAAAATTAGAGTGTTGTTAACAATTGCCCTTATGGTATTTGTTAATAGATCATTTTAATAAAATTTTAATATTACTTTTATGAGAAATGTAAAAGCAATCAAAAAAATCTGTTACTTTATTTTTTTTTTCCTATAAAATGTTCAAAAATTATTTTCTAAATCAATGTTCTTAGTGCATTTGTTAACATACCCTTATAATTAATAGGGTAAATTAGCTATTTGATCCCTAATCTTTAGTTTGTCTATCGATTTGGTCTCTAACATTTTAAACATGTTTGTTTAGTCCTTAACCTTTTATTGTGTCAAACTGGTCATTATCGCTAAATGGTGGATAAAAAATATTGACATTGCTAACGGTAATATTAATATCTTATATTTTCTGCCACATAAGCTACCGCCTGTCCTAATATTGAAAAAAATTTGAACTTAGCTTATTTTGATCTTCATTACCAAAAACTAAAGATTTGAAAATTTATTTTTCCCTATACTTTTCTTTTCCTTTGCCTTATTGGGAATAGAATAAATACTAAGAAATCAAAACTGAACTGAACTCACAATAAGCCAAATTGGACAATAGGCCCCAAAAAACTTCACGGAATGAAAAATTTACAAGAAAAAAATTTGAGGAAATGGGTGAGAGAAGCAATGAACCAAAGCGACCTATGAAGATATTATAAGAGAGAGAAAGAGAGACTCACAGTGCAAACCAAATAATTGAATAGAGAAACAGAGGACTTTATTGGAAGTCTAGGAAGTTTAGTTAGTGTTGATAAACTAAATATTTGAAATGTTAGAGATTAGATTTACACAAAGTCTGAAAGTTAGGGACTAAATAGTAATTTTCCATTAAATTAATTTTTTTTTACCTGTTAGGGTGGTTTAATATTGGGCCTTTTTTTTTTTGATACATATTGGACCTTTTAGACTAAAATTTCAAACACCATTTGTTTTTCTAATGTCACTTTTTAAAATATGTTCAGTTTTAAAAGGTTGAAAAGTTAGAGTTAGTTGGTCCAAATAGACATGAACATGTATATATGTCAAATCATTGAAAAGGTCATTAAATTATTCACCTAAAAACAAAGTAATAACAAGGATGACATTAATATTTTTGAAAACCTAAATAAATACAATTGATAATTCAAAGACAAAATTAAACTCGGGATCAAAACTGCAATATGTGTACATTTTTAGACCCTTTAAAACACAACCAGATTAGCCTAGTTAATTAGCCAAGTGATTACTTAGTCAAATTATCAGATTTAGGTTAACACAAATATATCATATCATGCAAAGCAACAAAAATATAAAGAACATAATGATATGATGACCCGGAAAAACCAAACCGGTAAAAACTTGGGGAGGATTTAACCTAACTATCATCAAGATAAAACAAATTCACTATGAAAGAATTGAAGTACACAATATCGACTTAGACCACTAATATCCTATTGCTACCTCGAATAGGAAATTTACTACCACGATCACGTGATGACTTCGAGTCCACGGACTACTTTCTTGGATTCACAGCAAGTACAAGCACTCCCGCTTGTGTATCTTTAAGCTCTTGAATTGATTACCAAACTTTTGACATCAATCTTGAGATTGGAAACCCTAAGTGTATGTGAAGGCAAACACCTCTAGATCTCACAAAAGATTCATACACACAGCATAAAGAGCAACCTCAAAACGTGGTTAGGGTTTTCCTTTTTATACTTAAGGCAAAACATAAAACCCTACACGTCAAATGGGCTTGGGCTGAGTTGGAAAATTTTGCAGAAAAACAATCTGCACGAACTTTGATCGATCGAATCTAATTCTTGATTGATCGAGCTAGGCAGATTTACACGATAAATCTTGCAGAACACTCGATTCCAACTTTACACTTAAACACACTTTGAGCAAGTCTAAAACACGACTAAACGTTTTGATCATGGTTTGCCAACATTACAAATTGAATTTCTAATACATTTAAACCTAAATTCTTAGAACCCAACAATATGTTTTAATAATTAGTATACGTGTAACTATATACAACAACCCTACCATATCGGTAGAAAAGTTATCTTTCCAAAAAATTTAGCCCCTAGCTAAACTTATTCTCTCTCACCTTTCTTCGACGTAATGACCTCGAAGAAACATTAACATGAAAAGAATGCAAAGTGAAAGACTTTTTACACTAAAATTCAAAGCTCGTGCTTCTTCCTTCACGAGCATGTGTGTGCACACTACACGCACCGAATGGCTTTACCTGTTATTAGACCAAGAAGCTAACAACCATGACAGTTAGACAGAATGGATTTACCTATTATTGTACCAAGAAGAGTAAGTTACAAATCTGAAATGCAAAAGGACAAGGTAAATATAAGCTGCGTTCCTGTGTCTCTCCCTTTAGGGCTTTTGAATTTTGATGCATATATTAATCAATTTCCAAATCTCTAGAGCTCTAAGAAGAATTAGGGCCCTAACTCCTAAGGCCTAACCCCAATATGGGATAAGGGTTGGTAAATGGGAAACATGCCTACTCCCTAACCCATGTTAAAGTTGCGGGTTTCAATTATCTTAATTAATAAAGTCTTCTATTAATATTGAAGAAGATATTTGGAAATTGAATTCTACCTGCAACAAAAACTAGTTGATATCTTGACCTAATATTAAAGAAAAATTTTAATAGAGCAGACAACATAATTGAAATTCTATTGTATCTAAAAAAATATGAGTAAAAAATTCCAAATTTATATTGAATAAGTTATGCTTAATCATTGTCACAAGACTCACAACTCATCACGAGACCGACAATAAAAAAATAAAATTGTTCATAGCTCATTAATAGAAAAAAAAATGCAGCTTCTATGTTTAAGGTCAAGCTATATTTGATATTTGTGTTTAAGAATTCATTATTTAAATATCGACCAGCAGTTAAACTGTCAATATAATGGGTGTTAGACCTTTTCTAATAGGAAAAATGTTGAAACTACTACAAGCATTGTTGTATTTGATATTGAGTCCAAATATTCTATCCACCATTTGTGCTTCACTTTATATTCCACAAATCAAAATTTGCCACATGTCTACTTATTTCATTAATGCCTAATTTTATGCCTTCTCTCTTTTATTTACCTAAAATTTGCCATATAGTACACATTGGAGATAAATTGCAAAATACCAGTCCTTTGACATATTCTAATTTTTCCTTTACATTTAATGGGAAATTTGGATGAGCTTCCCAAACAGACATCGCCTTGAACACCTTCAACAAGCTCAACAAAGAGCTCTTTTTCCCACTCATGTGGTTGCTAGCTCCAGAATCAAGATACCACTCATCTTGCAAATTATTTTCCTCTTCTTGTGCAAAAATAAGTGTACATTCTTCTTTTTCAACATTGGATGCCTCAACAAGATTAGATTGTTCATTATGCTCCTCAAATTTATTATACTAGCAGTCTAATGAATAATGTTCAAATTTGTTGCAATTAAAACATTGGATATTTCTATTACCTCCACATCCACAAGCAGATCTACTTTTGAATGTTCCTCTTCCACGACCTTTGCCATGGTTGCTATTAGTATATCCTCTACGGAAGCCATTAGGCTTCTCCTCTCTTAAATTCAATTTTGAATCTAGTGTTTGCTCAATGACAACAGAGGTAGAATTCTTTTCCATACGTTGCTCATACACTTGAAGAAATCCTATTAATTCCTCAATTGACAGAGTCTCCAAATCTTTGGACTCTTCAATAGGCACCACGACATGCTCAAATTTATTTGCAAGGGATCTTAATATTTTCTCCACCACACGAATATCTTCAATACTCCCTCCATTACTTTTCAAGCGATTAACAATTACAAGTAATCATGAAAAATGATAAAAATAGTCTCACCATCTTTCATATGACCAACTTCAAATTAAACTCGGCACGAAGAGTTTGTAAACGAACCCTTTTCTCACGATTGACACCATTGAAGAAAATTCCAAGAATCTCCCATGTTTCTTTACTCGGCTTTGCTTTGGCAATTTTCTCCAAAGTTGACTCATCCATCCCTTAATAGAGTAGAAATAGTGCCTTCTTGTCTTTCTTCGTCTGATCCTTGAGCAAATTTTTTTGCTCTGCATTGTGGGTGGATTCTTGCTCACTTGTGGGTTCTACATACCCATCAGTGACGAGCTCCCATAGCTCTTGTGATCCAAACAACACTTTCATTTCAATGTGCCAGCTCTCATAATTTTCTTTTGTCTATTTAGGAATTTTTTGCTACACCATGTTAGAAGACATCTTCACTAATGATGTAGACAAAGACTCTAGGCTCTAAGAACTTGGCTCTGATACCACTTTATTTTCTTTACAAAACCTTGACTTTAATTTCAATAAAGTACGGTCACAAGAAATAGAGGAATGAAAATTTTATTAGAGTACTTCAAACTCACAAACAAAGAGATTAGACTACTACCTTGAGAGCTCACTACAACTTTTTCTCTCACATACTTTCACATTATACATCTATTCCCTTTTATAGGGTGAAGTTACAAGAGTTGTGATTATTGTCATAACCCTTTGTTTCATAATAAAAAATTCTAAAATGCGGAAGACTTAAAGACAAAAAATGTTATGGAATGACAATAGACACAAACAGTTATAAAAAAACAAAAGACACACTGTTATGAAATATCAAAAGGCACCTTTTAGTTTACCACTTCCAACAGTATTTGCATTCCACAAAATTTGTTATGTTTTTATGACAACTCGAATGAACGTACATAATGAATAAGCTAGGCTTGCAAAAAGGATAGCACACTTACAAGTAATGAATAAGTTTTCTCTTTACAAGTATGTTGAAGCCTTTCTAAAGGGTAATATTTAACCCCAAATATTATTAATAAAAAAAAAAGCAATCAAAACGAAGCTCAAATAATTCATAAGCCAAAATAATATTCACATGTTAGAGAAAACAAAAATCCAAAACTTCAGGTGAACGTACTATTAAATGACAAAAATACTAAACACTAGAAGTATGATTTTTTTTTTTCAAAATTCATAATTTCTTCTCTAATTTATACAGTCTCAAGGAAAGCCTTAAAACTAATTGTCATCCATCACAATTTGAAACAGAAAATAGAAGGAATAGAGTGAGCTTGACTACTCAATAAATAACCAATTTCCTAACAATATGGATAAAACATATAAGAAAATGTAAAATAAAATAAAAATCATGCATTGTAAAAATCATAGATTTTGCAACATCATTTCAATAAAATCAATAGTTTCAGTGAAGAAAAAATAGCTTTCTTTTTTCTTTTTGATTCAAAATTCTTACATATGCTAAATTCATATATTAACAATCTATAACATTATAGTTGAAAATATCTTAGTACGGACTAAATTGCAATTTTATAATTAAGCAACTGAAATTATTAAATCAAATTTTGCAAGAAAGAATAACAATTTTTATAAATAAAATATATATATATATATATATATATATATATTACTAACTTTTATCCTAATTACCGAAAAGCTCACTAGCCACGTATGATGCATAATTTTATCCTAATTACATAAAATTTCACTTACCATGTATATACTCAAATACTAAAAAATCTAGTATCATAACAATTATACACAACTTCTTTCTGTGATGTAGCAGAGTGTGAGTGATGAATAAAAAATTATAGGTTTATATATAAGAAATAGACTACTACTCACAATTTTTCATGTCAGAGTTATAACAAAAAATTGTAATTTGTGGTCCTAGAACCACTCAAATTTCATTCAAAAAGAAAAACAGCACTTCTCAAATACTTATTTGAAACTTCTTTAGCTTACAGGTACTATGCATCAAACAAGTTGAATGAGAAAAGTGATGTTTTTAGCTTAGGGGTTGTTCTATTGGAAATAATCACAAGCCGTCCTGCAATAACTAAAAATTCTTCTTGGAAATGGGTAAGGGGACGTTGAGAATATTGTGCATCGATCCGAGGTTAGAACGAGACCTTGACATTAATTCTTCTTGGAAAGCAATAGAAGCGGCAATGGCTTGTGTATCTCCCACTTCAATTGAAAGGCCAACCATGACTCATGTAGTGATGGAGCTAAAGCAATGTTTAGCAATGGAATTGGCTCGAAGGCATGGAGGGTTTGAGTCTGATTCAGACCAAATTAGTGGAATTGACCATACGGAACAGACTCCCTTGGCAAGATAGTAATTGTCAAAGAGAAAAAAAAGAAGAAGAAATTGCTGGATATTTTCCAGCTTAAACATAAACTTTTCAAAAAATAAAATAATAAAGGTTGCTCCAATGGTCTGTTATCACACTGCCCCCTTTGTGTGGTTTGTATTTCAGGGTTGGATCCCTTCAATTTCTGCTTATTAAATAAAAGGAAGTTGCTGGAGGAGATGGGGCAACATCATGGTGAAGGGGGTATTTTTCACAAAAAGAAAATTGATTCTTATCGTTTGAAGGCATTATTTATGTGTAATTTTTTTTTTTTAAACTCTTTGTATGCATAGGAATTGGAATAAAATAGCTGTCTATGTGTGCTGTATAAAGATACCATCTTTTATATTTCGCATATATCCAAAGTTTGTAATAAATTTTTGTCTAAATTTGTATGATAAAAATTTTTTTTTTTTAAATATTACAAAAATGTTAGCTATAATGCATTTGTACCAAATGTGATATATTGAAACTACATTTATTTCATTTTTTGCTAGTATTGTTAGTGAGTTAGTTACTGAACAATTAGTTAGTTAGCTGGCCGGAAAGTGCTAAGAAGGAATTCTCTGTATAAGCTGCCATGAGATGAATAAAAGATCTATCCAGAAAATAAAACAAACTCTTCTCCTCTATGCTAAGGGACTGATTACCCTCGAAGTAATCCTTGCTATGTTCTTCCTTTAATTCTCTAAATTAGCAAGTGCTTAACAATAAAATTTTTCTACATTCGCGATTGTCCTAACTATATTCTCTACTATGCAAAAAGTGTCTACACTCTTATTAATTAAGATATAATCAACCTTAGCGTAAATTATATTATCAGAAGTTTACTCTATTTAAAACTATATTACCAATAGTTTACTCTACATAATGTAAAATCTCAAAGATACAAGAGGTAATTATTTCTCTATATTGAGTTTATGAGATACAACCAGGAGAGTATATATACAAGGCAGTGACAAATTTGTCTGCACGTGGGTCACGCTACTTAGATTGATTTCCTCTGTTTCAGCTTTCCATAACAGAGGTGCTTGTTGTCTTAGTTTCTGCAATAGCTGTTGGGATTATATTAGGAAATGAGTTTGCTGTCTTGCCCACAAGATTAGCTCTATCATGAATGGAAATACTTTCCTTGACACATAAAACTATATTACTTAAGTTTCACAAAAATTAAAACTCTATTCCAGCTAAATGTCTATTACCAAAAATTTCAAGAAATTTAAAATAAAATTAATATTTTATTTAAATATTTTAATCATGTATCATAATTTTGGATTTTAATATTATAAAACTTGCGCGCTATATACACTATATGCTTCAAGTGGCTCAATATATGCATGTACTAAGATAGTTAATTTAGACTTTCAAGTGACTCATTAATTATTATTATATTTTGTATAATACTTATAATTTTTTTTTTTACATACAATATTTAATTAATATGTGCATCACCCGGGCATACTACTAGTATATATGTTATAATTTCTTTTATGTTCAATTGGTTTATCAATTTTTTTAGCATTGCTTAATTTTTTTTATACATATTAATTTTTGTTTAATCTTTAGTTGGTGCCACCAATTCCTCAATTCAGATTTAATAAATATTATACGAACAGAAAGTTTTATGAAATTAAAGTTAATAATATTAAAGTTTTATCAAATTTCATATAATTTAAGTTTCTTAATAATTATCATGAAAAAAATTTCTAAAGCTACCACTGTTATTTAGAGTCATCTTTTGGGGTGTGGGATCCATGATTAATCCAAAGATCCATGCATGTTCACTTTGATTAATTATTGCTAAAACATGTTATTAATGATGAAGCAAGCCTAAATCTTCTCAAAAGTATTAATAACTTAATGTTTAGGAGGTTCCCAACTCTAATACATAACATGTCATAATTGATGAAGTATAAAGTGGAATACTAAAGTGGTATAAAAGATTTGTATTCGACTTTTGCCCATGCACCCTTTCTAGTAGGAGTCTTTCATTTTTAGGAAAAAACTAAATTGAATTTGTGTGAGTAAATCATGGAGAATAGGGTAGGAATGGATAAGGGTAATGGCAGGTAGTGAGCTCTATTAGGTCCCTAAGGTAACTTGAGCACCTTGTTGCTACTGAGGATCATAATTAGCCGTTAGTGCAGTGTTGTTATAACAGGGTATGGGCGGGGCTTGCGTTGGGTTTTGCGGTTGCGATTGGATAGGCAGTTTTTGAGTTGGTTGGAGGATGGCCTCGGCCCCCTAGATGGCTTGCTGATTCCGGGTGCTCTATTGTCTCTGTGCATTCTATTGTTTTAGCCCTTTTAAAAAAATGAATCTTAATCTTTTGACCGTGCAAATTGATTGTAATTGAAAAAAAAAATGTTTTATTATGTATCTTAAATTTAAGGAGATATAATATATAATTTTTTGCAAGAAAGACTACTTATTTAATTATTTTACAGAAAAATGCATACTTATTTATATTGGAAGACGTGGTTTGATTTCTTTAAATAATGTTTTTAGTTTACTTTGAAAATAAATCTATTTTTTTGGGTAAATTGTCACCAATTTTGAATAATGATTTTATTGAAAAACTAAAATATGACAGTTAAGGGGCTTTCTCTATGTCATCAATTCAAGTGTGAGTTAAAGAGGTTTAAAGTCTGTGCTGTATATCTAAGAGTTAAATCATTTTGGATATGTACCATTATAAGTTTCTTTAAAAAATCTTTTCACCTCTCCCTGTGTATGTGTGTTAAAAATGCTTAGTATTCTTAAAAAAAAAAAATAAAAAAAAAAAAAAAAAAAAGAAAAGGAGATAGAATGTATTAAGGTAACATGCTAACAAACATTACACCTAAGTCGTGGGTCAAAAAATTTGTCAATCTAAGACTGGATGGCTACTTCCAAAGCCTAAATATATTCTCGAAGCCCGTGAGCTGAATGTGATAGAAGCCCTCTTTTGTGTGGGCTTTATTAACTAAGCCCATGCTCAATATAACAATTAGAAGGCACTACACGATTTTGTGCTCCAAGCTTAGTTACATTCATTAAAATGAGTTGTTCGAACTTCGAAGCTCTCTATTTTGGGGCTTTATTTAACTAAGTCCATTCCCAATGCATCAAATAGAAGACACTACACGATATGGCTTTGAGCCCCAATGCCTAATGAGATCCATTGACTTCAACAAGGCATTGAGTGCAATGGAATCAAAGAATCATACTACACGCCTACACGGATATGAACTTCAAAGGCCGATGGAATTGGACTCATGGGGGCCCACAGGCCCCAGCCCATCCATCAAGGAAGCTCTGACTCCATGGCCTCTAGGCTCTAGTTACATGTGCAACAAAGGCCTAGGGCTGTGCTGTGTCTAGTAACTCCATGGCCTAACAAGTAATAACCCATTTAGTAGAAGTTTAGGGACACTGTAAAAGCCACACCATTTCACAAAGAGTACTAGTGTTTGCCACAACCATAGAAAAAAGCACCCGATGTATGAAGAACTTATGTTGTTACCATAGAAACATTCAGGCTAGTAGGATGAATTTTGAGCTATAGCATTGGAAGAAAGAGGCCCAACCTTAAAATAGGCAAATTATACCTAATTAAAAAAAATTTAGACCAGGGGCGCTCGAACCCCCTCTAGATCCATCCCTGGTTATTTCGCTAGTTGTAAAGTTTGGCCTTTAGGTGAAAGATAGAAAGTTAACTTTCTTAACAGTAGGTCTCCATTAAGGTTAAAAAGAAAAAATCATATTCATTGGTATAGAAGAAAAGTCTATGATTTGTGAATAAAAATAATTTTTTATTAACTGTTAGAACAGTGATGTATTATTCTTTATCAAATGATACATAGGGTTGCAAAATATTTTAGGGCTTCACTCAAGGGTCCACCATTTTGGAGAGAGAAGAAAAATTATATGAGAGAGAGAGAGAGAGAGAGAGAACACAATATGAGAGACAAGAAGTTTAAGGTTTTCTCTATTAAGATTTTTGTACAACACACAAATCAAAGAGAATTTGTGAGGCATGAATTTAAATAATGAAATGAAAAAAGAATTATAAATGCTTATGCAAGAGTGCAAAGAAAATAAAGAGAGTTTTGCTAGCCGTGAGACACAGAAAAATAGAATTTCATTATATAGATTTTTTTTTTTTTTTTTTTGGGTGTGTTTCTAATATAGAGAATTGAAATATGTGTTGAAAATATTACACAAAGTAATAATTGAAGAATAAAGTTAAGATAAAAGACAAATAGAAAATAGATAACTTGGAGGCACAATATTGTTTTCCTTAGACAATATTTTCCTCCCACACTATTGTTGCTAAAGGGTTATCACAAATTTGTCCTTAGGATACAACTAAGATGTTGGGTTCTACAGATAGCAATTCTGGAGAATGACCATAGGATTTCTTATATTTATCTCTAATTTACTATTTTCAAGTAAATATAAGTCTCTATTTATACTCATAGGGTTATATTTCATCAAAAGGCACGTATGAAGAGTTAAAATGTTTCATAAAACCGTTCATAAAGCTTGAAACCTCTTCAACCTTTTTGAACAATCAACAGAAAATTTTGCAGAAAATCCTGTTTCACGATTTTCGATCGATTGAGTGCTCTTTTCGATCGGTCGAACAAAAATTGAACAACAATTGAGACATCCAGAAACTTTAGGATTATTTTCTTACCATTTTGATCGGTCGAAACCATTTTGATCGATCGAGCCAAAGTTTCGACTGATCAAAAATGTTTGTATTTGAATTTTCACTTAAAAAATTCCAAAACTTGAATTTTCACATTATGAAACAATATTCTCCAAACTTAAACATTATTATTACAACCTATCCATGTATATACCTATATATACAACAATATGTAGCTAGTGAGTTGTATTAAATCTAGAGGAGATATTATTGTATTTGATTTTATCTCATGTTTTGGATTTAAATTATGTATAAATTATAATTAATTTTATTAATGTGTATTTCTTTAGAGCTGGTTTCATGGTTATTCTTTCAAGGAAAGGTTATTCATAGAAATTTTGGTGTTCTTACCCTAGTAATTTTGGTTATAATACTTTTGGGGATTGAATTAAATCAATCGATTGCCATAATTGATTGAAAAAAAAAAAAAAAAAAAAAAAAAAAAAGAAGAAGAAGAAAGTGAATTTGTTGACGTAGGACTGACCGACAACAAATGTACATTAAAATTTCTCATTTGTTTATTTTTACTTTTTATTTTTTATATGATTTTTAGGTTTGTATATTGTTAGAGTTAATAATATATATATATATATATATATATATATATATTTTGTGTTGGCATATCTTTTGACAAAATGCATTTTATTTATAATTGGGTAGATCTAAGATGTGCTTAGAATATCATGAAGTGTGTTGAGCAACCAAAACAAGTGATATTATTAAGTGTCCGTTTAGAAAAAAATTGAACCAAGAAATAAGTGAAGAAAACTGAAATAATGAATCTCAACACTAGTGTTGAAACTAGTATCTATTGAGATTAAATAAAGGACCTTAACACTAACTCAACACCTCTCGATCTATCGGGCTATCCAGATCTAGAATTCTCAGATCAGAATTTTGGCTCATGATGACTTGGATTACTAGGGTTTCGTTTACTAAAATAATAGAGGGTATAAAATCTTTATATTAATATCATCAAAGACACAAAGGCTCAATTAGAGAACTCCTTATTTTTGGAAAAACTATTGCGTTCTTGTGCGCTTTAGGATTTTGTAATCTAGTGCTTCTAGATCTTCAACATGTATTGAAGTTAAGAACTTTGCATCCAACAACAAACATCAGTTGTTGGAAAGTTAATCACATACTAGGACCCATGTAAAAGGAAAGAAATTTCTACAAAATTTAGTCCAATTAGGGATTGGTGTGAAGGTTCAACTATAAGTTGGTAATTTGAGATTGTCCAGGGTAGTAATAAGATTCTTTATATCTATAATCACTTGATTCTTAATTATTGATTTTCGGAATTGATGACATGAAAATCATCCAATGGAGTTTTTGCCGTGCGATGGGTTTTTCCCATTAGCCAGCAAATTACAGTGTTAATTTATTTTTCACAGCACTTTTGTTTATTTAGTGATTTGTGTGTCTCCATAATTTGTATGTAATTTAACTTAATTAATTAACTTTGATAATTGAATTAATTAATTAATCGGAATCAATCTATAACCCAACATACATTCTAGATTTTATTTTATTTTGATATAATTTTTTATAAATCACATTCCGGTAGAGTTACATAAAACTTAAATTTTGGTGGGGTCCATAACACTCAAAATCTGATAGTGATCAGTAATATAAGAACTCTCAAACTCTAGATGAAATCTGTGAAGCTCAAATTCCAGTAGAGTTTCATAAAAATCATATTTTAGGAACTATTGCATGTGTTGTAGGCTTAGCGGCTCTTGAACAATCAATGATTCCTAAACCCGCGGATACACTTGCAACTCCAGAACTTGGAACTCGTACTGTTTATTGACCATAATTCATAGCCCTAGTTACCATAAGAAACGTATCATAAATATCGCAAAGGATAGGGCTAAGGATCTGAGGTTCCATTCACCAATGATCAGGGAAAGGTCAAAATCACGACAGACCAACCTGGTTGAGTCGTAGGAGGAGAATTGATCTAATCTTTCAATCCCTAAAATTTAAAATCCAAATTTTCTTTTCGAGTGGGTGACTATGGTATAAATTCTTTTGGGTGGAGCTCGAGATGGGAACTGCCGCCTGAACACCAGTTTAAACTCAATTTCGATGCAGCCATTTTTCAGGAAATTCATGCGTCAGGATTCGGGGCCATAATCCGGAATGAGAGGGGTGAAGTTATGGCGTCTTTTTCAGCTAGAGGACCATCAGTTGCAGATACTGAGGAGGCCTGTATGAGGATGTCAAATGTATGGCAGCAGGGATAACCACTCTGTCGCGCATTCTCTTGCTCGGTTTGCAAAAAATATTGATGATGAAATTGTATATGGATGGAGGACTCCCCTCCGGTTGCTTTGGAAGCTTTGTATTTTGACAGTTCATGAGGATCAATAAAAGTTGGATTTGGTTTCAAAAAAAAATTAAAAAATAAAAAAATCTTTTGGGTGGCCTTTTCCATTCATAAATTCTTTCCATTGGTCTTTTCAAGATAAATTCCAATACATGGGTGGATGCAGCCTGAATTTCTTGGACTGGCCTTTTCTATTAATTATTTCCTTGTACATAAAATTTTATTGAGAAATTTTATATAAAATACATTATTTAATAGTTTATCTAGATTGTTGAATGGGAAAATTATCTAATAGACCAAATCTTTGGCAATAACCTCTATGACAAGCCAGTTTATTTAAGACAAATTTTTTGTCCAATGCCTCAATATATTGGAACCACCAAGATTATGACACATGACTAAAAGTAAACACACATTACCATTTTTACAAGTCCAATGTATTGGACACTAGACAGCCTAGACGCAAGTCAAGTTGGTTAATTTATTTTTTATAGGAAGATGATACTCTCTTGTCCACATCGGTTCAGCTGAAATTTTAAAGTCTTAAATAAATACATGCATATGGCTGATTCAGTGAGATTTGGTCTTCTTTAGCGTATGATTTTGTTCCTGTAATAAAAAATCTTACAACAACTGGAGATGACGAGTTATCAAAAATGGAGGCATGACGCAACAGCTTGCTTTGGACAGTGAAAAGGCCATAGCTGCAATTCTTTCTTTGAATTTTGACCAAGACTTATAGATTATGCACATAGATTATTCATAGTTCTTAAATATATTCAAATGCCGCTTTGTGGATTTTTTAACAAACTGCATTTTATTATTTGAGTAGTTGTTGGGCTATCAATACATTGATGGAGCCTGATCATTTTTAACGACATAATGTCAGTGTCAATATGTTTTGTATTTTGAGTCTTTGACTTGTTCTTGAAGAGGGAAACAAACTTTCACTCGCTTCATTTGGTGTAGATAGATTTTTTTTTCTAGACTAAGGTCAGACTTCAGACTTCAAATATATATATATATATATATATATATATATATATATATATATATATATATATATATATATATATATATATATATATATTTTTAATAAACCTACCCAATGTAAAAATGAGTAATTCTTAAGTATTCTCAAAGCGCAAGTACGGAAAATGATGCTCTCTCCTCTCTCACATTCATGGTGGGATTCACTCTTTAAATTCATTGTGGAATCCATCATAAATGTGAGAAGAGAGAACAACATTTTACTATACTCTGAGACTACCAAATAATTTTTCTCTAAAAAAACTACAAACCTTTGTTTATGTCTATAAAATTACAGCTGATGTTCAGTTGATATAGGAGTTTAAGGAGAGAATTTAATTCCTACATATATATTAAAAAAAAAAAGAAAAAAAAAAGAGGTGGAAAATTCAATTACATTAGGAGTATCTAAAATCATATTATATATAATAAAAGTTGGGTTTAGACGCCGTGGTTGCGCTAAATGGCGACACCAAATTGCAGAAATTTTAATAAATTTTTAGATTTTAAGAATAAATATATACATATTTTTTGGATAAATATGACAAATCAAGTAATGAAAGAAAGTAGTATTTGATTTACAACTATAACAGTTGTGTCTATCTAAAATGTTATCAACAAACCCTAAAATCAAAAAATAGATATATATTTTTTGTCCTTATCTTTTTCTCCTATAATTTCTAAGTTGATAAAAATTTTAATTTATCTTTTCTCCTAAATTTTTGTCCTTATCTTTTTCTTCATATAATCCTTTTATTATTAATTTATCTATAATTTCTATAAAAAAAAATTTAGAGTATACATAGAGTAGGTAAACTAAAGTAGTTAAAGTGAAAGAATAGTTAAATAAAGACTCTAAAGTATAGAGAGAGATCAATTTTAAATCTTTCTTTTTGATAAGGATATAACTTCTTAATTTGTTGAAATTTTAATGAGTATGAAACAGCTACGTGTAGACACCGACACTCCACCAGCCAAGATGATGATAACCCCATATGCCAAGACGCCACAAGCAAATAATGAGTAAATAAAATGTATTTTTATTTTATTTTATAAATAAGCGTAGCTACCATGTGTAAAATCCAAATCCCATCATAATGAGAAAGGGATTGTTTATAATATATATATATATATATATATATATATATATATATATATATATATATATATATATATTAGAGAGAAAGAGATTACCATTGCCATTTATGGTTTTAGTTGACACCATTTTGATCTTGATGAACTTAGACGTCGTGGTTGTGCCAAGTGGTGGCACCAAATTGCAGAAATTTTAATAAATTTTTAGATTTTAAGAATAGATATATATATTTTTTGGATAAATATGACAAATCAAGTAATGAAAGAAATTAGTATTTGATTTACAAATATAACAGTTGTGTCTATCTAAAATATTATTAACAAACCCTAAATTAAAAAAATAGATATATATTTTTGTCCTTATCTTTTTCTCCTATAATTTCTAAGTTGATAAAAATTTTAATTTGATTACAATCTAAATTCTTCATATAATCCTTTTATTATTAATTTATCTATAATTTCTAAAAAAAAAAATTTAGAGTATACGTAGAGTAGGTAAATTAAAGTAGTTAAAGTGAAAGAATAATTAAATAAGGACTCTAAAATCTAGAGAGAGATCAATTTTAAATCTTTGTTTTTGATAAGGATATAACTTCTTAATTTGTTGAAATTTTAATCAAGATTTAAACAGATTCGTGTTGACATCGACACTCCACCAACCAAGATGATAAAAACTCCATATGCCAAGACGCCACAGCAAATAATGAGTAAATAAAATGTATATATATTTTTTTTTTATATAAATGATCGCAGCTCTCACGTGTAAAATCCAAATCCCATCATAATGAGAAAGAGATTGTTTATAATATGTATATATATATATATATATATATATATGAAAGAGATTGTTTATATATATATATATATATATATATATATATATATATATATAAGAGAAAGAGGTTACCGTTGCCATCTATGGTTTTAGTTGACACCATCTTGATCTTGATGAAAAAAATTTTCCTATGTTTCTTTAAAAAACGTAAAAAAAAAAAAAAAAAGAAGATAGAACTTGCTTTTTTTTTTTTTTTTTTTTTTCCTACGTTTTGTTTTTGTTTTTGTTTTTTCAATTTTTTTTTTTTGTGTGTGGATAAATTTGCATCTTATGTCATTTTTTTTCCTAATAATAAAGTAAAAAAAAAAAAGAAAAAAAAGTATTTGAGTTTCACCTAAACTACTTCTTTTTGTTCATATCTTCTTCACAAGTTAAAATTCCCACTATATATACACATAGTTTTTTTGGTGTTTCATTATTTCTACTACGTACTTTACAATTATTTGCTATATTTTTCCTTTCTCCTCTCTACCCTACCTATAACCTTGCAGGTATTTTTTTTTTCTTTCATCAAATTGAATAGATTTTGTGTATTTGTTGCCTTTTTATTATATATAATATGATTTTTATCGACAAGTTTTATAGATAGGCTGAAATTCTATGTTTGATCACACATTTTAGTGTTTTTTTAGAAGTCAATATAGCAAGCAATATTTTTGTATTTTTTAATTTCTTATTACATGATTATTTGTTGTTGACATCAATATTTTATTATGGAAAATTTGCTGTCAAACATGAAATTGGATACGAGAGAATCCATCTGTCCAAATTTCAATATATATAAGTCTATCTTTACTTAACTCTATTTTTTTTTTAAGGTTAAAAAATTTGGATATTTTTTCATTAATGGATTGAGGTTTTGGCTTAATTTTGTTTTCAACCATTTCAATTATTGAATTCATTATTTTTTCATGTGTAATATTAACATCTATGTTTTTTTAATGATAAAAAAAATAATATATGTATTCTTAAAGGCTAAAACACAATACAATTATAAACATTACTTTAAGTTAGGGTGTTATATTTATTTATTAGTAAGTTAGAATGTTACATTAAGTTAGAGTATTATATTTTTATTTATTATTAATTTAGTTTAGAATTGATATAACTTATAACTATTTGAATGAAATCAACACTAAAACAAATGATTTAAATATCAAACTAAGAAATAAAAATTAAATTTCTTTTTAGTGTACAAGTACAATTTATCTTTTAATCTTAAATTTTGAATTAATTCTTTTTTCGTTTTATTTGTTATTAAATTTAATTATATTATCAAAATATTTTTTATTAAGCCGTGCATCGCACGGGCATAATACTATTTATAGGTATTTTTTGAATCTAATAGTGAGAAATACTATGTCCCCCAATCCTCATTACCTTAATTTTTGAGATTCCAAACTCACGGCTAAAACTTAGGAGTTTTGATCTCCCACGAATTGCCTTGAGTGGGAATCATTAAAATTGCACTTTTGATTCTCAAAAAAAAAAATAATAATAAATAAAAAAAAAATTAAAAAAGGGAAAAAAATTTGCACTTTGCACTTTGGTTTATTTATTTATTTATTAAAATTGTTTTTTTAAACGAATCTAATTTATGGGTGCTGGTTTCACTTCATAAGAAACTAATTTTATGCAACAAAGTTACAATATGTACAGATTTTAAATCCGATAATAAAAATTCATGGGTGTTGCAATCATGTTTCAATTTTGTAAAAGTATACAAACCCATTACCCAGAGATCCAAACATGTAGCAATGAAGTTGAAACCATACCCAAAACCTCCATATCCTCAAAACCAAAATTAATCAAAACACAACCAAAAAATATGTGGGAACTTTCGGCCATGGGCCAGAGGAAAAAAGTAAAAACAAAATGGAAAGAAAAAAAATAAAAAGAAGCTAGATCTACTGAGAGAGAAAAAGAAGAAGAAGAAGAAGAAGAAGAAGAAGAAGGGAAGACCAAGACCTTATCGGCGTTGGCAGGTCAGGAAGGGAGGCTGTGCTAGGCTGGGTTGGCAGCAACGTGGATGGCTTAGGTGGTTGGCAGTGGCTTGGTTCTTGAGAGAGAGTGAGAGATATTTTGAATTTTTATAATTTTATAATTTTTTTTTATTTGCTGGACCTATAGGGGTGTTTGATAAATGCCGCTATAGTTCCTTAAATTTCTTTTTCCTCAGGATAGGCTATGGTGGTGCTTTTCAAATGCCGTTATAAAGCCCTTGTAAGATCTAGGATTTATAGTGGCATTTACAAAAACACTGCTATAGATCCCTCAAATTCAAAAAAAAAAATTAAAATTAAAATTTTAAAAAAAAAAGAAAAGAAAAGAAAGAAAGGGGTAGACCTATGGTGGCGCTTTCCAAATGCCATTATAGGTCATTGTAAGATTTAGAACTTATAGTGGTGTTTTAAAGATGCCGCTATAGGTTCCTAAATTTTTCTTTTTTGGGGCTAGACTTATGGTGATGCTTTTCAAATGCCACAATAAGTCCTTGTAAGACCTAAGACCCATAGTGGCGTTTAAAAAGCACTGCTATAGGTCCCTTTTTTTTTTGCTAGACCTATGATGGCGCTTTCCAAACGCCACTATAGGTCCATGTAAGACCCAAGACATATAGTGACGTTTAATAAATGCCGCTATAGTTCCCTAATTTTTTTTTTTGGCTAGACTTATGATGGTGCTTTACAAATGTCACTGTAGGTTCTTATAAGACCTAGGACCTATAGTGGCATTTAAAAAACACCACTGTAGTTCCTAAATATTTATTTGTTTATTTATTTATTTGGGCTGGACCTATAGTGGCAATTTCCAAACACCACTATAGGTCCTTGTAAGGCCTAGGACCTATAGTAGTATTTAAAAAACACCACTATGGGTACTTCAATATTTTTTTCCTGTTAGAGACCTATTGTGGCGCTTTTCAAATGCTACTATGAGTTTGTTTAGGAATAGCTTATTTAGATAAAACTGAAAACTTTTTGCTGAAAGTACAATAGATAAAACTAAAAAATAGCTAAAATAGTACAGTAAGACTCATGAATAGTATCAAAAAGTGCAGTGGAACCCATGAATAGTAGCAAAAATAAGCTGAATAGTAGCAAAAATAAGCTAAATAGTAGAAAAAATAAACTAAATAGTAAAAAAAGTTGACTCTTTAAGCTAGTGCCAATGCAACCTATAGGTCCTTGTAAGACCAAGACCTATAGTGACATTTTTGAAATGCTGCTATAGGCCCAGTATTTTAAAACGCTACTAAAAATGTTTCAAAACACGACTATTGAAAACTTATGGCAGCATTTTTCAAAAACACCACTATAGGGTAACTATAGTGGTGGTTTTATTTTATTTTTTTTAAAACACCATTAAAAAAATGCCAATATAGGCGAAGATCCTTCTTCTTCTCTTTTTGTTAGGTTCTAAGACTTTAGGAACTAATGTATCACAACTTCACTTTATATATGTTGGCAAATCATGATCAAAACATTTAGTCTAAGTTTAGACTTCCTCAAAGTTTGGTTTAATGTAAGTTTGGAATCGAGTAATTGCAGGAAATTACTATTCAATTTCTGCAAGGTTCGATCGATTGAAAATTAGACTTGATCAATTGAGAATCATGGATCAGCAATTTTCTATAGAATTCTCAAACTAGCTAAAGCCCATATGATGTGTAGGGTTAAGTGTTTCACTCTGAGTATAAAAGGAAAAACCCAAGCTACATTTTAGAAGTCATTGTTGAGTTGTGTGTTGAATCTTTTGTAAGATCCGAGAGGTGTTTACCTTCAAACACACACATAGAGCTATCAAGATCAAGAATAACATCAAGAACTTGATGGTTGTTTCAATTGTTGGATAAAGAACTTTCAAAAAGATCTAAAACCTTTGAGTGGAGTCTCAAAGTCACAAGTCGGAGAACTTATGGTTGCTGCAAATTAAGGAAAGAAGTAGTCCATGGACTTAGAGCTTTCACGTGGTCATGGTAGTAAGTTTTCTACATGAGGTAGTAATAGGATGTTAGTGGTCTAAATCTTATTGTACAAACTTTAATTCCTTCATAGTGGATCTGTTTTTACCTTGAGGATAGCTAGGTTAAATCCTCTCTAGGTTTTTTACCGATTTAGTTTTCCTGGGTCATCAAATCTGTGATCTTTACTTTCTGCATTATATTTGTTTAACCTAGATTTAATTAACAAACTTGTTAATCAACTTGGCTTAATATTAGGTTAAACATATTGTCTTAAGGGGTCTAAAACCTAACTAGTGGTATCAGAGCAGGTTAGCTCTTGTGTTAGATCTCTTGATTTAAGAGTTAATCATTGACTCTTATTATCATGGAACACGGTCACTCTCTTGTGATCCCTCTACACTTTGATGAGAATAACTATGTCTATTGGAAGGTTAGGATGAAAGTCTTCCTGAAATCTATAGATGAGAGAGTGTGGAACTTTATTGAATATGGATGGGAGAAACCAACTACTCCTATTAGTGAATGGTCAATGTCCCAAAAAGAAGCAGCCACTTTTAATAGTAAAGGTATGAATGCTATTTTTAATACTGTTTCTATGGAGGAGTTTAAGAGAATCTTAAATGTTGAGGTTGCTCACACTACTTGGAAAATTCTTCAAATTGTGCATGAAGGCACAAAGACAGTTAAAATAAACAAGTTGCAGCAGTTAACAACTAGATTTGAAAGCATTAGGTGTCCGAGGATGAAAGTTTTTATGAATTCTATGCTAAGCTTAATGATATTGTTAATTTTGCATATAGTTTGGGTGAAATTTATGATCAACCTAAGATTGTTAGGAAGATTCTTAGATCCTTAACTGAAAACTTTAGACCCAAAGTAACTATCATTATTGAAAGTAAAGATATGGACTACATCCCTATTGATGAGCTTGTAGGTTTTCTTTAGTCCAATGAGTTATACCTACCCAAAACAGGCAAATCCAAATCAATGGCTCTTAAGTTAGTTGATGATGTTGATGATAATAGATTTGATAATGAACTCTCTTCTACAGAGATTGCTTATCTTACCAAGAATTTTAGAAACTTTCTCAAGAATAACAATAAAATGGTAAGAGGTAGAAATAATGCTGAACCTAAGAACTTAAAGAAAAATGAACCAACTAAAATCAATAATGCTTAAAAATCAAAAGAAAAAGTTGGTCAATTTTCTAGTAATTCTCTAGGTCAACAATGTTTTAGTTGTCAATGGTATGGTCATGTGAAATCAGAATGTCCAACATTCTTGAGATCAAAGGATAAAACTATGGTTGTAACCCTTAGTGATGGTGAAGTTTTTGATCACGAGTCTCGAAGTGATGAAGATGGAAACTTCTTTGCTTTCACAGCTACTGTTGTAGTTAATGAAAGTAATTTGGTTAAAGAGAAACCTTCTGATAGGGAACTCTCTGAGTGTGTTGACTTGCAAGCAACTTATAACAAGTTATGCAAGGTTGCTGCAAAGGATGCAATGAGTATGGATTTAGGGCTAAAGAAGATAGCCACTCTTGAACAAGAAAAGAAAACTTGTTGCTGAATTTGCTTGATGCTAATGAATTGGTTAATAAGGTGAAGACTGAAAATATGATGTTGCTTGATAAGATTAAAAATCTAGAACTAGAGTTGTCTGTTGCTAGAGAACAAACAAATAGGTCTGCTAGTTCTAAACTTGATCACATGTTGACTATTCAGAAGTCTCCCTTAGACAAATCAAGTTTAGGTTTTGTTGATAGCATCTCTGTGTTTAAAACTCATTTTACAAACTTTGTTCTTTCTTCCGAACCATCAAAGATAGAGGTTGTCAAACCAAAAGAAGATGTTCCTGTTTCTAGGAAGATTAGGGTTGATCTTAAAGAGTCTAAGCCTAAGAGTCCTAACTTCCCTAAGGACAAGAAGCATGATAGACCTTTGTGGGTTTGTCATTTTTGTGGAAAAGCTGAGCATACTCGCCCAAACTATTTCAAGTTGCAAGCTGCAAAGTGAGCAAATAAATAAAAAGTACCTATGCCTCAAGCATAAGATCCTATGGTACTTATTGGTGAATTGGTAAAGGCTTTAAACTTTTATACCAATTATGGAGTTGCTTATCATTCTAATATGAATAATAACTCCAAAACCAAAGTTGCATCTAAGAGGTTATGGATGCAAAAGGCTCAATCCAATTAAGTCTTTTCGACTTGGTCCTTGTGCTTCATCTCAAAATCTTTTATGACCATTTTCTTGACTTTTTGTTTTCTTTTGTTTCTAGAATTTGCATTGCATTACATTCATGCATTTCATATTAGGTTGTTTTTGTTTGTTTTTCCAAAAAAAAAGAAAAATGGTAAGAGGAATGTGGAAGGTTGTGTTTTGTATTACATACAATGGATGTGTAGTTAAGGTTGGCCATATTATCTCTACATAACATGCTCGTGTACCTTGGTTAGCTTGGATGAGCTTATATTTTTGCATTTTTCTAGTTTGATCTATGTAGTGCATGTTATGTGTGAGTTGTGTATAGTTTTTAATCACATGATCTTGATTTTGAAGTCATATGCTTTTGATTGTAAGGACTAAAAAATCCCAAGAAAAGGCATAAATAACCATCTCACCACTGTTTACTAGCCAATCATGAATACTTTAGTGCATATCGTAAGATTTTGTACTCGAGAAAGTGTAGCACATGCACAAAAAGAAAATAAGGTGTAGCCTTAAAATAAAATTTTATTAAAAAATTAAAAAAAATAAAAATAAAAACAAAGAAAGAAATAATAATAAAAATACATGTATACAATAAGGCTAACTAAAAAAAAAAAAAAAAAACATGATTGCAAGCTTGTTTTTTAGAAGGTGTGGGAGTAATATGATGTAACTCTTTAGGTGGTAGTCACTTTCAAATTTATGTGATTAATAATGTAGAAATTGTGATTAGTTACTATCTTCATATCACCTCACATGTATCTCATGTTGTTATTAGTTACACACACTTCACAAGTTATTATTTGCTAAACTTAGTACATTAAATTGTGTGTGAATTTGGTTTGGCCATCCAAGATTATATATTCTATGATTTTGGTACAAAATATGCTCATGGATTGAAAATGTTAGGGTAAAAAGTTTGAAAATCTTGTTTTTGAAATTCTCGGTTGAAAACAAATTTTTTTGAAAAACTTTTAAACTCATTTTCATGCATTTCATTCATGAAATTATTTGGGTAGAGTGTTTTCTGCATAATCTTCTGCATTTTTTCAAAAAATCCTATTTTCCAAAATTTTGCTCGATCGAATTTTCAACCGATTGAAAATCCCTTAATTTTTAAGCTTGGTCTCAAGTTGGTTTGATTGATCCTCGATTAGTACTCGATCAATTGAATCTATTTTTTGATTGATCAAAACCAGTTTTCAATTGATCAAAATTTTAAGTGATTTTAAAGAAAACCTTCTATCTAGTTCGATTCATGCACTGATTGGTACTCGACCGATCAAGTTTCAAAAGGAAAGAAAATTAAAGGCTTTTTCTTAGCACGTGCTCATCACTTTTTCAAATAGTTTTCTCTCATTTTCGTCTTTTTCTCTCTCGACTGATCCAATCCAATATTTTTTGTCGTTTTCCTCCTCAAATCTTCTAGGGTTTTTGTCCTCAAGTGTAGGTAAGTCCTAAATACCCTCCCTTTTTCAATTTATTTACATTTTTCGTGCATTTTCTTTATTTTTTTCAAACTAAGAAATTTTTGGAGGTTTTTGTTTTTTGGGTTGTTTTTGTTCAAATTTAATCATTGGGTTTTTGTTCTTAGATGATATATACATGATTCTCATGCATTAATTTGATCAATTTTGTGATTTGAGAAAGATTTGAAATTCTAGGGTTTGAAATTTTACAAAATTGGGGTTTTTGTTGAATTGAGCCTAAATTGATGAAATTAACTTGTGAAATCGATGGATTAATTCATTATATGATGTTTTCTAACTAGTATAATGTTTAATTAATCATTTTGATTTTGTTTTGAAATGTGGATTTTTCAAAATTTGGGGTTTTAGGTTAAAACTCTTTTATTCAAGTCAATTGTTGGTAAATTTTGAAAAATTGAACAAGTTTTTGTGCATTAGAGCATGCATCATATGTGCATTCATTACATGCATCATATAGTTTGTTATTTGTTGATATACACTGTGCTCTAACCCTGTCTAATGCGGTCTGCCCTTGGTTTTTGTGTTTTCTTTTTGTTTTATTTTTCCTTTCTACTCTTAGAGTCATGGTTAGGAAAATTAAAGCTAAGAAAAACACTACCTTCTCCTCTTTCGATTTTTAATCTTCTATATTTCAGTTTAAATCTAATCAAGAAGCCTATGAAAAGTTGAATATCTTTAGGTCTATTTAGGCAAAGAAGAAAGTTATCCTAGATGAGGTAATCCCGAGATTCATAGGAACTTTGAGAGTCGAGGTTGGTTACCTCTTCTAGATGTTGAGCATCCCCCTCCGATTGCTTTGATTAGAGAATTTTATTCAAACCTCTCTATTTACTCCAATGATTCCAACATTCATTATGTGAAGACGTAGATAAAGGGTGAAGAGTTTGTCATTACTCGTGAGGTAGTGGCTTCAACTCTTGATTTACCTTTGGTACAGCAGCCTATGTATCCTTACACAGAGTTTCCTCTCATTAACGACATTATGTCTCTTCTTATTGGTACTACCATTAGTTGGGATACTAATCCTAGGGTTCCCACACATGAGCTTACTGAGCTCAATTATTTGTTATATATGATTTCTTGTCATAGCATTTGGCCTATTTCTTACATACATACCATTCCCATTGAGAGATGTGCGTTCTTGTATGCTCTCATCACTGATTCTCCTATCAGTTTTCCTATTCTTTTCATTCGTTCTCTTGTTGAGGTTCATAGGAGTTGTGCTAAGTCTCATGGTTTGTTTTTTCCGGCTTTTATACATAGGACTCTTTTAGATTTAGGTTTAGAGGACTTCCCCGCGTTAGATCCTGTTCATATCATTGCTCCTATAGGTGCCACCTTTCTTAGGCAAAGGGTTGCTCAGTTAAAAGCTAGCTCTAAATGCTCTAGAGTTGAGTCTTCTATAGGTGATGCATCTAGAGCCCCTTTTCTCGGTGATCCTACTACTGAAAATTTTGTGGACCCCATTGTTGTCGTGGATCCTCCTCCGTCTACATCATCTTCTTCTTCTATGTGTACTATGCTAAAGACATGTCTCACCGTTTAGGTAGCACATGGATAGATTTTGTTGAATTTGCTCAATGAGGTTGCAACCTTGTGAGCAGATGTAGCCGATGCTAGAGGTGCTTCTCCACTGGCTCCACCCTCGGATGAGTCTTGATTGCCCTTTGGCAATACATCACAAAAAGGGGGAGTGCATAGTGATAGGGGGAGATGAGGAGATGAGTTTTTGTTTTGGTGTAGATTGTATTTTAGGGGGAGATATGAGATATGAGTTATGTTTTGATGATGTGATTGTACATGATAGGGGGAGACATATTTTTCAAGTTTTGGTATTTTTATGCTTCTTGTTTTATTTATGTTTATGTTCTTGTTTCATAAACTATGATACATTGGTTATGACTTATATTATGAGGTTATTCATGGTATATGTCTTTTATTTTATGTTTTGTGAAAACAATAAATTTATTTTGGTTTACTTGTATTTTCCACGCATGCATTTATGGTTTGGGAATTTACAAGTTGATTCATTCAAGTCTCTTTGTATACTTTTGCAACTGATAGATAGTAGTTAGGTTGAATTGTATTTTGGGCTTTAATGTATAATTGGGTTTTTTTTACTTTGAGCATTTTGTTTTGTGCAATGTGTTTTGTCACGAATTGCCAAAGGGAGAGATTGTTAGGTTCTAAGACTTTCGCAACTAATGTATTAGAACTTCACTTTGTATATGTAGGCAAACCATGATCAAAACATTTAGTCTAGGTTTAGACGTGCTCAAAGTTTGGTTTAATGTAAGTTTGGAATCAAGTAATTGCAGGAAATTACTATTCAATTTTTGCAAGGCTCGATCGATCAAGAATCGTGGATCAACAATTTTCTCGAGAATTCTCAAACCAGCCCAAGCCCATATGAGGTGTAAGGTTAAGTGTTTCACTCCAAGTATAAAAGGAAAAACCCTAGCTATATTTTAGAAGTCTTTGTTGAGTTGTGTGTTGAATCTTTTGTGAGATCTGAAAGGTATTTACCTTCAAACACACACATAGAGCTAGCAACATCAAGAATCATATCAAGCACTTGATGGTTGTTTCATTTGCTGCATAAAGAACTTTTAAGAAGATTTAAAACCTTTGAGTAGAGTTTCAAAGTCACAAGTAGGAGAACTTGTGGTTGCTGCAAATCAAGGAAAGAAGTAGTCCGTGGACTCGGAGTCATCACGTGGTCATGGTGGTAAGTTTTTTACATGAGGTAGCAATAGGATGTTAGTGGTCTAAGTCTTATTGTTCAAACTTCAATCATTTCATAGTGGATCTGTTTTTACCTTGAGGATTGCTAGGCTAAATCCTCCCCAGGCTTTTTACCGGTTTGGTTTTCCTAGGTCATCAGATCTATGTGTTCTTTACTTTCCGCATTATATTTGTTTTACACATATTTTTTTAACCCAGATTTAATTAACAAACTTGTTAATCAACTTGGCTTAATATTAGGTTAAACATATTGTGTTAAGGGGTCTAAAGCCTAACACTTTAATTAACAAACTTGTTAAAATAGACCGATTTATGAAAGTTCTTATCTTGATGGAAATGAAGAAAATTCAAAGTGAAATAAAAGCTAAAGATAATATAAATTCTTATAAATTTATAAATTTTAAAAAGAAAATTAAAATTAATAAAAAGACTAATCACTGGCGATTGTACTTATATGTGAGGATGCTCCTAGTACCACCCTCTAAAAAGAAAAAAAAAATTATACATGCAAAAATATATAAATATATATATTTTATATATAAATAATTATTTTAAACTAATATGTTTTGTGACCACCCTGACTTAAAATATATATATATATATATATATATATATACATATATATATACACACACTTAGAAAAAAAATATTATATACTAAATTAACCTATTTTGACCGCCCTAATAAAAATTTTGAATACCTTTATTTGAGTATTATAAGAATTTGTGTTCAATAAATATAAGAGTAATGCTATATCTACAATATTTTCATAGTAATTTCACAATAAATCTTATGTGGTAAGTTGTTACTAATTCTAATTCAGGTTTATTATTGACATATTTTACCCACCAATAATAGCTAACAACTTGTTGCATAAGATTTGTGAAAGTTCAATTAATGTGTAAAACACTAATGAATGTTTAGACCCCCATATTCAAAATTAACCAACACAAGCTTATATCAAACAATAGATGTGTGGAATAATAGGTACAAGCAAAAACCCAAACAAATAAACAACTCTACACCATAATTAATCACAATACAGTAGCAATTAAAGGTAGAGAGTAAGGGTTAGAGAGATGTAAACACAAAGATAACACCGGCATGTATTATTGAAGAGGAAACCAAAGAACTCGGCGTAAAACCTCTTCACCGCCCTCCAAGCGGTGAAATGATCCACTAAAGAATAAAGTTGGGATACACAAATAACAATAGACCCTCTAAGCCTAATCTACCTAATGCACCTAAGCTCTCCAAGCTTCTTACTCTAATAAGGTTAAGCCTAACCGTGTCTTCTTTAGCTTTCGGATCCTGCAATAAGTCCATTGCATCAAACAAGTGATTTGGTCATCTCCAAACTGCTTCCCAAGTACCAAAATACCTCCTCACTGATTTGGGTATGGTGAGATAAGGATTTGGCTAATAAACCTCTCAAGGGTATGTTAATGGAGAGGGTGAGAGTAGAGCAGTTTGGAGAATCAAAAGTCTAAGATTGTGGACAAGTTAATCTTGGTTTTCTCTAGGGTTTCTCTCTCAAAATTCTCTATGGAATCTCTCTACATTTCATGGGTATAAGGTTATTTATAGTAGGGTACGTGAGGCGGTGGCGGTGCCACGTTATGGTCGTGGTGTTCCCGGGAACACCCTAACTTGAAAAAAAAAATTTATATATAATAATTAAAATTTTTTTATTTGTTTACCCTTAAAAAAAAATAGGAACACCCTCAACCAAAAAAAAAAAAGAACACCCTAAAAAAAAAAAAAAAATAAGAACACCCTCAAATTATTAAAAAAAAAAAAGCCCAAAAAAATTTCAACTAAAAAAAAAAAAAAAAAAAAAAAAAAATTTGTAACAGAGCAAAACAACGGACGCCTTGACCCAACATCAAACCCACGGCAAGCCCAACAGAGCCCAACAGATTACAAAGAAGCAAACCCACCCAACAGAGCCCAACAGATTACAGAGCCAACAGATTACAGAGAAGCAAACTCGCCCAACAGAGCCCAACAGATTACAGAGCCAACAGATTACAGAGAAGCAAACCCACGGATTTAAAAAAAAAAAAAAAAAAAAAAAAAAAAAACAAAAACCCAAAACCCCAATACAAAGCAGATCACTAAATCAAAAACCTCAAATCAGTAAATCGGTACATCAGAAATCACTAAAGTTAAAGCAAACCTAAAAACAGAGCAACAGAGCAAGTGAGCAACGCCTCCTCGAAGTCGATTGGTCCGGTCGACTGTCGCAGTCCAAACTCCAGACATTGTTGCCCAACTCGACTCGCCCCTCATTGGAGATCGGTCCAGTCGCAGATCCAGCAGCACATCGTCGCTCATCGGAGATCACTCGTCGGAGATCGCGTCCGCACATCGTCGTCGCACATCACTCGGACGGTCATGCTTGCTGCCTCGGCCTCGGCCTCAGCCTTCACTCTTCTGGCCTCCGTGCTTGGCTGCTCCGGTGCTCCCTCAAGGTATGTCTCTCACTTTTTCTCTCCGACTCTCACTCTCTCTCTCTCTCTCTGTCTCTCTCTCTCTGAAATCTGAAATGAAATGAAGTCGTGTCTCTCGAGTGCCTGTCTCTCTCTCTATTCTTTAAGAGTAACTTTAAGTCTTTATCTAAGTGATTGGTCAAGCAAATGAAACTTTTAAGTTTATTAATATTTTGCCTATTTTTTGATTTTTTTAATTTGGTTTTATCTTATGATCCTTATCCGTTAGTTGGTGTGTGTTGGTGTTGGTTAGTTGGTTAAATATTGTCTTTTAATGTAATGTTACTCTGATTTGTGAATGTGAAATTTTCTGATTGGCGGCTAGCTCATTATTCTAATAATTAATAATTTAATTAATTAATATATTATGAAAGACAAATAAATTAAATTATGTTAGACTAAATAATAATTAATTAATAATTTTATAATTAATGAAACAATAATATAATAAATTATAGTTTATAAAAGCCAAGCAAATTAATAAAACAACTAAACAACGACAATTAATAATTTTATTAATATTTTAAACGAATTTATATTTTATTGTAAGCAACCTTTGTTCATTTATTTTCTTTTCATTTATTTTTTCCTTTTGAGGTTTTTGGATGTACAAAATGCAAATTTGTTTTGATTTTAAGAACATTTTTTTTTTTTTCAAGCACAAACTTCATACAGGCCAAATTTTGAATTTCGGCCGGTATTTACCGAAACATCCCAAAATACTTGAAATAGACTGAAATGACCCGAAATTTTTTCAAAGTAAAGTAGGAATACCCTGGATAAAATTTCTGGAGTCACCACCGACGTGAGGAATGTGAAAAGTCATTTTTACGCAAAACAGGGCATTCTAGTGACTCATTCTTGCAACTAGGACGAGTCGCAAGTTTGAGTCGTGAGATAATTGCTAGGCTAGACTGTACTTTTTGTCCTGTAATGATCTAGCTATCGTGATCCTTTTGCTTCCTGCATGTTTCACACGTGTGATATTTTGATGAGTTCCCAGTCGTAAGTCACTCACGAGATCTAGTCGCGAGAATCCTTTAAATGCTCACACACTTGAATTTTTTCACACTCTCTCATACACAACACTTACATTATTCCCACCTAAATACGGGTTATCTAATTTCTGAAATACAAGTAAATTTTGCACGAAATAAAGTCAACACATGATTGAATAAATTCAACCATATAATTTGTTATGAAATTGTTGTGGTCACTTTATTATTCTCATATCAACATTTTCAATTTGTACTTCATCTCTTATTAGTCTTTTTTTTTTCTTATTCTCTTTTTTAGTACAAAAAATTGTAATATTTCATGTATTTTTTTTTGGTAACGTTGATATATTCAAATTGTCTCTTAATTAAATTTTTCTCTTAATTAAATTTTTTGTATATAATTTAAGTTTTTTAGTGACCATTCTAAAAAAAAATTCATAGAGCCGTCAATGAGATTAATATATAAGATAGATATAATAAAAGATAAGAAGAAATTCGGCGATATGTGGTGTAACATTCATTAGAGTTACACAAAGTGTAACTTATATATATATATATATAGAGAGAGAGAGAGAGAGAGAGAGAGAGAGAGAGAGAGAGAGAGAGAGAGAGAGAGAGAGAGAGAGAGAGAGAGAGAGAGAGAGAGAGAGAGAGAGAGAGAGAGAGAGAGAGAGAGATGTCATTTAAAAATAGCATACCAAGCCACGTCTAGCAAAAATCTAACTTACTCTCTGTCTAACCTGTTTTGACCAAAACCCCGAGCCATCTCTTAGTAATTTGTCCTTAATAATTTGGTGGTGACTCAAGAAGTTGCTTAAATCCTAACTTCCTTAGACAATTCCATCCTTCTATCCCTAGAAAATTTGAACCTGACAAGGAAAACTTAATAATTAAAGAAACAAAAACAAAAACAGAAGCACAACTTTCATTATTTATTTCCGCATTTTTCTGTTTTATTTTTTTTATTTTATTAAAATGAATACAAAGAAAAAAAAAAAAATATATATATATATATATATACATATGTGAGACGGATGAGATGTATTGCATTAAATATGAACATTAACTTATCCTGTTGAGGAATCAAACTTTATTGACAAAGTCGCAGTAGTTATAGAATTTAGGAAAACATACATACCCAATTATGTCACACACATATTTATGTGTGTGTCATAGCCATACAACAATTGAACTACATGATTGAAACTTAAAAAAAAAAAAAAAAAAAAAAAAAAGTCTCACCCCTTAGTGAAATGTATGTTTGACCTAGCATCTCTTTATATATATATATATATATATATATATATATATATATATATATATATATATATATTATTTTTTAAGATTCATGTAGGACGCATCTCTTAATAATTTATCCTAATGTGACAATTTCATCTTTCTATCCTTAAAAAATTTGGAACAGAAAAAATGAAATAAAAAATCCACAATGACCTATTCACTAATGGTATGTTTGGATTGAAGGGACGGGAGGGGGAGTAGAATAGAGTAGAATAAAATTGACTCAAAATTAGTCTAATTTTAGCAAACTCTACTGTACTCTTTTCCACTTCCTATTTTTCCTCTCTCAATCCAAACAGGTCCTAAGTTATTTATTATTTATTTTTTTTAGAGAAAAGATAGATATTGACTAAGTTGTTAGTATTTTATATTTCGTTTACTATTATGGAAACATTAATAATCGGATGATTGTTGTGCTACCGTAAGCAAGAAGAGATGGGGAAGTTTAAGCATTTCCACGTAGTTTTCCTAGCAGGGTTTGCTCTTACTGCTTTTTTTTCACGCCCAAGGCCAATCAGGTACAAGATAAAGATAGTAAAATAAAAAATAAAAAATTTGGATCATTTTCTTACTTGTCATTTCGTTTAGCAAGTAGTCAAATTATTATAAGTTAAACTTGTAGATTTAATACTCATAATATACTTCTTCTTTTTCTTTTCTTTTTTGAAATTTAAATGGTTGGTTTAAATTCCTAAACATGGAGTTCTAGTTACAGCTTATAATTTTCACACTAGTAAAGATTTTTTTTGCTCTAAAACATAATGTACCACATTCACTTGATGCTATATGATGGCATTATTAGTTATTTGAATGTGCAATATATGAATTCATAAATTTGCAAGTAGCCATTTCGCGACCATAAAAAATTAAATTTGATAACTGAGGTACCACATCATGAATGATGGCGTGCCATCAAAGATGTCACTTGATTTTGCCAGAACAATTAGAAAACAAAACGCTGACTTTGGACCACTTTGAGTCTACGATTGCTGATATTTTCATACAATTGCCGTACTCAATTGAAGTACGTCAGATTGCTGTTCCATCTATTAGAACTGAATAAGTCTCAAAGCTATTGGACTAGTTGAAGAATTCAAACCTTTTATTTTCATTTATTTATTTTTTTAGATATTCTAATGCTTCGTCATGGCATATGCATATATATAAATCTGAGTCCATTTGTATTGCTTTATCCTGAAAGGACTTGTAATAATGACTTACGATTATGTGTGTGTCTATATATATAATGACTTAACGTACAATCGGCTTCAAGGATGGCAATCTGAAAACAAAGTGTACAAATTGTATTACTCAGCCATTTATGTTTTGGAACAGCTATTAGGATTTGTTTGGCTAGCTGTCAATACAATGATATTGAAGAGAGAACATTTTGGGAAGATCCAATTGAGTAGCTAATATAAGGCTAAAATTAAAATTGGCTGAAATTTGGACCCTCCAATTGAGTAGTGACGGAAAATGAAGATTTTAGGGGCTTTGTCTATCACTGACACGTCATTTGTGGGCCTTTCCTACGACATCTATGGAAACCTGTCAACCTGCATGCTCATCCATATATAAGAACTATCCAATACATTCATGTCCATTGAAAGTGATTTAATTAGCACAATTGGCAATACTCATTTGTTGAGTCTTTCTCTAGGATTGTTTGTATGTACCCATTGGACTTGCCCTGTTACCACTAGGAAATGGACGCTGAACATCTCGCACCATCATTGCACACCACCTAGAGCTTTGATAGCACTAGCTTGTTAAGGAGAAAATATCTACAGTCTTCAAATGAATAGTTAATATAACATATAAAGATACCACTTGATCTAAAAGATTTCAGTTTATTTGTTTGGCCCAATAATATTATATTAACCTCTTATCCTTTTTATTATTCATTGTAAAACTTCACTTATACATGTATATCTGACATGGTGTCAATTTTTTCTTTTTTATATTATGAATACTTTAAACATTTGTTATCACAACATTTTTTAAAGTTTAAACCATAGTTTGTAAATCATTTTAAAAACTGTAGTTTGAACTCACATATGAAACGCGGGCCCTAATGTATATGCCTTCACTGTCATGGACTTTTTGATTCAAGTATTCTAGAGACGGATGGGTATAAAAGGAATTTTATTTTATTTTATTTTATTTTTTGAGAGTAAAGAAATGTTAGTGCGTCTTTTTTTTTTTTTTTTTTTGATAGGTTGTTAGTGCGTCTTTTGACAAAGACAGAATTTGTAACTAAAATACTTTAATTTCATCAATGTAAGACTTGCTCAACATCCAACTTAGAGCAAAGCACTATTAATAGGATCGAAATCTGAAAAGGCACGCCAGGGAGTCCTTAGTCCAAACAATGTTGGAAATGACCAAGCATTTTCGTTTCGCAATAATGCTTCATGGTGTTTTCGCTCTCACTGTCCTTGTTCATTCCCAGGATCAATTAGGTTTGACAATCTAAATCTTTTGAGCACCGTTATATATCTATTGTTGCACTCTAACCATAGAGTTAATCCTTTTCTTTTTCAGGCTTTATCAGCATAGACTGTGGGATACCAGATGACTCAAGCTATAAAGATGGAATAACAGATATCAATTACACTTCAGACTCAACCTTCACAGACACTGGTGTAAATGGGAATATTTCACCCGAATACAGGACCAATTCTCTTGAACAACAGTTTTGGACTGTCCACAGCTTTCCTGAAGGAACTAAAAATTGTTACACCTTAAGCCCTTCATCAGGCAAAGACAGGAACTATTTGATCCGAGCGAAATTCATGTATGGGAACTATGATGGCGAAGGCAAAACCCCAACATTTGATTTGTATCTTGGAGTAAACAGGTGGGATACAGTTGCAGTGTCAGATGCATCAAGTATAATACCCAAGGAAATTATTCATTTGTCCTCATCAGAAGACATCTATGTTTGTCTTGTAAACACAGGCTTTGGGACACCTTTCATATCAGTTTTAGAGCTAAGACCTTTGCCGAACGATACCTACATACCTAAATCAGGATCGCTGGAGCTCTTTGATCGGGCGAATTGCGGCTTAGTCAATCAAACTTACAGGTAAGCCATTTAGATTTAGCATCCTTCTGGTAAGACTTAGTACAGTCATTTTCAATCAAATGGGCTCCCCTAACATTCGTTTCTATTAGGTACAAAGATGATGTTTTTGACCGCATATGGTCACCCTTTGGCGCAAGTCAGTGGAGAAACATTAGTACCATTCAACTGGTCTCAAGCGGCAATTCTTACCAATTACCATCTGTTGTCATGAGTACTGCAGTCACGCCATTAACTATAAATGATTCCATAGGCTTGTATTGGTCTCCCGACAATGCAACCTCCCAATATTATTTTTACATGCACTTCGCTGAAATTGAAAAGCTTCAAGCAAATCAGTCTAGAGAATTCAACATCTTTCTGAATGGGGAGTTGTGGTATAAAGCTCTTTCTCCAAGTTACTTGGTCGCTACTACAATATTTAGCCCAACATACAGAACAAAACCAGACAATGAAACTTATTTTCAGATTTGGATCAATAAAACCGGGACTTCAACCCTTCCACCCCTTCTCAACGCTATCGAGATTTACACAGTGAATCAGCTTTTACAAGCACAAACAGACCAAAAAGATGGTATGTTCTTATCACATGAATCATTATCGATATTTACACAGTGAAGTAGCTTTGTAAATGTTCATTACACCATCATTTGTTTTCTTAACTTCTTTCATCTCATTTGGCACCTATGATACAACTAGTTGATTCTATCAAGAATATCAAGTCAATGTATGGAATAAAAAGAAACTGGCAAGGAGATCCTTGTGCCCCTAGAGATTACTCGTGGGACGGTCTTAATTGCAGCTACAGTAATTTTGATCCACCCAGCATCATATCATTGTAAGTTTATGCCTTCAAAAGTAATCATATATCCTAACCTTTCCGTCAGATTCCAAACCGCAATTTGTTGATCATGAAATTAGGAACTTATCCTCAAGTGGATTGACTGGGGAGATAGCTCCTTTCATTTCAAATCTCACAATGATACAGTACCTGTAAGTATTTTACAAGAACCAGAAAATGTTAACTTTTTGCTTATTAAAACTGAATAGCTCCTCCTTCTTCTTCTTTTTCTTCATTATTATTATTATTATTGTGACTGATATTTAACATGATAGTTTGCTTATTTCAGGGATCTATCAAACAATAGCTTAAATGGAACGGTTCCCACTTTTCTATCTCAACTGATACTCTTGCGAGTTCTGTAAGTTACTCAAGATTCAAGTTACACAGTTAGTTTATATTTGTAAGAATATAGAAATCGTACTTATCTATCTTTACAGAAACCTTCAAAATAACAGCCTCTCAGGGTCCATTCCCATGGAACTCATTGAAAGATCAAATAAGGGATTACTTTTGCTCAGGTCTGTTATTTACTCGAGGATTTCTCGTTATTTCAGTTTTAATCATTTTTCCCTTGATTAAATTATTTTTTCTATAAAGTAGTTCTATCATATATCCAATCTTTAGCCAAGTCATTAAGAGTTCTATAGCTACCGCTAGTATAAGATAGAAGATCAAGAGATTCTTGGTATCAGCTGCAGTTTAAAGTTTTACTTTCATTTTTGATACCAGTGTTGGAGGAAATCCAAATCTTGCTAGTGATGGGGGAAATACAAATCCAAATTCTTGTGTGTCCAGTCCATGCAAAAAGAAAAAGAATGTTGTTGTTCCAGTAGTAACAGCAGTTGTTGGATTTGCCATCCTCTCATTATGTGGAATTGCTCTCTTGTGGCACCTGAAAAGGAGGAAAAAAGGTAGAACTAACTATTAGGACAATTATTTGTTTACATTGACAGTGCAATGTAAACTAATAATTTTCCATTGTTTTATTCTTAAAGCTTGGACATTTTTGGGTATCCCAGTTTTAGATCACCAAAATGTCAATTTTGTGTGGAAGCAAAAGGGACAAGGATATCATATGCTTTATTAAATTGTCCTGATCTTAGCAGATGTGCCAGCAGGGGAGGTGATCTTTGTATCCAATGAACAAGGAAGGGTGTTAGAGTCTAAGAAACAGCAGTTCACATACTCAGAGGTCCTGCGTATTACCAATAATTTTGCAAGCGTTATCGCGAAAGGAGGCTTTGGAACAGTTTATCATGGCTACTTAGATGGCTTTCAAGTTGCTGTGAAGATGCTTTCACCTTCATCAGTTCAAGGGTATAAGGAATTTCAGGCAGAGGTAGGTAACAACTATTCTTAACTGTGAGAGTGATAAATAACTTGATTTTGATGAAAGATAATCACAATGGCCTACGTCTTACGTCTAAAGCAGAAAATTCTTAATGGCTATATATTTATCATATTGAACTGTATGTTATAACTTATAATGAACCCAAAATATATACACATATATATATATATATATATATATATATTGACTTTGTATGCAAACGTTGAAAACCGAAATAACTCATGCTATTATAAAGCTATGGTTTAAATATTTATGGCAATATTTAAATATATTCTAGCATCCCCTAAAACTCTAGTCTAGAAATCTAAAATGCAATTGAATGAATCGGGTCATACGAAGAAATAACTAAAAATTTATCCAAGATGAAGAAACTCATGAAGCATGTGATGCATGAACATGAAAGACGAGGAAAGGCCTCTAATATGTGCGAGCACAATTAGACCAGTCTCCAACATGTGTATTGTATGGAAGGAACACATCAGGGAAGTCAAATAGTAAGTCAAACATGTCGCTAGGATGAAACTAGAGCATGAGGGCTCCAAGCACATGTGAGGCACGTGAAGGATGTCTATAGAGTAGAAAGTGGTGCACGAATCCACAAGGAAGCATATGATCACAATGTAGTGGAAGTTACAAGAAAACAAATACATTAATTTTTGAATGGAAAAGAAGCTAAACAAGTTAGCTTCTGAATATTAACCTTGAATCTATGAGAGGTTCGTTGAATCTATAGGGTGAGAGGTTCTGGAATCTACTAGAGAAAAACAATATGAAAGTTCAAAAAAACGTGTATAAACACCCTTGAACGTTTAGATCCCTAATTTACAAATTAACCAATTCAAGCTTCATGTCAAACAACTAGAGTGCGGAAAAATGAACATAAGTTATAATATAGAATTGGTAAACAATCTATGCCAATTAAAATCACATCCACAGTAGAAAATAAAAGGCAAAGATAAAGAGAAGAGAGATGCAAACACAAGGACAACACACGATGTGTTATCGAAGAGGAAACCGAAGCCCTCGGCGTAAAACCTCTCCGCCGCCCTCCAAGCGGTCAATAATCCACTAGAAAATGTAGTTGGGATACATGAATAGTAATAGACCCTCCAAGTCTAATCTACCCGATGTACCTAAGCCCTCCAAGCTTCTTGCTCCAACGAGGTTGCGCCGAACCTTTTTCTTTTCTAGCTTACCGGATTCCGCTACTAGACCGTAGCATCCGCCATCCTTGGCATCTTCCAATGCTTCCCAAAGCTCCAAAGACACTCAACACTGAATGGGTATGGGTAGTGTTTGGATAGAAATCTCCTCTCAATAGGTATGACAATGAGAGAGGGAATGAGAAGAGACTACAAAGATTTCTCTCTAAGAATGAGTAGCTCTCTCTAATTGGGTGGGTGTTTTGAAGAAACCTCTCTTAGGGTTTTTCTTTCTGAATAACCACACATATCTTGTGGGAATGAAGGGTATTTATACTGGTGTGAGAATGGAATACGAAGAGTCAGTTTTTCCAAAAACAGGGCTGGCTGGCGACTTGATCTCGCAACTTGATCGAATCGCGAGTTCAAGTCGCGAGCTAACTTAATGGCCAGTTTGGATTTTTGTCGTGTAGTGCTCCGGTGGCGTGACTGTTCAGCTCCCCCGCATGCTCGCACGTGAGCAACTTTTGGCGGCTTGCAAGCCGCGAGCCACCAGCCGAGTCCTAGCCGCGAGTCTCGCTTTCACCGCTTTGTCTTGAGCATTTCTTCACACTCTCTCACACACTACCCTTACATGATTCCCACCTAAATACAAGGTTTCTAAGTGCTATATTACAAGCAAATTTGTCATGGAATAAAGCCAACACATGGTTGATTAAATTCAACCTTACAATCTCCCCTTTGGCTATTCCATGACAAAACACCCTAAAACAGACTCTAGACTTAAACGTGAGTTTGGGAACAATGGCAAAACTCACTCACACCTAAATCTAGAAGTTGTGCATCTCTTGAATCATATGAAAATGAATCTTCCGAAACACAACAATACACCATGATCATTGTAAGCAGAAAATTATAAATGCATATGAAACAGGCAATATGTGATCAAGCAAAGATGGAGTTAAGAAACAAACCATAGGTTGATCAAACAAGCAATCACTACAAGGTAGTGATCACAATACTCATTCACACTTGGAATGAACACTTGAACATACAAGCTAACAAGAACAATGCAAGTTACTTGTATGCTCAACACTCAACCAATGCATAATACACTAAGTATATGCATCTAGGAAAAAAATCCTACAAGGGCACAAGAGTGACAAGTACATAAACCAAAATGCAGGACATTTAGATTAAAGTACTGATTTCAACATAGCATAAAGGCTGCATTAAGCAAGGTACATACCATAAAGCCTACAAAATATGCATAAAACATAAACCCTAAAAGCTTACAAAAGCACATGGGTACAAACCACAAAATACTGAATATAAACTTAAACAATATAAATTAAAAGTGCTTAAAATTTCTCCCCTTTAAAGTGATGAGAAGTGTGATGCACTTGGAACATATATACTTGTAACCTGAAACACTTGCACAAAACACATTAGACCCTCAAGGTAAAGCAAGTAATAAAGAACAAGTATAATATAACAAGTATAGAAATGGCTATAATGATCACATAGCAAAGCAAATGATCATCTGAACATGCATTCAATGAAGCATAATAGCATAGGGATATATGCATGTCCAAAGCACAAACATGATGCAATGAGAACAACAAAGCATAACTCAAAGCACCATAAAGCTAACAAGAAAACAAATAGAACAAGGTTTTCTAGTTAACACAATGTCTTCTCCCCCTTGGTATATGCATCTCCCCTATGGAATATCTCTCCCCCTACAAATGTGCATGAGAAATAGAATTTCTCCCCTTAAGGATGTGCACAAGAGTCATATAGAAATGACAAAATACTCCGAAACATTCTCTAGAGTATACTCTCCCCCTTTTTGTCAGGAATAGACAAAGGGTCAAGAAAAAAACGAGGGCAAGAGATGAAGGTATGAACAATGCTAATGATGCATGATGGGTGCAAGATGAATGAGAAAATGAAGCTCAAACCTAAGACAAAGTAACATGCTACAAAGCATAAGGTAAGCATGACATGCTAGGATGAAGAAATAAGGTAAAGACCAATGCATGACAAGGGTAACAAAAGTGTGTGCAAGAGGTGGCTAAGTGCAATGCATGACCAATATATGAAAAATGCACATGTGGGGCAAAGTGTGTTAAAATACACAACCAATGAACCAAACATGTTCCTAATGAGGAAACATGAGAAACCCCAAAGTTTGGTACTCATCGGAGTCCAAACAAGCGAGAAAATGTCTAAGAGGCATTTTATCAAACACCTAGCATGCACACTATGAACAAAAATGTGAAACAATGCATGAATATCATGAAATCCACCCTTAATATATGTTCTTACTGCCACAAGGGGCCAACATCCAATGCATATCAACAAAAGAAACCAATCCCATGAAGAAAATTGACAAAAAATAAGTTTTCCCAACCCGTATGATGAAAATCCCAACCAAGAGCATAAAACTCTCCAAAACATAATCTAAGGATCAAAATCAATGAAAAGAGTTTATAATTACCTTAGAGATGTTAATGGATTGAAAAGCCATTCAAATTGGTTGGGTTTTGATGTAAAAATATTGAAAGAGGGGTTTTAGAGAGGATGGGAGAGGTTTAAAACAAGTTTCTCACGAAAAAGCTCTTTAAAAAGCTGATTCTAGGCGACTCGCGACTCGCGAGTCGCGAGCCAAGTCGCGAGTGAGCCGCGAAACCTCTCTGTATGAACTCGCGGCTTAAACTCGCGGCTTGCAAGCCACCAAACCGAGTAGCCAAAACTGGCAACTTGCTGGCAGCTCATGCAAGTAGCCAAAATGAGTGGCCAAAAAATCTGACACTTGTTTTTCAAACCAGAACATGTTTAAACATTGAAAAACAAAGTAAGCACTAAACATAAACACAAAAAGTGATAAAAATCACTTCCAAAAACATATAAAATGATCAAAAATATTTTTGGATTAATCCATATAAGATTGAGCACACGCACATCACATTTAGACAAGTACAATCTAACAAATGAATAAGACATTCATTGAACATTAGGCAAGTGTGTTGTGTGTGTATCAAATGTGGAATAGTCCTTAGTCTAGAGTGAAGTTTCAATGATCAATTCAATCAAGTCATACACAACTAGTACTAAGTCAAGTGGTCTATCTCAATTATAGAAATGAACATATATGACCTCCCACAAGAAAATGATTACATAAGATTGAAGCTTTTCATTTGGCTTCTTACAATTCATATCATTTGATCATTTTGAATCAATACAACTCATTTTGAGCAATACATCTCATTTTTGAGATTGATGCCTGAAATTTTTGATATTTCAAATTGATGAACAAGCCTTTGACTTTTTGGGCATCATACATTTTCATATAAGTCGTTTTCCCTTTTTCCTAGTCGAATACTAGTATGTGCGACGGCTTTTGCAGCTCATTATCTCTTTTCATTTTGAGATTTACATTTATTGAGCTCTTTAAGCAATAAAAATAAAAGAGTGGGAAGAGATATAAGCACAAGTCTACGCAAGTAACAAAACCAACATGACTATTGACAAATCATTCATGACAAACTTGAAGATCGATTTACAACAATCACACAAAGATGTCAAGATTTTTCCCACAAAGATATAAGTGCAAAAACTAACAAGCTAAGCTCGTAAATGCACAAAGCCATTTGTACAAAGGTACAAGGCTAAACTCACATGTGATATGTGCTCAAACATATACAATCAAACTTTTTGAATTTTTCACTTTTTATGTGGTTTTGGATTTTTTACTCACACAAAACTGAAACATAAAAGTAAGATCAAAAACAAAATAATGCATACAAATAAATGCAAGATGCACAAAATGCATGAAGATATGACATTTAATGCATGAAGGGTCCTACAAAGATCGAAAGAATTAGATCAAGGACCAAAAGAGCAAAAGCTCAACCATAGGAACCCTTCCTCATCCAAACGGAATGATTGTTTGGAATGAGTGTCTCATGGGAAGTGAGACGAGGGTTGGAAGAATGAAAATCGGAGATGCACATAGACAAGGAGGTAAGAGCATTAACCACTTTCTTCAACAACTTACCATTTTCCATCCAATCCGGTTTAGCTTTCAAAGCACAACTTCCAAAAAGCTCAAGTTTCTCTTTTCTTTTGATTCTTTTAAAAGAATGAAACTTAGAGCATTGAGGTCTTAGATGACCAAAGGCACCACAATGGTGACAAACAATGTGTTTAGGTCCACTAGGCTTTTTGGGAAGGGATCTAGCAACATGGTTTTGTTCCCTCTTCAACTTATGACATTGAGGTCTTATATGACCAATCACACCGTAATGGTGGCAAGTTGGAACAAGCGTAGATCCATTGAGAACCTTAGGTTAAGACCTAAACGAAGGCTTTGACTTAACAGCCTTTCTCTCCACCTTTTGATTTCTTTTATGTGGAGGAATGTACACCGATTTGTCCTTTAAGGTAGAACACACACTAGGCACAAAATCGGGTACCACAACATGATTGCAACAAATATTTTCATCCTTTTTAACAATAGGTTCAGCAATCAAACACTTGATATGCATCTTAAGAGATTCATTTTCGCATTTAAGATCATCAACAAGTTTGTTAGACAAAACAAGTTTAGCATCCAAGTCCATATTCAAACATTCAAACTCTTTCACTTTTCAAGAGAAATTTCAGCAAGTTTTTATATTTCTCAACCAATTTGTTGGATTCATTGAGCTTAGCAATCAAATCATCCTTTTCACAAAATAACTTGCTCAAATTCTTTTGAAACTTCTTAGCATTTTTCTTCAAGAGTTTGTCAACAACACCCATAGATTCAAATAACATGTCATCACACTTATGAGGATTAACACTCATCACCAACCAAATCATGCAAAGAGGCATACAAAGCACAATCCATGGCAAATAAACACAAGGGGTCAAGGATCACACTTAGGTATTTAAACCACAACAAGTGTACCCGCTCTGATACCAATTGAAAGTTCAAAAAAACGTGTATAAACACCCTTGAACGTTTAGACCCCTAATTTACAAATTAACCAATTCAAGCTTCATGTCAAACAACTAGAGTGCGGAAAAATGAACATAAGCTATAATATAGAATTAGTAAATAATCTATGCCAATTAAAATCACATCCACAGCAGAAAATAAAAGGCAAAGATAAAGAGAAGAGAGATGCAAACACAAGGACAACACACGATGTGTTATCGAAAAGGAAACCGAAGCCCTCGGCGTAAAACCTCTCCGCCGCCCTCCAAGCGGTCAATAATCCACTAGAAAATGTAGTTGGGATACATGAACAGCAATAGACTCTCCAAGCCTAATCTACCCGATGTACCTAAGCCCTCCAAGCTTCTTGCTCCAACGAGGTTGCGCCGAACCTTTTTCTTTTCTAGCTTCGGATTCCGCTACTAGACCGTAGCATCCGCCATCCTTGGCATCTTCCAATGCTTCCCAAAGCTCCAAAGACACTCAACACTTTGAATGGGTGTGGGTAGTGTTTGGATAGAAATCTCCTCTCAATAGGTATGACAATGAGAGAGGGAATGAGAAGAGACTACAAAGATTTCTCTCTAAGAATGAGTAGCTCTCTCTAATTGGGTGGGTGTTTTGAAGAAACCTCTCTTAGGGTTTTTCTTTACGAATAGCCACACATATCTTGTGGGAATGAGGGGTATTTATACTGGTGTGAGAATGGAATACGAAGAGTCAGTTTTTCTAAAAACAGATCGGCTAGCGACTTGATCTCGCGACTTGACTCGAGTCGCGAGTTCAAGTCGCGAGCTAACTTAATGGCAGTCTGGATTTTTGTCGTGTAGTGCTCCAGGTGGCGTGACTGCTCAGCTCCCCTGCATGCTCTGCACGTGAGCAACTTTTGGCGGCTTGCAAGCTGCGAGCCACCAGCGAGTCCTAGCCGCGAGTCTCTGTTTCACCGCACTGTCTTCACTACCCTTACATGATTCCCACCTAAATACAAGGTTTCTAAGTGCTATATTACAAGCAAATTTGTCATGGAATAAAGCCAACACATGGTTGATTAAATTCAACCTTACACAATAGATAAAAATTTGAGTTTTTATTCATTTGGTAACTAAATTGCCTCAAGGGTTACAATGAGTTTAAATAGTAAAAACCTAAAGCGGCTAGGAAACTCCTACAAAACCCTAATTCGTGCTAATAAAGTAATTAAGTGGTAAAATAGTAATTTTTACCAAAAAAAGGAAAAATTGATATAATTGTGGAAATTGAAATTACTGTTACTAAGTGTAGGGATAAAGGCCCAGAATAATATATTGGGCCGTGGGTTTTGTCCAAGGTCGCTATATGGTCCAAAGAGGGGCAAATAGTTATTAAGGGTTCCAATTTAAAGTCTCATGAGTAAGGAATGAATGGAAAGTGGTTTGAGGAGGAATTTCTCCTCAAATGTGACGTATGCAGCTTAAATATGTATTCCAGCAATTAGAATGACCCTCCAAGGAGCTTCAATGATGAGAACGTGCCTCATGAACATACAAGAAGGAAGGAAATCCAAAAATATCTAGGAGAAAGCTTCTGCCACCACCTTAAATGCATTGCAGCTACTTTTCTGGCCGCATTTATGTGGAGAAGATCTCTGAACAAAGTTGCCTTAGCGACCACAACTCACGTAAAGCCAAAGAGGGTGTCTAATGGGATAGATACTCAAGTGAGGGCTCGGATAATCAACAAGTGTAGGATCAAGATGATCCAAAGGGAGCTATATAATGTGAGAAACCCCCCATGAGAAAAGGATCGGAAAAATAGAGAAATAAGATCGTAGCAATCTAAATTGTCTTTGTATCCAATTGTGATCAATATATACAAGTGTGATCTTCTCAGACTGAAAGTTCATTGATATCAGAATCTCTTATTTGTATTTGACTTCCATTCAATTCATTACTAGCCATTGTTCAACTCATTAGGGCCTAGTTCTTTGACCTACTCTCTACAAATTTATTGTGCTGGACTCATTGGGCCAAGATCCCATACGTTTTGGGCTTGGGCTACAAATCGGGACCCTACAATTGGCACCGTCTGTGGGGAGAACTTGTGTGATAGTGAAAACAATAGTTAACTATGGTAGGTTCAGGTCCACACCAAGTAGAATCCATAGCATCTCAACGTGAAAATCCGTTCATCCACCTTGAATGTAGGGGAGATCAAGAAGGCAGCGTGTATACCACGCATACAAGCAAAAGCCATTCTTGAGTTAGGAGTCACGTCTCTCAAGAGCAATATAACAAAGCCATGTAAAGGGAGATTGACCATCTAAAGAGGAAGTTACGCCATGCACAACGAAGGCGGACTCCCTCCCCATCCGATTCCTCTTCCGACGATGAGAAGGATAGTAACTATTGACGTAGGTCTAGGACTCCTCCTAGTGAATCTTTCTCATATGAAAAGGAGCACCACTGCGAACACAGGTGCAAGAGCCCAACTTACAGAGGGCTGGGAAACGATGCTATGAGCAAAGCTTTGAACCAGATTTCCAAGTCGCCCTTCACGCATAGGATTGAAGGAGCAACTCTTCCCCGGCATTTTCATCAACCAACATTCACCATCTACAATGGGCGAACGAACAAGATGGAGCATGTGAGCCATTTGATCGAGAGAATAGTTGTCCATTTAAAGGACGAGGCCTTGATGTGCAAGGTGTTCCCATCCAATCTAAGACTAGTGGCGATGAGATGGTTCGACGGCCTAAAGGTAAATTCCATAGATTCCTTCAAGGAGCTCACTCGGGCTTTTGGCTCTCGTTTTATTACATGTACCAATGTCCCTCGGCCTTTGGACTCCTTACTGTTTTTGTTCATGCGAGAAAGGGAGACCCTAAAAACATACTCGAATAGGTATTAGGAAATGTACAACGAGATAGACGGTAACTTTGATGACATTGCCATTAGTACCTTTAAGAGTGGCCTCCCAACCGAGCATGGCTTAAGGAAGTCCCTAACAGGAAAAACTGTCACCAGCCTGGGCCAACTCATGGACCGGATTGACAAGTATAAAAGGGTTAAGGAAGACCAACAACTAGGTAAAGGAAAGGCTAAGGATATCCCTCGGGAGAGGAGGGATTCCAGGTCGGAAAGATATAGTAATAACCGACCTCGGAGAGATTTCGCTAGACAGTTAGGGTCCGCCAACACCCAGCGATTAATGCATTATTGGAGAAGATTAAAAATGAGCCGTTCTTCAAATGGCCGAACAAGATGGCTGGAAACCCCATGAGATACAACCAGAGCCTTTATTGCCAATACCATCAGTACTAGGGGCACACTACAGAAGACTGCAGGAATTTGTGGGACCATCCGGACCAGCTGGTCCGAGAAGGGAAGTTAAAGCATCTATTGCACCATTCAAGTGGCCAAGCAGTGCAGACCGGTTCGGATCCCCGTAGAGATGCTTCTTCAAGACCTCTTTTGGGAACGATCAATGTCATCTTCACTACTCCTGGTAGGACCGGTTCCCATCCCTCCAGAGTGATGTTTGTGGCTCGGCTATCCACCGAGGACAACAATTCGGAGCGAAAAAGAGCTAGGAAAAAAGCCCCACAAGTGCTAGGCTTCTCGGATAAAGATAAGATTGAAACCATCCAACCCCATGATGATGCTCCGGTGGTCACACTCAACATAAGGGGATACGATATGAAAAGAGTGTTGGTGGACCAGGGCGATCTTTGTTGAGATAATATACTCCGACCTGTACAAGGGGCTGAATTTAAAACCCGAGGACCTAACGGCGTACAATTCCCCTCTAGTAAGTTTCGAGGGGAAAACTGTTACTCCAAGAGGCCAGATTAGACTCCTCATACAGACCGGTTCGAATGTGGTGGAAGTGGACTTCATTATGGTGGATGCTTATTCACCCTACACAGCTATTGTGGCTAGATCTTGGCTTTATGCCTTAGGAGCTATCTCTTCTACCTTGCACTAAAAGGTGAAATATCCATCGAAAGGCCAGATATTGTCGTCTTCCCCATTACTTCCAAGCACATACCGTCGTCATCCTAACTCAACTTCCTTTCGGGGCCATACTTCGAAGTGCTGATTACACGGGAAGAATTACTAAATGGGGCACGATTAAGGGACTTTTGACATCAAATACATTCCTCATACCTCTGTCAAGGGCTAGGTCCTTGCAGACCTCATGGCCGAGTTCACTGAACCCCCATTAAAAGAAGCAACAGCGACACAGAATATGGATGGAAAATCGGTTGAAACAATCTCCCTGCAAAAACCTTTATTCTGGAAGGTATACGTTGATGATGCGGCAAATCAAAAAGGTTTTAGAGTGGGACGGTTCTGATTTCCCACGAGAAGCTCACCATTGAGAAATCATTAAGATTGGGCTTCTCGGCCACGAATAATAAGGCTGAATATAAAGCGTTGTTGAAGGAAATGTCCATGGTTCAAAGAATGTGAGGAAAGACAGTAAAAATGTTCTCGGACTCAAGACTAGTCATCGGCCGGGTAAAGGGTGAACTAGAAGCAAGAGATGAGAGAATGCAAGGGTATTTAAGTCAAGTTAGGCATCTGCAATCAAGATTTGAATCCTTTAGCCTATTGCACGTCCCTAGAAATGGAAACACACACGCCAATTCCCTAGTCATGCTGGCAACCTCCTCGGGGTAGAGCTTACCTTAGGTTATCATTGTAGAGGACTTGTGCAAACCCACAAAAATAAAGGAAAAGGTGGTCCATGTTCACTAAGTCAAAGTAGGGTCTAGCTAGATAGACCCCATAGTACTATTCCTTAGAGAGGATATCTTACCGGAAGACAAATTAGAAGGCGATAAGGTAAGGAGAAAGGTGTCTTGTTTTCGGGTGTTTGAAGACCAAAGATTGTATAAGCGCTTTTTTTTCGAGCCATATCCACTCTGCATTCACCCCGAGGCGTCAGAGCTACTCTTGGAGGAGTTACATGAAGGAATTTGTGGAAGCTACACGTAAGGCAAATCTTTGCCTCACAAAGCCATCACTTAGGGCTACTGGTGGCCAAATATGCAGAAAGAAGCGCAAGAATATGTAAAGAAATGTGATTAATGCCAAAGATTTGCACCAAATATACATCAACCAGGAAGAGTCCTTAACCCCTTATCTAGCCCTTGGCCATTTGCTCAATGGGGTTTAGATATAATGGGTCATTTCCCCAAAACAACAGGAAACAAGAGATATCGCATTGTCGACATCGACTATTTTACTAAGTGAGTTGAAGTTGAACCCTTAGCGAACATCGGAGATGTGGACGCCAAGAAGTTTTTTTGGAAAAACATTGTCACCCGGTTCAGGGTCCTTCACACCCTCATCTCGGACAATGGCCTTGAGTTTGATAGCAAATCCTTCAAGAGATACTGCTGTTAATTATGAATTATGAATAGATATTCTACCCCAGCTTATCCCCAGGGGAATGGACAAGCTAAGGCGGTTAACAAGGTCATAGTGAATGGACTTAAGAAGAGGTTAGACAATACTAAGGGAAAGTGGGTGGAAGAAGTGCCACATGTCCTGTGGACGTGTCGAACCACACTTCGTAGGTCAACTAAGGAGGCCCCCATTTCAATGACTTATGGGGCCGAGGCTATTATTCCTTTAGAAACCGGCTTCCTAACACTAAGGACCACCTCATTCAATCCAAGTAGTAATAACTTGGACTTCATTGAAGAAAGAAGAGAAAGTGCAACGGTTTAGTTAGCATACTACCAACACAAACTCAAGCAAGGTTATGATGTCAATGTAAAGCTAAGGCCATTAGTGCCTTGTGACTTGGTATTGAGAAAAGTTCTAGGCACTGCAAAGAACCCAACATGGGGAAAGCTAGAGCCCAATTAGGAAGGACCATATCACATCACCTCGATGGCGGGTATAGGAGCATATTTTCTTAAAGACTTAGATGAGCATGTAATACCACGCCCTTGGAATATAAACAACCTAAAAATGTATTATTATTAATGAAAGTTTTCCTTTGTCAATATGTTCAATTGTTACATGAAGGCATTGTACTTCCCATTGTTCAATCTTTACAAGAGTTTAAACAAATCCTAAGTTATGTCAAGTCTCTCGGACTACATGTTTGGGTGAAATTAACACTCAATGGCATCTGTATAAGTGTTTAAACAGATACTAAGTTATGTCAGATCTCTCGGACCACATGCTTGAGTGAAATTAACATTCAATGGCATCTATATAAGTGTTTAAACCGATCCTAAGTTATGTCAAGTCTCTCGGACCACATGCTTGGGTGAAATTAACACTCAATGGCATCTTTATAAGTGTTTAAACAGATCCTAAGTTATGCCAGGTCTCTCGAACCACATGCTTGGGTGAAATTAACTCTCAAAGGTACCTATACAAGTGTTCAAACAGAACCTAAGTTGTGTCGGGTTTCTCGGACCACACACTTTGGGGAAATTAACACTCTGCAACACCCCTTTATTTTTCACTAAGGGTCAAAACAGATCCAAGGTTATGTTTACATCCTCAAGTTGAAAACTTTAAGCAAACTGAAACTTCTATTTATTTACATAAGTGATGAGCAAGATGCGGGTTGTCCGCCTCTTTTATTTTCCCTCACATGATATAAGTTTATCAATTTCAACCTTCATTACTGAAGGTTCAATTCACAATACGAATTCCTAATACACAACTTTGTTTCTGGCACTTGATCAAATGACTTAGATTACTGATAGTATAATATTATTGGCTTTTATTGAAGGAACAAGAACAACAATTCAATGCTATGTATAAAAATGATAAGCTTCAAAGTGCATAAAGCAAAAGAACAAGAGATGAAGAGAAAAACATTCTCATTAAGTGAAAAAGAAAGTACATTATACACATTGACATAGTGTCATTCTAAAAAATAAAAACTACTACAAAAGGAATTAGGAAGAGAATCCTAAGTGCTAGACTTTGGCTGGAGGAGCAAAAGGATCTTCCTTCTGGCTCGGCTGGGAAGTAGGAGCATCCTTGGCCTTAGGATCAACTTCTCGGGTCTTAGCCTTTGCTTCCTTCACCTTGGCTGCAGCTTCCCTATCCTTGGCATCATCCTTGGCCTCTGCGGAGGGCTTTTTCCCCTTGCCCTTACCTTTGTCTTTCTCCCCTTCAACCCCCTAGCCTTGATCACTAGCTTGGCTAGATCCCTTTGAAGCTTCGGGAAGGGGAGGGCATCTAGGATAGCTAGAGGCTGCTTGGAAGATTCAAGAACAGGGGCAGGAGGAGAGAAGATGGCACTGGGGACTTCGTGGATATCCGGATGGTAGTATATACTCCCAGGCTACCTCCAAATAGAGTTTGCGGGGACTTCTGTAATGCTAAGGGCCCTATCCTATGTCATATTTGCAATAGAAAGGGTCTTAGCCTTATCTGCAGAAGGCACTTCTGAAAGCTCCTCGGCAAGCCTTATCTGCGTCTCCTCCATGTCAAGTAGATATGAAGCACGCTTCTCAGCCCTCATTTGCTTCCTTGGCCGATTGAGCGCAACCTTGGCCTTCTGCAACTTAACCTTAAGATTTAGGACCAATCGCCTTTGTGTGGCTAGCTCTATTTCGGTCAAGTTCAACTTTTGGCGCCGATCCTCTCACTGCCTTTCGACGGTTTTCAAACCAACCTCATCACTCAAATGAGCATAGTCCACCGCTTTAAGCTTCTCGGACATCTCAATTTGCTCCTGTTTAAGGGCCCCCAATGATTTCTCAACATCAGGACGAGAAAGGCTCTTAGCCTCGGCCAATTTACGAGCGTCACGGTTCCACTCCTAGGCCACATAAACTTGTTGAGTAATCTGCCCAAAGACCATAGAAAAACAATATGAGTTAAAAAGCAAAGAAAGAATGAAAGTACGGTTTAGCATATAAACTCATGACTATGTAGATTGCTTACCATGGCAAAGTCCCTCTTCGGGGACAGAAAAGAGGTCGTTTTGCTCGAAGCACCTGTAAGCTTCCATATCATTCTGAAGGAGTAAAGGCTGCTCCAGGGTTTCAGCTATATACCTCACTCGCTCCTATTAGAATTCTCGGATCGAGGTGTTCCAAGGGATAGGAGTCCCATCCACTTCCAATCGAGGACTCCATATGCATTGTGTCATGCGCACATCAGCCCTATTTTGTTCTTCCCGATTGTCCACGGATTGGGACCTCTTGTCCCAAGCATCTTGGACCACTTTCTGTTGTTTTGTTCCCTTCTAAGAACCCACCTCACCTTCCTTAAGCACCTCGATTGGCCTTTTCTTCTTCAAGTCAGCAATTGGCTTCAGTCCGAGGTCGGTGGGGATCCGAGGAGGAGGAGGGGGAAGATTGGAGGGAACTTCGGACTTGGTGGCTTCTTTCGAAGTTGACACTTTGCCCCTGGAAGCCATGAGCTCTCTTAAACTCTTGTTGCCATTGTTCAACGCCATACTGTCTTCCTTTTCGGAGGAGGGGCCATGCGGGTAGGCGATCACTAAAAAAGGGGTGTAAACACCAGAGTGCTTGTCTGCTTCACCCTCGGCGTCCGAAATGCTGACTAATGGGACCCCTAGATTCTCTTCCTCCTTAAAGTGGAATTTATCTATCTCCTCCTCTAGTGATAGACGTGATGAGGCAATCTCCTCCTCGGGTATTGCTACTACTTCAGGTAGATTTGTGGAAGTGGCGGTGCGATTGATGGAAGATCATTTCGGGCTAAAAAATTTGGTCGTGAAACATAAATCCGAACTAACCTAGGGTCACCCACTCTTATAGTGTTGCCGACGTCTTGATATATCTTCGAGATTGGCTGGAAGTCCAAAATTAAGTGGACGAGTCGTAGCTACCTATCCTTGCTTACAAAAATCTCAGATCTCAATAGATAATTAAGAGCAGCAATGTTGGTAAAGTTGAGCCTAGGTGCCACGTGCCTCTTATCTACAAAGGTAGCTAAGAAACAAAACATGGTTAGAAAGCCAGAATTCATCATTAAAGGAAAGAAGTATTAAAGAGAAATAAAGACATGGTCGGGATCAAAAAAAAAATAATAATAATAATCTAGATCTCTTGCTATAGAACCTAACTCTAAGGTATCCCACCTGGCTCTCCCTCTCGGACGGGGCAAGGAAGGCCATCATGCCATGCTCCCGAAGCTATCAGATAGTCGTCTTTCATACCCTTGTTAGATTTAGGCAAACATGATACTAATCTGACAATGTCCGATCGGGACTTTAGATAATATCCTACGTTTATGAGGGAGTGACACTCATACATATGGACCACATCGTGCCAGATGATCCCCAAGTTTAGATGCTCATTGAAAGCATCAACACTACCTAAGACCCTAAAGAGATTAGGGACACATTGGTGGGGGCATATCCTATGGTTGAGGAGGTAGTCCTGCGTTATCCTACCCATAGGGAGGGTCATCCCCCCTTCTATAAAAGTTATCATAGGGATGATGACCTCCCCCCTTTCCCTATGCGACATTATTTGTTCTGGGGAACAAGATCGCAAGACGACCTCCTGTGGAATGTGGTATCTTTCCTTAAAGGCCTCTATCTTGGCAGGGGAGTCTACTAAATGCTTGAATCTACCCATCCGGACAAGTTAAAGGGCTAACTAAGAACTGGTAGGCCGAGAAGACAGGCCGAGGAGAGAAAGAAAAATTCAAAGAGATAGAAACTTACAAGAACTAAGATGCGCTTAAATCTCTGAAACTTTTAGAAAATTTTCAAGGGTTTCTCGAAGAAAAGGTATGGGAAGTCTAGTAACTTAGAGAGCTCTGTAAGTTTGAGTGCTTGGAATCTTTGGAGAGATTGAAGACTTATGAAATGAGGAGAAAGTGACTTCCCTTGATGCTTTATATAGAGGGAGAGAATGAGTGGGAATAATCCCGCTCAAAATTCTAGGAAAGATATCAGCCATTGGATTGGCGCCTCACCATCGGATGTGGGAACATAGCACCGCTTGGAGTAATTAATGACGCCTCGTGGACTACAAAGCGTCAGTAGCAATTATGAGGCACGTAAAACCACACTCCCACACATGTGAATCAAGGAATCAGTTGGTCTCATCTCTTAGAAATCAAAACCCTCATTTTTACTCCTTGGATGAGAGGGAAAAACCGGAATTTTGAGGGGCTATTATAGGAATAAAGGCCCAGAATAATATATTGGGCTATGGGCTTTGTCCGAGGATGCTGAATGGTCTAAGGAGGGGCAAATAGTTATTAAGGGTTCCAATTTAAAGTCTCATGAGTAAGGAACAAATGGAAGGTGGTCCAAGGAGGAATTTCTCCTCGGATGTGAAGTATGCGACTTAAATATGTATTCCAGCAATTAGAATGACCCTCCAAGGAGCTTCAATGATAGGAACATGTCTCATGAACATATAAGAAGGAAGGAAAACCAAAAATATCTAGGGCAAAGCTGCTGCCACCGCATTAAATGCATTGCAGCTATTTTTCTGGCCACATTTATGTGGAGAAGACCTCGAACAAGATCTTGCCTTGGCGACCATAACTCACGTAAAGCCAAAGAGGGTGTCTAATGAGACAGGTACTCAAGTGAGGGCTCGGATAATCAACAAGTGTAGGATCAAGATGAAATAAGACCGTAGCAATCTAAATTGTCTCTATATCCAATTGTGATCAATATACACAAGTGTGACCTCCTCGGATCGAAAGTCCATTGATATTAGAATCTCTTATTTGTGTTTGATTGCCATTCAATTTAATACTAGTCGTTGTTCAACTCATTAGGACCTAGTTCTTTGACCCACTCTCTACAAATTTATTGTGCTAAGCTCATTGGGCCAAGATCCCATACATTTTGGACTTGGGCTGCAAATCGAGACCCTACAAAAAGTTATTATAAAAAAATTCTAAAAATGACAAAATTACTATTTTCCGGAGCGTAACGTGGGAATTTGCCAAAATTAGAAGAACCTCGTGGCATAGTTATGAGTCTTGAACAGAATGTTGCTTTCCTTCATCCATCCAAATTTTATGCAATTTCGACATCATCACCTTGATGAGTTCTACTAGCACACATAGATCTTGCTTTGTGATTTTCAGCACTCTCACTACTTCATGAAAGTCGGTGCTATTTGTTCCACATCATATAAAGACTAAAATAGTCCATGAAGGTATTTGCAACCTTGACACTACAAATCTGAGGACATGAATGTAGATCTGAGATGTTTACGTATATATGGGATCTCGGTCAATTAGATCTCAGGTGTGAACTATAATGTTGACATTGTGGCTTTGTGATGTAGGAAAAAATTTGGGAGATAATTTGTATCATTTATTTTTTTTTTTATTATATTATATTCATAATTTTAGTATTTAGGATTTTATTTGCTTCATTTTAGGTTTTTCAAGGGTTCTATAGTCAAATTAGAGCTATGTTATGGTAGGGAATTAATTAAAATCAATTTAGAAATATTTTGACTTGTGTTGATAAACATTTGTGCGACACATTGTCTACAAACCCGACCTTGTTGTGGACCTAATTCATATGTATATTATATTTTATTCTTTTAAACATGGCCCTAGCTCATGTTACATATTAGGGGAAATTGAAAAGTGTGGTTTGGAGGGTATGGATAGATTTCTTTCGGACCTTTTGCTTGAACCCAATCCATGTGTGCTATCAAGTGGGCAAGGAACACTGGCAATACCTCAGGCTCATAGAGGAGGTCTTGTATCATAAATTTCCACCTCAAAAGAGTTTTTACGCTCTTGCTGACTATGACTTAACTTTTTAGCTCTACACTTTTTTTTTGCCTAAAACACATAACTGACCCTAAGTGGCTAATCTTGTTTGCTATAGCAACCAAATGCAGACTCCAAGGGCCTGCCATGTCTAGGAAACATCAGCCCATCAATTTAGGCCACTTCATTTCCCAAATTATGCAAAAAGCAAGTCAACCCTCTTACCCACTTAAAGCAAATCTCACTACAACAAAAGTGGACTATGGTGACGAAACCAATCGTCACAATATGTCCTTATTTAAATCACCGAATACATATGGTGACGAAATGGTGATTTAAATAGTGTTCGTCACCTAAGCTCCCTGAGAATGTATTGGTGACGAAAATGTTTCGTCACTAATAAAAAAATGATAGGTGATGAAATTTTTTCGTCACCAATAAAATATGATAGGTGACAAAAGTTTTTCGTCACCTAATATTTTCGTCACTAAACCTTATTTTTAGTGATAGAATATTTCGTCACCAAATGTTTTGTTTTTTCCAATTTCAATAGATTAGGTGACGAAGTTTTGCGTCACCGGTTTTTATTTATTTATTTATTTATTTATTTATTTATTAATTTCAATAGATCAGGTGACGAATTATTTTGTCACCAATTTTCGCTTATAGTCAAATATGGCGATGAAAATTATTGTCACCAATTTTTTTTTTTAATTAATATTCTTTACATTTAATTGCCATTACATTAAACTGTTCATTTCTAACCAAATCCATAAAAACAAACATCCATTCATTTCAAACCAAATCCATAAAAAAAAAAAACATCCATACAATCTAAAAATGCAATAAAGATGTTCACAAAGTAATTACAACCATTTATATACAAATGATGTCTTAGCTTCCAAACTTTATAGAAAATTATTTGAGTTCAAGTAGCCTCACAAAAGCTATCTTTTTGCCACCAATCCCATATCTGCACAAGTATAAAGGAAAATACATCAATAACAAACTAAATTGCAAACCTATATCCCTAATAAGATGTACTGCAACAAAAAATATTATTATTAGTAAGACAATGCAGAAAAAATCCACAAAATACCCAATAAAAAACTAGACAAAATAATCATAGTGCAACATCATATGAAGCCAAACTATCAAAGAAAGAAGACTCACAACATTCTCATCAAATAAAAACCAAACCCACATTACGAATCTTGGAGAAATCACAAAGAATGCAAAAAAAATCCCAATCTAAAACAAAACAAATAAAGTGAAATCCAAAACAAAAACCCAGACCACCATCATAAACACAAACCCAACCACCACAACGAATAAAAAATCTAGCCATCACCATTAAACAAAAACCACAGCCACCACCATAAACAAAAAACATAGCCACCACCATTAACACAAAAACCCAGCCACTACCATAAACAAAAAAAACCTAGCCATCACAATAAACAAAAACTCAAACCACCACCATAAACAAAAAACCCACCACCACTATTAAACAAAAAACACAGTCACCACCATTAACACAAAAACCCAACCACTACCATAAATAAAAAAAATAAAAAAAAATAAAAAATAAAAAAACCCAACCACCACCATTAAACAAAAAGCACAGCCACCACCATTAACACAAACTCAGCCACTACTATAAACAAAAATCTCACCACCACCATTAAACAAAAAACGTAGCCACCAACACAAAAACTCAGCCACTGTTATAAACAAAAAACCCAACTATCACAATAAACAAAAAGCATAGTCACCACCATTAATACAAAAACCCAGCCACTATCATAAACAAAAAACCCAGCCACCACCATTAAACAAAAAACACAACCACCACCATTAACATGAAAACTCAGCCACTGTCATAAACAAAAAACTCAACCATCACAATAAACAAAAAAACCACCACTAACATTAAACAAAAAACTCAACCACCACTATAAACAAAAAACCCACCACCACCATTAAACAAAAAACACAATCACCACCATTAACACAAAAACACGATTCATCGCCATAAACAAAAAACTCATCCATCACAATAAACAAATAACCCACCACCAACATTAAACAAAAACCCAAACACCACCATAAACACAAAAACCCAACCACACAATAAACAAAAAAATCCAGCCACCATCATTAACACAATCCACCACCACCATTAAACAAAAATCCAACCACCACCACAAACAAAAAACCCACCACCACCATTAAACAATATAGCAACATATACCATATACAAGCCTCAATACTAATGCTTTTAGGCAAGAAAATAAAACACTAACCAAGGTGTGTTCTAGTTAGTAGATGAGCTCCCTCCACCGCCACAAATGTCATTGTCACCCTTGCTCCTCAAATATTGTATGATGCAGTCCATCTTCTCCTCCAGCCTAAAGTTTGCATCTTGGAGCTCTTCTACTCGATCCTCCAGCTTGTAGTTTGCATCCTGGAGCTCTTTTACTCGACCCTCGAGTTGTTGAGTATACTGAGTTGAGGAAGATGAGGCAGGAGTCTTAAGAAATGAAGAAGGCCTCATGCCAAGTCCCTTTACATAGCCAGATCTCGGCTTAAGAACCATCATAGAAATCTCCTCTTGGTTAAAGGTCTGTGCTTCAGAGTGCTACAATGCTCATCTTGTACTCTCAACATCTCTTTTGTCATTTCAAATAATAGAAACCATCGAAATACATATGTTCTAGTTTTGCAAACATATATAAAATAAAAATACATATATTCTAGTTTTGCAAACTCAAGGCATGTATCTTGATATACATACATATGTATGTTCGCAATCGTGGTGTACCTTTGTTTTGTCTTTGAATTGAAGTGGGTATCATAGTAGAGTTGTGCCACCTTAGGAATATGACCTCCATTTTTCCGTCTCGATCAGTTTGCTTTCAAATGTTAGAAGACAAGTTAATTAATTACAACAAGTAATATACTAAGCTTTTGAAAAATTGAAATAACACACCGCCTCATCCACCCTAAGCGCAAGTGACTTGCTTCCACATCTATGAATGTGTTTGTCAACCGTTTCCTCTTTATTTCTGTTTTTAGCATTTCTTTTCGAGACTTTCTATAAAGAATAAAGACCAAAAAAATATTAGAGTTTTGACTTAAGTTATATATATAGATTACAATATAAATCTACTCCACCTTCCAAATAAGTATTTATCCAACAAATTTGATAGAACGAATAATCTAGTAGACATGACATCATAATAAGATCTATATAAAACATTAATCCAATGCATATATAAGTAGGTATTATCTAGGTGAAAGGTGAGAACATACTTCACTTGTAATCATTATTTTTATTTTTATTTTGGGTTTCTTCCTTTTTGTGGTGGCCAATGACATCTTTTGAATACGATTGTTATTTCCAACTAAAAATCTATACAAGTAATATAACACCTATTTTCATAAATTGGATAGATTAACTGCAAGGCCATTGGGCCTTATGGTTAAAAGTTTCAAACAGGAAGTGATGGTGGTTTGTACAATGCCAAAGATTAGCCCAACAACATAGCCCGTGAATGTGATGAAAGAGACATCTAAAAGAAAACAATGAACCATGCAAGAGAGGACACACAAAAGAAAGTTAAATTTTTTTTTTTTATTTGACAAAAGAAAGTTAATTAATACATACAATAGGACAAACAACAAGTAACTGTATTTTTAATCACAAACAACACTTTGTTGATAAAATAATTTTTGTTTCCAAGAGCAAGTTTGACCAGATTTATTGAAAATGCAATTGTACTTGCCATGCATAGGAGGTAACAAAATTACTAATTTAAAGCATTTGTCGTGTACGATGATGCTTATGCCAAACCCAAACCCAATACTATTTTCCATTTTGTATTTTAAAAATTCTAGGATTAATTATAAATCTTCGACAAATTAATCGATTCAGATCGGTCACATTCAAGAATATCTCAACGCCTATTTGTTGTGGATTTAATTTGCAAACTATCAACTTGAAATTTTCCTTGTGAAATAAACAAATAGAAAAAATAGTTCAAAGCAAAGTTAGTGTTGGTAAACAAGTATAAAACCGTACAACAAACCCACCCTTCCATGTGCTAGCTTCTTGTTTTATATTCTTTGTTATCATTATTACTTAGCGTGCTAGTTGATATTCTCTATTATCTATATTTGTCAACCATATAAATTTCATTTATGTGGCTCCACAGATTGGAATGATGTGGTGCTTATTTCAACAAACTATTTCGCTCCAGTGAACCTTACTACGCTGGCCCCGGTTTAAACTATTCTAGTACAAGGACCTGTGGCGCACCTTGGTTTTGCATTAGGGTACCCCACAACTACAAGACTAAGCCAATAAGCCTAGCCCTTATCAACAAATATCTATAAAAGCATTCAAAAGTGTGCAAATTTACGTGAGACTCGCAAAGGTTTTGGCAAAATAAGTAAATAACCATGCTTTGACCACTTTTGGTTATTTACCCTTCATGCATATATAATCGGCTATTCCAATTTTTCACAATAAATTTGGATTTTTTTCCGTTTATAATATATTATAATTATAGGCCCCCAGTTTCAAATCACGCAAAGAGATTCTTACTTAAAATTCGATAAGAATCAACAAACAAAAAGAAAAATATGGATATTTTAACATGAATCTCAAAAACCATGTATCATGAGTGCACCACTGTTGCAATGATTACAAAATTCAACTTGCAGCTCAATATCAGTAAAGCATTGACAACTAGCTAGCATTGAATAGCTTCTTCTAGCTACTTCATTTACAATGACATACAGAATGATAATGATATTTAAAAAAAAAAAAAAATTCAAAAACATCTAGCAAATTAGCAATTAATAGGGTCTTCTCTCTTTAACTTTTTTAAACTACTAATATTTTCTTCTTTCCTAGCTAGTACTATTTATCTACCTTGATTAATAACCATTTTAAAAATATATATGAAAGAATTTTAAAAAAGAAAGCAATGAATAGAAAAATTAAAAAAAAAAAAAAAAACTAAACAAAGAAAATACAAATACCTGGAGCAGACAAAGCACAAGCACAAGCACAAGCACAGAAGCTTCAAAAAATAGAGTCACAAATTCAGGGGCCCACAAAGAATAGGTTACTGACAATGATAATGAGAAAGGGACAAAATTCTCACTCTTTGTTGTCTAAATTCAACACATAGTATGTTTACCAAAGAAAAATTGAACACATAGTACATACATTACACTATTGCAATTTCGGAAAGTGCAAAACCTTTACTTTTAAACAAAGAGACAAAACTTTTACTTTTAAACAAAGGGATGAAAAGCAAAGAACTAAAATCTGAAAAGATTAAAAAAAGAAAGAAGAAGAGGGCAAAGGCAAAGTGCGGTGGTGAGAAGGGGTTGATCTATGGCTCCTAAGGCTTCATGCAATTTAAGAAGTCCTCGGTTTAAAACTTTTAAAGCGATATTTTGAGGTTACTCCTATCAAATTCCTTCCTATAATTACCTAATGTGTACAATAGACTAATAGGAAAAGTTCTATAATTCCTTGGGTTTTTCGAGTGTGTGTGTGCGATTAATTTTCTTTAATTTTATTCCATGTTTTTGTGTTAATCAATCACTGCATAAATCGACAGTATAAAAATTTGAATTTGAACCTGGGGGCTCATTTTTGTCATGTCACTTTTGGATTCAGATGGATGAAGGGGAAAACGAACTAGCGCTTCACAAGAAACATAAACCCCGGAAAATCAGTAAGTTTTACTTTGCTAGACACGAAATTCATTAATCATTCCCTTCCAATTATTTTTTTTTTCATTTAGTTATTGCTAAAAATATTACAAAGTACAAATTTTACTACATAACATTTACAAATTAATGTGGTAATAATCAATGTGATTGGTTAATGTCAACAACATAATAAATATCATAATTATTTTTTTGTTATTGATGACACATCAATTTTGTAAAGATAGTGTAATAAAATTTGTAGTATCCTTTAAAGTACACATTATTATTATTTTTTTTACTTTTTCTTTTTTGATAAATATGATATGATAGAATTTAACTTATGCGGTCTATTTCATGATAATTGTTCTTTATCAATTAGACCCAAAACAACAATTAATTTTTTATGTATACAGAGTTCAGCCATAAATTTTTTATTCAAAATATTTTATAATTGAACTAACTGAAATCCTCAAATCCATAGTTGAAAAGGGTTATTTGATTTGGATAGGTTAATGTCCTAAATTGGAATCCTCGGAAAATACAAAACATGGTTCCTTTAAGAATGCCATAAAAAAAAAAAAATTCTGGGACGGGGATTACTACGATCCTGCTAATTTCCATTTTCTACTATTGTTCAACTCTAACCCCTGCTTACTAAAGCAAAAAAGTCAATAAGTCGTGATTAACTATAAAATCACATCATTGGAGGCCGTGGCTGACGCACTATGCCACTATGTAGTAGTATATCAACTAGAAGGATTCCTTTAATATTCCATTGTATTACATGTCTACCCAGGAACTAGAAGTCTCTTTGTGGATTGAAATGGGTATTTTAAAGAGTTGACTAGAACTGGAATTGTTAAACAAAGTGCACCACTTTGACTAAATATTGCTTAGTTTGAAAATGATATTAACAAGTAAACCAATGTTCTTGACAAGTAAAGTAAGCACACAAAAACATAGAAACCCATAAAACAAGCATTTTGGGTACACGTAAATCAGCCTCAAAAAAACAAAAAACAAAAAAAGATCTTTAAGGTCCTAGAAAAACCCAAATTCAGTACCAAACAAAAACTAACAAAACCCACAAAAATTAAACTTAAAAATCTAACATATCAAATCACAAAATTGCATTTATTTAATAGAAACATTTATGCACACGCATGAAAGGGAAAAAAATTATAAAAGCAATGTCCAGAATCCATAATGATATACATAAATTTGCTGCTAAGTTTAAATATTATAAAATCAATAGGGATTGTTGTTCCATATCTCAAAAAATTAATAGGGAAAGACTCATTACCTTCTCCAATCCCAAAAGCTATGTCCTAAAATCAACACCCTCTCTAATCCCAAAATCAATATCCTACTAATCCCGAAAGAAGAAAAATAATCCACAAAGTCACCAAGTTTAACATGAGAGAGAGAGAGAGAGAGAGAAGAGTGATGAGAGAGAGAGAGAGCTTACCAATCTTTTTGGGAGAGGTTGAGAGGCGTGGGTCCGTGTATGGGAGGAGAAAGAGGGAGTAATGAGTGTTTTGTTTACACAAATAAAATAAAAAAATAAATAAAAAATAGTAAGACCTAACTATAATACTTAGATGCTGTTCCTTAGATGCTATTTTTTAGATCACACTTTTAAGATTTTATCACGTGGCTTTTTTCTCATGATAGAAGTGTATTTTTAAAATTAAATAGCCACATGGAAGAATCTTAAAAGAGAAACTTAAGTAACAGCACCTAAAATACTGTACATAAATTTTATCCAATAAAAAATAATGAAAGAAAAAGAAACCTAAAAAATTTAGAACCCGCCTGAAAACTGGTCATCACGCGAAAAGAAATTAAAAAAAATTCACTACGTGCTGTGCACTACTTAAAAGAAAAACTGGACCTCTACTTTTAGTTTGCTTTGCTAGTCTGCCAATTCTATTTGTATACACAACAATTCAATGAGAGCCACACCTTTGTTTTTTAGTTTTTAATATAGAATGAATGTGAGCCACATAATTTTGATATTCTTTTAAGCCTTGAGATTTTGTTTTACTTGCAACACTGTACGTTATACTACTTTCTCCTTTTTTTTTTTTTTTTTTTTTTTTTTTTTTTTTTGAGTGTACATTATACTAAGTACTACTTCTCAAAAACATTATTATTATTATTATTATTATTATTATTATTATTATTATTATTATTATATATATATATATTATCACTACTACTTTTTTTTGAGAAAGATTACCACTACTACTTGATAATTATGATTTAGCTTTGATATTCACATAATTTAGTTTTTTTTTCTTCTTATGATAATTACGATTAGAAAAAAAACAGTAGTTTTGATTAATTAAGTGAATAAATTTAAAAAGTACTTAATTTTTCTCTAACATTAATTCATTAATATATATATATATATATATATACACAAATAAACAAGTAATAAACATTTTATTTTTAAGATTACAATTCAATATATGTGATGGTCCATTTTGAAAAAAAATAATTAAATCCAAATGAAAGTATCACTAAAATATGTGATGGTCCGTTTTTACATTTTGCTATTTTTATTTTCTAAATATAAGATGTGAAAACCAACAACACCTGATGTAACTCTAAAAAATGTTACACCACCCAATAACTTATTATTCAATTCATATTTTTAAAATCTAACCATTGGATTACATTTTCTATATGTTCTTAACATGCATGCCAATTTTCATGCCAATCGGATGTAGTTTACCATTTGATCTTTAAACTCATCTCTTATGCATTATTTTAAACTACAAAAACTTGAATTTAGACAATTGATTGATGACATACCAATTAATCTTTGATCACCTTGAAATTTTGTAAGCATGGAAAATTAATGAAGATAATTTAATCTAACGGTAGATTTGTCAAAATTCACATCGAATTAAGAAATATAGGGCTGGGTTTAAGTTACACCTGATGTAACTCTAAAAAATGTTACACCACCCAATAACTTATTATTCAATTCATATTTTGAAAATCTGACCGTTGGATTATATTTTCTATATGTTCTTAACGTGCATGCCAATTTTCATACCAATCGGATATAGTTTACCATTTGATTTTTAAACTCATCTTTTATGCGTTATTTTAAACTACAAAAACTTGAATTTAGACAATTGATTGATGACATGCCTATTAATCTTTGATTACCTTGAAATTTTGTAAGCATGAAAAATTAATGAAGATAATGTAATCTAACGGTAGATTATTCAAAATTCACATCGAATTAAGAAACATAGGGCTTGGTTCAAGTAACACCTAACGTAACTCTAAAAAATGTTACACCACCCAATAACTTATTATTCAATTCATATTTTTAAAATCTAACCAGTGGATTACATTTTCTATATGTTCTTAACATGCATGCCAATTTTCATGCCAATCGGATGTAGTTTACCATTTGATCTTTAAACTCATCTCTTATGCGTTATTTTAAACTACAAAAACTTGAATTTAGACAATTGATTGATGACATACCTATTAATTTTTGATCACCTTGAAATTTTGTAAGCATGAAAAATTAATGAAGATAATTTAATCTAACGGTAGATTTGTCAAAATTCACATCGAATTAAGAAATATAGGGCTGGGTTTAAGTTACACCGATGTAACTCTAAAAAATGTTACACCACCCAATAACTTATTATTCAATTCATATTTTGAAAATCTGACCGTTGGATTATATTTTCTATACGTTCTTAACATGCATGCCAATTTTCATGCCAATCGGATGTAGTTTACCATTTGATCTTTAAACTCATCTTTTATGCGTTATTTTAAACTATAATTTAGACAATTGATTGATGACATGCCTATTAATCTTTGATCAACTTGAAATTTTGTAAGCATGAAAAATTAATGAAGATAATGTAATCCAACGGTAGATTTGTTAAGATTCACATCGAATTAAGAAGTATAGGGCTGGGTTTAAGTTACACCTGATGTAACTCTAAAAAATGTTACACCACCCAATAACTTATTATTCAATTCATATTTTGAAAATCTGACCGTTGGATTATATGTTCTATATGTTCTTAACATGCATGCCAATTTTCATGCCAATTGGATGTAATTTACCATTTATCTTTAAACTCGTCTTTTAAACGTTATTTTAAACTACAAAAACTTGAATTTAGACAATTGGTTGATGACATGCCTATTAATCTTTGATCAACTTGAAATTTTGTAAGCATGAAAAATATATGAAGATAATGTAATCTAATGGTAGATTTGTCAAAATTCACCTCGAATTAAGAAATATAGGGCTGGGTTTAAGTTACACCTGATATAACTCTAAAAAATGTTACACCACCCAATTACTTATTATTCAATTCATATTTTGAAAATATGACCGTTGGATTATATGTTCTATATGTTCTTAACATGCATGTCAATTTTCATGCCAATCGGATGTAGTTTACCATTTGATCTTTAAACTCATCTTTTATGCGTTATTTTAAACTATAAAAACTTGAATTTAGACAATTGATTGATGACATGCCTATTAATCTTTGATGAACTTGAAATTTTGTAAGCATGAAAAATTAATGTAATCTAACAGTAGATTTGTTAAGATTCACATCGAATTAAGAAGTATAGGGCTGGGTTTAAGTTACACCTGATGTAACTCTAAAAAATGTTACACCACCCAATAACTTATTATTCAATTCATATTTTGAAAATCTAACCATTGGATTACATTTTCTATATGTTCTTAACATGCATGCCAATTTTCATGCCAATCGGATGTAGTTTACCATTTGATCTTTAAACTCATCTCTTATGCGTTATTTTAAACTACAAAAACTTGAATTTAGGCAATTGATTGATGACATACGTATTAATCTTTGATCACCTTGAAATTTTGTAAGCATGAAAAATTAATGAAGATAATGTAATCTAACGGTAGATTTGTCAAAATTCACATCGAATTAAGAAATATAGGGCTGGGTTTAAGTTACACCGATGTAACTCTAAAAAATGTTACACCACCCAATAACTTATTATTCAATTCATATTTTGAAAATCTGACCGTTGGATTATATGTTCTATATGTTCTTAACATGCATGCCAATTTTCATGCCAATCGGATGTAGTTTACCATTTGATCTTTAAACTCATCTTTTATGCGTTATTTTAAACTATAAAAACTTGAATTTAGACAATTGATTGATGACATGCCTATTAATCTTTAATCAACTTGAAATTTTGTAAGCATGAAAAATTAATGAAGATAATGTAATCTAATGGTAGATTTGTTAAGATTCACATCGAATTAAGAAGTATAGGGTTGGGTTTAAGTTACACCTGATGTAACTCTAAAAAATGTTACACTATCCAATAACTTATTATTCAATTCATATTTTTAAAATCTAACCATTGGATTACATTTTCTATATGTTCTTAACATGCATGCCAATTTTCATGCCAATCGGATGTAGTTTACCATTTGATCTTTAAACTCATCTCTTATGCATTATTTTAAACTACAAAAACTTGAATTTATACAATTGATTGATGACATACCTATTAATCTTTGATCACCTTGAAATTTTGTAAGCATGAAAAATTAATGAAGATAATTTAATCTAACGGTAGATTTGTCAAAATTCACATCGAATTAAGAAATATAGGGCTGGGTTTAAGTTACACCGATGTAACTCTAAAAATGTTACACTACCCAATAACTTATTATTCAATTCATATTTTGAAAATCTGACCGTTGGATTATATTTTCTATATGTTCTTAACATGCATGCCAATTTTCATGCCAATCGGATGTAGTTTACCATTTGATCTTTAAACTCATCTTTTATGCATTATTTTAAACTACAAAAACTTGAATTTAGACAATTGATTGATGACATGCCTATTAATCTTTGATTACCTTGAAATTTTGTAAGTATGAAAAATATATGAAGATAATGTAATCTAACGGTAGATTATTCAAAATTCACATCGAATTAAGAAACATAGGGCTTGGTTCAAGTTACACCTAATGTAACTCTAAAAAATGTTGCACCATCAAGTAACTTATTATTGAATTCATATTTTTAAAATCCAACCATTGGATTACATGTTTAATATGTGCTTAACATGGATGTCAATTTTCATACCAATCCGATGTAATTTACCCATTATTATCCATTTAACTAATTAATCTTATCAAAACCTAACTCAACCAAATTATTATAAGTAAACCCCAACCAACCCAATTACCCAATAATGAAAATTACCAAATTACCACTTAAACTTGCAAATAACCGAAGTACTCCTAAAGTCCTCTAAAATTGCCGAAATGCACCCTAAACGTAAAAAATGACCGAAATATCTCTAAAATCATAAAATTACGAAAATAGCCCTTAAACTTAAAATATTACCAAAATATCCCCGGAAACTATAAAAATACCAAAATACCCCATAAACCTAAAAAATAACCGAAATACCCCCGAAACCTTTAAAATGACCGAAATACCCCCCGAAACTTAAAAATGACAAAAAATACGTCCTAAACCTAAGAAATGACTGAAATACTTCCCAAAACCTAAAATGTACCAAAATGCCCATGAAACCTAAAAATGACCAAAATACCCTCGAAATATTAAAATTAACAAAATACGCCCTAAACCTAAAAATGACCAAAATAGCCCGAAATTATAAAAATGAGTATTTTGGTCATTTAGGGGTATTTTGATCATTTTTAGGTTTAAGGGTATTTCGATCATCTTTAGGTTTAAGTTATATTTTTATCACCATATAGGTTTCAGGGCATTTTTGTCATTTTTTATAAGTTTCAGGGGTATTTTAGTCATTGTTTAGGTTTCGAGGGGGTATTTTGGTCATTTTTTCAAGATTAGGGGTATTTTGGTAATTTTCAAGCATCAAGACTATTTTGGTCAGTTTTATTTTATTTTATTTTTTTGTTTTGGAGGTATTTTGGTAATTTTTTTTTGTTTCGAGGGTATTTTGACCAAATTTTAGGTTTTAGGGGTATTTTGGTTATTTTCTAAGTTTCGTGTGTACTTTGGTCATTTTTAGGATTTGGGGGTTTTGGTCATTTATCAGGTTTAGGGGATATTTTGGTATTTTTTTAGTGGTTTTTGAGCATATTTGGTGTTTTTTGGGGTATTTTGGTCATTTTTGAGATTATTTCATGGGTATTTTGCTCATTTTAAAGATTTTGGGATGGTCATTTTAGTGGTTTTTTTTTAAGCATAATTGGTGATTTTAGAGATTGTAGGAGTATTTTGGTCATTTTAAAGGTTTCATGAGTATTTTGCTTATTTTAGAGATTTTGAAGATATATTGGTCATTTTAGTGGTTTTTGAAAAAATTTGGTGATTTTATAAAAATTGGCTTTGGGTAGGGTATGGATATCTATGGATAAACAGACCGGGTAACAATTGGGTATGAATACTAATTGGGTAAGGTAATCAGATATCCATTGATAAATTAATTGGGTCGGGTATATATGGGTATACCTTGCCCATGACCATCCTTAATAGGTGATGAACACTTATTTCTTCACCAAAAACACCTCCATCTTAATATTGGATGATAAATTTGGAATTTTGTCATCCTCCAGTTAGTCTTTGGTTAAACAATAAGTGACCAAAATTTATTTCGTCACCAAAAACACCTACATCCTAATATTAGGTGACGAATTTAGAATTTCGTCACCTTTGGTAAGTCTTTGGTGACATGAATATTTCGTCACCCTAGGTTTGCCTTTTTTTCATGATCTATAGTGACGAAATAAATATTTCATCACCAATTTGTGCATCTTTGGTGATAAAATATTGATTTCGTCACCAATTGGTACATCTTTGGTGACAAAATATTGATTTCATCACCAATTTTAAAATTTTTATAATATTTGGTGACGAATTCTTCTTTTCCTCACTAAATGTTATCATTTTGTGACGAAATTGTTTATCCTCACTAGATTTCGTCACCATAGCCCACTTTTGTTGTAGTGTCTAACCATAACTTTTTTGATTGAGACCTTGGGGTTCAAACCCTTTTTTATTGACCAAAAACCAGTCACTTAGAGTAACCCAAACTCAATACAAAAGGCTCCAATCAAATTCAAAAGGAACCAACCTACGTTTTACTCACATTGCTAAAACATTATAGTAAAAGCCCATTCACCCAACCAACATACTCACAATTCTGAAGTTTAGGAGTGGGAATACAGGTATAAGGGAACCTTCCCTCTCTTCCTCACAACCTCTCTTAATTTCCTTTTCTTGCTAACTGTGGGTTGAAGTTTCATAACTGTGTACTTTTTTTTGCATTTTCTTGTATTTCAGTTATGGTATGTTGATTTCTCTCTTATTAAAAAACCTAGCCTTTATTTACTAAATATTGGAATTTTGGGCTTTATACTCTCCACATATAATCACTTCTAAAGAACCCAAGATGAGATTTAGACAGTTCTTGCATTTTTGGCCCACGTCGCCAAAATGTCCTCAACAACTTGCAAATAGGTTTTTCTGGAGCCTTTAAATAGGCCTGCAATATGTAAAACGAAAATTTAGAATTTGAATGTACATTAAAATTTTCTTAAGAGGGTTTTTTCCCTAAGTGGATTCCAAGTTTTCCTTGTGGATTCAAGTGATACCTTATGGTTTGTTAAGCTAGCCCTAAATCTAAGCCTTTACTACATTTCTGTTATACGTCAATTAGAATCAAAGCTTCTTTAGTATATTGGTTTCTAGCCGCCCTTTCATGTTTCTGTTATGTGTCAATAGGTATCATGAGAGTTTGTCAGCATCCTGATATCTAGCCCATCTCACGCTTTCCGTCCTATGAGAGCCCGTTAGCATCCTAGTATGGCAAAAGGTGAAGATAGAAACAACCACCCTATTGATGATGGTTGTGGGGTGTGTTAGGCTCTAATTGTTTAGGATTAAATATTTGTATTTCTATTTTTATGTATGTCGGCAAAGCAAGATCAAAACATGTCTAGATTATGTATTAGACATTGCTCATGATGGTACAAATCAGGATTCAAGAACTTACAAGCTACAGAAAAGAGAAGTTAATTTCGGTGAGGTTCGACCAATCGAAATTAAGGTTTAAGCGAGTCAGGATTTTTTCTACAGAATTCTATTTTAGTCCGAACACTACAAAAACGTTTAGGGTTTTAAGTAAAACACTTCTTGGTATAAAAGAATAACCCTAACTACATTTTAGAGGTTCTTGAAAGTCTTGTGAGTTACTCTAATGAGATCGAGAGGTTTTGTACCTTCTAACTCAACAAGTATCTACCAAATCAAGAGATCTATAACAATTAGTGGAATCAAGTTTCTACTACAAGATCAACAATGACTGGTGATCTAAAACCTTTGAGTGGGATCTCAAAGTCATAAGCGTGGGAGCTTGTATTTAGCAAATTCAAGAGAGAAGAGTCCGTGAAGTCGAAGCTGCACATGATCGTGTCAGTAAGTTCTAGAGGTAGAATTAGGTTTAGGAGTTAAATTTTTTGTAAACTTCAATTCTTTTTAGTGATTTTGTTTACCTTGAGGATAGTTAGGTAAAATTCTCCTCAAGTTTTTACCTTGAAACTGTTAGTTTCATTGGTTTTCTTGAGTAATCATATCGTTGTCTTCTTTGTTTTTCCGCATTGCATGATATGATTTATTATTATTTAACCTGGATCTCATAATTAAGCTAAGTAATCGCTTAACTAATTCATTAGGTTAAACAATCTGTTTGGGGTCTAAACAAATTAACAAATAGGGTGCAAGTGCTTATAGTGGTGATTCAAGCTCATGATGAGATGATGACTTGCGGGTTCTATGAGATTCGAGATATGCTCATTGATCTTGGTTTTAAAGGCAAAAGTGATCGTGACAATGGTAGAGTTATACATGTCAAGGACTGTGCTTGTAGTCAATCTATCAACCGACATATTTGCAACTCTAATGATATTCCATAATTTCATGGGGTGTCATATAAAGAAGACTTCATGCATTGGATCTTGGATCATAAAGATTATTATGCTTACTTAAGGATCTCTGAAAATTTCAAGGTATTTATAGTAATTCGGGCATGTCGTCGCCAAGTTGAACATATCATGGAAGCCAAATAGTAAGTCAGGCATGTTGCTAAGATGAAATTGGAGCAGGAGGGCTCTAAGCACATATGAAACACGTGAAGGATGTCTATAGAGTAGAAAGCGTCATGTGCATCCACATGGGAGCATATGAGGGATAATTTGTATCGTTTATTATTATTATTATTATTTATTTTCAGTTAATTTTCAGAATTTTAGTATGTAAAATTTAGTTTTCTTGATTCTAAATGTATTTAAGGCTTTTATAGTCAAATTAGAGTCCAATTATGGTATGGTATTAATTATGATTTATTTAAGAATATTTTGACTTACATATTAAGTTTTTTGGAGACACTTTTTTCTTTTTTTTTTTCTTTTCTTTCAAAGCCTTTAAATAGGCCAATACTATGTAAAATGAAAAATTTAGAACTCATATTTTCAAAAGAGGTTTTTTTTTTTTTTTTTGGTGAATTTTAGGTTTTCCTTTTGGATTCAAGAAACTCCTTATGGATTTAAGAGTTCCATTAAGCCAGAATGAGATTTAGCCCTTACTGCGTGTTTGCTCTATGCCATTTTAGTACCATGTTGAAATAGAAAGAAAGAATAAAGAAAATGTAGTGAAAGAAAGCTAGAGAGAGCGAAAGCAAGAGAATTGGTGTAGTTCAACTTAATGACCTATGTTCACAATAGAAAGTTCTTAAAAAAAATTTTCTTTTCTGAAGAGAACAACTATATCTTTACTATATTGAATTATAGGTTATAGGCAACCATATTAAACTTAGCAAGATAACTTTAAAAACTACGGTAGGCCAATATTAGAAGCCATAATAGTCCATGGTATCTACAAATCCTGACCTAAATATTTATGATTATATCTTAATATATTTTAAAAATAACAAATTTTTTAATAAAAGAAAATTCTTGAAACTCACTTATGTATATTTGTAAAAGAAATTATTATATGGAATCTTTTGAGTTCACATGATATATGAACTAAGATGTGACCTTAATCTGCAGGCCAATTTTCTTATGAAAGTTCATCACAAAAACTTGACTTCTTTTGTTGGATATTGCCATGAAAACACCAATATGGGGCTCATCTATGAGTATATGGCAAATGGAAACTTGGCACAGCATCTGTCAGGTATTGATCATGCTTATGAGTTCATTGAACTATAATTATTTAGTTGGATCTATTTTTCTTTACGAGAAGTCATTGTACTCCGGTGACTTATTTCTAGGAGTTGTGAGCGCGGATAAAAATTCAAGTTTCTTGAGTTGGGAAACTAGACTCAAAATAGCAATGGACTCAGCACAAGGTCAGCAAGTAAATATTTGCTTCTCTCTCTCTCTCTCTCTCTCTCTCTCTCTCTCTCTCTCTCTCTCTCTCTCTCTCTCTCTCTCTCTCTCTGTTTGTGTCTTTGGTGTAATTGAACTATTGTGTTTGAAATTGAACTTTCAATTTTGAAGGATTAGAGTATTTGCACAATGGTTGCAAGCCACCCATTATCCACCGTGACGTGAAGTCTACAAACATCTTATTGGATGAAAATTTCCAAGCCAAACTAACTGATTTAGGGTTGTCTAGAATTATCTCTAGCGAAGGTGGCACTCATGTCTCAACAAAAGTTGTTGGCACCCCAGGATACCTTGACCCAGAGTAAGTATTTGCATTTCATAATTTTATTTTTTGTTCTGTTTTGATAATTCGATAGTTATAAAAGGAGAGATGAGGATTTGAACCCTAAATTGGTCCGTTAAAAATTTAAGAGACGTCAATCAATTGAGATACAAGGCTCTTAATTTATTAAATAACTAAATAATTTCCCATACAATTTGTGGGAACTTAGTAAATTTGTTTGAAATCATTTTTAATTTTTTATAGATCTATTTATAATACTCATTTTGCTGCATAATATTTATATTTTACCACAATATTGCTAAGTGTTTTGGAACTCAATTTTCTTAATTCATATTTTATAATAAAAAAAAATATTTGTCATAGAATTTGTTTCCAAATATTGAGTGGATTTGCTATGCTAATCTAATTCTCGGAAGATGAAATAGTCAAGTTTTTCAATATTTGTAAGAGACTAACATATTATATTATTTGTAGGATTTATTTTTTTTAAATTTATTAAATAATTTTATAATTTTAAATTTGAAAATTTTAAATTTAAATTTAAAGCATAAAATACTTTCATATGCTAAAATTACACAAAATTCAAGCAACCTCCCAAACACTACCTCAACCACTTCATTTTCACAACCAAATACCAAGACTCAAATCTCAAATACTCATTTCATTATCTCAACAAAAAGAAATCATTTGTAAGTACCGGCATACAAAGAATGTGATAAAATAAAGAAAAATAGTTAAAAACAATTTCTTTTATCAAGATTTAGTTGCCTTTAGCAAAGCTTTCACATAAAATAATAATATTAAAAAATATTCTGAAATCATCATTGACTTTAACTTTTATCATTATGGCTCATATTAATATTGCACTAAATAAAAATAAAATAAAAACTACAAAGAAACCTATAAATTTTGAGTTCTAAAATGTAATATAAAAATAAATAAATAAATAAAAAAACAAAAACAAATGTCATCAATAATCAACTAGAAAGTTTCTTTCTATATTTTTATAGTTCTAAAACAAAATACATTTATGACTTTCCCACACCAAAGACGCAAAGTTAATAACAACATTTACAAAACCCACAACATCTAACCTCAACATCAAAACCATAAGCCATTGTCACTCAATCAAAAATGCAAGTCATTTTTCTTGGTTATAGCCAACTCATACTGGTTGAGATTAGATGAGACAAGAAAGTTGGAGCTAGGTAGATGTTATTGAAACGTTGAGATAAATAACATTATTCTTGATCGAGATGTATTGGTGATAAAATGGCATGAAAAGTTGTGGGCCATATATAAACGAGTAGAAGTGACAGAGGTTTATTGTATAACATTGAATCAAAGAAAACAGAGAGTCTTACAAAGAATCATTATTCTTTAATTGGAAAAGTCTTTAAACATTTAACCAAAAATAACCAAAAGTCCGTATTTTTTTGTTCTTATCTTGTGGGTTAAGAGTATTTCAATACTCTTTTCAATAAATGCGTCACATGACAGAACCTAATGCTCTTTTTCAAAGACCTCTCTCTCTCTCTCTCTCTCTCTCTCTCTCTCTCTCTCTCTCTCTCTCTCTCTCTCTCTCTCTCTCTCTCTCTCATATATATATATATATATATATTTGATGGTCATTAAAATTTATTGTTCATCTTTTTTATTTTTTAATTACCGTTTGACACGTGTTTGTCACGCTAGCCAACACAACGAATGTGCTAAGCATACAAAAAGGATCGCACACTTAATATGATTTCATTTTACAAATATGTAAAGCCTTTCTCAAAGGCTAATATTCAACCTCAAATATTATTCATCAAATAAAAAAAATAAACTCAATTAATTCATATGTCAAAAGAATTAATTTTCAACTATTAAAAAAAAAATTCCAAAATTCAAGTGCATAAAATAATAAACACTAAAAGTCTGATCTTATTCCAAAATTCATAATTTTTTTTAATGTGACAACCTCAATGAAAGCCTGTTTCTCGAAGAAGAAAAAAAAAAAAAAAACCCTTAATGAAAGCCTCAAAACTAATTGTTACTGAAAGCTCAAATAATGTAAAACACTATAACTTATTTAGATCCCCGATTTTTGAAACATGGCTTAATTGCTTTTACTTTAATTTATCTAAGTGCAGAATAAGAGTAAATGATACGTAATAACCAAAACAACTATCAAAGACAGTTATATACAATGAACAATAAATGTAAAGCTTAAAGAGAAAGAGAAGAGAGATGTAAACACAAGATAACACTGCGACGTGTTATCAAAGAGGAAATTGAAAAACTCAAATGAAAAACCTCTCCACGACCCTCCAAGTCGAAATGATCCACTAGTGAATAAGTTGGAGTATAAGAATACCAAAAAGACCCTCCAAGCCTAATCTACCCAAAAGTACTTGAGCCCTCTAAGCTCGAGCGACTAATGATGACTTCTCGAGAATCTTGTCATCACTAGTTATCCGAATCTCGTAATCATCGCTCGATTGCATCCGCCAAGTCTCACCAGCTTCTTTTGGCAAATCCCCAATGCTTCCCAAGCTCTAAAACACTCTCTACACTCTGTATATGTGTGAGTTGTGTTTGCGTACAAATCTCCTCTCAATGTGTATCAATGGGAGAGGGAAGGAGAAGAGAGTACAAGGATTTCTTACTTAATGATGAGTAGCTCTCTCTAACAAGGTGGGTGTTTTGTAGAAACCATTCTAGGATTTTTTTTTTTTCTGTATAGCCTCCCTATAATTTTGTGGGTAATAAGAGTATATATAGTATGGGTGAAGGGTATAAGAGTCATACTTAAAATCATCCAAGCAGAGAGTTTCGCGAGTCACTAGCGTTAGCCAAGTCATGAAGTGACTCTCGAAATATAGCCTAGCACTTGACTCTTCAACTTGCAATGTGCTTTACATGTAACCTTTCGTGAGTTGTCCACTCATGAGTCAATTGCAAGGAAGTCACACTTAAAAATATGGCTTAATTTTTCTGTATAGCCTCCCTATAATTTTGTGGGTAATAAGAGTATATATAGTATGGGTGAAGGGTATAAGAGTCATACTTAAAATCATCCAAGCAGAGAGTTTCGCGAGTCACTAGCGTTAGCCAAGTCATGAAGTGACTCTCGAAATATAGCCTAGCACTTGACTCTTCAACTTGCAATGTGCTTTACATGTAACCTTTCGTGAGTTGTCCACTCGCGAGTCAATTGCAAGGAAGTCACACTTAAAAATATGGCTTAATTGCTTTTACTCCGATTTATTTAAGTGCGTAACAAGAGTAATTGATACACAATAACCAAAACAACTCTTTAAGGCATAAGCATATACAATGAACAATAAATATAAAGCTTAAAGAGAATGGGAAGAGAGATGCAAACACAAGATAACACCGAGACGTGTTATTGAAGAGGAAATTAAAGAATTCGGGAAAAAACCTCTCTGCAACCCTCCAAGTCGAAATGATCCATTAGTGAATAAGTTGGAGAACAAAAATACCAAAAAGACCCTCCAAACCTAATCTACCCAAAGTACTTGAATCCTCCAAGCTCGAGCTACTAACGAACTTCTTAAAGTCTTGTCATCACTAGTTATCCGGATCCCGCAATAGGTCGGATTGCATCCGCCAAGCCTCACCGACTTCTCTTGGAAAATCCCTAATGCTTCCCAAACTCCAAAACACTCTCTACACTCTAAATATGTGTGGGTTGTGTTTGGGTACAAATATCCTCTCAAGGTATATCAATGGGAAAGGACAGGAGAAGAGACTACAAGAATTTCTCACTTAAGAATGAGTAGCTCTCTCTAACAAGGTGGGTGTCTTATAGAAACCTTTCTAGGATTTTCTTCTATATAGCCTCCTTACAATTTTGTGAGTAATAAGGGAATATGTAGTATGAGTGAAGGTTATAAGAGTCACACTTAAAATCATCTAGGCAGAGTGTTTTGTGGGTCACTAGCGGATTAGCCAAGTCGTGAAGTGACTTGCGAAATACTGCCTAACACTTGACTCTTGACTTCGGTATGTGCTTTGCATGTGACCTTTCACAGGTCATCCACTTACGAGTCGGTGAATCAGTTGCGAGCAAGTCGCGAACTTCTCAGTCTTGAGCAATCTTTACCAACTTAATATTAAACCCATTACAATTAAAATCCCACAAAATATAAGGAAATAAATTAATGCAATTACAACACTTTTTGTCATGAAATAAAACCAATATAAATGTTATGTAAAAAACCATAACTTAACAATCTCCTCCTTTGGTTATGCCGTGACAGAAACACCATATAACAGGCTCTAGATTTAAACATGAGTTTGTAAACAATGGCAAAACTCACTCACACCTAAATCTAAAAACTGTGATGAATATAAAATATATATATACTTGTAACCTGAAACACTTGCACAAAACACATTAGACCCTCAAGGTAAAGCAAGTAATAAGATGACAAGTATAATGTAACAAGCAAAAAGCGATCATGTAAACAAGATGTGAAACATATGAGCAACTTGATCAAACACATGACAGTTATATGAAAATGACTACAATGATCACATAGCAAAACAAATGATCATCCAAACATAAAAAAAAAAAAAAAAGCACAACAACATAAGAATGCATGCATGTTCAACATATAAACACAATGTGATCAGGACAACAAAGTATAAATACTAATTAAACATAACTCAAAAATGGTCAAAATGATCAAGAAATTTTTGGTTTAATCCACATATGGTTAAGCACACACACATCACATTCAAACATGTACAATCATGCAAATGAAATAGATATTCATTGAACATTAGACTTGTGTATTGTGTGTCAGTATCAAGTATGAATTAGTCCATAGTCTAGCATGAAATTTCAATGATCAATTCAATCAAGTTATACACATATAACACGAAGTCAAGTGACCTATCTCACTTGTAGAAATAAACGTATATGACTCCTCACCAAAGTGTTTACATTGATAGAAAATTTTTTATTTAACTTCCATTTTTCATACTTTGATCAATACAACTCAATTTTTGAGCATCGATTCCATGAATTTTTTTATATTTTTTTGAAGAATAAGCCTTTGGTTTTGGCATCATACATTTTGAATACATTTTACTCTACCTTTTCCTAGTCTAACTAGTTTTCGAAGCAAGAATTTTTTAATACATTCTCCTTTTAGAGATTGACATTTGAAGAACTTTGTAACATAAAATTAAATGTGAGGAGATATATAAAAACAAGTCTATGCATGTATCAATATCAATCAAGACTATTAGCTAGACATTCATGACAAACTTGAAGATCTATTTACAATAATCAAACATATATTTCTAGATTTCACTCACAATCGATATAAGTGCATACATAACAAGCTAAGCTCGTAAATACACTATGCCATTAGTACGAAGGTTGTCACGCCCCAAACCTAAAAGGATCCAAAACGTGAGAGAAGAAACATTAAGAGCGAGAACGTAAGAGTTTTTTTTTTTTTTTTCCTCAACACTTGATAAGGATAACAACCATACTAAAATCTTCATATTACAAGTCGGAGCTCTACAACGCATTTACAAACAATACAAATTACAAATAATGCCTCCAAATATACACGAAATTCCAAAACTCCAAGTGGATCAACATCAAATCACAATCTTTCCTAGGATAGGCAACCTCAACGATAGAATCTATGCCTACCATGCTCAAGGCTAACAAACCTTAAGAACCCAACCTTCGATAGAATTAGCTATGGACTCAATAAATTCAGAAAGTTGAGTCACCAACCAATCATAGCATAAATCTCTCAATTAGCATAATGCTCCAATCACCACCAATAAAACAAGCTCCATGCCCGAGGTATAGCAAATTTATCCGAAAGATTGTTGGAGAGTGGGATGAGCTAAAGGACAATAAATAGCATAATTAATAGGGGTGGGGGAAATGCAAGTCTCATGATAATGTGCATATTACAAAACATGTTATACTTTGGGAATTTCAATAAATATCTAGCAAATCCATTTCCATTGGTAAAATGACAAGAATGATTAAAACTATGCAGCACAAAGCTTTCTTAAAATATTTCAACATGAAACTACATACTATACACTGTGAGCAATAACAACTTCATTTCTAAACCAGAAAATCCAACCAAAGGCCACATGACATGCCATCACAAAGACGGAACTCATATGTCGTCACAAAGATGGGTGCTAAGATACCATTGTCACACAGACTATAGTATCTAGCTACGTAATCATCAGGTAATCACACATCACGGCACAAGGGTAAAACATAAAGAGCTCATAGATTACATGAATTCAAACACAGTTCATTTCCAAATAGTTTCACAAAACCTTTTAATATCCAAGGATATTCACAAGCTTCTCAAAGCCTTCAAACTCATTTCTTGTCAAAAGATTTTGTATCAACTCTCCCAATTATCAAAGCATCTTTAAATTTTGCGAATAATGCAATAAATCCATAAAATCCATTTTCAAGAATTTAATCAAAGATGCTTTTCTTTTCCATACCAAATATTCATGCATTTCCCCATATGCAATATTAAACATGATGCACTTTTCATAAATAGTCATATACATTAAGGTTACAACACAATAGTTTTTTTTTTTTTTTTTTTTTTGGAAATATATAGTTCCCCAAATAATTTTCCAAAATGTGTTTAACCCAAAAATAATATTTATGCAACATGATTATTTTCCAAAAATCCCATTAAAAGCTACTTACCTCGGAAAGCCAACCAATTTTACCTCAACCGGCATAAAATCGACCAATCCCGTCACTAGGTCCATCACCAAGAATCTCAAAACCTAGAAACATAAGGAACAAGCCTATTAATAACAAGGCCTATCGCAAAATTTATCATCACCTTTGTCTCCAAAATCGAATAGGATTTCCTAAAACTAGTCAAATGCACTAAAGCCTAGCTTGCCCAATCTAAGACAAGTACCCATTCCCAAACGGGAACCAAACAAGCATACAAACTCATAGTGCCACAGCACAAAACCAAAGCATTTTAATTCTCTACTGCAAGCAATGTGCACATATAAACATAACATAAAACACATCAATTCATAATAGGGGTAGCATATCTCATGAGTTTCTCTTCAGAGCACTAAATGATTAAACCAAACCATTAATAGACTTAACTAAGTAAAGCACATGTCGAAGAAAGCACATGAATTTACAAACCAATCCATTCAACAAAGATTTGAAGTAAATTCCACAAAATCTCAGCGTTTTCATCACACTTTTAGATTCAATACACTGCAAGCTAGCCATTTTGTAAAAATTGTTTAGTCCACGAAAAGTTATCTGATTAACTTGAAATTAAATAGGGAAAAGTCTTTATGTGTCTAGTATGTACCACCAAAAATTCAGCTCAAAATTTTTTTCTATAATTTATTAAAAATCATATATTGCAGCTGACTCAAATTTGTCAAGGATAGATTTACAATTCCAAAGTAAAATTACTATAATCTTAATACTATGCCAAAAACTTTCAGACTTGATTAATCTCAAAGTTTCATGTTTTAACACATGATAACAACTATGAATGCAACCAATAACCTCATATAATAGTCAGCACAACATGAGTCATTCGATCCTTTAACTCATATAGGCAATTTACCAAACACTTGGCATGCAACAAGCACATGCCCACATTCACATATGTCAAAGTCATTCAAATGCAAAGGAAACACTTTGGAATCAACTCATGCAACAACAAAACTCATATAGCTGCTCTAGGCAACCAAACCTCAAATACCCACTAGTAAAATAGACAACCAAAACATCCCATCAAAGCAAACACCCCCAAATAGTTTGAAATTTTCAGATTTAATAAAAACTCTAGTTGCCCAAATCCTCATAACCCTCTAAACTTCCAATACTAACCAAACCCATTAAGTATATACCATAAACTAACAAAACCCAAAGGATTTCATAGAAGAAATTGAGAGAAAATTTAGATTTTTACCTTGGGTCTCTTGCACTTCAAAATCTCATGAAGTTTTGGCTCTACTAAGAGGATCAATGGAGACATAATCCTCCCTAATAGGGAGGTTTCAACTAGAGAGGGGAAAGAAATGATGAAGGAGATAGGAGCTAGAGTGTGTTTGTGTGTGTTTTGGTGGGTAGGTGAGATAGAAGGATAGAGAAATAGAGAGAAGGGGCAACCGGTCAAGAGGGAGAGAGATATCAACGTGAAATGAGGAAGAAAGGGGTGGGGGGGGGTGCTAACTTAAGTTGAAAAGCTTAATTAAAAATTTGCCCCAAAAATATCTTGAGTAAATTACCAATTTACCCCTCAAGCTTCCTCCAAAATAAACTTAATAACTGGGGTGTTACAAAGGTTCTAGGCCAAACTCACATGAGATATGTGCTCAAACAAACACGATCAAACTTCTTGAATTTTTCACTTTTTATGTGGTTTTGGATTTTACTCCCACAAAACAAAAGCAATAAAATAAGATCAAAACAAAAAACAATTCATATAAAGAAATGCAAGAAGCACAAAAGCAAGAGGATATAACATTCTATGCATGAAGAGTCCTACAAGGATCAAAATAAATAGATTAAGGACCAAAAAAGCAAAAACTCAATCATAGGAATCCTTCCTCACCCAAACGGAACAAGTGTTTAGAGTGAGTATCTCATGAGAAGTGACACGAGGGATGGAAGAACAAGAACAAGAGATGTACATAAACAAGGAGTTAAGAGCATTAAAAACTTTCTTCAACAACTTACCATTTTCACTCGAATACGGTTTTTCTTTCTTAGCACAACTTCCAAGAAGCTCAAATTTCTTTTTTCTTTTGATTCTTTTAAGAACTTGAAACTTAAAGCAATGGGGTCTTAGATGACCAAAGGCATTACAATGGTGACAAACAATGTGTTTAGGTCCACTAGGCTTTTAGGGAGGGATTTAGCTAGCAACATGGTTTTGTTCTCTCTTTAACATGAAATATTGAGGTCTTATGTGGTCAATCACACTGTAGTGGAGGCACATAAGAACAAACTTAGATCCATTCAAACCCCTAGGATAAGACCTAAACAAAGGTTTTGACTTAAAAGCTTTTCTCTTCACTTTATGGTTTCTTTTGTGTGGAAGGTACATCGATTCGTCTTTAGAGATAGAACTCACAATTGACACAAAATCGAGCTTCACAAAATGATTGTAATAAATATTTTCATCCTTTTTAGCAAAAGGTTTAGAAAATCAAAAACTCGGCATGCATCTTAAGAGATTCATTTTCACATTTAAGATCATCAACAAGTTTGTTAAACAAAACAAGTTTAGCATCCAAGTCCATATTCAAACATTCAAACTTTTTCAACTTTTCACAAGAATGTTCAGCAAGGTTCTTATACTTTTCAACCAATTTGTTGGATTCATTGAGTTTAGCAATCAAATCATCCTTTTCACAAATGAACTTGCTCAAATTCTCATGAAACTTCTTAGACTTTTTCTTAAAGAGTTTGACGTTTGGAATTTTAACAACACCCAAATATTCATGTAACATGTCATCACAAGCATGAGGATAAACAGTCATAGAGGCATTGTCACAAACACGTGGCATGTTACATTCAACAACATCCAAAACATGAAAAGAAGCACACATAGCACTATCCATGGCAATACACACAAAGATTCAAGGATCACACTTAGATATTTAAACCAAAAGAAGTGTACCCGCTACGATACCAAATGAAAACTCACCCAAGATTTTAAGTGTGACTCTTATACCTTTCACCCATACTATATATGCCCTAATTACTCACAAAATTGTAAGGATCGGAGGCTACATAAAAGAAAACCCTAGAAAGGTTTCTACAACACACCCACCTTGTCAGAGAGAGCTACTCATCCTTAAGTGAGAAATCCTTGTAGTTTCTTCTTCTTCCCTCTCCCATTGATATACCTTGAGAGGAGATTTGTCCCAAACACAACCCACACATATTCAAAGTGTAGAAAGTGTTTTGGAGCTTGTGAAGCACTAGGGATTTGCCAAAAGAAGCCAGTGAGGCTTGGCGGATGCAATCGGGTGGTATTGCGAAATCCGAATAACTAGTGAAGACAAGACTACGAGAAGTCCATTGGTAATTGGAGCTTAGAGAGCTCAAGTACTTTGGGTAGATTAAACTTGGAGGGTCTTTTTGATATCCTTGTACTTCAACTTATTCACTAGTGGATCATTTTGACTTGAAAGGTCGCAGAGAGTTTCACTGGTCACTAATGGGTTAGCCAATTTGCGAAGTGACTCTCGAAATACGACTTGGCACTTAACTCTTGAGCTTCCAACATGTGCTTCTCATGTGACCTTTAGTGGGTCAATCCACTCACGCTTGGTTGCGAGCATGTTGTGAACTTCACTGTCTTGATCAATCTTTACCAACTTAATACCAAACTCATTACAATTAAATCCCACAAAATATAAGAAAATAAATTAATGCAATTACAACACTTTTTGTCATGGAATAAAGTCAACATAAATGTTATGTGAAAAACCATACCTTAACAATTATCCATCACAATTTAAAAATAAAAATGGAGTGAGCTTGACTACTCAGCAAGTAACCAACTTCCTAACAAGCTAGATTAAGCATAAAAGAAACTGTAAAAAAATTTACCAAAGCAATGTAAAAATCATATACTTAGCAACATCATCTCAATAAAAATCAATAGTTTCAATAAAGCAACAAATAAATTCATACATATACTAAGGTCATATACTAGCAATCTATATGACTATGGTCACACTCTATATTCGTGATGGGCCAGTGGTGTTTTTTTTTTTTTAGGGTGGTCACTAAGAAATTTAAATTACCACAATATTTTTATTGGTAACATTTTTTAAAGAAAAATGAAATTAGAAATTATTTTTATTGAATAGGTTGAACAAGTTACAAATTTTATATTTTGTTTTATAATAGGCTTTTTGTTGACTAATTTTCACTTGTTATTGTTTGGTTTATATTTGTTGTTATTTGAGCTAATATTTATTATTGTTATTTAATTTTAAAAAAAAAGGATTAAGAATTATATTTGGAGGCATAATTAATTTTGGAGTAATGTTATGTTCATAACATATTTACAATAAATCTTATGTAAAAAGCTATTATTGATGGGTAAAAAAATAATATTAGTATTTGGCCCAAATTAGAATTAGTAATAGCTTACTACATTAGATTTGTTGTAAAATTATTGTGAAAATGTTATGAATGTAGTTGTACAACTCTTATTTTTATTGAGCCCAAATTTTTGTAATTCTCAAGTCAAGGTGTTCAAAATTTTTATTAAAATAGTTACAATAAACTAGTTTAGCACATAATATTCTTTTAGTAAGTGTATATATAGATGTTTTTGCAAGTCAGGCGGTCTTGTGACCACCCTAGCTTGCTTGCATGGATAGCCGCCACTAGACTGGGCTCAAAATACTGAGTATCACGTGATAAGTCCTATATTGGCATGGTCCAGTCCACTACATTGTCAGATTGTATTGTCAATTTTTCCAAGAAAGACTAATAATTTTTATATATAAAATATTTATTTCTAACAACTTTATACTAATTAAAGAAAAGTTCACATGCCTCATACGATGCATTCTGAAATAGTTGTTTGAAACTTCTATTGAATTCTCTTAACTTAATTCAAATAAATTATATATCAATTCTGTTGGGTCCCGAATAATATTTCCATCAATATTATCAATCTCAAATAGCAATCACACATAGAAACATAAATGTTTACAAGAAAAATCATTTCTCTTTGAAGGGAACAAATTCACGGGAGAAACTCCGAATCAATTTCACTATTCTCAAATCAATTACAATATTTTGTTTTTTCTTTTCTCTCACACACACACTCTCTTTGTGTTTTCTTAAAGGCGGCAATACTTTACTCTCTCCTCTTTATCTATCTCCTTGAAGGCGGTATTTTACTCTCTCTCCTCCTCGGTTATCTTCTCAAAGGCGGCAATATGTTACTCTCTCATTTTTGGCTATCTTCTCGAATGCAACAACTCTTTACTCTCTCTCTCTCTCTCTCTTCGCTCCTTCTTGAAGGCGGCAACACATTACTCTCTCCCCCTTGTTTATCTTCTAGAAGGCGGCAACCATTTACTCTCTCCTCCTTGGCTATTTTCTTGAAGGCGGCAACCATTTACTCTCCCTTCTTTGGTTATTTTCTTAAAGGCAGTAACACTTTACTCTCTCCTCCTTAACTATCTTTTAGTAGGCGGCAACCCTTTACTCTCTCATCCTTAGTTATCCCCTCTAAGGTGGCAACCCTTTGTTTTCTCCTTCCTCTTGCATTCCTCCCAAGTGAAAATCTCTTTTTTTTTTTTTGGTTTCACGTTCTATTTCTCATCTCCCCATAGGAAGGACCCTTGGGCCAAATCCATCATCTTTGTTTATTTATAAGACTCTTTTTCTATTCCCTCTTGAATTAGGAATACATTACTTCTTTAACAAGGAATAAATATAACAAGGAATAAACTTTCTTTCCACACCAAGAAATAGACTTTTCTTCTATACCAAGGAATAGTTTTTCCTTCTATACAAAGAAAACCCAAATTAATTTTTTTCTTCTTCAACTAAAAAACCTAATTAACTTTCCAAGTCACAATTGAAATTTGAGACAATTTCCCAACAAATTCAATTACTCAAAGTCCCTAAAATACCATACATAGTTATCATAAGAAATTTTTGTTGATATACGACAATTCTTGAATTTTTCCAAAAACCCAATGCTATTAAAGTAACTAGAGAAGAAGAAATTGTCAAACACACATTTTGGTTAGAGATACTAATATTTTTAAGTTTACCTAATTCAAACTACAAAACTAACCATAAAACATGGAATTAGATCATTTAATTACCTGGTTATCTTTTTGCTTGGGTATAGATTATGTAATATCTTTGGCTTACAGGTACTATGCAACAAATTGGTTAACTTAGAAGAGTGATGCTTTCAGCTTTGGAGTTGTTCTATTGGAAATAATCACAGGACGACTTGCAATCACTAAAGTTCCGGAGAAACTTCATATAATTAAATGGGTTAGTTCCATGCTTGAAAGAGGGGATGTTAAGAATATTGTGGATCCAAGGTTAGAAGGAGACCTTGACATTAATTCTGTTTGGAAAGCAATAGAAGTGGCAATGGCTTGTGTGTCTCACACTTCCATCCAAAGGCCAACCATGACTTATGTAGTGATGGAATTAAAGCAATGTTTGGCAATGGAATTGGCTCGGATGCATGAGGGCTTTGAGATAGATTTAGGCCAAATCAGTGGAATGAACTTTGTGCATACTGGACAAACTCCCTTGGCAAGGTAGTAACCAGCAAATAGGTACCAAAACTCTCACATGGAAATTTGTACGCAATATGTGCATAAAAATAATAGGCGGTTGCGTACAAATGGCCCGTTATCAAATTGCCGCCTTTGTGTGGTTTGTATTCAGGGTTGGATCTTTAATTTACGCTAAGCAAATAAATAAAAGAGTTGTTGTGATGGTGGACCAGATAGTGATAATCATATGGTCTACAGTTTAGAAACAAAATAGAATATATAACAGCAATATTATAACTATTTGTTGCTCTCTGTCATTTTGTGAAAATTGTAAATGGTAGCACCATCATACATAAATTATCAAACCAAATAACATTCAGTTAGTAAGATATTAAATAGTTCTTTACATTTAGTTAGTAAGATATTAAATAGTTGTTTCCTAACTCAATTATAAGAGATCAAATATGGTTATATCTTATATCAGGGAGAAAGGCAAAAACTAATCAACAAAAATATATAATATACATTTTTAACATATGTTAAATATAGGTGGGTTAACTTGGATTAAGTGGATTTGTAAATCTCTTGACCCAAACTTGACTTGACCGATAACAAAAAAAGAAAAAATTGGTAACCCAACCAAGCTCATCAACCCCTAAAAACAAACCTAACCTACCGGGTTGGGTTGAGTTACAAGATATTACAAGTATCTAAAATATATTATGATTGCATATTTATAAGTATCTGAAATTTGGGGTTTTTTAGTTACAAGATTGGGTTAAAATATCCAAAAATGTTGACTAGATTTGGGAGTGGATAAGTTTTAGCCACAAAACTAGTAATAACCTAAGGCTACAACTTCCTTTGAAAAAATTAATATTATCACATATTTTGAAAATCTAACATTTAAATTGCATGTTCTTTTCGCTCTTAATACACATGTCAAATTTTGTTTCAATCAAATATTATTTAATATATGATTAATAAGCTTATATTCTATGTATAATTTTAAATTACAAAAACTTGCAATTTCAGCAATTTATTGATGACATAAGCGATGGGACTAACGAACTTACTTCACTTGGACGATCTCATCAAATATACTCGTCCCCTAGGCAGGATATGGACGAGCATAGGGTGACCATTAATGGGAGCCTTCAATGCCGCAAACGGTTACCAATCAGTGGATAGATCGTTAGAGCCTCATCAAAGCCCATATTCATGAGACTTGAAACATTACAAAAAGACATTAAAGCCACAATTAAGGCCCCAACAACTAGGAACCACAAAGCCATATATATACATTGGTTAGAGATAAACCAAGTACATAGACTCACCAAAAAGTATTCATAGATATGCTAATATTCAGTCCTTTCTTATTCTTTTCTCTAAAAACTCTTGTATATTGACTTTGGCATCGGAGGCATGGTGGTAGGCACCACACCGGTGATCATCTTGAGGAAGCCATTGTTTCACATTTACAAAGATAGTGACAAGGACCCAACTCCATCCGGACGAGCTTACAAATACCGATGATTTGCACTTCATTAGTTTGGTGCCGTCTGTGGGGACGACATTTTCATACTTAGGTCTAAAGGCGTAGTTTCCAATCAACTTCAACATTCAAATAAAGTCCAACCAGGATTCTGTAGCATTAGCTCTACAAGTCTAGGCCCTTGCAGCTAGCGTCAAAGAGTTCACCGGACCAAATCGGGAAATGAGGCTGCGGCTTTAACAGGAGGAGAATTAGTCTAGAGCCAATCAAGAGGATGAGGGAGATAGTCACGGAAGGGGCGACCGTCGAGGACCAACTACTCCAAATGAACAAAAATAAGATCTTCTTTGGGAAATGAGAAAGGAGATGGATAAGTCGAGGAACGCTATTAGGGGGAAAACAGACCAAAGCCTGGATAGAATGGTCGTGGCAACAGATTCGCCCTTCACTACGGTAGTCTTGGAATGCCCTGTGCCGTCGAAATTTCACCTATGTCGGCTTGAGCCATTTGATGGACTAAAGGACCCTCAGGACCACCTCAACAACTTCAAGATGACACTAGGCCTTCAACAGACCTCTCCCGACGAAATATTGTGTCATTCCTTCCCCACCACTCTTAAAGGAGCTGCAAGGGAGTGGTTCACGAAGTTACTAACATCGTCCATCGATAGCTTCGAGCAATTGAGCAACGACTTTTTAGGACACTTCATCGGGGGACAATGCCCGAAGAGGCCTGCGGACCACTTACTCACCGTTAGACAAAAAGAGAAAGAAATCCACGAGGTCGCACGTGAAACGCTTTACTCGAGAGACCCCGGAGGTGGATGAAGCTTACGACAAGGTGCAGTTGATGACCTTTAAAGCGAGATTGAAGTCTAGAGAGTTCGTGGTTTCACTCACAAAGGATCCTCCTAAGACGATGGCAAAGATGCTCTTGAAGGCACAGAAGTACATGTACGTTGAAGATGATTTGACCACCATAAAGGACATGGAAAGGCTAGGAGACAAGGGAAGGAAGGAAGACGATCGTAAGGGATGAAAAAGGGACCGCCTAGATCGTCGGACTAGTGACGGGAATAAAAGGAAAGACGACAAAACTCATCGAAGGGTAAAATTCACTACTTTAATTATGCCTATTGTCAAAATTTTGGCGCAAATTAAGAATGAGCACTACCTCAAATGGCCAAGGCCATTACATTCATCGCCCAACATGCGTGACAAAAAGAAATATTGCCGGTTCCACAAGGATCACGACCACTACACAAAAGATTGCAAGGACCTAAAGGAGCTGATAGAGGAGCTTATATGGAAAGGAAAACTGTAGAAGTATGTGAAAAAGGGGGAATCTAGTAGGTTCAAAGGCAATAGCAAAAACCAGTGCGACTCTTCACCAAGGGACAAGGATCACACATCCCAACGCCCGCCAAATGTGATCGGGGAGATAAAGACGATCATAGGTGGCCTATCCATAGGTGGGTCGTTCAAATCCCTCGGGAAAGCATGCTAGAGGCGGGTGAACAAAGTGTCCCTGAGAATGCCCATTCAAGCAAAGACGAACATATCGTGACATGTTTTTTTTCGGAAAAGGATGCTAGAGGAGTGAAACAGCCCCATGACGACCCCCTGGTCATAATGCATATGATAGAGGGGTTCAATACCAGGAGAATCCCTGTGGACAATGGCAATTCTGCGGACATCATCTACCTCTCTGCTTTCCACCAGCTAAAGCTAGATCCGGGAAGGCTTCGCCCATTCGACTCCCCCCTTGTTAGCTTCGGTGGAGACAGGGTGTATCCCAAGGGCATAGTGACACCGATGGTTACAGTGGGGACTCACCCGAGGCAGGTGACTCATTAGTTGGACTTCTTGGTGGTAGACTGTTCTTCATCTTACAATGTGATCATAGGGAGATCCACACTCAACCGTTGGAAAGCACCCACGTCTATCTACCGCTTGAAGGTAAAGTTTCCAACAGAGAACGGTGTGGGTGAGGTAAAAGGAGATCAAGCATCGGCCGGGGAATGCTACCAGGCCGTGCTAGTCGCTAAAGAAAACCATACATGGATAATCGAGGAGAAGGAATAAGATAAAGTGGAAGCTCTAGAGACAGTGGAGTTGGTTGAAGGAGAAACAATAAAGATGACCAGAATAAGGACAACATTGGGTCCCGAGATGAGGACGAGACTCATCCAATTCCTTAAGGAGAGCCTAGACGTCTTTGCATGGAGTCACGAGGACATGCCATGTATATCCACGAAAGTCATCCAACACAAGGCAAACGTGGACCCCGAGAAGAAGCCAATCCAAGAGAGACGAAGGGTCTTCACTCTAGAGTGAAACCAAGCAATCATAGACGAAGTTAGCAAGTTGTTGTCAGCAGGCTTTATTCAAGAAGTTTACTACCCAGATTGGCTCACCAATGTCGTCCTAGTGAAGAAAGCGAATGGGAAATGGAGAATGTGCGTGGACTTCACGGACCTAAACAAAGCTTGCCCAAAAGACAACTTTCCTCTACCAAGGATAGACTAGCTAGTGGATTTTACAGCAGGGCACAAGCTACTAACGTTCATGGATGCATTCTAGAGCTACAATCAGATAAAAATGGCAGAAGAGGACCAGAAGAAAACTACTTTTATCACAAGCCAAGGACATTATTGCTATAGGGTAATGCCCTACTGACTGAAAAATACAAGAGCAACCTACCAGAGGTTAGTAAAGAAAATGTTCAAAGAAGCGATTGGGAGGAATATGGAGGTATATATGGATGACATGCTCGTCAAGAGTAAAGAAGAGCTTACTTATCTAGACAGCCTCAAGGAAACATTTGCCACACTCGGGCGTACGGATGAAATTAAACCCCAATAAGTATGCCTTTGGACTAGCCACGAGGAAGTTCTTGAGGTTCATGGTGTCCCAAAGGGGGATAAAGGCAAAGTCGGAGAAGGTACAAGCCATACTCGACATGACGTCACCAAAGACCGTCAAAAAAGTCCAGAAGCTCAGAGGAAGGATAGCAACACTGAACAAGTTCATCTCTAAAATTACGGACAAATGCTTACCTTTCTTCAAGACGTTGAAGCAAGCCTTTGCCTGGATCGACAAATGTGAGGCAGTATTTCAAGAACTCAAGCGTTACCCAAGCAATCCACCCCTCCTAAGTCCATCCCGGGAAGGGGAAAACACGAACGTTCATGGATGCATTCTAGAGCTACAATCAGATAAAAATCATAGAAGAGGACCAGGAGAAAACTGTTTTCATCACAAGCCAAGGACATTATTGCTATAGGGTAATGCCCTACAGATTGAAAAATGCAAGAGCAACCTACCAGAGGTTAGTAAAGAAAATGTTCAGCAAGCGGATCAGGAGGAATATGGAGGTATATATGGATGACATGCTCGTCAAGAGTAAAGAAGAGTTTACTTATCTAGACAACCTCAAGGAAACATTTGCCACACTCGGACGTACCAAATGAAATTAAACCCCAATAAGTGTGCCTTTGGACTAGCCACGAGGAAGTTCTTGAGGTTCATGGTGTCCCAAAGGGGGATAAAGGCAAAGTCGAAGAAGGTACGAGCCATACTCGACATGACGTCACCAAAGACCGTCAAAGAAGTCCAGAAGCTCAGAGGAAGGATAGCAACACTGAATAGGTTCATCTCTAAAATGACGGACAAATGCTTACCCTTCTTCAAGACGTTGAAGCAAGCCTTTGCCTGAACTAACGAATGTGAGGCGGTATTTCAAGAACTCAAGCGTTACCCAAGCAATCCACCCCTCCTAAGTCCATCCCAGGAAGGGGAAAACCTGTATCTATATTTGGCGGTGTCGTCACCCACAGCTGTGAGCGCAACCTTAATTTAAGAAAAGGACAAGAAACAGCTCCCGGTTTACTACGACAGTCAAACTTTCCAAGGGGCAGAAGCCAAGTACCCAAGGATTGAGAAGATTACATTCGCATTAATAGTAGCTTTGCGTAAGCTGCAACCTTATTTTCAGGAGAACCCCATCTTTGTAATAACGAACCAACCCATCAAGAAGTCCATGAACAAGCCTGTGGCAATAGGGAGAATGGTCCAATGGGCAATTGAGCTTAGCCGATTCGACATCGAATACCACCCCAAGATAGCCATTAAGGCGCAGGCTTTGGTAGACTTCATCTCCGAGTTCACACTTCTAAACAAGGACAACCCCACCAACGAGACAGAACAATAGACAATACAGACCGATGGTTCATCAACCCAAAAAATGGGTGGAGTAAGGGTCGTCATCACCACCCCGGATGGAGAAATGCTTAAGTATGGAGTTCAGCTAAAATTTCTGACCACCAATAACGAAGCTAAGTACAAAGGAATATTGATGGGGCTAAGGGTCAAAAAGCACTAGGAGCTAAAAACTTGCTCCTCGGAGCGATTCTAAGTTGGTAATAGGGCAAATAAAGGAGGAGTATGAAGTAAAGGAGGAAAGAATGCAAAAATATCTCAGGTTGACAAAGCATCTGACATAGGAGTTTGATAGGGTGGAATTTGTGCAGATCCCCAGGAGCCAAAACATGATAGCAGACTAAATCGCTGAAGGCGACATCGTCGGAAGAAGGATCAAAGAGTATAGGCTTAGAGATGGAAGTCCGTAAACGCCTTAGCATTAAAGAAATCACTACATTTGCAATATAGAGCATAGGTAGCTGGATGACCCCGATCATATCCTACCTCCAAGACAGGACACATTCCATAAGATGCCAAGGAGGCTAGGAAAGTCGGGAAGAGAGCAAACTTGATTCACGATCCTGAATGACACCCTGTACAAGAAAGGCTTTTCTACGCCCTACCTAAGTGCGTAGATAAAGAGGAAGCTAAGTATATTCTAGAAGAGATTCATGAAGGGGTTTGTAGAGACCATGTAAGCCCCAAATCCTTGGTAAGTAAAGTTGTCAAAACAGGTTACTTTTGCCCTACTATGCAGGTAGATGCAAGGGAGCTCGTCAAGAAGTGCGACAAGTGCCAGAGGTTTGGGAATGTCCAATGCCTTCCAGTAGAGACAACGATGACGATATCCTCCCCTTGGCCATTTGCACAATGGGGAATCGACATCCTCGGCCCATTATCCCAAGGTAAAGGACATGTAAAGTTCCTACAAGTCACTATTGATTACTTCACAAAATGGGTCGAAGTAGAAGCACTAGCAACTATCATCGAAGTAAGAATCCAGAGCTTCATATGGAAGAACATAATTTGCAGGTTTGGAATTCCACGGACGATCATATCAGATAATGGGCGGCGATTCGGCAGTCAAGGCTTTAGGGACTTTTGTTCAAGTCTCAGGATTAAGAACCAGTTCTCATCCTCGGGACATTCATAGACAAACAAACAAATGGAGGTGACTAATTGAACACTACTTAAGATTATCAGAGCCAGGTTAGACGATACTAAGGGAGCCTGGCCAGAATAATTGTCCAATGTCTTGTGGGCTTGTAGGACTACAGCAAGAACCCAACAGGAGAAACCCCTTTTAGACTCACTTACGGTGATCGAGGCAATAATCCTGGTTGAAGTGGGAATGAGCGATGATCGGATGAGAAATGTTCCATGACGACAGCAACGACGATCAGCTAAGAGTCAACCTGGACTGCCTTAACGAAGTCAGAGATGAAGCTGCAAACAAGATGATAAAATATCAACAGAAGATGACCAATTACTACAACAAGAGAGTGAAGTTCAGACGACTTGACATAAGGGACCTCGTCCTACACAAAGTTACCCCGGTGACCAAAGACCTTGCCCAAGGGAAACTCGACCCAACTTGGGAAGGACCCTACCGGGTCATTCATTACTCTAGACAAGGCAGCTATCACCTGGAAACCTTAGATGGGCGGAGAATCCCATGACCATGGAAAATTGAGCACTTGAAGAAGTACCATCACTAGATGTAACAGGCAATTGTATTCATTTTTGAAAGCAATAAAAGAACTATTCAGCCAATGACTTAATGCAAGCAAATATAGCGACTTAAAATTTAAAAAAAAAATTATTAAAAAAAAAAAAGGCTAAGTAACAAGATTCCGCTTAAATGGATGTAAGTTACTAACGAAGCCAAAAACGACAAGATCCCTTAAATGGGTGTAAGTCATAAAAATAGCCAAGTAAAAAGATTCCGCCTAGACGGATGTAAGTTCTTGTGAAGCCAAAAACGACAAGATCCCTTAAATGGGTGTTAGTCATAAAAATGGCCAAGTAACAAGATTCCTCTTAGACAGATGTAAGTTACTAACGAAACCAAAAACGACAAGATCCCTTAAATGGGTGTAAGTCATAAAAATGGCCAAGTAACAAGATTCCGCCTAGACGGATGTAAGTTACTAACGAAGACAAAAATGACAAGATCCCTTAAATGGGTGTAAGTCATAAAAATGGCTAAGTAACAAAATTCCGCCTAGACGGATGTAAGTTTCTGACGAAGCCATAAAAACTACAAAAAACTCTTACAGGTCAATTCTACGCCTAGACCAAGACAAATTCTTGACGGGTCAATTCTCCTTCAAAAGGGCGGGTCACAATAGAAAACTTAACTAAGTATAATGTACCACCGCAAATGAAGCAACTAAATGGATGAAGCAAGCAAGGATCATACAGAGACAAGAACACAAACAAGCAAGTAAGTACAAAATTACAAACACAATTGAAAGCCCAAAAACAACGGGCAACGAGAATAGTGTCATCATTATAATTAAAAGCACATAGATACTTGGCAAGATTGTTCTCAAATTAGAATGAAAATATTGTTCTCAAGATAGAATTAAAAAGCCCAAAAACTCACTAGGCACTTAAAAAAAAAAAAAAAAAAAGGAAACGAGTAACAAGTTCAGGCATTTGTGACTGTGTCATCACCAACTGGAGGAGGAAGAGCACACACTGGGGCATCACCTTCAAGGGTAGTGGAGTGGGAGGCCTCGTTAGCAGCCATTTCCTTGTCTACCTCTTCGAGATCAAGATTCTCCAGATCCACTCCGCAGGGGTGCTTGATGAAGTATCGCCTCGGGAGCTCAAACCCTTTGAAGTACCCGGTGAAGAGCACAATATTGTACTCTTGGTACCATCTGGAAAGCCTTAATGACTTTAGTAGCTATGGTCTTGATCTTCTCCTTGGCAGCCAGAAGTTACTCGTCCTTTTCCAAAGTTAGTTGCCGCTCGGCCGTGAGATCATCACTCAAAGTCTTGGCCTTTTCCTTGGCAATGTTAGCCTCATCCATGGCAACAATTAAATCTTTCCTCAACTTCAAGTTCTCTGCCTCCAAGGCTGCCACCCGAGACACCGCAAACTCAACCTTGGCCTTCTAAGTAAGATACTCCGAAGTAAGGTGGAGGCTCTCCCCCAGCACCTAAAAAAAAATAAATAAATAAAAAATTAGATCTAAGAACAATGCAAAAAAAGAAAAAGAAAAGGAGAGAGGATGAATTTGCACAAGTACATTACCTGGACGAGCTTGTGGAGATGATGACCCACAATCTCACCGGAAGATGAGCCCGAGAGTACCGTCATCTCCTCAATAGTAAAAGTCTCTTGCGCTCTAGCCATTGCAACCCTAGCATCATCCCAAACACTAGACGAACGAGAGTCGGTCTTGTCCTTCCCCTTGTCACTAGTCCGCTTCCTTTTTCATTTGGGGAATAATTTCTTCAACCAAGGTAGCTGGGGAAGCTGTCCTCATCGTCTCAATCCCGGGAGTGGTTGGGGTAGCCGGAGTGACGGAGGCCCCCTTATCCATCACCCGCACATTTTTCGCCCCAAGATTGGAAAGGGGCTCATTCTTCTTAGCCCTTATCTGTGCATACATCCCTTGGTTGAACTTTGTCGTCAATCGTGCAAGAGGAAAACACTTGTAATATATATATATATATATATAAGGGAAGGAAGAAAGAAGCAACACAGACGAGCTTAATACTTACTCTTTTTTTGCTCGATCTCTATGTTTTACAAGACAAAAGCAGAAGGCTTTAGGCCAAGGCAGTGAAAAGCAAGAATCCGCGGATCAACCAGGTCGTCAAAGTCCTCGATCATCCTTGCGTACTCGATGGCCGCTTCCACGCGCCGCTTGTACTTGTACGCTCTTAAGCTCTGGTCGTCTCTTAATTGGGCACAAGATAACATGCAAGGAAGTTAGTAAGTAACAAGATGTGAGCCAGAAGAAATAGATTGAAGAAGCACTAGTGGAAAGACGACGCACCTAGACTTAAGGTTCCCCACCGATGGAGCAACCTAGGGACGTCTCCCTAAACCTCGCCAGAAAGGGTCTCAAACTCATCCCTAGAGACAAAAAAGAATCGGGACTTCCAATACCAGAATGGCGAGGGCAAGTCCCCGATGATCCTAGCTTCTCTGACCCAAGGCATTAACTCATAGTACCCATACTCCTTAGATTCTTTCAAACGGTACAAATAGACAAGCTCGTCCACCCTTATCATGTCCCCATCAGGAGCGGCCAGCTATATCTCCATATAGCTAACCACTATCCTCCAGGAGTTGGGCATAAGATGCCCTGGAGCAATTCCGAAGCGGTTTAGAAGCTCCATGATAAAGAGGTGGACGAGGAATCTGAGCCCACTCAAGAAGGCAGCCTTGTAGAAGCACACCCTCCCAGGTGAAAAATGGCAAGCCCGTTCCTCTGGTGTAGGAAGACGAACCCTAACCCTATCAAGAAATTGAAATCTTTAGCTAAATCTGGAGAGGGTTTCAGCATCTAAGCCACACTCCTCCCTGAGAGTGGAAAAAGCCCTAACCTCCCGAGGAGCAAAAACGGCAATATCTCCCCAACCCCCCACTGGGTCGTCGTTAGAAGACAACCCGGTCTTGAGCTCACTAGATCTAACCTCAAAAATTATTCCTCGCTCCCTCACCAAATTCTCAAACCAATCAATCAATCGACGAAGCAAAAGCAGCAAATCAGCCAATGCAACACTTCAACTACTACCCTCAAAGACAAAGTTCTCAAGGTACGGGAAAACACCTAAAGATCTCCCCAAATGCGCAAAAAGGAAAGAAATTGAGGGGCTGGCTATCCTAACCTCGGATCTACTAACCATGGAAAAACAAGAAAACAGAGGGAAAAGAAATGAATCCTAAAAACCCCAAAAACCAAAACATAGAAAAAAGAAAAGAAAAATTAGAAATTGAGCGTAATCTATGTCTATGCCATAAAAAAAAAAAAGGAGAAGAAAAGAAGAAAGGCATACCTCGGAAGGGAGCATGAAAAACCCAATCGCAGAACACACCAGCTCGAAGAAGAATTGCAAAAAAAGGTTGGAGAAGGAGAAGCTAAGAGCAATGATTGGAAGTTGGAGAAAGTGAAGGGAAAAATGAAAACAAAGGAAGTTTAAAAACCAAGGCACAAAAAACCTGAAATTTAGCAAGAAACCTAAGAGTCACACAATTGGAGCATTAACTCCACTAGTCAGAACACGCCACGTGGCCACAATATGCAAGGCGCCGCCACTATACAATAAATGTGGAGCGAAATCCCAAAAGACATGTCCGATCAGGAAACCTCTCATCTTCTGATGGTTGTCGGGACACATCAGGCGGGATATGGATGAGCACAGTGTGACCATTAATGGGAGTCTTTAATGCTGCGAATGGTTACTAATTAGTGGATAGACCGTTAGAGCCTCATCAAAGCCCATATTCACGAGACCTAAAACATTACAAAAAGACATTAAAGCCACAATTAAGGCCCCAACGGCTAGGAACCACGAAACCATATATATATTGGTTAGAGATAAACCAAGTACATAGACTCACCAAAAAGTATTCATAGATACGCTGATATTCAGTCCTTTCTTATTATTTTCTCTAAAAACTCTTGTATACTGACTTTGGTATCGAAGGCGTGGTGGCGGGCACCACACCGGTGACCATTCTAAGGAAGCCATTGTTTCACATTTGCAGAGATAGTGACAAGGACCCAACTCCATCGGGACGAGCTTACAAATACAGATGATTTGCACTTCATCAATTACTAATAATCTTTAATTTTCTAAAAATATTGCAAGTATGGAGGATATAAGAAAAAAATGTAATTCAATTGTGAATTTGTCAAAATTCACTTTCAATAGAAATTTGAGCTTTGGAAATACCAGATGCTGGACGATACAAGTGTTTTAAGAATTTTGCCCATTCAGAGTCTTTAAACACGTCACAATGTAAACATATAAATTATAATCCTCCTATCATAATTTCACTTATCTAAAATGACGACAGTAGTTTGAGTGACATATATATATCATTGATTTGGTCATAAGAAAGCAAAGCTATAACCTATAAGGCTTTTTTTTTTTTTGGCTATAGTCAGGTGTGGTAGAAAGCAGGAAGAAGCAATGAGCTTGAGTCTTGTACCTCTTGATTAGGATTTTATTGAAGACATTGATCTGATCTATTTGGTAACACAAATATAGGTTTCTAAAAAAAATTAGCGCAAATATAGCGTGAGACTGCGGGGGTCAAGTCAAGTACATCTTGCAAAAATTTTAATAGGCATCGTTTGATTACAGATTTGCATAGACGGACCATATTAAATCATTTGACAAAGTAGCTGACTTAATTTAACCTTTTTTTTTTAAAAAAATGTATCTTAATTCCTTTCAAAAATGTGTTTTATCTTGTCTAAGACTATGTATCTTAAATTTACAGGAATATAGTATATATTTTTTCTTCAAAAAACTACTTATTTTATAGGAAAATGCATTCTAATTTTCCTTTACTTTGCAAATTGATTGTAACTAACTTGTAACTTCATGCATATGCATGGATACACTTAATGATATGCAATAAGATATATAATATAATTCATGTATATATATATATTTATATATATATATATATATATATATATATATAATTTAAATACTATTGATAGTTGTTTAAAAAAAAAAAATACTATTGATAGTCATTTTTATATTTTATTAACTTTTTAAAAAAATTTATAAGGATATTATTAGGTATAAAATGTAAATTGTCAATGAAAAAAAAAAAATTATTGTGAAGCACTTTTTGTTTTTTACAATTAATTTATTCTAAACTCTTTGGATTTTGTACTTAATAACTCACTTGGATGAATATTTATGATGTGATCTCATATTTGATTCTAAAATTAAGAAATAAATCTTTTTAAGAATAAATAATTTAGGACACATGGCGCAAAATTAAAACTCTAATTTGAGTTTCTTTCAACTTCACCTATTATTATATATATAGATTTGAAAAACACTACTAATTTTTCTTGAAAAAATATTACTTATCTTAAATTTATACATATTAAAGACATTCTTTTTTGAAAGAATATTAAAGACATGTTTTGATATCGAAAAAAAAAATTATTTTCCTTTGAAAAGAAAACCGTATTTTTTAAGGGGAATTGACACCACATATATATATATATATATATATATATATATATATATATATATATATATATATATATATATATATATATTTTTTTTTTTAATTTTGTTGTGTAATGATTTCTTGATATCAATTTAAGAAAGAGAGGTACTACATCCACAACATTTTCACAATATTTTTACAACAAATCATAGGTGGTTAGTTGTTTTTAGTTCAAATATAAACCTAACATTAAGATTACTTTTTTGTCATAACAATAACAACCAATAACAAGCTACTACTTAAATTTTATTGTAAAAATATTGTGGTTATTTTTCTATAAGAAAAGGGGTATAGAGAATATGGTAACAGGACCCCAACCATTATACCTAAAAGCCTTAATATCAAGCGCAAATGTTATCCCTTAGCCCATGAGCTGAATGTCAAGGAAGGTCTCTGTTGTGTAGGCTTTGTTTTCCTTATCAACAAAGCCCATGCTCAATAAATAAAATAGATGACCCTACACGATTTTGAGCTCCAAGCCTAGTAAGATCCATTAGACTTAATTGTTCAGAGCTCTATTTTGTGGGTTTATTTAACTAAGCCTATGGCCCAAAGAAAAATAGAAGACACTACACGATTTCGAGCTCCAAGCCTAGTAAGATCCATTAGGCTTAATTATACATAGCTCTATTTTGTGGGCTTTAATTTACTAAGCCCATGGCCCATGAATCAAATAGAAGACATTACTCGATTTTGAGCCCCAAAGGCTAGTGAGATCCAATGACTTCAGTACAAGGCATTGAATCCAATAGAATCAGAGAATCATTCTACACGGTAATGGACTTCCAAACCCAATGGAGTTAAAAGGCCACACCATATGGCATTGGACTCTTGGGGGCCCACAGGTCCAACCCTACCCACCAAGGCAACTCTGACTCCGTGACCTCAAGGCTCAAGTTACTCCATGGCCTAAAAATGTTGACAGTGTAGGGACACTAAAAAAACCACACCATTTCACAAAGTGTATTTGTGTTTGCTAAGGAACATGACATGTAGCCTCATAACATGCTACATACTCAACTTCTATAGCTGAAGCTGTGAGTGTTGGCTCCACACTCCTCATAGAAAATGGACTATAATTCCTAGTGGCTACTTAAGCTTGGACTTCGATATCCAAAACTCACAACTTCTAGCAAATATTGATATTTATACAGATGTATTACATTTGGATACAGCCCATGGTGCTTTGAGATGAACAAATGAAAATGATGTACCAATCTCCACACCGCACACCCCAATTTCCAAATGTGTATCTTTTCTTTGATGAAAATAAGCATAAATCATAGGTCTTTTGAGTAAAAACAATAGATCTTAGCAATTAATTTAGCATGTACCTTCTACCTCCTCTTTCTTCATCTTTGATTACTTTCTTTTTTAACTGTCAAAACCTTCACTAATTGATTATCTCCAAATTAAAAATAAAAATTTAATAATTCCATAAGTTTTCTTCAATCCTAAAATTAGTTTTTATAGTTTAATTTTTATCAATATAATCCCTTGTTGGAGTTGGCTCATATTTGATTTTAGGCCACTACCTAAAGGACCATATGGGCGTAGCGGACCGTTGGAATTGGCTCACAGTTGTGTTTCTTCTCTAATATTTGTTCTTTAATGATTAATCTTGCTTTACCGAGGTTCCACAATGTCCCTCAATTGTCAAAATGTGTCAATTAGGTACTTTAGTAAATGAGTGTTTTCAATAAAATTTATCAAACAACAAGATCTATTAAGTGAAACATTTCATGAATGTTTTCAATAAAATTTTCAGAAATGATTTTTGCTAACAGATTTGGACGGAATAATCATATTAAATACTTTTGACAAAGTGAGGGACTAAATTGACAAAATAAACCTTAGTAACTTAATTTGACAATTGAAAAAAAAAAAAAATTAAGAGTATAAATTGAATCTTAGCTTCTTTTATTTGTTAATTCCTTTCACTGTGCAAGTTGACAGTAATTGAAAAATAGGTTTTATCATGTAATGTCTCAAATTACGTATGTTAAATTTACCTTGAAAAAGTATCTAACTTTTCTTCAAAAATACTATATTACTGGAAAATGCACAATTATTAATATTGGAAGGCATGTTTTAATTTCCATTAAATAGAAAATCTTATTTTTTACGAGAAGTAGTCACCATTTTTTTTTTTTTTTTTGAAAAAAATAGTTACGAGTAATGATTTTATTGAAAAAACTAAATTATGACCATAGAAATTTATCAATAAAAAAGACCCAATTTAAAAGTTTTGCCTAAGGCCTCAAAATACCTTAGGCCAGTCTTGGTAATAAGAAATTTTACAACAATTAGAGTGAGGTAGTATATCGTGTACCCAGTATATATGCAGGGTACAAAATATAATTTTTCCAGCTGGAGATGTCGAGTAATCAAAAATGGTGGCATGATGCAACAGCTTGCTCTGGTAAATGAAAAAGTCATAGCTGCACTGCTGCAATTCTTGAAATATATTCAAATGCCGCTTTGTGGATTTTTTAACAAACTCCATTTTTATTATTTGAGTAGTTGTTGGGCTATCAATACATTGACGGAGCCTAATCATTTTTAACGACATAATGTCAGTGTCAATATGTTTTGTATTTTGACTTGTTCTTGGAGAGGGAAACAAATTTTCACTCGCTTCATTTGGTGTAGATGGATTTTCTTTTTCCAGGCTAAGGTCAGACTTCAAAATATTGCGGATGTAAAACTTTGTTTGTTACTTTATTTATAAATCTACTGTATATTGTAATTTTAAAGGAAATTTTTTGTTTTAAATAAACCTACCCCACGTAAAAAGACTATAAAACTTTGGTTATGTATATAAAATTACAGCTGGTACTGTTCGGTTGATAGGAGTTTAAGGAGAGGATTTAATTCCTATATAAAAAAAAAAGGGGGAGGGGGAGAATTTAATTATGTTCGGAGTATTCTCTTTCTCAAAAATGTTAGGAGTATTCAAAATTATAGGTATTTCTTTCTCCAAAAAAAAGAAAGAAAGAAAGAAAGAAATTATAGGTATTTTTTGGGCGCAATAGTGAGAATTAGAAAAGAGAAATGCTATGTACCCCAATCCTCAATTCCCTTAATTTTTGAGAATCCAAACTCTCGGCTAAAACTTAGGAGTTTTGATCTCCCACGAATTGCCTTAAGTGGGAATCATTAAAATTGCACTTTTGATTCTCCAAAAAATAAATAAATAAAAATTGCACTTTGCACTTTGGTTTATTTATTTATTTATTAAAATTGATTTTTTTAAAACGAATCTAATTGATTTTAAGCCTTCCTTCATTGAGGTCGCATTTGTTTTACTTGAAAATATTTTTAAATTTTTTCGATACTTGAGATATTACTCTTTTTTTTTTTTTTTTTTTTTTTTTTTTTTTTAACAAGCTGCAATCTCCGTTAAAAAAATGAAAGTTGCATTTGATTATTGGAGTAATTGATAAGCTATCAATTCAATAACGGCACCAAACCTTTTTTTTTTTTTTTTTATTAAGAAACAAACACACACACTCAAGGGAGAGGGAAAGGGATTCTAATATAAAGACATACAACAATTTCACTCATAAGTTACCATGGTTAGTTTCTTTCTTACCAACCTTAGGGGTGCTCCTAAAATGGATTTTCCCTTATCATTCATATCTTCAATTACCTCATTGTTTTTAGAGTTATCATTATTAGCATGAGGAATAAAAATAACTCTATTCAAAGCATTAGAAGAGTTACTACAAAAGGAGAGAAAGTGATCATACCCGAGACCTATTCTGTTAGATATTGACTTCTAAACATTCAAGTTTTCATCCGTTTTCATGACCAACCTGTAGAGTTTCTCATGCTTCTCGGAGACCTTATAAACCTTGGCATAGGCAGTGTGGATGTCATCTTGATCATCTAACTTTGATTCCATCAGCTCTTCTTAATCATCAACTACCTCTACTTCTCCCTTAGTAGACTCAACAAAGAAATGTAAAAGCACTTACAATCCCTTCTTGGTCACTTTCATCAAAATCGCTTCTGGTTCGAATCACTTAAGATAGCAGCTAAGGCTTTGCTTTTGCCAATGGATTTGAGGTATGTAGGACACTCTTACTTCATATGTCCAAATCCATGACACCCATAGCACTTTGGTCCTTCAGAATACCGTTGCTTTGACTAGCATCCTTGGATTCTCTCTTGCCCTTGTCTTGGGACTTATATTGAGAGAAAACAGTCTGTTTGCGATCCTTATCACCAGCTTTGACATTCGCGTTTTTAATGAATTTCTTGAATTGTCTAGTGATATATGACTTTAGCTTGGTATCCTCATCATCAGATGACTCATCATTGTCATCATTCTTGGTCTTCAAGGTCATGTTCTTGCCTTTGTCACCTTTGCCAACCCTTGCTAATCCTAGTTCATATGTTTGCAAGTTTCCAATCAATTCAGTCAAGGAATAGAGTCAAGATCCTTTGATTCTTCAATGGCAGTGATCTTCGCATGGAATCTCTCTAGAAGAGATCCGAGGATCTTCCTAATAATCTTGGGCACCGGAATCTGTTCTCCAAGATTGAATGTTGAATTCTAATGGAGATCAAGGCACCGCTTCGAAGGATCTCGTTCAAGTACCAATTGGGCGATTCACGAGAGCACGAGCAAAGAAGTTCAAGGATGTACTCAACGGACTCATCCAAGAGTTATGGGCTCAAGCAAATTGATGGAGGCCCATTGAGCATGATCCACGTGGGCAACAAAAAATCGTCAACTTGATTCAAGTTCTAGAAGGATCCCGGTCAAGGTGAGAATTGGCATGAAATATTTTGGGTCTATGTAAAAAACGTTATTCTAGGTTTAGGTGATTTATTTCCCTGTTTTTAGGTGCATTTAATGCTTTTTAGGTCAAACTTTATTCCTAATATGGTTAGGTATCAATTAGGAGTTATTTTAGAATATATTTTCTTGTCTGTTAAGTTTTAAGGAGCCCTTAAATAGTCATCTAAGTCTGTAAACTTTTTTCAGATATTATTGATAAAACCTGTGAGGTTTATTCTCTTTGGTTCTTTGAAGAACTATTCGAACTTATCGGGAATTCCCGTGGCGTTCATCTCGACTTATCAAACGGAGTTTCTACCACCGTTTGTGGTGTCTTCCTTATACCGAGGTTCTTGTTTGTCATAAACAACGAGTTGAGGTCTCCCATTTGAATCTGTCCATAGAACGATCTTGGGTTCCCTTTCGTTGTTAGGTCTCGTTATTTTTGACGGGGTTCACATCAAATTCACTATGTCCTTGAGCTTGGCATAGAATTCATCAAATGATTCATCCTCATCCATCCTAATTTCCTCAAAGCTAATAGTGAGCTTTTAAAGCTTAGAGTTCTTAATGACTTTAGTGCCCTTATAAGTGTTCTGAAGAATTGTCCAAGCTTCCTTGGCTTTGTCAATGGAAGAGATCTTTTTGAATTATTCATTCGTTACAGCATTAAATAGAGCATTCAGTGCCTTACTGTTAAAGTTGGTAGCCTTGATCTTGGTATCATCCCATGATGCAAGTGGCTCTTCAGGCTTTGTACAACCTACTTTAATCGCCACCAAACTTTCTCATCCAAAGACTACAAAAAAACTCTCATACGTGCTTTCTAGTATGCATAGTTAGTACCATCAAATAAAAGAGGAATAATAAAAGATTATCCATGATCTATAACAACAGGGGTCAATAGGTCACACAACAAGGATTAAAACCTAATCAAAGTGTGCCCACTCTGATACCACTTGTTGGGTTATGATAGCTTGACTCTGGTTAATTAATTCAATTATCCAAGTTAATTAATTAGGTTCAATTGTATGCAAATCATGGAGGCACCAATAAATCACCAAAAATACTAAATGTAGAAAAAAATAAATTTGACACGGTGATTTGTTGACAAACGGGGAAAACCTCGCAAGACAAAAACTCCACTGGGTTATTTTAAAGTCACCACTTTTAAAAATCCACTAATCAACAATCAAGCAGTTATAAGTATAAGGAATCTTACCAACTACCCTTGGCCCATCTCGAAATACCAACCTACAGTTGAACCTTTGGTATCAAAGTTTCACATTAAGTCTTAATAACAAGCATCCGTTGAGCTATCTGTCGAGACTTAATAAACAGCTTTTCTTTACTTATTTCTTGGACCAATCTTCATGTCTTTAATACTTGACTTGAAAAACATTTTTCATGAAGTACTAAACCCATCTTAGATCTTCCCAATTATAAGTAAAGTACTTTTTGTCAAATGATTAGCTAATTACAAGAAAATATGACCCTAACAAAAATGAACCCAATCTCTTTCTCTATTCTCTTATTTCAAACCCGAACTCTCTCTATATTCTCTCATTTCAAACTCTCTCTCTCTTCTCTCATGGCCAAAACTCATGGCTAAAGACCCAATCCCTCTCTCTCTTCCTTCATCTCAAATCTGAGCTCACTCTCTCTTCTCCCATGGCCTATCATCTTCTCTAAATCCAGGGCTAAAGACCCATGGCTAACCGAACTCTCATCTTCTCTCTCTCTCTCTTTGATCAACCCAAATTGATAGTGGTTGGGTGGGTCATCATGGTTTGATCTAACCAGATCTGAAACTGATGAGGATTGGCTTGTGTTTTGGTGTATTTTATTGATGAGGATTAGCTTTGGGTTTTGGTATTTTTGGTTTTGTGTTTTTGATCTGACGACCATAGCTTGAATTTTGTTATTTTATTTTATTTGAGAAAAAGAATTTTGTTAGTTGATTGTGTTAGGATTGGTGAGTGTGATCATGGTTTTGTATGTGTTTTTGCCTTTTTAGTAGCTAAGAAAATGCAAGAAAAGAGAATAAAATCTTGAAATTTTAATTTTATGGGAAACCATGTTCTTGGGAAAGAACATGAAGAACAATCAATCATTTTTAGGGAAGAACATGTAGGAAAATTTTACATGTTCTTCCAAGAAAATAATGAAAATAAAAAATATATTTTATTATATTTTAAAAAAAATCATGTGACTTATTTTATTTATTAAAATGCTGACATGACATTTTTTAAATGTCAAATAATTTTTTTAATATTATTTTAATGATCACATAGGCACTCGGTGTGCTAACTATATATGCACCCTATTTGCCATGTAGGTAATTTCCATTAATGAGATGACGATAGGGGCTAAAATGAAAGCGAATTTTCAATTTTAGGGACTGCATCCGGGGAAAAAAGTAGAGACCAAAGTGAAAATCGCCCTAAAATATAAGGACCAAAAGTGTATTTACGTCTATCTTTTATACATATCATTGTCCCTTGAATTTTCTTCAATTGTCAAATTAGTCCTTAAAGTTTAATTTTTGTCAATTTAGTCCCTTTTTGGAGTTGGTTCATATTTGATCTGAATGGCCTTATGAACATAACAAAGCGCAATGGAGGAAATGGAGTGGAGTGTAAAGAGCAAAATGGAGCGTAATACTATTCATCAAATAATACTACAAGTGTTTTGAATATGATTACATCCAATATGGTATACATTAAATGAAATTTAATAAAAATAAAAATATAATTAAATTATGCATGGTATACATTAAATGCAAATTTAATTTAATGAACTATATATGAAGTGGGAATAAAAAAAAAAAAAATGCAACAAGATCTATTAAATGAAAAATCTCATGAATGTTTCCAATAAAATTTTGAAATGGTTGTTTGCTAACAGATTTGGATGGAATAACCTATTTATTCTTTTTGACAAAGTGAGGTACTAAATTAAAAAAAATATGAAAGTTCAAAAACGTGTACAAATACACTTTTGAACGTTTAGACCCCCAAAAACCAACTTAACCAACACAAGCAATATGTCAAACAATTAATGTGCGGAAACTTAACATATGCTATATTATGGAATTGGTTAAACAACTATCTAAGCCATAACAAATTAAACCACAGCAGGTAAAGTAAAGCGGAGATAGAGAGGAAGGAAGATGCAAACACAGCGATAACACCGGATATGTTATCGAAGAGGAAACCAAGACCTCGGCGAAAAACCTCTCCGCCGCCCTCCAAGCGGTAATCAATCCACTAGAAAATATAGTTGGGATACAAGGACAGCAATAGACCCTCCAAGCCTAATCTACCCAATGCACCTAAGCCCTCCAAGCTTCTTGCTCCAACGAGGTTGCGCCGAACCTTTTTCTTCTCTAGCTTACCGGATTCCGCTACTACACCGTAGCATCAACCAATAAAGATTGGCTCCTTCCTAATCGCTTCTCGAACTCCAAACGTCTGTCTCACAAAGATGATAATGGTGAGAACCAGGTTTGGTTATAAGGCCTCTCAAGGATTTGACAATGGAGAGGAAGAGAGTGAGGGAATTTGATGAGACTCTAAGGTAGAGATTGTGGGTGAGGTAATCTGGTTTTTCTTTAGGGTTTCTCTCTCAAAATTCTCTCTCGAAGCTCTCTTTCAATCGTGGGTTAAAAGGGTATTTATCTTTGGAGTGAAGGGGAATGTGAAACGTCGGGTTTTTCCAAAACAGGGGTGGCTCGCGGCTTGACCTCGCGGCTTGACTCGATCGCGAGTTCGATCGCGAGCTAACCGTATGGGCCGATTGTCCTGTTTTGTCTGTAGTGCTCGGCTAGCATGACTGTTCACCTTCCAAAGATGCTTGGCACGTGTGCAGATTCTCAAGCGGGTTGAAGCCGCGAGTCCAGCCGCGAGTCCCGGCCGCGACACACTGTTTTCTTGCACACTCTTGAGCAATTCTTCACTCTATCTCACTCACTACCCTTACAACAATCCCACCTAAATACAGGGTTACTAAATGCTGAATTACAAGCAAATTTGCACGGAATAAAGCCAATTAGATGGGTGAATAAATTCAACCTTGCAATCTCCCCCTTTGGCTATTCCGTGACAAAACCCTAAAACAGACTCTAGACTTAACATGTGAGTTGGGAACAGTTGAACAAAACTCAGTCACACCTAATTCTAGAAGTTTGTGAAGCACTTGAATCATATGAACAATATACTCTCGAAACACAACAATACACTATGATTATTGTAAGCAGAAAATTATAGATGCATATGAAACAAGCATAATGTGATCAAGCAAAGATGGAGTAATATACAACCCATGGCTTGATCAACCAAGTGAACACCACAAGGTAGTGATCACAAAGTGCTCATTCACACTTGGAATGAACACAAGGACATACAAGTTAACAAGCACAAGACAAGTCACTTGTATGCTCAACACTCAACCAATGCACAAACACACAAGGCACATGCATCTAGGAACAATCCTACAAGGGCACAAGAGTGACAAGACAAAGAAACCACAATGCAGAACATTTGGAACAAGGTACTGATTTCAACAAGCATAAAGGCTGCCCTTAGGCATGGTACAAACCACAAGGCCTACAAACAATGCTTAAAAACATTAACCCTCAAAAAGCTTACAAAAGCATATGGGTACAAAACAGAAATTCCTGAAAAACATCATCAAAATGTATTAAGAATTAAACCAAATGTATATGAAATGAGTTAGAAACAGTTATACACCAAAACATAGTGTATCAAGAACATAGAAACATTAAATAATACCCAACAAAGCATAAACCTAAAATCATAAGTTTAGAAGATAAGACAAGGTTATAACAAAAGTATGTGTGTGTGTTGTACTCCCCCTATCACTATGCACACTTCCCTTTTGAGCTTCTCTCCCCCTTATTGTATGCTCTCCCCCTTTTTGTCACGAATAGCTAAAGACTATCTTCCAACTTCCGTTGAATCTCATCTAGCTGATTCTCCATAGTCTCGAGACGCATTTGAACACGGTTTGTCGTGGAGTAGAGAAGAGTCACTAGCTCATCAACACGTCTCTGAATGTGCTCAAGTACACCGCTGGCTCGATCGTAGGAGGTGTAGTTTGTGGTTGCGGAGTACTCCCCGGTGAAGTTTCGGGAATAGCATGTGATGTGGTATGTACAGGTGGCTCTGAGGCGAAGGAGGGACCGGAGAGATGTGAGCACTTCTTGGTGATTTAGAAGAGTGGCTTCGCTAGCCTGAAGAGTGAACATGGAAATGGGACGTTGGCGAGGCAATATTTTCCATCTGCAGGAGGAACAATGCCTCGCACTAAGAATGAGCTTCATGACTAGGCTGCAAAATGGAATGATTCCTCGAGCCGTAGATCTACATGCAGTCTTCCTCAAGTTGTAGTAGATGTGAGCACAAATATCAATGGGGGCTCCGGTAATGAGATCACACAGAAATATAGCTCTCCCTAGATTGATGAATGTGGTGTTGGATAGTGGGTAGAGATTGGTGAACATGATCAACTTCGGTGTGGTCACTCAGGTGCAAACTTGGCGGTCTTGATGGAAGTTCCCTGACTTTGGATACCTCATGATCGTGTCCTAGAATTTGTAAGATTTCTCCAACCTGCGGATTACGGTCATCATAGGGAGTTAAATTCACATTCGGAGGTCTGGTGATGCCGAGAAGATCTGCTATGGAATCTGGGGTAACAATGAACTCAGTTCCTCGACCCGAGAAAACTAGTTCAGGTCCAAGATCGGTTGCATTGGAGAAGCATTCTTTGACCAGCTCATCCATTGGATCATCAAAGTTCCCGAACAGGTTTGCCCAATCTCTGTTCTCAAAGATTCGAGGGATGAAGGTGGTCCCTAAAGTGTTGAACTCTACTACCCGTTCCACTATGGTAGTTGACTTGTCAAACACATTTGAGTAGGAATGTGAGTTGAGTGGAAGTCCGAATCTTTCCTCATTTGGGTCTTGAGATGCCCGAGATGATAAACGAGTTCTTTTGGCAATCGGGTGTTGCTGGTTCGTCAACAACAATGTCTTTACCCCTGGAAGATCGACGAGACATCCGCAAGAAACCAGGCCAATGAGAAAAGAACCAAGCAACAATACCCCACAAAAGATTGTCAACAAGATTGAGTGTAAACAATATTTCAGAATATAAACTCGGATGAATATAATGAAGACCCCAACCAAAACTTCCAACAAAACAGAAGCACAAACTAATATGTGCAACAAACTTGATGAAAGTGCATCAAGACAAAGAAAGATATCACAACTGTCATATAATAAGCATTAACATGACCATGGTATGCAATAAGAAACAACCTTAGAACATTTTGAGCAGATATCAAAAAATACTCCATCAGAGACAAGAACATGGGGAAACAATTTCAATCAAGAAGGGACCAAACATCCATATTGGAGCACGTGGCTAAGTATCATGCATTATGTTAATACAAACAAATCAGTAACCATATGCCAAACACCATCAACAAGACTTAAGCAAATGTAATGGGTAAGACAAATAGACATCAAACCCATTTCATAAAAGAAACTCAGATTCACTAATAAGGCAAGAACCAAAACAATGAACAACACATTGTGACAGTTTAGCATGAACATAGAAGATAACAATATCAAGCACAATACGCCAAACCCATTTCACAATGAGATAAACAAACCAGATGTAATACTGGATCAAACAAGAACAAAAATCAGTAGGAAAATGAAAATGAGATTGAGAAAGTGAAACCCATACCTTTTCTTGAAGTTTTGAAACAAGGAAAGAAGCACCAAAGGGGTTTGGAGAACAGGATTCTCGAAGAGTTTGGGAGGAAAAACAGTTTAAGGAGAATATGAACAGTTACAAAAGTTCGAGGAAAATCGAAAAGGTTTAAAAACTCGCTCTCCTGTTTCGCAAAACACGCGTTTTTTCGCGATCTGGATTAAGTCGCCACACGATCGCTTGACTCAAGCCGCGAGAATACACGAACAAAATTTTGAAAAATTTTTCTAAGTGTTTTTCGCATTGGAAGGTCTACCCGCGAGTGAGTCGCGAAATGAGCCGCGAAAATCTCTCGAGTGAACTCGCGATGGACCTTCTACTCGCGAACAAGTCGCCAAAAATGACCAGCGAAGCTGCGATCGAGGCCCGCGACTTGACACACCCGCGATCGAGCCGCCAAAACAGGCAAAACTGTATTTTTGAAATTTTCAGATTTTTCAACCAAAATACTTTCCAAAAACACCTAAAACACTCAAAAATCTTTTTGTGCTATAATTAACAAAGATTGAGCATGTGAAAACACATTTCATCAAGTACAATCACACAAATGAATATGGCATTTATCGAACACAAACTTGTGTGTTGTGTGTGGATATCAACAATGAGATAGTCCTTTGTCTAATGTGAAGCTTCAATGATCAATTCAACCAAGGCATACACAATTAGCACTAGATCATGTGACCAATCTCAATTATAGAAATATGAATATATGACTTCCCACACAACTTGATAACATAACTTGGAGCTTTTCATTTGACTCCACTTTCAATCACAATCTTTGATCTTTTTAGGCACTCATCTCTCATTGTGAGAGGGATATGTAACATTTTTTTTTTTTTTTTTTTTTTTGAGGAACAGGCCTTTGGCCCTTTTTGAATGAAATTTCACTTTTAACATAAGGTCGCTTACCCTTTTTCCTAGTCAAATACTAGAATGTGCGACAGGCTTTTGCAGCTCAATATCTCTTTTCATTTTAAGATTTACATTTGGTGAGCTTTTTTTAGCAAAACAAAAATAAAAAGTGGGAAGAGATATAGACACAAGTCTATGCATGTCTCAAGATCAACATAACCATTCACTTATCATTCATGACAAGTTTGAAGATCTATTTACAACAATCACATAGATTTCAAGATTTTTCCCACGAGAGATATAGGTGCATGAAAACAAGCAATGCTCGAAGATGCACAAAGCCATTAGCACAAAGGTACAAGGCAAAACGAGTTTTAAGACACAACTCAACAAAGTCAATCAAGCCTTTTTGATTTTCAAATTTTTATGTAATTTTTGGATTTTTGACTCAAGAAACAAAAAGATTGATAAAACACAATAAAGAAATATTCACAAGAAGACAAACAAACAAACAAACTCAAAACCACAAGCATACCAAACAAACATAGTCACAAAGCATAGGAAGTATTAATGCATGGACATGTTGTAATGCTTATGCATGAGTACCCCTTTTCACCCATACGACACTTGCGTTTGGGGTGATTTCCTTATCGGATTGGGTACGGGAGTTAGGGCTTTCAAACCTTCGTGAGAAGCTTTCCAAGCAGTTGGTGAATGCACCAATCATCTTCATCACATTCATTATTAAAGGGATCTCCATGTTGTTCTCTAGATTGATCACCCGCCCAGGTTCTCCTATCGCCTCTTGGTCCTCCCGACCTTTGAGGAGTTGCACTTTGTTCTTTGCTCTCGAGCTTTTGGCAATTTGGTCGAGTGTGCCCTTGAAGTCCGCAATAATGGCACATATATGTTCCTCTAGGACCTCTATGTGGTCGAGGACGTGACTTGGCACGTGATTCGACCTGCCCACGATTGATTACGGGAATTCAGCACCCGTTGGTTCACCAAATTTTTCTTCTCATCCACCTCTAGCTTCTCACCAGTATGTTCATCTACAACTGGATCTTTTGCCTTCACAAACTTCACTTCTTTAGTGATATTTACAGATGAACTACTTCCTCCGGTATACCCCAGTCCGGATTTGTCCGAGAAGCTCTTTTGAGATGATATAACATCATCTAGCTTCTTGGTGGTGACTCTCTCTATTTTGGCATTCGCTTGCACAATCTTATTCTCAAGAAATCTTACTTTTGTGTAAGCTTCGGACAACTCACCATTTAGAGTTTCAATCTCACATTTGGCCTCCCCATACCGGATTAGGAGACTTTTGTAGTCCTCCTCGGCCTTCTTCATCTTTCTCACGGCTGAGCCTTGGCAACCCTTGTGTACTCACCCGACTTCTCCACGAGTGAGTTATAGTTTTCTTGAAGAGTTCTTTGTGCTTTCTTCTTCTTGACTTCGACTCTTCAACAATTCCAGTGATTCATCCTCACTATGTTCTCCAAGGTCTTGTACAAGCGAACTCAACTCATCCGAAGACTCAACATGTGCGATAGTCATGAAAGCCGAATAGTTCCCTTCTCCATCACAGACTTTCTTGATTCTGAGTCGGACGAGTCGAATCACTCAAAGTCGTGGCATACACCTTGCCTTTCGACTTCAAATAATTAGGACATTCCTTCTTGAAGTGTCCATGCCCGTTGCATTCAAAACAAGTGACACCTTGTGTGGATTGGGATTCTTTTCCATCTTTCCTTTTGAAATCCCTCTTCTCCCTTCCGAATTTTGGAAATTTCTCTTATCATCAAATTTTCCATTGTTTTTGAATTTCAAAAACTTCTTGAAATTTTTAACAAGATAGGCCACATCTTTGTCCACCTTATCTTCTCCGATGAGCCTTCATCTTCCACCTTCTCATTAATGGTCTTTAGAGCAAGGGATTTACTCCTCCGTTGATTGGGAAGAGACATCTCATAGGTTTGCAGAGAACCCACCAGCTCTTGCACCTTGATGTCATCAAGATCCTTGCTCTCTTCAATGGCTGTCACTTTTGCACGAAAACTTTCCGGCAATGATCGGAGGATCTTCCTAACAATCTTTGAGTCCTCCATTTTCTCTCCCAAGTTAAACTTATCGACAACCACCTCATTCAGCTTCCCATAGAAGGAGTCGAAAGACTCATCCTCACTCATCTTGAGCTCCTCAAACCGAGTGGTCAGCATTTGTAACTTGGTATCTTTTACTTTCTTCGTGCCTTCATATGTTGTTTCCAGAATCTCCCATGCTTCTTTGGCAATGGTAATGTGAGAAATCTGTGAAATTCATCCGGAGACACACCACAGAAAAATAGCATTTAGTGCTTTCATTGTTAGCATTAGATGCAGCAAGTGCTGCCTTATCCCATGTGGATTTGGCTGCCTCAGGTTTGGTCCAACCAATCTCTACAAAGATCCCACACGGATTCATCAATAGAGCATAGAAAAGCTCTCATACGAACCTTCCAAAACGCATAATTACTTCCATCAAAATATGGAGGTGCATTAAGGGATTGAGACCTATCCATCTCAACAAGGGAGTCAAGGATCACACAATGGTAATGAAACCAAACAGTTTGTGTACCCGTTTCGATACCAATTGAAAGTTCAAAAACGTGTACAAATACACTTTTGAACGTTTAGACCCCAAAAACCAACTTAACCAACACAAGCAATATGTCAAACAATTAATGTACGGAAACTTAACATATGCTATATTATGGAATTGGTTAAACAACTATCTAAGCCATAACAAATTAAACCACAGCAGGTAAAGTAAAGGCGGAGATAGAGAGGAAGGAAGATGCAAACACAGCGATAACACCAGATATGTTATCGAAGAGGAAACCGAAGACCTCGGCGAAAAACCTCTCCGCCGCCCTCCAAGCGGTAATCAATCCACTAGAAAATATAGTTGGGATACAAGGACAGCAATAGACCCTCCAAGCCTAATCTACCCAATGCACCTAAGCCCTCCAAGCTTCTTGCTCCAACGAGGTTGCGCCGAACCTTTTTCTTCTCTAGCTTACCGGATTCCGCTACTACACCGTAGCATCAACCAATAAAGATTGGCTCCTTCCTAATCGCTTCCCTTAACTCCAAACGTCTGTCTCACAAAGATGATAATGGTGAGAACCAGGTTTGGTTATAAGGCCTCTCAAGGATTTGACAATGGAGAGGAAGAGAGTGAGGGAATTTGATGAGACTCTAAGGTAGAGATTGTGGGTGAGGCAATCTGGTTTTTCTTTAGGGTTTCTCTCTCAAAATTCTCTCCGGAAGCTCTCTTTCAATCGTGGGTTAAAAGGGTATTTATCTTTGGAGTGAAGGGGAATGTGAAACGTCGGTTTTTCCAAAACAGGGTGGCTCGCGGCTTGACCTCGCGGCTTGACTCGGTCGCGAGTTCCGATCGCGAGCTAACCGTATGGCCGATTGTCCTGTTTTGTCTGTAGTGCTCGGCTAGCATGACTGTTCACCTTCCAAAGATGCTTGGCACGTGTGCGATTCTCAGCGGGTTGAAGCCGCGAGTCCAGCCGCGAGTCCCGCCGCGACACTCTGTTTTCTTGCACACTCTTGAGCAATTCTTCACTCTATCTCACTCACTACCCTTACAACAATCCCACCTAAATACAGGGTTACTAAATGCTGAATTACAAGCAAATTTGGCACGGAATAAAGCCAATTAGATGGGTGAATAAATTCAACCTTACAAAATAAACCTTAGTGACTTAATTTGACAATTGAACAAAAAAGAAAAGAAAAAAGTTAAGAGGCTAAATTGAATTTAGCTTCTTTTATTTATTTATAAATGTATCTTAATTCCTTGACTGTGCAAATTGATAGTAATTGAAACATATGTTGTATATTGGCTCAGATTAGGTATGTTAAATTTACATTGAAAAAGTATTTAACTTTTCTAGAAAAATATTGTTTATCTTACAGGAAAATGCACATTTATTTATATTGGAAGACAGTTATAATTTTGCATTAAAAAGCAAACGCTATTTCTTACAAGAAATTGTCACCAATTTATTTTAATAAAAAATTAATTTTGACTAATGATTTTATTGCAAAAACAGAATTATGACAGTTAAGGGCTCTCTCTATGTGGTGATTTCAAAATAGGTAGTATAGAGAATTAGAGATAGTCGCAGGCCCCCAAACATTACATTCAAAAGCCCATAAGCAAAATCATGGGCTGAAAAACTTTTTAATCTATGAATGGATAACAACTATCATAAACTTAAATATTATGTACAATGTTATCTCTTAGCCCGTGAGATGAATGTCGCCGAAGCTCTCTTTTGTGCTGGATTTATTAACTAAGCCCATACTCAATAAATCAAATAGAGACACTACACTTATCAAAAAAGAAAAAGAAAAAAGAAGACAGTACTCAATTTTCGTGCTTCAAGCCTATTGAGATCCATTAGACTGAATTGTTCGGAGCTCTATATTTTTGTGGGCTTAATTTAACTAAGGCAACACCATAGGGCATTGGACTCATGGGGACCCACAGGTCCAACCCTATCCATCAAGGGACTCTCTAGCCCAATGAACTAGTTACCTGAGCAGGAAAGGCTCCTCATAGGTTATGTCTAGGGACTCCATTGCCTAACAACGGACTTTGTGACCCAAGAACATGGTTCTTGAACGAAAAAAAGAAAGAAAGAAAAGAGAATTAGGGACACATCTAATACATACATAATTTCACAATATACATAAGTGTCAACTTGTAATTGGTACAATTTAATTTTCTTTTTTCATCAAGTACTATTGATGGTTTTATGTGTAAGTAATGCAATTCAATCATAAGTTGTTACTTTAGTATTTTGTGAAATTTAGTGTTTATATAGTGCGTTCATAATTCAACCCTGTATCATATACAATTACACGATTTTGAGTTTGATGGTGGGGTAGTGATTTGACTCAAAGCATGCTACTTAGAGTCATCTTTTGAGGGTGTGGGATATAGGAATAATCCAATGATCGATGCATGTGCACATTGATTAGTTAGAGCTAAAACATGTTTAAGCAAGCCTAAACCCTCTCAAAAGTATTAACAATTTAATATTTAAGAAGTTCCCATTATTTTCTGATACATGACATATCACAATTGATGGAGAGTAAAGTGGAATACAAAAAATAGTACAAATTATTTGTATTCGACTTCCACCCACCCTTTCTAGCTGGAGTCTTTTCATTTCATTGTTAGGAAAAGACTAAATTGAACCCAAGCCACGTGACTAAAGTCACTAAACACCTAAATCCGGTAAAATCTAAGGTGAAAATCTAAGACCAGCTCATTCACCTATGCAAGAAAAATACCACCACAAAAAAAGTTATGTAGTCACCAATTTCAACAAGTAAACTCTTGTTCTACGAGGGTCAGTTTTTCACCACTACAAAAGCGAAAGCACCTATGCATAAGAATCAATCACACCTTACTTCCCAAATACCTGTCTCAAATACTACCACCATTGAGTTAAAATTTGGAGCTAGCTAGAAGTGGTTAGTCAACTACTTATTAATTACAGACCAGGCTTTTTCGGATTATAGACCTTGCATGTGTTTGACTCAGAACTTGCTGATAAAGTTGCATATTCTAAGGGAGATTTTTCACGATGATTTTGTAACTGATTTTTGGTAATGACTTATACCCCGTTTAGGATCCGGCGGGTGCAATTCACCTCGATTGTCTAACAAAAAATTTTCACTTTTTACTTTTTTAAACTTTACTCTTTACTTCTCATAAAGTTTTTCTTTATTTTTTTTAATCAATAATTGAGATTGAAAATTACTTTTTACAAATAATCAGTTCATGTACACGGTCTGTTTCTTTTTCTGTCATTATCAATGGTGAATCACATGGTTTATTTCATCCCCAAAGAGGACTCCGGCAAGCAGACCCTCTATCACCTTATCTCTTTCTCCTATGTGCAGAAGGTTTACACTCTCTTATTAAACAGGCGGAGGATAGAGGGGCCATCCAAGGTGTATCCTTACGTAGGGATGGTCCAAAAATCACACACCTATTCTTTGCTAATGACAGCAAAGCCAATGACCAAGATTGCACCATGGTGATGGAGATCCTAGAAGCATATGAAAGAGCTTCGGGGCAGTGTATTAATAGGGACAAAACTCAACTCTATTTTAGCTCCAACACCAACCATCATGTGCAAACAACAATCAAGAATCGGCTTGGGGTAACCATTACTTCTCAATTTGAGAAATATCTTGGTCTCCCTTCTTTTATTGGTAGAGCAAAGAAACAAAGCTTCAGTTATATCCGTGAAAGGATTTGGCATAAAATCCAATGGTGGAAAGAGAAACTCATTTCTCAAGCAGGCCAAGAGGTATTGATCAAAGCAGTGCTACAAGCAATGCCCACCTATACTATGAATTGTTTTAAACTCCCAAAAAGTCTATGCAAGGATATTGAAGCACTAATTCGAAAATTTTGGTGGGGATACAATGGAGAGACAAGGAAAATCCACTGGATTGTGTGGAATAAAATGTGCAAACCCAAATCTAGAGGAGGCTTAGGATTTCGAGACATAGAGAATTTCAACTTAGCTTTGCTGGGCAAGCAAGTATGGCGACTACTCCATAACACAAATTCTCTTCTTTACAAGGTCTTCAAAGCTAAATACTTCCCCCAATGCACAATCATGGATGAAGCAGTCAACACGAAGGGCTCGTTTGCATGGCAAAGCATTCTGAAGGCACGACAGGTAATCGAATTGGGTGTTGTTTGGAGGGTAGGGAATGGGGAGAAAGTCCGTATTAGAGGTGACAGTTGGTTACTTGACCCTCACTCAAGCAAAGTTATCTCACCACAGAAAAACTTCCCTCGAAATACTCAGGTCTATGCACTCTTAAATGAAGATGGTACAAGTTGGATACATGACAGGATTGAGGAAGAATTCCTGCCACATGAAGCAAGAGCTATTAGTAGCATTCCCCTGAGTGTAAGCCGTGCCAATGATTGTCTCATCTGGTCTGGCTCAAAGGACGACAACTACATGACTAAAAGTGCATATAGAATGCTTACAGAGGCCGAACAAAGGAAAAAACTAGGTTCGTCAAACCAATCTTCTGAGGGTACCTTCTGGAAGGACTTGTGGGACCTTGACATCCCAAGCAAAATAAAACACTTTCTGTGGAAGGCAAGTAACGAGTCTCTTCCAACAAAGAAAAACCTGTTTCAGCAACAAGTAACGAGAACTACAACTTGTGATTGTTGCCACAATAGGGTAGAAGACACCATTCATGCTCTTTGGGAATGCCAAGCAATCAAAGAAACATGGTGGGAGGATGGTTTTTGCCGACAGCAACTTTTAGTCCACTTTGCAAATTTCTGAGACCTCTTTATGGGTATTCTCAACGTCAAGAATGAGAATTTGGCTGAGAGATTTGCGTATATTGCTTGGAGCATATGGGCAAAAAGAAACGCTTCTCGATTGGACCTAAACTACCTGCCATATTCTAGGATTTATTCTGATGCGATGGAGCGCTTATAAGAATTCTAGTCAGCAAAGAGGTCGATGCCGGGTGCGGTACAAATTCCACCACCAACGGTTCACTGGTCTCCACCTCCTCAAGCTCTATACAAAGCCAATTTCGACGGAGCTATTTTCCAAGACATAAACTCAGCAGGTATGGGGGTCGTAATCAGAGATTGCTCAGGCGAGATTTGTCGGTTCTTTAATGGAACGTCTAGTGCTGCCACCAACGATTGAGGATGTAGAAGCTCTAGCGTGCAGAAAAGCGATATCTTTCGCCCTTGAGATTGATCTCCAGGAAGTAATGTTTGAAGGAGATTCAGACACTATCATACAAAGTCTCAACACGGAACCACCATGCATGGCTCCCTTTGGACACATCATCGAGGACACACATTCCATAGCTTCTTCTCTTAGATACCACTCCTTTAGTCATGTGAAGCGTAGTGGTAATTGTGTAGCTGATCAACTGGCCAAATTGGCAATGTACTGTAATAGCACTCAAATATGGATGGAAGACATCCACAGAGAGGCCCACAACCTTGTATTGTTTGACCAAAGTTTGGTTATTTGAATAAAGTCACGATATTCTTTCTCACCAAAAAAAAAAAAAAATTTGAAAGTAATTGTATCAAGTGCAATACCCTAAGTTCCACCTCATCTCAATCTTATAGTCACTGGTCAAAATGCAGACCTCCATTATTTGTTGCCAGTAAATATTGTATTAGATCTCTGACAATCTGACTCATGGTTTTTTTAAAATATGTCGGTTTTTTTTATTTGTTTATAAATGTTAGAATATGTTGTATATTTTTGGGGATATATATATGGAGAGAGAGAGAGAGAGAGAGAGAGAGAGAGAGGTCATTTTAAAAAAAGTATACAAAGCCACATCTAACTAAAATCCACTTACCCGGTCTAACCTGTTTTGACCAAAACCAGCGGCCATCTCTTAGTGATTTGTCCTTAATAATTTCATGATGACCCAAAAAGTTGCTTAAATCCTAACTTCCCAAGATAAATCCATTCTTCTATTCCTAGACAATTTTGACCTGACAATGTAAAAAAGGAAAACAAAAACAAAAACAAAAACAGAAGTGTAACTATTATTTTTTTTAGTAATTTTTGTTCTATTGTTTTATTTTATTGAAATAAATTCAAAGACAATAATTCAGTTTCTTATTTATTATTATTTTTTCAGGTGAAAAAATAAGAAGCAAACAAAGATAGCTTGTTCCTCAAAAGACCAAATCATGGTCACAGGTTTTGCAACTTGTTTTTTTTTTTTGTGGGTCATGCTATAGGGTTAACTTGGGTTCATTCTTTCTTTCTTTTTTTGATGAAGTTAACTTGGGTTCTTAGTAGGTCTTTCTCTATCTAGAAATGAGTTTGTCTAGATTTTTGTGTTTATAATTGGGATTTGAAAAATGTGAAGGTGATGTATTTAGTGATAGGATCATCTCCATTTTACAAATAGAGAGAATCTATTTTATGGTTCATAATCTATCTTCTAATTCTAACAATTTACAAACTCTCATGTTATTTAAATTTTTAAATGACTTGTAATTTCCAATGGATCAATGAAGGAAAGGATTTTCAAGTTACATGATGATTAAGATTTAAGGATGGAGGGCTTTGGCAGGATTGGGTGACCTAATATTGGATCGGGTAGAGGGAGCAGGATTTTTTTTTTTTTTTTTTTTTTTGGAGCAAAAGGAGGGGAGTAGCTTAGGCAAGTCAACTCTATAGGATGATTAAGTTCATAAGAAATGAGGAAAACCCTACAGAGAATTGGATTGAGATCATGTGTAATACCTCTTAATGGCTGAGATTGAAAGCTGAAAAAATCAATATTCATTTTCAACCATTGAATAAAAAAATTAAAAAAAAAAAACGTGAAAAAGTTTAGTGAGAGGGAAGAGAGGTATTGCATCAGGTGTTGATCTGATCAATCCTAGAGAATTAACTAGGGAATACAAATCTCCTGCACCATTTTTTCTGTACTAACTCTGTGTTTCACTAATCACAACTTGTCATGTATTAATTTTAACAAAGAGTGATACATAAAAAATGGTACAGAAGATTTATATTTAAATGTGGTACTATTGTCTTATCTTATGTAAACATAAGTTGAGTCATTACAACTTAATCACTTAATCCTTAGTGCTCCAATGTGAACATTTAACCAGTTAAGGAATCAAAATTTATTGACAAAGTCGCAGACTAGTTTCAAAATATCTATATGATGTAAAAGGAAAGAATATATATATACATATATATATATATGAAAAAAATAGTATGATTATCCTAGTCAAATTACATGATTTGAAACTTTTCTTTAAAATAGTATGATTATCCTACATCTTAGGGTGCACGTATTTTTGACCAAAAGTAAGAAGCAACACTTTTTTTTTTTTAGATTCATATAGGAAGCATCTCTCTAGTAATTTATCCTAAGGCGACAATTTCATCCTTCTATCCCTAGACCCAAAAAAAAAAAAAAAAAAAAAAAAAAAACCATAACCTTTTCACTAAGTTGTTAATATTTTATATCTAAATAACTTGAAATAATTGTTGTGCTACCATAAGCAAGAAGAGATTGGGAAGTTTAAGGGTATGTTTGATAACTGTATTTTTTTTTTTTTTTTTTTTTTTTTTCTGTTTTCAAAAATAATTTTCTATTTTTGAAACTAAAAAACTTGTTTGGCAACTCAAAATGGACCAAAAACAAAAATTGTTCTCAAAACTCAATTTGTGAAGGAAAGCGAAAACATGTAAAATGTTGTTTTCGGTTTCTAGTTTTCAAAAGTCAAAGAAAATACGAATTTGATTTAATGAATTTGTCTCATTTAATGAGTTAGCATTAGAGTTCAAATTCTAATAACAACATATTTTAGTATTTTCTATTTTTTTCTTCAAAAAACTATCTTTTCTAATTTCAACTAACCAAACATGTTTTGGGTTTCAAAAATACAAGAAAATTGTTCTTTCTTTATATTCCCAAAAACAATTTTTTTAAAATAGAAAACAAAAACTGTTACCAAACATAACCTAAGCATTTGAACGTAGTTCCTTGCAATGTTTGCTCTAACTACTCTTATCCATGCCCAAGGCCAATCAGGTACAAGATAAAGACTGAAAAAAAAAAAAAAAAAAAAAAAAAAAGGGATGGGGTTTCTTGTTTACATCCAAAGCGGCTAGAATAAAATTCCCTCCAACCCACTCGATTTTGAGTTGGAACTTGAGTTCCACAAATGTACTACATAACTAAATAACTTTGTTAGAATGTCTTTCTCCTAAAATTTTGCTAAAATTGTTCTATTTGTTAAATTTGGCTCTATTTTCACAACTATCCAATGATAGTGCACTAGGTTGTCAGCAAATTGGGTTCAATCTCCTCAAGGTCGACTCTTGCCCAGCATCTTGCCCGGGCAAGTTAGGCAACCGCCTAAGGCCCCTTAATTGAGGAAGGACTCCAAATTTTAACCAATGAAGTTCATATTTTGCTTAAGAAAAAACTAGCTAATTTTGTAAAATATATTTATTAAATCCTAAATTATAGCTCGTAAATAAGACAAAAGGAAAAAAGTCTAAGAAAACATAACAGAAAAAGAAGACCCTAATGTTTAGGAGTAAAAGATTATACCCAAACTGTTAACATAGATAAAAAAAATTATATAAAAAAATAAAAGAAAAGATTAATTCTATTTGTGACCTAGAAGCTAATATATATATATATATATATATATATATATATATATATATATATATATATGTATGTATATATTACAATACTATTTAAGGAGCTTCCTCGGCTTGGGATCCTAATTTTTTTTGTTCAAAAATACCTATACATCCTTATGTTTAAGTAGAGACAAAACTCCCATAAAAAAAATTTAAAAAGAAAAAGAAAAAAAGAGTAGAGACAAAACTAAAAGACAATTAGGTAAAAATACAACTCTAACTTTCACTAAAACATTGTCTAAAAAATTGGCCACTTTTCTGTTAATTATCAAATTGCTTTATTTACTTATAAATTAGATTATCAAAATAAAAATTATATATATAAAATAAAAACATTTTTTTTTCATTTTTTTATGCTAGCCACATGATATTTCTGGTTGTATTAGTAGTGCTAAATGCATAATATTAATGAAAAAACATGTAAATCTCAAATTAAAATAAATGAAAAATTATGACATTAAAAAAAAAAAGTCTCATTGCATGCGCGAAGTGCATGTAATGAGGCTAGTGTGTGTATGTCTACATATATGTGTGTATATATATATATATATATATATATATATATATATATATATATATATATATATATTTCTCTTCCTCTCTTTCCATCAACAAAACATATTTATCTTAAAAAAAAAAAAAAATTCAAAACCTCAAATTTTCCTTTTACACATCACTGGAAAATGGCTTTATTTATTTATTTATTTTTAATCTCTATTTGCTAATGCTATGCGTCAGAGTCTTAGTCTCCATTCCAACCGCCTTCCGGTTTGAGACAAAATCTTTCTGATCTGTTTTGCTACTTTGTTTTTAATTGGTTTGATTGTATTTGGTCAAGTTTAGGGGTATTTTGGTCACTTTAAAGGTTTCAAGGGTGTTTTGGTCATTTTAGATATTTTCTAGGGGTATTTGGTTGTTTTAGAGGTCTAGGGCTATTTTGGTTGATTTATAGGTTTCGGGGTATTTTTGGTAATTTTAGAGGTTTGGGGTTATTTTTGGTCATTTTAGAGGTTTTGGGCGTATTTGGTCATTTTACGGGTTTAGAGCGTATTTTGGTCATTTTATTGGTTTGAGGGTATTTAGGACATTTTATAAGTTTAGGGTGTATTTTTACCATCATATAAGTCTTAGGGGCATTTTTGTCATTTTATAGATTTCGAGGTATTTTGGTTATTTTATAGGTTTTGGGGGTATTTTGATCTTTTTCGGGTTTACGGGGTATTTTGGTCAATTTTTAGGTTTCGAGGGTATTTTGGTAATTTTTAAGTTTTGGGGGTGTTTCAGTAAGTTTTTAGGTTTCAGGGATTTTTGTCATTTTTAGGTTTAGGGGTTATTTCGGTCATTTTTAGGTTTGGGGTATTTTGGTCATTTTTAAGTTTGTGGGTATATCAATCATTTTTAGGTTTTGGAGGTATTTTTGTCATTTTTAGGTTTAGGGGGGTATTTTGGTAATTTTATGTTTCGAGAGGTATTTCGGTCAAATTTTAAGTTTCGGGGGTATTTCGGTCATTTTTTAGGTTTCGAGGGTATTTTGGTAATTTTTAAGTTTTGGGGGTGTTTCAGTAAGTTTTTAGGTTTTGGATATTTTTGTCATTTTTTAGGTTTAGGGGTTATTTCGGTCATTTTATAGGTTTTGTGGGTATTTTGGTCATTTTTAAGTTTCAGGGGTATATCAATCATTTTTTAGGTTTTGGAGGTATTTTTGTCATTTTTAGGTTTAGGGGGGTATTTTGCTAATTTTATGTTTCGAGAGGTATTTCAGTCAAATTTTAAGTTTCGGGGGTATTTCGGTCATTTTTTAGGTTTCGGGGGTATTTTGGACATTTTTTAAGTTTAAGGGGTATTTTGGTAATTTTAAGTGGTTTTTGAGCATATTTGGTGATTTTGGGGGTATTTTGCTCATTTTAGAAATTCTGAAATATTTTGATCATTTTAGTGGGTTTTAAGCATAATTGGTGATTTTAGAGATATCATGGGTATTTTGGTCATTTTAGAGGTTTCATAGGTATTTTGCTCATTTTAGAGATTTTGAGGATATTTTGGTCTTTTATTGGTTTTTGAACATATTTGGTGATTTTATAAAAATCGAGTTTGGGTAGGGTATGGATATCCATAGATAAACTAACTAGGTAACAATTGGATATGGATACTAATTGGATAAGGTAATTGGGTATCCATGGATAAATTAATTGGGTTGGATATGGGTATATCCTACCCATACTCTACCCATGGCCATCCCTATCAGTATATACTGGTGCTGGTGTGTGGTGTTGCACTCTTTACTTTTATCAATTTGTCTTTACCTGATGGCATATTTACTTTTACCACACCCACTCCACCTAAACGTGTGGTGTTTGATTCATAGAATCAAGTGAAATATGACAAATTTTGTCCTTTTTTTTTATTTTCTATTTTTTAAAGAATTTGAAATCCACTTACTTCGAATATATATATATATATATATATATATATATACACACACTAATTGTTCAAAAAAAAAAAATTTAAGTTTAGTGAAAAAAAAGACAAATCAATTATATTATATAGTTAATTACTCCTTCATATCAAAATTAACTTAAGAAAAATATAATTTCATTATAATTTTTTAGTATTTATTTTTTAAGATATATATTCTTTTTAGTTATATTGTATTGAGTTATTTAAGTCAACTTATTGAGTGATATAATAAATACGTTTTTTTTTTTTTATTGATTTTGTTTATGCATATTTTATACTATTTATAAGAAGATTCCCCTCTTTAGACTGGGTTTTTATGTAGTTCAAAAATACCCTTAAACCTTAGTTTAGCAAGAAGAAACTTGAGGAAAACTTAAGAAAAATATATATTGAACACCACTTAAAATGTCTACAAAATATGACACTTTTCTACTAATTCATGTCTTCAAAAACAAACTTATTTAAAGAAAAAAAAAATTATGACACTAGACTAAAAAAAAAAAAAGCCTCATCGCATGCGCAAAGAGCATGTAATGAGGCTAGTGACACTATAATCAAGTTTTATTGCTTTTTATGCTTGAATGTTTATATTCTATTTATTGTAAATTTATATAAATAAAGTTTGTTTTGGCTGTAACTATTTAAAAATATAAAATACGTCATTTTAATCTTCACCTTAAACCAAAAAATGTATAGAGCCTCCCCTAAATCCCTAGAAACTGTAAGCAAAAACTTTTTGGATAAGGTTCGGCCTCAAATTTCTGTAAGAGGAAAACACCATTTTGATCCTTACATTTTGGAGTCACAATCAATTTGGTCCTTACATTTTGGTAGCATTCAATTTAGTCCCTTTTATTTTCAAAATGTAGTCAATTTGGTCCGTATTGTTAATTTACTAACAAAAAATGTCTACGTGGCAAACGGTGTGCACTGTTGGCACATTTAAAACTTACGTGACATATAAAATAATATTAAAAACTACCAAATAATTACTTTTTTTTTTTTTACAAGATAAAAATTCTAGTTTAGTCTTAGCTATATATGTACAAACTTGAATCTCGACATTTACCCTTCACACCCTACAAGCACTTATACTTGAATGTGCAAATACATAAATTCAAAAATTTGCAAGTAGCCATTTTACAATCATAATAAATTAAGTTATAGTCCATTGGTTGGTTTCAATTAACTCAACTTGTAAAGTTTCTGATGATTGAATAAAAAATCTGAGATTCAATCACTCCTTACATTAAAAAATAATTGATGTCTTGATTTAATAATAAACAGCTATTATCATAAGTAGATGTCATAGGTAAAAACTTAAATAATATAAAATAGAAATGATAGCAGAATGGGCATTTTGATAACTGAGGTACCAAATCATGAATGATGGCGGGCCATCAAAGATGTCATTTGATCCTGCCCTAACAATTAGAAAACAAAACGCGGACTTTGGACCACTTTGAGTCTCGATTGCTGATATTTTCAATCCACTGCCAAACTTCATTTGAAGTACGTCAGGTTGCTGTTCAATCTATTAATTAGCTATAGAGCTGAATAAGTCTCTATGCATATTGGAATAACTGAAGAAATCAAACCTTTTATTTTCATTTTTTTTTTTTAAGATATTCAAAAGGTTCGTCATGGCATGCATGTATATAAATCTCTCAGTCCATTTATCGTGATGGACTAATTATGATTATGACTTTAGATTATATATACAATGACTTAACAATTGATTTCAAGAGGGGCAGTCTGAAAACGAAGTGTACAAATTGTCTTACTCAGCCACCTATGCTTTGGAACAGCTCTTACTATTTGTTTAGCTGTCAATTCCATGATATTGGGGAGATAATACCTTGAGGACCCTCCAATATATTAAATTGATAATATAATATATAGGAACACCAGTTGACTTAAAAGACTTAAACCTATGAGTTTGGACTCAATGTTATATTAATCACTCACCCTTCTCACTACAATGTGGAACTTCACTCACACATATATATCCAACAATTTTCCCCTCACATGTGTCTCTGTCTCTTTGTCGGTCATGAATAAGTCGTCCTACTAGCTCTCCTCCTTGCCTTAGGGGCTTTTTCTATCACCATCACGTTGTATGACATCCATGGGAACCATGTATGAACCATACACACTCATTGATGAGAACCAGTATGTACATTCCTGTCTATTAGAACCACACACTTCATTGTGATCTAGCACAAATATCAATACTCATTTTTTAGGTCTTTCTCTAAGATTGTTTGTATGAGCCCTTTAGGCTTACTCCATTCCTGTTAGAAAAAGGACCTTGAACACCTTGCCATATTTGTTTAACATCACCTTGAGCTCTGTTACCACTTATAGGGCAGAGAATACCTTAGAAAGCTTCCAATTGAGTAGATCATAATAAAGACATCACTTAACCCAAAAGAGTTAAGCCTATGAGTTTTGGATCCAACATATGAGTTCAAATAATAGTTTTCAGTATTTAAACATTAATAACTATGGACTAAAAAAAAAAAAATTGTGTTTGGCAGGAGTGTTTATTTAAGAGTTGAGTCATAGTTTTCAATTTAGGATGTTTAAACATTTTATTTTGAGAACACATTGGGAGCAGTTTCAGTTTTCAAGTAACAATGGTAAGTGACATTGTTGAAAAATATTTTGAAAAGTATGGGATTTTCATGATTTTACAATGCATTAACTAAAGCTCTCTCTCTCTCTCTCTCTCTCTCTCTCTCTCTCTCTCTCTCTCTCTCTCTCTCTCTCTGAGAGAGAAAAAGAAAGCTCATCTCTCTCTCATTTAAGCATGTGCCACCACCAAGATCCATCTCCACATCAAAGTGGAAAATGGGTCGAAGAGGAAGAAGAAGAAGAAAAGAAGAATTGTTGGTTCGCATGAGGGTTTTCTCTCAGTCTCATCAAATTATAAATAGTTTAATTAGTTGGTCATGTTAGAATAAGTACCACTTTTTCTAATTAAAAACACATGCTCATACCTAACAACATTATTATGCTCTTTCAATTTTGAAAAAAATGTTATTAGAGATATAATGCTAAACAATTTTTTTTGCATTATAAATACTTTAAAGTTTAAACACGTATTTGCAGGACACTTTTAAAACCATAATTTTCACATTATTTTAAAAACTGTTGTTTAAACTCATGCACCAAACCTGTTCCAAACGGGCCTAATGTAGTTGCATTCACTGTCAATGACTTTTGGTTCAAGTATTTAAAAGACAATGCCAACCGATGGATTTGAAAGGGAATTTTTTATTTTTTTTTGAGAATAAAGAAATGTTAGTGTCTTTTGACAAAGACAGAATTCGGGTCATGATATATCATTCTTCGCTACATATAAGTAATTGACCTGGTTGCTCAAATACTATATCTCATCAATGTAAGACTTGCTCAACATCCAACTTAGAGCAAAGCACTATTTATAGGATTGAAATCTGAAAAGGCATGCCAAGGAAAGGAAACAGTGTTGGAAATGGCAAAGCATTTTCCATTTGCAATAATACGTCATGGTGCTTTTGCTCTCACAGTCCTTGTTCATTCCCAGCAGGATCAATTAAGTTTGACAATCTAAATCTTTTGAGCACCACTATATATATATATTGTTGCACTCTAAACATAAAGCTAATCCTCTTGTATCTCAGGCTTCATCAGCATAGACTGTGGGATACCAGATGACTCAAGCTATAAAGATGGAATAACAGAAATCAATTACGCTTCAGACTCAGCGTAGACAGCAACAGGTAAAAATGGGAATATTTCAGTCGAATACAGAACCAATTCTCTTGAACAGCAGTTTTGGACTGTCCGCAGCTTTCCTGAAGGAACCAAAAATTGTTACACATTAAGACCTTCACCAGGAAAAAACAGGAACTATTTGATCCGAGCAAGTTTCATGTATGGGAACTATGATGGCATAGGCAAAATCCCAAAATTTGATTTGTATCTTGGAGTAAACAAGTGGGACACAGTGGCAGTGACAGATGCATCTATCCTTATCAGAAGACATCTATGTTTGTCTTGTGAACACGGGCAACGGGACACCTTTCGTATCAGTGTTAGAGGAAAGACCTTTGAACAACAATACTTACGTACCTAAATCAAGATCACTGGATCTCGTTGAGCGGTTTGATTGCGGTTCACAAACCAATAGAAGTTACAAGTATGCCATTTTTAATTTTTTATACTTTCAGTAACACTTAAGGTCTGTTTGAGATTCGCTTATTTTACTAAAATTGAAAACATTTTTACTGAAAGTTATAGATAAAAATAAAAGTTAGCTGAAATAGTACAGTAAGACTCGTAAATAGTATCAAAAAGTGTAGTGAGACCCATTATTTGTAACAAAAATAAATTGAATAGTAAAATAAGTTGACAAAAATAAGTGTTGTCAAACACACACTTAGTACAGTCATTTTCAAACAAGAGTAAAGTTAATGAATGTCTTAAATATATTGATTTAAAAAATACGTTTAGATATTTTTTATGAGAAAAGAAAAAAAAAATTGATTTTTTTATTTATATTTTCATATTTCTTATAAAAGTGTATTAAAATTTTATTAAAATAATTTATTAACAAATATCCTTAGTTGTTAATGGGCCTTCAAACAAATAGCCTGATATGATATGTTTTTTACTTAGGTACAAAGATGATGTTTTTGATCGCATATGGCAACCCTTGAACCTAAATATATGGAAAAACATTGCTACCAATCTTACGATTGATGGCATAGGCCACCCCGATTATTACCAAGTACCGCAAGTAGTCATGAGTACTGCAGTCACAAAATTCAATATAAATGATCCCATGTTTATTACTTGACTCCTGGCGGTGGTAACGCGGTGATCCAATATATCTGCATGCACTTTGCTGAATTAGAAAACCTTCAACCGAACCAGTCTAGACAATGCAACATCTTTTTGAATGGGAATTTGTGGGAGGGATCTTTTGTTCCCAGGTACTTATCCCCGAGTACAGTACACAGCAGCCCAGATGGAGAAATTGGACAACAGTTTCAGATTTGGATAAATCAAACTGAAACTTCAACCCTTCCGCCCATTCTCAACGCAGTCGAGTTCTACACATTGAAACAGTTTTTACAAGCACAAACAGACCAAGAAGATGGTATGTTCTTACCGCATAAAAATTCAGCACCACATGCTTAATTTGTATATGATCATTACTTCATTATTTGTTTCTTTAACTTCTTTCATATTTCTCATTTTATGCCTATGAAATAATTAGTTGATGCTATCAAGAATATCAAATCCATATATCCAATAAAGAGAAACTGGCAGGGAGATCCTTGTGCCCCTAAAGATTACGCGTGGAACGGTCTTAATTGCAGCTACAATAGTTATGATTCACCCAGCATCATGTCCTTGTAAGTTTATGCCTTCTAAATATATAAAGTATACATCCTAATATTTTAATTTATTCCAAATCTCAATTTGTTGATCTCGCAATTAGGAACTTATCCTCAAGTGGATTGACTGGGGAGATAGCTCCTTTCATATCAAATCTCACAATGATACAGTATTTGTAAGTATTTCAAATGAAACAGAGATATATTCAATTTTTTGCTAATTAAAACTAGGTAGCACTTTTTTCTTTTTTTTGCCTTTTCTGGTGACTGATATTAATTTAACATGATAGCTTGCTTATTTCAGGGATCTATTGTTGATCTATCAAACAATAGCTTAAATGGAACTATTCCCATTTTTCTGTCACAGCTACCACTTTTGCGTGTCCTGTAAGTTACTCAGGATTCAAGTTACACTGTCAGTTTATTTTTGTAAGAATGTGGAAATCATGATATTCTCTTCACAGAATCCTTCAAAATAACAGCCTCTCAGGGTCCATTCCCATGGAACTCATTGAAAGATAAGGGATAACTTTTTCTCAGGTCTGTTATTTACTCAGAGGATTATCGTTATTTCTGTTTTAATAATTTTTCCCTTGACACCAAATTTTTTTCTATAAATTAGTGCTATCATATATCCAAACTTTAGCCAAATCATTGAGTAGTTCTATAGCTACCGTTAGTATAAGATAGAAGATCAAGAGGTTCTTGGTATTAGCTGCAGTTTAAAGTTTTACTTTCATTGTTGATACTAGTGTTGGCGGAAATCCAAATCTTGCTAGTAATGGAGGAAATGCATATCCAAATCCTTGTGTGTCCAGTCAATGCAAAAACAAAAAGAATATTGTTGTTCCAATAGTATTTATGTTTTATTCTTGAAGCTTGGACGTTTTCGGGTATCCCAGTTTTAAATCACTAAAATGTCAATCTTCTGTGGAAGCAAAAGGGACAAAGATAACATATGCCTCATTAAATTCTCACATTTTAGCAGATACACCAGCAAGGGAGTTGAACTTTGTATCCAATGAACAAGGTATGGTGTTAGAGTCTAAGAAACAGCAGTTCACATACTCGGAGGTCCAGAGCATTACCAACAATTTTGAAAGCGTTATCGGGAAAGGAGGCTTCGGAACAGTTTATCATGGCTACTTAGATGGTTTTCAAGTTGCTGTGAAGATGCTTTCACATTCATCACTTCAAGGGTATAAGGAATTTCAAGCAGAGGTAGGTAACAAATATTCTTAACTGTGAGAGTGATAAATAACTTGATTTTAACGAAAGATAATCATACTGGCCTACATCTTATACGTCTAAAGCAAAATATCCTTAATGACTATATATTTATCATATTGAACTACTATATGTTATAACTTACAATGAACCCAATGTAAAGTATATATAGATGTATATTTGGTGCAGTGTTCATACCTTGAAAACCACAGTAACTCATGCTATTATAAAACTATGGTTTAAATATTTATGGAAGAAGTATCTAAAGATATTATGGCATGATGGCATCCCACTAAAACTCTAGTTTGGAAAGAAAGTCTTTAGTGCCAATTGAATGAATCGGTTCCCACCAAGAAATGACTAAAAGTATATCAAAGATGAAGAAACCCGGTGAAGCACACGATGCATGGATGTGAAAGATGTGGAAAGATCTCTAATGTGTGTGAGCACAAATAGACATGTCTCCAACATGTGTATTGTTTGGAAGGAACATTTCATGAAAGCCAAATAGTAAGTCAGCTGGCATGTCGCCAGGATGAAATTGGAGTATGAGGACTCCAAGCACATGTGAGATATGTGAAGGATGTCTATAGAGGCACTACAAAAAAACAGGGCTATCCCAGCGTTTTCAAAACATTTGGGGGATAGCTTAAAGTTTGGGATAGGGTCAAAATTCCTATCCCGGCGTTTTTTTACCAGCGCTTCAAACCGCCGCGCAAAGTGAATGTGGGTATAGGATCGTGAGACCTGTCCCGCGCTTTTCAAAAGCGCTGGGAAAGGCATATGCCCTATACCAGTAGCTTTTGAAGTATTTGGTATAGGCATTTTAAATCATATTGATTCAAGACCTATACAGCGCTTTTGAAAGCGCTGGAATAGGTATTACCTATGCCAGCGCTTTCAAAAGCGCTAGTATAAGGCTTGAATCTATATGATTTAAAAGGCCTATACCAGCGCTTTTGAAAGCTACTGGCATAGACTATACCTATTCAGCGCTCACAAAAGCGCTGGTATAGGTCGTGAATCGATATAATTTAAAAGGACCTATGCTAGCGCTTTCAAAAGCGCTGGTATAGGTCCTTTTAAAAAAAATTTTTAGCACTGTAATGTACCTAAAATACATATTTTTCAATACTTATTTTATAACACCTGTAATGAATCATAATTCATATTTTCCAATAGCAAATACAATACCACATTAAACCAACAAATTAAATATATCTACTTATAATTATTTACAATAGCAAATACAATACTTATTAATGATGAAAAATCTTCAAATGTTGAAAAATCTGAACTTAATCATGGGTAATAATCAAGAATATCTTCAAATGTTGGCTATAATGAAGAGCCATAATTTTGTTCAAACTCGGACCACATATCCTTGGATTTCATTTTTGGAGCAAATATATATCCATGTCCTCACTTTCTAACTCATCCAACTCAATCTTCCCCTCATCAAACCCACCTCTAGCCCTCAATCTCTCATCAAGGGCATTAAGTAGTTGTCCTTGTACCATAAATTGCCATGCCCATTCTTCCAAAGGAGCCATACATATACTTATCGATGATGAAAAATCTGAACTTAATCATGGGTAATAATCAAGAATGCCTTGAATTTGACTCCATAGCTTATGTTGAAAAAGCTCTAAGATGCTAGACCACTCCAATCACCTAGGAACCTAGTGTTCGCGAAACTAAAAAATATAAGTCTAAGTCAAGTTAGATCCATACTTGGTTTGCCTAGGGCTAATCACTGAACACACCAATGCATGAGTATTACTCAAGTAGCAATAGATAAAAAGTAAACTTAGATGATCACATAAAAGGTAGAATTATTAAGGAAATTCCAGCAAGAATGACTAAGTTCATTATCAATAATTATAGCACAATAGGAACAACACAATCAACACTCCCAAAATAAAATACACTATCTTATATCTTCGTGCAAACAACCCGCTTGCTCCAAATCAACAACCTACCACAGTAGAATATTTGAATTTACTAAGAGGAGATAAAATAAATTCACACATAGTTGAACAATAATATCACAATATTCACAAGACAATCAACACTCCCAATAATGAAAAGTAAACCACCTTATATCACCGTGCAAGCCACCCACTTGCTCCAAATCAACAACTCACCACAACAAAAAATTTGACATATAATTATATACTAATAGGGTTGAAGTAGATTTTACTCTCCCTTGAGCAATTCATTGGTTTGCTCCTTTAAAGAGGAACTCAAACTTACAATGAGTCGCTAATCTTACAAAATCTAAGTCTAAATTATAGACTACTAAGATCACTTAAAAGACGTAAATTAGGTGACTTCACGTCCAAAATCATGTAAAAAGAGAAGAAACTACTAAACTAAGTACATTGAGAGAACAAACTATAAACTAAAATAGGGAGAGGTGTACAAAGATATACAAACCAGAAGATAAGCTTCAATATTTTGCTAGTTTGCATTTGTTCCACAAAGAAACATGAGCTATTTAATAATTTAATCATATGTAGTCAGAGAATGAGAGGTTAACTTACTAGTTGCTACCTTGCTTTGCTCCACAGGGGATGCTAAAGATATTGCAGTAGCCACCAAATGTTTAATCTAGCAATTTAACAAATCCAACAATCAGAATTGAGTTGTTTTTTATTTTAATAAAAATACAATGACAAAGTAAAATAAAATTATCAACTAAATTGAGTGGAAAGATTAATGCATAGAAGCATTGTTAAAGGCACTTGCTTGATTCATGTTTGAAATATTGATAAATTAGACGTGCCATAACAGGACTTGTAGTTCTAGTTCTAGTTGTAGCTCTCTCTCTCTTTCTCTCTTGGGATATATATTGATAGATGATGTATCTAAAATCTTGCACTCTCTTACACTATGCAAGTATTTTTAGTATAAAAAAGAAATTAAAAAAAAAAAAAAAAAGATTGCAAGAAGTCAAGAGCAAAACTCACTCATCAATTCAAAAGGAATAAAAATGGAAGAAATTATTTAATTGTCAAATTGCAAAGGCATGTTACATATTAAATAATAGTATTTATACATTATTGTCATTCAGGTCAATTTAGATTGTTATTTGGAACTAGCTGTTTGCAAATGTTAGCTATATTTTTAGTACTAGTATACTTGGTCAATGCTACATTAAGCACTCAAAAAATAAAATTCAATGAGTTGGGTCCACTTTGATTTAAAATGGTTGGCTAAGAAACCAGACATGAATTGACATAGATGAATGAAAGCCTTGATTTGACAGAAATGCCCCGCAAAGTACCATGTTGGCAAAAAGAGGGGGGGAATATATATATATATATATATAACGTAGCCAAGTCTAGATACTCAATAAGGATGGTGAGACAAGGACATTTGACCCATAACCTAAAAATCTACTAATAAAAGAAACAGCCACATTTTAGGCCATGAAATGAAAGGACCAAAATTAGAAAACCGTTCGATTATTAGTACTGAATGCATTAGCCTTTTCACATCTCAATTACATCAAGATGTAACTAAAAATCATTGAAAGAACTCTTATAAGAAGACCATACCACAATCAAATGCAATAACAAGCTTCAATTTTACCTCTTCTTCCCGAAAAACAATCAACAAATAAAAACTAAATAATTGGTAAAATCAAATGACTAAAACAAGATTGTAGTTAAGGGTTAAAAAAAACTTCACACTAAACTTGCAAAAGAAATACAACAGTAGCAATAATACAAATGAACTTAGTAATATCATAAATAAGGGTGAAAAGTACCAGCTCATCACTCATACCTTCACCCTCGTTTCTTGGCTAGCTTAGATACATGACATTGAGAAAGCTCCCTACTTTGTTGATCCTAAACACAAGTAAAACTATAGAGGTAAAGAAACAAAATTTGTAGGCATAACTAAAGTGGACATCACTTAGAAATTTTTCATGTGATTAAGAAATTCTCACAATTAAATCAAGGTATAAAAGTGCCAAAGACCGCTACATGAATAGACAAGCTCTTAAAGCAAGCACTAAAAAAAAAAAATAGTTTGTTTCTCAAATGTGTTTAATGTAAGACCCAATGAAGACATCCCTCATATTTAGCATTGCAAAAAAAAAAAAAAAAATTAAACTTGTATATGATAATTAAAAAAAAAAATTAATAAAGCATATATATATATACACACAAACCTAGTAAATTTTGATCCCCTACCAGCAGTTTTCCCATAATGAAAATAGTATGAATCGTGACCCTAGTCCAACCTCGCCTTCCTCCACATACTTCCAGAACTTCCATTCTCCACCATCAATTACCTCAAACCCCACTTGTTCCAATACCTATAAATATCCCAAATTCACTACTGTAAAATTCAAAGTAACTCACATTTTCTCTGCATTGTTAGAAAATCAAATACAACTAAATTTTACACACTTAAGGTTTAACTTCTCACTAAATACTAACCCAAATTCATTATTAGGAAAAGGGTATACCTTTGTGAGAGCAGAATGGAGATCGAAGTTGGTCAAATTGATTCCATTTCTATTAAAAATCAAAATTCCTTCTCACTTAATAAGATTGTCAAGCTCTTCTTAAGCATCAAGCTAATAGCCTTAAGTGACAAGCATCTATAGCTAAGCCAAACATATGATTATAGTCAAACCCAAAAAGACAATTCAATTTTCATTCCCAAGAAATTTGAAAGCAAGCACCAGAAGGTTTGTTGCACCATAACTTATACCCATTCTTTTGCAGTTTTAAGAAAAATTCCATTGGAAGTGTAATAATTCTATGAAGATAAAAAAAGGAGCAAGAGCTAGGATGCAAGAGAGAAGAAGAAAGCTCTAGTTAATAATTCTATGTACACCCTTGCTAAATCTTGTGTCCAAAGTTCTAGTTACTTAAATTTTAAGATTTTAAAATATATCAATTTTGACGAAATTATTGCTCAAAAGTCTTGCCTCCATGTAATGACCAAAAAGATTTGCAAGCAGTTCCCACTCCCTAGATACAACTAACTCAGCTATCTAACTATATATTTAGGAAATAAGAAAGTTTTGCAAGCCGTCCCCACTCTTTTTATTGCTTTGATTAATGAAATCAATAATAAATAGCCCGGTAACATTAATATAATTGTTGATCTTGGTAATATATAATCAATACAAATATCAATTCCCATATTAAGGATTTAAAAATGTGCTTTGACTAATCAAATCAACAAGAAATGGCCTAGTAAAGTTAGTAACATTTGTTAATCTTGGCAATATATAATCAATACAAATATCAATTCCTATTAATGATTTAAAAACATTTAACAATGAATCATTTAATAAGGAAATATATACAGGCAATTGATAGTTTTAGAATCTCACTAACATTTGAAAAAGTTTTCTAATTACTAAAAAACCAGAAATTTAACATCAAATATATATATACAAATATTGCTACAAAATAGAAATGAGAGCTAGAGAGACTTACCTTGCTTTGGGTAAACTTTAATCAAAATCAAATCCAAAACTGAAACCCACACAATCAACCAATAGTTACACAAAAAAATACACATAACCCAAACCAAACTTCAACCAAAATCAAAACTAAAAAACCAGAAATTTAACAACAAATATATATACAAATATTGCTACAAAATAGAAATGAGAGCTAGAGAGACTTACCTTGCTTTGGGTAAACTTTAATCAAAACCAAATCCAAAACTCGAAACCCACACAATCAACCAATAGTTACACAAAAATATACACATAACCCAAACCAAACTTCAACCAAAATCAAAACCCACACAATCAACCAATAGTTACACAAAAAAATACACATAACCCAAACCAAACTTCAACCAAAATCAAAACTAAAAAACCAGAAATTTAACAACAAATATATATACAAATATTGCTACAAAATAGAAATGAGAGCTAGAGAGACTTACCTTGCTTTGGGTAAACTTTAACCAAAACCAAATCCAAAACTAAAACCCACACAATCAACCAATAGTTACACAAAAATATACACATAACCCAAACCAAACTTCAACCAAAATGAAAACTAAAAAACTAGAAATTTAACAACAAATATATATACAAATATTGCTACGAAATATAAATGAGAGCTAGAGAGACTTACCTTGCTTTGGATAGGGTCCGTGGTTTTGGGTAATATTTTTGTGCTTAAAATTTTGGAAAAGAAATGGTGGGTTTTGAGTAAAGAAGAAGAGATGAGGAGCGGAAGTGGGTTAAGGAAGAGGGAGAGGGAGAAAAATGTGGGTGAGAGGAAAACAATTTGAACTAAAGAAGTGGGAGACCAAAAATGAGAGACCAAAGTGGTGGGAAGGTGAAAAAAATAAGTGGGAAGTCTGAAAATTTTTAAGTGGTACGAGGGACCTATCCCAAAGCGTTTTTTGGAGACCTATCCCAGCACTTTTTGAAGCTACTGGAATAGGTGGACCCTATTCCGCTTCAAAGCGCTGGGACAGTCTATCCCCATAAAGGAATAAGTGATCCTATCCCGGCGCTTTTGAAAGCGCTGAATAAGGTCCACCTATTCAGCGCTTCCAAAAGCGCTCGGGACAGTCCCTCAATTCCCTCATGGAGAGAGGCCTATCCCAGCGCTTTTGAAGTTACTGGAATAAGGCCCACCTATTCCAGCCGCTTTCAAAAGCTACTGGGACACCGGGACAGTCTCTCCATTCCCTTATGGAAAGAGGCCTATCCCAGCGCTTTTAAAAGCACTGGGATAAGTCTTTTCATTAGCATTTTCTTGATTAATAAAAATTATATTAATTAATAAAAATATTTTTTAATAAATTAATAAAATAAATTATATTAATCAATAAAAATATTTTTTAATAATTCAATTTAACAAAATTGAATTTAATAATTCAAACTAATTTAATATATTTTAATTTAATACTTCAAATTAATAAAATATAATTCCTCACTAAAAATTACTAAAATATAATGTGATAGCTAAAAAAAATTTGTAAGATGTGACTCGAGGACCAACAATATTAAAATATAACCATGAAACCTACGAAATGACCAAAATACCCCAAAAACCAAAAAAAAATTACCAAAATATCCCCAAAATCAAAAAATGACCAAAATATCCCCAAAACCCAAAAAGGACCAAAATACCTCCCAAAAACCAAAATTTGACAAAAATACCCTCCAAAACCTTAAAATGACCAAAATACCCGCTTAAAAACCAAAAAAAAAGACCAAAAATACCCTTAAAACCTAAAAAATGACTAAAATACCCCCGAAACCAAAAAATTACCAAAATAATCATGAAACCTACAAAATGACAAAAATACCCCTAAAACCTAAAAATGACCAAAATATCCCCGAAACCCAAAAAAACGACCGGGGGTGTTTTGGTCATTTTATGGACTTCGGAGGTATTTCGATCATTTTTTAGGTTTTGGGGGTATTCTGGTAATTTTTAGGTTTTGAGGGTATTTTGGTCATTTTTTGGACTTTAGGGATATTTTGGTCATTTTTGGACTTTGGGGTATTTTGGTCATTTTTTGGTTTTGGAAGTATTTTGTTCATTTTTTGGTTTCAGGAGTATTTTAGTCATTTTTTTTTTTTAATGTTTCGAGGGTATTTTATTTTTAGGTTTTGGAGGTATTTTGGTAATTTTTGGGTTTCGAGGTTATTTTTTTTTTTTTTTTTTTTAGGGTATCTTGGTCAATTTTATGTTTAAGGGGTATTTTGCTCATTTTAGTGGTTTTGGGGTATTTTAAAGTTGGTTGATTTGTAGAAATGATACTTGGATCATAATTAGGTACCCATTTAAAACGCAATAAACATTAATATTAATTGGGTTTAATTGGGTTAATACTCATTTCACCCAATTAATAATTGAGTGGGTTTGAGTCTCATTTAAGTAATCAAGGGTTTTCCACCTTTTATATGCATGGGGGTGCTTTTGTCATTTTCTAGTTTTTAGGATTCATTTCAATGTTTTGGGGATATTTCAGTCATTTTTTATGTTTTGGGGTGTATCAATCCTTTTCTCGGGTGTCGGTGTGTTTTGGACATTTTTGTCTTTCTAGGGGCATTTTGGTCATTTATTTGACTTATAGGGGTATTTTGTTCTTATTTAAGTAATCGAGGGTATTTTGGCTAGTTTTAGACACAAGGGTACTCTAGTCATTTTCAATGCCTTAGGGGTGCTTAGGTCATTTTTGATGTTTTGGGGTTATTTTAGTCATTTATTAGGTTTCGGGGTGTATTATTCTTTTCTAGGTATCGGGTGTTTTTGCTCTTTTTCAATGTTTTGGGGGTACTTTGGTCTTTTTTAGGTTTAGGAGAGTATTGGTCATTTGATAATTAACAAATTCCTCCACAAGTATAAGTGTTTGTGGGATGTGAGGGGCAAGTGTCGGGGTTCAAGTCTCCGGGAGGAAGTTCCATACACATATGCACTTAAATTAGGCTATAGTAGAAATTCTATCTTGTGTTAAAAAAAAATTTAAAAAAAAATAAAAATCTATAGGTGACCTATTCCAGCGCTTTTGAAAGCACTGGGACAGGTCCTTCCATTCCTTTAGGGAGAAAGACCTATCCCAGCGCTTTTTGAAGCGCTGGAATAGGTTGACCTATTCAGCCGCTTCCAAAAGCGCCGGGATAGGCCTCTCTTCATAAGGGAATGGAAGGACTGTCCCAACGCTTTTGAAGCGCTGGAATAGGTTGACCCTATTCAGTAGCTTCAAAAAGCGCTGGGATAGGTCTTTCTCCATGAGGGAACGTAGGGACTTGTCCCAGCGCTTTTGAAAGCGCTGGAATAGGGTCCACCTATCCCGGCGCTTTCAAAAGCGCTGGGACAGGTCCCTCATTCCCTTATGGGGAAAAACCTATCCCGGCGCCTTTTGAAGTTACTGAATAGGGTTGACCTTATTCAGCGCTTTTAAAAGCGGGATGGGATAGGTCTTTCCCCTAAGGGAAATCAAGTAACCTTATCCCAAAGCATTTTTGGGCTTCCTATAACAGCGTTTTTGGAAAATGCCGCTATAGGCCTCCTATTGCAGCGCTTTATAAAGCGCTGGTTTTGAGCCGTAATAGGATTTTCCTATACCAGCGTTTTCAAAAAGCGCTGGTACAGACTTATCTATTACGGCGGTTTGTAAAAAGTTTGGGAAAAAACGCTGGGACGTAACGATTTTTTTGTAGTGAGGTATTTGTGACCTCAACACTACAAATCCGAGAGGACTCTAATTTACATTTGAGAAATTTTGGTATAGATGGGATCTCGGTCAATTAGATCTTAGGTGTGAACTCTAATGTTTATAATGTAGGCTACAAACGAAGGTTGTTGAGGAATAGAAATTGCGGTTTTATGATGTAGGAAAAAATATGGGGGATAATTTGTATTCGTTTATTAATTTTCTGAATTACAGTATTTAAGATTTTATTTGCTTGATTTTAAGTGTTTTTATGGGTTTTATAGTCAAATTAGAGTCCTATTAGAGTTTTCAATAAGATCAGTTTAGGAATATTTTGACTTGCAAAATAAGCCTTAAATAGGCTTGCACTACGTAAACAAAAATTTGAACTCATATTTTTAATGATATTTTCAAGAAAGGGTCTCCTTTTCTTTTTTTTTTCTTTGGTCGATTCAAGGAACTTCTTATGGATTTAAGGGTTCCATTAAGCTAGAATGAGATTTGGCCTCTATTGCATGTTTGTTCTGTGTCATTTTTGTACCAAGTTGAAATGGAAAGAAAGAAAAAAGAAAACGTAGTGAAAGAAAGCTAGAGAGAGCAAAAGCAAGAGAATTGACACTGGTGGCTCTACGTTTAGTTTAGGATGGTCACCGGACCACCTTGACCTAAATTTTTTATTTATTATATATAAATTTTAAAAATTTATGATTTTTTAATTCTTAAAAAATATTTGTGACCTACTTAAATTTTTTTAGGCCCAACATAATTAAATTTTGGACAAAATTTGATAATAAACTTGGTTGTAAACTAAGACTATAAATTTATTCTATATATATATATATATATATATATATATATATATATATATATATATATATTATTGTACGTAAATTTTGACAAATCCACAAATAGATACATTTTTTTTTTTTTATATCTTCCATGTTTACAAAATTTCAAGAAGATCAAAGATTAATAGTTATGTCATCAATCAAATCTTTAAATTTCAAGTTTTTGTAGTTTAAAATTATAAATAAAAAATAAATTTATCAATCAAAAGTAAATAACATACAATTTACATGAAATTTAACATGCATTTTAAGAACATAAAGAATAGACATGGCAAATGGGCGGGTCGGGTCGAGTTCAAGTCGGGTCAATTAGGTTGCAGATCAAAAATTGATCATTTTAAGTGGGTTAAAAAGGGGTTCGGGTCAATCGGGTTGCAGGCCAAGTTGACTCGTATTTTTCATATAATTTTTTTTTTTTATAAAGAAAACAACATGTATTTGTCATTTGGAAAGTCATGTAACAAATTACTTGATGTAAAATGCATTACTTTGAATTCAACACTTATATCAAGAATGAACTCAGTTAAACTTATTAATACTTATTCAATAAGTTTAAAATTATACAAATCCCAACATTGTTAACTAAAACAAAATAATACAAAGATAAGTAAAACAAGTACACAAATTTTATTTCTACACAATATCAACATTCTAAACTATAAAACAAAAACTATAAATTACTTATTAGATAACTTAGTTGACAAAGAATAAAAACATATAAGAAATTTATAATCTTGAAAATTAATTTTATAATCTATTATCAATTGTGGTTGACACTCTATTTCAATTTGAGAATATATATTAAAGTTTGATTATTTACTTATTTATACATGGTCTCTTTTATGAATATCATATCATTGTTAAGCAACACACATTCTAAGAAATATCATAATTTATTTTGAAAAGCCGTTTATTTTGGACATAAATAGTTAAAAAAATAGGTCTAAGCATTCATAATTTATGCTAATTTGATACTTTGGTTTTATTATTTTCACACTTATGAATTTTTCTCACACATGTCTACAATTTTAAATTTATATTTTTAACTCTACTGTAACTAGATTATCTTGGCATATACTTTGTTATTTGATATCTAAAAATCTTTACTCATTATAGAATGCTCAACCATTCATCTTTTAATTTATTTGCATGCGATTATGTAAATGTCTTAATTGTTTCCTTAAATCTCACAACAAACAATTAAACCAATATTGTCTTAATTTTATTATTTTTTTACCAATTTTTTTTTTTTTTAAAACGGTTTGAGTCATGGGTCGAGTCGGGTTAACCTGCAAAAAAACATTGGTCAAGTCCTAGGCTAACCCGTTTTTGCTTTGAGTCAAAAAATGGGGTTGAGGTCATGTATTTTTCGGGTTAGGTCAGAAAATTCTGACTCATTTTGCCATGTTTAATAAAAAACATGTAATTTAACAATTAGATTTTCAAAATTGACCATGTAAATTTATTTAATGAGAGTTGTAGCCTTAGGATATAATTAAGTTTGTAGCCAAATTTTGCCTTAAACTTTAGTCCCCTTAACAATATATTAAGTCCTTACAAACAAAAAGAAAAATCCCTAGAAATTTTTTATCTAACTATAATTTTGATAAAGATGTAACTTGCAATATTGATAATAAGACTATCATGAAAAATTTCAAAAAAAAAAAAAAAAAAACAAATTTGTAGAAAGAAATTGTAAGACTTTATGTATTTGTGTGTGTGTGTGTGTGTGTGTTTTGTTTTTAGGTCAATATATGAAGTTCTCTTTTAATTAAATTTTGTTTAATTTAAGTTTCTGAATGACTACTTTGGAAAATATTTCTAGAACTAGGAATTGAGTAATTCGGCCTGCAGACCTATTTCCATATTAAACTTATCACAATAACCTTAAAACCACGGTAGGCCAATAAAAGTAATAATATTCAATAGTATTCTACAAAATTCTCACTTAAATATTTATAATTATATGTTAATATTTTAAGATAGTAATTTTTTTTTGTATAAAAAAGAAAAACCTACGAACTCACTTATATTTGTATAAAAAAATCTTATATGAATTTTTTTGAATTCACATTGATATAAGATGTGACCTTAATCTACAGGCCAATTTTCTTTCAAAAGTCCTTCACAAAAACATAACTTCTTTTGTTGGATATTGCCATGAAAACACCAACATGGGGCTCATCTATGAGTATATGGAAAATGGAAACTTGGCAATGCATCTGTAAGGTATTGATCATACTAAGAATCTTTCACTATAAAAAATATTAACTTTCTTCAAATTTCTGAGTTTATTAAACTGTAATTACTTAGTTGGATCTATTATTCTTTACAGATAAAAATGCAAGTTTCCTGAGTTGGGAAACTAGACTCAAAATAGCGACGGACTCAGCACAAGGTCAGCAAGTACATATTTGCCTCTGTGTGTGTGTGTGTCTCCAATGTAATTGAACTATTGTGTCTGAAATTGAATTTTCAATTTTGAAGGATTGGAGTATTTGCACAATGGTTGCAAGCCACCCATTATCCACCGTGACATGAAGTCTACAAACATCTTATTAGATGTAAATTTTCAGGCAAAACTAACTGATTTAGGGTTGTCTAAAGTTATCCCCGATGAAGGTGGCACTCATGTCTCAACAAAAGTTGTTGGTACCCCAGGATACCTTGACCCCGAGTAAGTATTTGCATTGCATATTTTTGTTTGTTTGTTTGTTTATTTATTTGATAAATCAATAGTTACAAACGGGGTGGGGGATTTGAACCTAAGATTTTTCTGTTTGAATCTCTAAGAAACTCCAACCAATTAAGTTACAAGTCTCGGAAAATTACATAATTTTGACGGTCACTATTTTTAAAAATTATTTTTGACCTGTATTTGCCACGCAAATGAACTAGGCATACAAAAAGGATCGCACACGTATTAGGGTTTTACCTTTCAAGTATGTAAAGCCTTTCTCAAAGATTAATATTTAACCTCAAATATTATTCATCAAATAAAAATAAAAATTAAACTCAAATAATTCGTATGCCAAAAGAATCTTCAAATATTAGAGAAAAAAAAAATCCAAAACTTCAATTGCTTCAAATATTACAGATAACAAGAACCCAAAACGTCAAGTGCATAAAATACATAAACGACAAAAAATAAACATTAAAAGTCTGATCTTATTCCAAAATTCATTATTTTTTTTTTAATGCGACAAACTCAACGAAGGCCTCAAAACTAATTGTTATCAATACAATTTGAAAATGAAAATGGACTTGACTACTCAGAAAGTAACAAACTTCCTGACTTTCAGACAAAAGAAACTGTAAACAATTTTCCAAAGCAACGTAAAAATCATAGACTTTGCGACATCATCTCAATAAAATCAATAGTTTCAATGAAACAACAAATAGCAATTTTTTTATGTATTAAAATTCATACATATACTAAGATCATGTACTAGCAATCTATACGGCAACGGTCACACTCTATATTCGTAACTAGGCTCAAAATACTAAGGCCATGTTTGGATGCATATTTTTCATCACTCAACTTCCATCTCCCAATTTCCGTCACTCATCACTCATCACTTTAAAATACTACACCTGTTTGGCACCATCACTCAGTTACCACCACTCAATATGTTTCACACTATTTGTGGGCCTCATACCTATCACTCGGTGCAGCTTTTTTTTTTTTTTAAAAAAAAAGGAAGATTACCCTAGACCAAACCCAGGGAAGTAAAAAAAAAAAAAAAAAAAAAAAAAGCAAGAACACCCGAGACCAAACCTAGGAGAAGAAAGGGAAAAGAAAAAAAGGAAGACACCCGAGATCGAACCAGGAAAAAAAAAAAAGGGTAGATTGGTCAAAAGGTGCGGCTAAGTTATGACTAATGGGTCCCCCATGTGTGTTTAATTAGAAAAATGTCATTGAGTTATGAGTTATGGAAACTAAAAACAGCTAAAATGTGTTTTCAATTTTCATAACTCATCACTTAAAAATCATAAAATTAAGTAATGAAAACAAAGTTATGGAAACAGAGTGATGGTGGTGCCAAACGGACTTCTTGCTATGGGTTCCACCATTTTTGAGTTATGAAAACAGAGAATTGAGTTATGAAAACAGGCTATCCAACCACCCCCTGAGTCATCATGTTATAAGTCCCAGAATGAACTAAATTCTAAACCAAAGTGTACCTCTATTGGCAATTTCCAGTCCGGCCACTGCATTATCAGATTGTATAGTTGATTCTAAAACATATTCAATATTACATTCGGAATGTCAAAGCTCAATAAAAGCTTTTTCAACTTTTCGCAATCTCCAAGATGCTTGATCCTATTTTGAAAAGGTAGAAAATTTTGAATAAGCCAACTTAATAAAAATAATTATTTGGAAAATATTTTAGTATGGAATAAATTGCAATTATGTAATTAAAATTAAGAAATTGAAATTATTAAATCAAATTTTCCAAGAAATACTAATAATTTTCATAAATAAAATATTTATTTCTATCATTTTTATACTAATTACGGAAAAGTTCACATATCTTATACTCTGCATACTCAAATAGTTCTATGAAACTTTTGTTGAATTCTCCGAACTTAACCTAAAATCAATCATATATCAACTCAATTACTCAAAGTCCCCAGAATACTATACAGTATACATGGTTATTATAAGAAATTTTCGCTGATATACGACCATTCTTGAAGTTTTTCAAAAACCCATTGTTATATATAAAAGCCCTTAATTTCTTTTCTTTTCTTTTCTTTTTCCTTTGATCCAAGTATTATAGTTTGACCAAACTAACTAGAGAAGATGGAATTGTCAAACACACATTTTGGTTAAAGATACTAATATAGTAATATTTTTAAGTTTACCTAACTCGAATCACAAAACTAACCATAAAACTTGGAATGGTAGATCATTTAATAACCTGGTTCTCATTTCGCTTGGGTATAGATTACGTTACATCTTTGGCTTACAGGTACTATGCAACAAACCGGTTGAACGAGAAGAGTGATGTTTTTAGCTTCGGGGTTGTACTATTGGAAATAATCACAGGGCAACCTGCAATTACTAAAACTCCTGAGAAAGTTCATATAATTAAATGGGTTAATTCCATGGTTGAAAGAGGGGATGTTAAGAATATTATGGATCCAAGATTAGAACGAGACCTTGACATTAATTCTATTTGGAAAGCAATTGAAGTGGCAATGAGTTGTGTATCTTTCACTTCCACCAAAAGGCCAACCATGACTTATGTGATGATGGAATTAAAGCAATGTTTGGCAATGGAGTTGGCTCGGAAGCATGAGGGTTTTGAGATAGATTTAGACCAAATTAGTGGAATGAACTTTGTGCATTCAGGACAAACTCCCTTGGCAAGGTAGTAATCAGAAAATACACAAAATCTCACATGGAATTTTTCCAGATCTGATATACACTCTTCCAAAAAAAAAAAAGTGTATGCAATATGTGCATAAAAACCATTGGCCTTCTATCAAATTGCCACCTTTGTGTGGTTTGTATTCAGGGCTGGATCTTCGATTTACAATGAGCAAATAAATAAAATAGTTGTTGTGTTGGTGGAGTAGATAGTGACAATCATGGTCTAAAGTTGAGAAACAAAATAGAATAGTAGCAGTATTAATTACAACTATTTGCTGCTCCCTGCCATCTTTTGCAAATTGCAAGTAGTAGTACCAGCTAGCATACACAATTTATCATACTAACACAAATTGTCAAACAAAATGATATTTAATAAGTAAGACATCAAATAGAACTACATTTGATGTCTTATAAAAAAAAAAAAATGTGGTTCTATTTTAAATCAGGAAGAGAGGCAAAAATATATATATATATATATATATATATATATATATATATATATATATATATATATATATATATATATATATATATATATATATATATTTTAAATCAGCATGGCCTTACGGCTGATATGGCCTAACGTGCGGTCAGATCAAGATTCGGTACATGGAGCACGTGGAAACACATGCACATGGCTTTGTATTGCTAGCGCATGAAAGTGTCTGGGATTTGATGGCAACAAGTGAGCGATATGTTTTTGAAAAATAACTGCCCTATTGACAAATGAAAAATATGTATTAGTTGGTAGTAATTTTAATATACATATCTCATATTTTTTAGATTTTGATATAAATAATGTAGTTTCATTTGATAAAAAATACTTATTCTAACTTATAGAGATAGTAAGGTTTGCTGTAAAAAACACACAACTTTTTCTAAATGAAATTTGAAAAAGAAATTTAATAAAAAAAAAATTAACACAACTTTAGTATGACAAACGATAAAAAAATCCTGAGTCAAATCTAAATGGGGAGCTCCAAAATTTTGAAACTTGGCGAGAAATTAGAAATGGAGAAGAGAGTGGTATTTGTCACTGTTGTGTAAATTAGAAGATAAAGTTAACAAATACTCTAAAAGTATCAATTTTGAAAATATTTTTAAAAATTTATTATATGTAAAAAGATAAAAAATAATTGATGTTTTTGACAGGTATTTAATATTTCCCATAAAATAGTATCAATTTAAAAATAAAATAAAAAATTGTTGGTTAAGAAAATTTGGAGGCCCCCATTTACCTGATTCAAACTAAAATTCGTTCCTCTAATTATGCAACCCGAGTTTCAATTCTCTAATATAGAACTCCACCACAAGGTCCACAACCAACGATGGTGTCAACTTGAAAATATCGGTGGCAATGTTCAGGCCTCAAGGGTCGTTCATAATTCCCTCAACTCTATAGGATCTTTTTGGAATTCTTCTTTCTCGTCGTGAAGCTCGCTGTCAATAACTAAAAAACCTTGTGTTAACTGATTTGGAGGCATCGCTCCGCTATCAACAATTATTGGACAAACGTGGGTAACACTGACAGTGCGGGTTTGCGGGTCATGGCCATATGGGTGGGTGTCACTAATATAATTCAAGTGATATAATCAAAAATAGATTAAAACATATATATTTAATTACTAAACCATAATTACAAGATATAAAAAAGACAAAGTTTAGTTATAATATTGATTATAGCTTAAAACTACAATCTTACTCAATATAATAAACATTATTACACATTTTGAAAATCTTACCGTTGAATTGCATATTTTTTATACTCTTAATATACATGTCAAATTTTGTGTTAATCAGATATTATTTACTATATGATCTATAACCTTATATTTTATGCATAATTTTAAACTAGAAAAACTTGCAATTTGAAAAATTTATTGATGACATAGCTATTGATATTTAATTTTCTAGAAATTTTGCAAGTATGAAGAATATAAGAAGAATATGTCATCCAATGGTGAATTTGTCAAAATTTGCCTCTAATAAAAAGATATTGAGTAAGGTAAGGTTACAGCTAATTTTGTGGCTAAACTTTCTCCATGTAAAAATGCAAAATATAAAAATGTTTTGAAGAGTTCAATAATAAGAGTTCAATTTACAAATTACAAGAACAAGAAGAAAGTCGTAAGTTATAAATATATAGGAAATGAATTCTAAAGAACGTATCAAGGTCATCTTTATAGAGAATTTCTAAATCTAGAATTTTTCAAAGGAAACATATAAAGAACAAAAAAAAAAAAAAAAAATTAGGACAGCACATATAACCAGTTAATTGAAATTTACCTTGCATAAGTTTCACTGGTCCATAGCTATGATCCTTGCAGCCTAAGACAAAATAAATAAATAAAACCTAAATAAGAATTTAATTAATATCATAGTTAACCACTTACTCTATCACAGTATTATTTTATGCAAAATATCTTTAACCCTAAAAAAAATCACCGATTACTATGTTATCCATTTCTAAATTCTATTACTAACCATAACTATTCTCCAAAAAAAAAAAAAAAATCCTACTTAAGTGTTGGGACAAAGGCCCAAAATCATATAGTGGGCTTTAGGCTTCACCTGGGACAATTGACAAGTCCAAAGAGAGGCAAATGGTTGTAAAAGGGACTCCTAGTTAAAGTCTCATAAACAGAGAATACATGAAAGATGATCCGAGGAGGAATACCTCCTCGGATGCGATGGATGTAGCTCAAATGCGTAACTCTAGCAATTAGAAGGCCCCTTCGAAAGGCCCTAGTGATAGGAGTGTGCCACATAAACATACGGGGAAGAAGGAAACACAAAATATCTAAGGGAAAATGCTACCACCGCATTAAATGTATTGCAGCTACTTTTCTAGTCGCATTTATGTGGATAGGACCTCTAAACGATCTTGTCTTAGCTATCACAACTCACAGAAGGTTGAAGGGGGGTGTCTGATGGGACGGGCACTCAAGTAGGAATTCGGATGATCAACAAGTGTAGAATCAAGTTGGTGAAAGAGGGCTATAAATGCGAGAGATCCCCATGAGATGGACATCACAAAAAGGGGGAGAGAACTTTGTAGCAACCTAAGTTGTCTCAATATCCAACTCGTAATTAGCATACACAATTGTAACCTCCTCGAACTTAAAAGTCCATTGACATCAATATCTCCTATTTGTACTTAACTGTCATTTAATTCAAGATTTTCATTTTGTACAACTCATTAGACCCTAGTTCTTCAATTCATTTTCTACAAATTCATTGTGTTGGGCCTCTTAAACCAAGACCCCATACATTTTTGGGCTTAGGCCCCAAATTGTGTCCCTACACTAAGCATAATTGAATATGCCACAAGTTTTCCTCAAAAAAAAAAAAAAAAAAAAAAAAAAAAATGCCACAAGTAAAATTGGACGTTCAAATCCATATGGGTCTTGAACATTTCGAAAGTAAAGAATATTAAAAACCCAAATTTAAGTTAAAATCCTCAAATCATTACCACCGTAAAAATTAATTAATAAATCTTTTTTATTAGCTCACCGATTACATGTTCCAATCTGCAATTGGGTACTGTAATTCCAAATTGAATAAAAAAATAAATAAATAAATAAAAGCCGTAGTTATAATGAGGAGAAGTGATTTGCCCTTATGTTTCTTAAAAAAATTCATGTGCAAGATCCTTTTTTGGGTCACTACAATTCATCCCCTCATGTTAAAGAGATGTTATTCCTTATAAACACATTTCCACATAAATTGCAAGACCCCTTTTTTGGGTCACTACAATTCACTCCCTTATGTTAAAGGGAGATCACTCCTTATAAACATATTTCCATGTGTAAAGACTCAAACCCTGACTGTTTAAATATTGTCCTCTTTATGGCCATATTGTACATGACCTAGCTTATGATTTTGTTCTTTTTCTTGACATTTATAAATTTGAACAGTTATTATTGGTCCTTTGGAATGTTTTTATATTTTACATAGTGACTGACTTTGCTTTTTGTGAGAAAAAGGTAATGATTGTGGCTATATTGTAGTCCTTGAATTGAAAATATTTAAATATAACTTTTTTTTTTTTTTTTTTTTATCTATATCACATGAATTATATCAGTGACACCCACACACATGTGACATTGTGTGTAAATTCTCACTTACCACGATATCCTTAAAACCACGGAAGGCCAATAAAAGTAATAATATTCAATGTATTCTACAAAATTCTCACTTAAATATTTATAATTATATGTTAATATTTTAAAATAACAATATTTTTGTATAAAAAGGAAAAACCAACGAACTCACTTATATCTATATTAAAAAAATCTTTTATGAGTTTTTTTGAATTCACATTGATATAAGATGTGACCTTAACTTTGTGGTTGATCAAAATTCTTATACGAATGAGATTAACTTTTTACGATATAGTTATCAAAATTCTTAAAATTAATGTGTCTTTTGAATAATGTAAATCTCTATGTACTTTAAAAATCAAATGATTTATATATATTTTTTGTAATACAAATAAATCTAGAATTAACCTTAACTACTACTCTTTTTCCACGGCAAGCACATGCCTTGCACGTGTTGCCCTAACTAGTAACATAAAATGAGGAGTGATAATGCATGTAGCAACTAGCAAGAGTATCTTTTATTTTAATAGTATTACGTTCTTTTAGGTTACAATGATAATTGTCCAAATTTTTAATTGATATTGCCTAGTTCTTTTAATTAGATGTCCAGAGTTCAGACTTCAAAACCCTTTTCTCTCATTGTAACTATTGAATTATTAAAAAAAATAAGGTTATAATGACAATTTTAAGGGATACCTTAATGGTTTCAACATTTCTTATAATATGATATTCTTATCCCTATTAGTCTAAAATTTTACAAGGATTTACTTGTAAAATATATTTATCATTATTATAATGTGAATAATATGCATATTAGGAGTAGCATCTTCTAGAGTTTTCATATAGGTAATCTTCTCATAATTTTTTAAAATTTTATCTAATAGTTCAAGTAAATTTATAAACAAATTAGATAGACGTAGTGTAAGATTAGAACACCTAATTTTTTTACTTGAACTTGAATGGCAGATAACAGAACATATACGGAAGACAGCAAAAACAAAAAGACTACAATTTTTAAAGAAGCATTTGCATTATTGTTTTCCACTTTATTGTGTCTTGTATAAGAACTTTATAACCCAGTGACAGAATTTGTCTTGAGGACCAAAATATGAACCAAATTTTTTGATCATTCATGTCACGCCCCAAACCCCTAAGGGTCCAAAGCATGAGAAAGACGTCTCAAAGTACCCGTAAATTTTTTTTATTCTTTTTCCTTTTTGACAATCCAATCCACAAAAATTATATCAAGTACTAATATCAATAATTATCATAATAATTCCATTGAATATACTCTCAAAGTAAGTCGAACTCTAAACACTAATTACAATGAACATTGGGAATAAAGTCAATGACTTGTCCCATCAGTAGGAATAAAGTCACAACCACTATAATATACAAAAGAATAAGTCAAGCCTACTCTAAGATATACAACATCTAATATCTTCATTACAAAAGTTCAGCCTCCATCAGTAGTTAGTCTAACTATTATTAGCTACCAAAAAACTATCTCAAAAGATTATTGCCTACTCTGAAAAGTTTATAAAATGATGAAATGAGACAGAGCCCAGTAAATAGCATATTTAATGGGGGTGGGGGAAATGCAAGTTTCATCTTCAAAATAATAATATAACAAGAATGATTAAATAATGAAATACAAAGTTTCTCAAAGTAAATATCTTGAAACTATATATCATAATCTGTGAGCACTAACAATATAGTTGCCAAAGCCATAAAATCTAACATACTGTAATTTTCTCACAAAGATATCACACCACCACTTAGATCGGTCAGGGGATCCACTCATTCACAACTAGCATGATATTGTCCTCTCTGGTATGCGGACTCTTGGCCCCATGGATAGCAGCCTCACTCATACTCTCAAGGGTTTTCTCTCCCCCCGTGGGCGGCAGAGAGAACGTGTCAAATAGGGCCTCTCTTGCATGTGGTCTCTTGGCCTCATGGGCAGCAACCTCACCCACACACAATCAAGGAACCTCTTCTCCCTATGGGTAACAGGGAAGAACTCGTCATCCAAAGTAAAAGGGCAATGACCTAGATTTAATTTCGTTGTCACAAAAACTACGAAAACCAAATCGGGTGATAACCGGGAAATCACACATGGCATGGTGTCAAAACCACATAAAGCTCACAAGTATACATTTCCTTTCAAATACATAGTTTATAACCAAATAGTTTCAGAAAAACCTTAAATAATCTAACTTTCACAAAGTTTGTAAGGTTTTCAACTTCATTCTTGTCAAAGAATTTTCTAACAATTTCCCACATAACAAGACAAGATAAGCATCTTTAAATTTTCTAATATACCATAAAATCCATGATTTCCTTATCAAAGATTAAACAAAAGATGCTCATTTTTCCATATCAACAATTCATGCATTTTCCCAAATGCCATACCAAATATGATGTACTTTTCATATATAATAATATATAATAGGGTTACGACACAATAGTTTTTAGGAAAAATATAATTTCCATAGGTAGTTTCCAAAAGCGTGTCTAACCCAAAAACATTTATATAACATGATTATTTTTCAAAATCCCATTAAAAAGCTACTTATCCGGCACCCGTAAAATCCTAATTCTCCAAGCTCCAAGGAGATTAGCTAGAACCTAAACAATATCAAGTAAACTTATCATAATAAATATAGAGCTTGAAATTGCATCTAGCCAGAATTTAGGAATTGCCAAATAATCACTTAATTAGGCAAGCCTAGTATTTAACCTCATCAATTATAATATATTCCACTTCCATAGTTTCTCAACAAATTGATCCACAAGGCATAAACTCCAATTATAAAGTTAACCCATTTAATATCATCTCCAACATTATGACTAGCTTCCATAAAATTTACACTACATCATTAAGAGACCCATGAAAGCAAAATCAATATATCCTTTAAGGCAAGAAATTTAGAACTTCAACTAACACCAAATAAACCCAATGGCAATGGAAAAATTAAATTTACCAACCATCACATGTTATAACTTAAAACCCCTAAATTTTCCACCATACATAAACCCTAAGTAGTCATCAATAACAAAAAATATATACCCACTCATCAAATAATTTCACCAATACAAAACTCATACATAAAAACACATAAATATCACTTTTAATACTCATAAATTACAAGAGTATCATTATTAAAGCTTAGATAAAAATATCCTCAAGCAAAAATGCAAAACCCACCAAAAAGGTGGGTAGTGGGGTTAGGTGGGGTTTTGGCACGTGGGAACCCAAAAGAAATATCTGATCTTGACATTTTTTTTTTTTTTTTAACTGATGGGACGTTACAATTCAAGAATAGAAAATATATTAAAATTTAAAACTAAATTGATACATAAAAAATAAAATTAATATCTATTAAATATTATCATAATATAAACAAAATAAAAGATACAACATAACTGTTGTTTAATATATTTCAACTTAATCATTTATAATTTTATATAATAGTAAAATATTTCAAAATTCCAGGGAGGTCATGGTCCTTCCTCGTCTATACATAATTGTCACAAATTTCATCAATATAGGTAAAAATAAATAGCTCTTGTTAAAAAAGGAAAAGAAAAGGTAAAGACAGTTAAATGATCATTTTTCACTTTGTTATATCTTCTATAAGAAGCATTAATCTATTGAAGAACTTAATTTAATCATTATAGGTAAAAGTAGGATAAGTTTCTATCAAGATTGATAAGATACTATCCTATCATAGTTTCACCTTATTTTCTTATGTTAGAAAGTGAAGAATCACTTTAATCCAAATAATTAGGGATATTGAATTCCACAATTCTATTTTTATGGATGCTGTGTATAACTTCATAGAAAATGAAGTGAGGCCATGCACATAGCATGATTCTCTTCTATAGAATATTTTTGTTAAAATAAAATACAGATTTCTGAAGAAAACTTGTATAGCTTTTCCAAAAGTTTCAAAAGAGTAGTCTGAAATTGAGAAAATAAAGATGTGAGCTACGCTGGTTTGGGCAAATTTAGTTTTTAGATACAAATAATGAACATTGCATATAGGTTGTTAGAGCATTCACATCCGAAATGCTAAATGCCTTTTGTGAGGTTTATTTAGCATTTTTCCCTCAAAAAGGTCCCACATCCGGAATTGCAAAAGCAGAGAATTGTAAATTTTTTGACAATCTTGCTACAGTGCCATTCTACCTAGAATGGCACTTTAGAAAGATATTGTAAAAAAAAATTATTATTTTATTCTATTTCTAATTCCCGAAATTTCTCTCTCCTCTCTCTCATTATTTCTCTTCTCTTCTATCTCTTCCTTCTTTCTTTCTCATCTGCTCTCTCCTCTCTTGAGACCCAAACACCATCCTCCTCCCAAATCCAAATCCACACATCAATGATCAACAAGTGGCGATGCCACGTTATGCTCCAGTGTTCCCAAGAACACCCTATCTTGGAAAAAAACTATATATAATAATTAAAAAAATTATTTGTTTACCCTTAAAAAATTAGGAACACCCTCAATCAAAATTTGGAACACCCTCAAATAAAAAAAAAAAAAAAAAAAAAGGTTTATTTGTTCTACTTTCAAGCAAAAAAAAAAAAAAAAATTGTAATAGAGCAAAACAACGGATGGCAAGCCCAACATCAAGCCCACGGCAAGCTAAAATAGAGCAACGCCTCCCCTCATCAGAGATCGATCCAATCGCAGTCCAAAGCACATCGTCGCCTTTCATTGGAGATCGGTCCAGAGCACATCGTTGCCCCTTATCGAAGATCGGTCTAGTTGCAATTCTGAGCACACCATCGCCCCTCATCGGAGATGGGTCGTCGATGATGGTCATCGCCTCGACCTCGGCCTCGACCTTCAACCTCCCCGCTCCGATGCTCCCTCAAGGTATTTCTCTCTCTTTTTCTCTTTGACTCTCTCTCGGTCTCTCACTCTCTCTCTCTTCATCTCAATCTCTCTTTATTAATATTTACCCTATTTTTGGCTTTATCCGGTGTTGGTGTTGGTGTTGGTGTAGGTGAGATTATTAATTGTCTCTTAGTGTTGGTGTTGGTGTCTTTTGGTGAGATACAATCAATTGGCTTTATCGATTTTTTGTGTCTTTGCTCGCCATCGCAAGTGTGCAACTAATAATTAATAAATATGGTTGTGTGTTGTGTCTTGGTTGATTAGTTCAACTAATGGTCATAAAATATGTAATAAATCACTCTTTTTTAGACTTGGACTTGAGCTATACGACCTGTATAATTTTTGTGTTGCACAATTTATTGACTTTTTTTTTTGTTAAGTAATAGTATCATATTCCAAGTATCAAACAACCATAGTAATTAGTTAAACTAATTAATTTGTTTGTTTGGGACATTAATTAACCAATAATTAATTGGGGAAAGCAACTCATAAACAATAATTAATAATTTAATTAACCAATACATTATAAAAGACAAATAAATTAAATTATGTTAGGCTAAAAAATAATTAATAATTTTATAATTAATGAAACAACAATATAACAAATTATAGTTTATAAAAGACAAACAAATTAATGAAACAACTAAACAACAATACATTTGGGAAAAATTTTAAGCCGCCACTTGAAAAAAATTATATTTCTTAAGGAACACCCTGAAAAAAATTCCCGGAGTCGCCACTTCGATAATCAAACCTAAACAAAACCACATTAGTGACACCATCCTTCTTCTCTCTTGTGTTTTGTGTTCTGGGTCTTTTTTTTTTTAATTTTTTTTTTCACATTCAAACCAAAATCCATTCGCAAAAGTCCAAAGAACTTGAAATTTTTTTTTTCTCTACACCGAAAGCATGAGCTGAACGGTTTATGCTGAGAGAGTGGGAGGCGAAGCTATTGAACTTGACAAGTGAGTCGACAAGAATGGGTTCTCGATCTACAAAACATACGGAGATTTGTGCATTCTGCACCCGACTCCTATAGAAGAGGTGGGTATGGCTAAGATTGGTTCATTTTTTTTTTGGTGGGTTGCGATCCAGGTCGTGTTTTGGGTTTTGGAGTTCGGGTTCTTTTGGGTTCTTTTTTTTTTTTTTTTTTTTTTTTTTTTTTCTCTATCATGACCAATGCCTAAAGGAAGAGGTGGGTATGGCTGAGATTGGTGGAAATTGGTAGGTTTGGATCGATGGAGATTGGTGGGTTTTCGGGTTTGATCGGTCTTGTTTGTAGGGCTTCGTTAGTAGCTCCGACGGTGGTTATGGTGGCCGGGATATATTATTTGTGAGCTGTTGTGCTAGTGTTGATGGTGGCCGGTGGAAGTGGCCGGTGATGGTGGTTTGATAAATTTGTGGTTGTTTCTTGAGCAGAAAGAATGAGAGAGAAAGAATAAATAATGTGTTGTATTGTAAATGATGGTGATTTTGGGATATATTATTTTATTATATAAAAATATTATTTTAATAAGTAGAATAGGGAATTAAAAGTCGGGATGTTAGGAGTGTTAAAAAATGGTATGATATAAATGATAAAATGAGTTTTGAGATAATAAAATAGAATTTTTTATAGACGCTTGATACGAAAGCTCTTAGTTGTTACAGGACTTCAAGCAAGTGAATTAATGTGTGTTTCTATTAACTCAATTGATAAAATTTATTATTTCAAATAAGAAATATGAAATTTGATCCACACGTACCAAAAAGAAAAAACCAATTTGTGCTTTGATATGATAATAAAAAAAAAAAAAAATTATTAAGAGACATCTTATATTGAAACTATTTATCAAAATTAAAAAAAGCAAGACCCAACGTACCATAAATTCTAATATGGAGTATTGCAAGAGGCAGCAGGGCAAAGTAAGCAAGGAGACAGAAAAGGTAGCATATATATCTGTATCCACTATTGGTAAGAGATTTTTTAATTTTCTGCCTTTAGAAAGAGATGTGAGTAAAATCTCAAAGATCAGAGTTCTGTAGATATACACGGAAATTGCTATGCAACAGGACGAGAAACCATTGATTCAAGAGGAAACTCGGTAGCAAATGATCAGAGAGTTCTGAATCTTTATGGGTTGTTGCCTCTGGCACTGGCAGTACAATGCACATGCAATGGTTATGCTATGCTGACACGAGTTTTGATGTACACATGCTTACTTCTTTTTTCCATCAATAAAGTCTTTTTATGTTTAGTATTTAGAAGGTGACTAGTTCTTCTCAAAAACAGGGCCGGCCTAGGCCTACGCCTAAGGCGCCCTTATGGGAGAAAGGCCCTCAAATTTTGGGACAAAAAATTGAAGTATATTTTAAAAAATTTTTGAGATATAGGAAAAAAAAATTTTATTTTCCCCTATTTTTAATAAGATTCAAAGAATTGAGTAATGCTAAACATAAGTGCAGTTTGGATTCGTGTCTGTGTTTGTGCATTTGCCTTTTTTTTTTTTTTTTTTTTTTTTTTTTTTTTTTTTCAGCGCTTATGAATAGTAACTGGCATCTTGTTTATGCACGTGATTATTCACACATTTAAAAGTTATTTTGCTACAATGTTTTCAGTTTTCAGCAAAATAAATTGCATCCAAACGGACCCATAATATAACTTTGAGCAAAACTTAGATATAGAACCTTAAATATAGTACTTTAAGTACCCCTTTTTAAAATTCAGCCATCTGTCTTATTAAAATTAGTCGCTAATCCGTGCTATGCACGAGAACCTACTTATTTGTAAGGTAAACTAAAATAATTTTATAAAAAATTTTAAAAATTATACCATTGTATGATTTGCTTTTATATGACTTCAATTTGTGTTACAACTTGATGAAGAAGTTTTTGCTTGAACGTGCAATGGCTTACAAAAAATTTGTCAGACAGTTTCAGATATTGCAAAAAAATAACTCAAAAATTCAAATATTAAAACTTCTTAAAAACCAAAAAATATTAAAGAATTAGATGATTCACTGCTTTGAAATTATTGAAACAAAACAAAATATATATGACTAAATAATAGAGAAATATAAGAGAAAGATGAGTTACATTCGAAAGAATAATTTCAATTATAGCAAGCTTTTTTATCTTGTAAAAAGAGATTAAAGAGAGTTTGGTGGTTCATGTACCAAAATTATTTTTAAAAAAAATACATGAAAAACCATAATTGTTTTTTTTTTCCTACTCGATTTTAAGAAAAAATATTGGGGTTTAGTTTACTTTTATAGTGTTTATGATTAACTTCGCAAATTTGGAGATAAGTTATCAATGTTTGAGTTTGAATTTAAGTTGTACTTGTTAAAGAGAGAGTTTCACTTCTTGTTAAGTTTGAATTAAACAAAAATAATTTTGTTTAAAAAAATGATAATGATGAGTTTGAGTTTAAGTTGGACTTGTTAGAGAGATAGACTTTCACTCCTCGTTAAGTTTGGACTAAACAAAAAAAATTAATTTAAATAAAATGATAATTTTATTTAAATATTTTGTTGACGTAGAAAATTGTAAGAGTTTCAAAAGTTTATGTTATATATATATATATATATATATATATATATATATATATATATATATATATATATATATATATATATATATATATATAACTTAGCTAATGGTGTTTACACCCTCTCTTTCTCTAATTCTATTAACTATATCCCTCCATCATCTCACTCTCATCTCAAACTTGAAGATCTCTCCACCACCGAATCTCCATGGCTTCTATCAAGGGCGACCACAAGAGGCCACCGTTAGCCACTCTCATGGTCTCTTTTGGGTTTGCTCTTCTCGCTAAAGTCTAGCCTAGGCCCCCAAGGCTAAAAGCCTGAAACCTATGAGCTTTGCAACCATCAGAAGCACACCAGTGATGTGGTGGCCGCCGATCGTCCTCCTCCTCCTCCTCTTCTCTTTCTTTATTTGTTCTTTAGTTTTCCTTTAATTTATCTTTTCTCCTCTCCTTGTTTGATTTTATGTGGGTTTGGGGATTGGGTTTGTTTTAGTTGTTAGGACATTATGGTTTGGTTGGATTCCAAACATGGAGTTTTTGGGTATGGTCATTCGTAGATCTATGATTACATGAAATTGTTCATTACATGAAATTGTTCATTGTTTGTTCAAGTTCTCTACTTCTCTAACTATGTCCCTAGCTGCAGACAAGAAGCAACAAACCTTTAGTTGACAATGCAATGCACATAATTAAGTCAGCCTTTTCATTTTTCTAAAATCTTGATTTCTTTAAAAATTTAGAAGTTTGAGAGATTGAAAAGCTAAAGAGGCTGGGTTTTCTCACGAGTTCTCTAACATCTTGGGAAACTAAAAACAAAAGTGAAAAGAAAGAGACAGGATAAACATTTGTCTTAACACCGTTAATTGAGTTATTTAGTCAGGTATGTGGTTGAATTTTAAAAGGAGAACCTAAGGTACTATATTTAAGTTTTTCCTTATAACTTTAAATACATAGGGCTTACAAATATGTATCACTGCTCACAAGAAATAATTCAAATAAAAAGGATGTTAAAAAATACTATAAATTTTACTTCAAAACATTTATAAATTGATATGACAATTAATATGATTTGTGGACGTCAACAACCTATTAAATGCATTTTTAAATTACTTTTTGTGATTGGTGATATATCTTTATAAGCCTTATGTTGTAAACTTTATAATATCTCTAATATTATTCATTCAAATACTTGTTTATTATTTTCTTGAAATGTCATGACTAATCACATTCATTACTACACCGTTTGTAAGTTTTTAGTAGTAAAATTTGTTATAACTTTAGTATTTCTTCAAAAAAAAAAAAAAAAAAAAACTCATATTACAAGATAAAAAGAATGGATTTTTGTTATAAAAAAGATTATGCTATTAAAAACTAGTTAAAGTAATAACAAAAATGCCCCATTTAAATATATCTTCTTAGACCTTAAAGTTTGTTGGGACACCATTGCTCAAAAATGATCTTGTAGATATATATATATATATATATATATGTGTGTGTGTGTGTGTGTGTGTGTGTATATGTATAAATTGAAATTTGTATACAATATATTTATGAGTTTTTATATAAAATTTTAATTATGAGTTATGATTGTGTCTATTATTAAATTTCAACTTGTATTTTTATATGCATGTTTATATATGTATGTGCTTTGAATTTGTCTTAATATGTAAATATCATAGTTTGGCCTTTCAAACAAAAATTCTTAGTTTTATTTATATCTATATCCAATAAGTGTAGCTATAAACACACAAGTGCTAAAGTAACATAAGTCTTAATAAAAATAATGTTAACAATAGATTTATGTGAAAATGATGTTATTTTAATTACAACTTATTAATATCAATAATGACTTAACTTGACTTAAGAAAAAAAAAAAAAAGCAACCCTCTAATAACTTGACTAGTTTTCCTTGACTTGACTTGACTTATCTATTTTAATGCTTGAGTTCATATTACATGACAACTCAAATTACTCCATTTTCTACCATTAAATTCAATTAACTTAATAAATCCGGACTTATTATCTTCTATAATAAGATTTATTTGTTTGTTTGTTTTTATTTTTTTTTATTTACTTATTTTTGAATTTGATAGTTGAAGAATGGGAGGGTGATTTTTTTTTTTTTGAAGGATAGTTTCAACTTATAATATGCTTTTGATAATTACTATTTATCATCAAAATAAGATACTAATTGACAAAAATTTTATTAGGTAAACTAAATGAAACCCAAAAAAGAAAATTGAAACTTGAATATTTTCATTAAAAATGTTAAAAAGTGATGTATGAATTGCAAAACTTTGACAAACAATATCATAACATGATTTATTGATGTTAATTTATTGTCAATATTATATTATGGCCCACCGACAAAAACTTCAGGCCCACCGACAAAAATCACACAGATACGATTTACACACTTTTCATGACATATTTTTAATCATTTTTATCAATTCACACAAACCCTCAAATTCGTAACCAAGAGCTAGTGGAATTATGTTACTCTATGAATTGGATTTCTGCCTTTGAAACTTTTTTTTTTTTTTTTTTTTTTTTTTTTTTTTTTTCTTGGGCAGCTTACTTTTAAAAGTAATGTCCCTTTTAAAGTTAAAAAAAAAAAAAAAAAATCTTTTCCATAAATAGGGTTTTAATGGAACATATTTAGAAAAAAATTTAATAAATTGTATGTAAATATTAGGTTTTAATGACTAGAATTTTTGTTTTTGACCTGTAATAATCTTCTACTTATAATTTGTTGTGAAAATATTGTAAACGTAACATTTTTCTTATTTGAATAAAGGACTTAGAATCAATTTTTATCTTGAAGGAAAAATAAAAGAAAAAAAAATTACCATTGTTTGACTTGATGATAAAAAACAATTATAATTAAAGATGACTAAAATCCATAGTCATATGGGTACTTAACCCGACCTGACCCAAAAATTTTCTGAGTATTATCCAACCAATTATGGGCAAAACAAAATTAGATTGAGCTTAGATGAAAATCCAAATGTTTGGGTCGGGTTTGGGTGTTACCCAAATCTGATCCATTAAAAAAAAAAAGTGGCAGCATCAGAAGAAAATTAAAACGTGGCACTCCCACCTTCTTAATAATTTATTAATAAACCCATATAAACATAATATATTAACTACCTACCCCACTACATCAGCACTGCAGCCTTCGTAAACCGTTCGTTTTCTTCTACATTTTTACATCTCTGTCTCCATCTTCTGCAAATTTATTAATCATCTAGCATCAATGGCAAAGCTCAAGGGGAATCTAACTTTAAAAATATATCTTTACCCATCCCTCTCTTTTGTGTGCAAAGTGCAAACATGCAGTGGGCTTGGATTTATTTATTTATTATTATTATTTCTTTTTATAGAATGAATGATGGTTATTTACTTATATATTAGCTTTGTAAAATCTTTGTATGAGCATCCACGGACAAGAATTTCGGATAGTTACCAGGTACGGTTGTCCTGACCCAAACTCGGGTCATGACCATCTCTAGATTCATATAAAAAGAATATCATAGATTAAAAAAAAAGAAAAAAAAGAAGAAGTTATATTTAATAAATTGGGTAAACTTAGTCAGGGTATGTTCTTTTTAACCAATGAAATGAAATTCACCAAAACCATATGTGTGGATATATAAAGGCAACCCCGTTCCATATATTATGTAAGCCTTTGCTTAGCTCTCTTTACTTCCTTCTTTGTAATAAGAACATACAGCAACCTAAGCAAACAGTGACTCAAAAGCAAATATGCAGGAACAAGTAGCAATAATAGTTGGATCAGGCCCCTCTGGGCTTGCCACAGCTGCTTGCCTAAGCCAGCAATCAATCCCATACATAATTCTTGAGAGAGAAGACTGTATTGCTTCTATATGGAAGAAATATTCCTATGATCGTCTTCACCTCCACCTTGCAAAGCAATTTTGTGAACTCCCTCACATGTCATTCCCTGCCTCTTATCCCACCTTTGTGCCCAGAAAGATGTTTATACAGTACTTAGATGACTATGTCTCCCATTTCAACATTAGTCCTATGTTCCAAAGAACCGTGGAGTCTGCTGAGTACAATGAAGTTTCCAAGAGATGGATTATTAAGGCTAGGAATGCAAGTTCAGGTGAGGTTGAGAAATATAGTGCAAAGTTTTTAGTGGTGGCCACTGGGAAACAACCAACCCTTATACCCCAGAGGTTGAAGGGTTAAACACTTTCCTGGTGAGGTTCTTCATTCTACTCAGTATAAGTCAGGGAAGGAGTTCAAAAACAAGAACGTTTTGGTTGTTGGGTCTGGGAATTCTGGAGTGGAAATTGCTCTAGACCTTGCAAATCATGGTGCCAAAACTTCCATTATTTTTCGAAGCCCGGTATGAAATTAACCACATCTAACTTAGATTTAATTTTTCTTACATGGGCCATTGTTATTAGTACAAAATTTAATATATCTATGCATCATGGTTACAATTACAAATTATTGGATTATATATACAGGCTCATTTTCTCACAAGGGAGATGGTGTACTTGGGCTTAACCATGTTGAGGTATTTTCCCGTTAGCTTGGTGGATTTCTTGATGGTCATGCTTAGCAAACTGGTTTATGGAGACCTGACCAAGTATGGGATTGGAAGGCCTACAGAGGGTCCAATTTCTATGAAGCTTAAGTACGGCAAGTATCCACTTTTTGATGTTGGTACATATAAAAAGATCAAGTCAGGAGAAATTCAGGTAAGAATTTTGAGTGAGGGAATAGTTCATGTACTTAAAAAGTAAAATTAATTCTTTAGAATTGTTTGTGGTATCAGAGCTAAATTTGATCTACGCTAATTAAAACTATAAGTTGGATTAGTTTTTACATGTTCTGTAAGTACACGGATATGCAATGAGTTCAAGTTAGAGGATTTTCAGTAGATCCAATCTAATGGTATCTTGTCATTGTCTGTGAAATTAAATCTTAGGTCAATTCCTCAAAACTCTCATTGTAAGAAAAGAAATAATAAATTTATATGTTAGGTGGTTGAATGAAAAGGATACTACAATTTTTTTTTGGGGCCAATTACTTTTCTAACTTGTTTTGGGGCCAATTATGTTCTAGTCTAATGGCCGGATACCATTCCACAATTACTTTTCTAACTTGTTCATGGCAGCAAATAATTGATTACAATGATTTTCTTAAGAGCAATACTATATAAAAAAAAAAAATATATGATAATATTTTTTCAATAATTGAGTTAGGAAGTTTATAGTGATCTAATATTGACATCACTTTTTTTTTTTTTTTTTTTTTTTTTTTTTTTTTTTTTTTTTTTTTATCTACTACTAACAATCTATCATATTAGTAGGTGTCAAATTTTTTGTGTCAATAGAGTATGGAACTTCTCTTTTTTGAAATGGTAAAGTTTAGAAGACCAATGGAAATCTTATACAATACACTTTACTCTATCTTTTAAGCTCCTGTTTGTCCTTTTTCATATGCCTTTATTATTATTATTTTTTTTTGGGTGATGAGAAAAACATGCTTGTTTATTTGATTGATTTACTTATGCAGGTTTTGCCAGCAGAAATAACTAAAGTTCAAGGCAACGACATACTATTCAAGAATGATAAGTTACATCCTTTTGACACCATTATTTTTTTGTTGGATTTAAGAGGTCGACAAACTTGTGGCTTAAGGTATTTGATAGAGTAGTCTTTGTATTTGCCCTTTATTTTATTTTGAGATTTTTTTAAATATAATATTTTTTTCTAATTTATCATCTACTTTTATTTGCAAGGCAATATCCTAATTTTTACTTGTTTTAATTCCGTTTAAATTAAAGTGTAGTTTTGAAAGCTTACACCTATATATTTGAAAGAAATTACATAAATGATATTTCTTAAAATTTGAATTTTCTAAACATCAACAATAACATGGAACTAGAAAATATCCTACCGTAATAGTAGGTGATGAAGTGGTCCAATTTTGTCTAGGAAAAAGAAATAATTAAAAATATTTTAGTGAAGGAAATAAATTCTCCAATCTTTTTAAAGTATAGACTTGAATTACACTTTTGGCCTCTAAAGATTTCAAAATTTTCATTTTGGCCATTCATGTTTGATTAAATTTTTGTTTGGCTCTTTACCTTTCAAAATTTTCATTTCTATGAAGAGTCAAATAGAAAATTGAATCAAACATGAAGGACTAAACTAAAAATTGAATTAAACATGAATGGTTAAAATGAAAATTTTGAAATATAAATAGATATGAAAAGAAAATCAAACATGAAGAGTTAAAATGAAAATTTTGAAACATAAATAGTCAAAATAAAAATAACTCCAAAATTTAAAAGTCAAAAGTATACTTTGATCTATACTCTTTATTGTGCTTTTGGTAGGAGGATTGACTACTAAGGACTTAGGAGAATCATCAATCAAAATTTTTTAACTCTAATGCAAATGTAAACATAAACATAAATTGGGGTTTAAATGGTTTGGGAAATTAGGAGCTAACTCAATTATTTAAGATTTGGTGGATCTATTTTACTGGTAAGGAGGACCATTAGTCAAGTGTGACATGGTCCTTCTGGAGGAGTGAATAATTTCTCATTTGGTAGGGTGTAAAATGTGGTTTAATTTGGTTTATTAGTTTATTTTTCTTGTTAGGTACAACTTTTAGAGTTTCTTCCCCCCCCCCCCCCTCTCCAGCTATATCTAATATCTTATTCAATTTCACTTATTAACATGAACCTCACAAGAATTCCACTTTTAAAAATTACACTAAAAAAATTTAAGTTGTACCAAATAGCTACCATACTAGAACTATTCTTTTTAAAAAATAGTTCTCAATTAACTATTTTATTGTTATGAGTAGGGGGATGAGTATCTTTTGAACGAGGATGGACTTCCAAAACCTACTTATCCTAACCATTGGAAGGAAAGAATTGCTTATACTTTGTGTTGGACTATCTAGAAGAGGGTTCTATGGAGCTAGCGCCGATGCCCAAAATATAGCCAATGATATCAAGTCCATTGTGTAATGTCTCAAAAAATATGAGAGAGAGAGAGAGAGAGAGAGAGAGAGAGAGAGAGAGAGAGAGAGAGAGAGAGAGAGAGAGAGAGAGAGAGAGAGAGAGAGAGAGAGAGAGAAAATAATAAAAGAGGCTATTGTTGAGATATAATCTTGTTTTATTTGCTGCTTTGGTGAAGCATGAGTATTATGAGAACTAGTCACAGACCAATATAATTATTTTGTAATATAGTATAATGTATAATTTATTCTCTAAAAATTATTGAAAGTAATTTGTTTTTCTTAAAAATTGAACTATTTTTAAAAGTATTATTCATTTTGGTTTTATTATTTTGGGTTTTTTTAATAACTAAATCATGAAATCAATGAAGAATCAAAAACCAAAAACAATGTCTATACATATCTATACTATATATAATAATGGAAGTTTAAAAAAAAAAATTCTTTCTTCTCTTAAAGTTCCTTAGAAATGTCTTTGGCCACTTAAGAAACCTTCATTATCAAACTCTCATGTATTTAGGTCAATGATCCTAAACCCCGCAAGAACCAAATTCGACATTTAGCTTTTATCAAAATTAGATAAAAATTAAACCCCTAATCATGTTTTGAGATTTTCTATTTTCTCGTGACCAAACTTTTGAGGTAGATTTTTTATTATCTATTGGATTGCAAGATCAAATTATTATGTATTGCACATGATAAGAAAAAGTGTGCTAAATATAATATTTGTCGAAGCCAAACAAATATTGAGAAAGGTCCCACAACAAAAAAGAACCATTGAGTCAAAAAATATGAAAGCAATAATTGGAGTATAATTACAATGTACTCTATTATTGTTTCAAAACTATCAGAGGTAAATACATTAAGCTTTGGCTTTTTTTTTTTTTTTTTTTTTTTTTTACATAGAGTTGAACAAATGTCAAATATAAGAAAACTAAAGTGTCAAAGATAAACAAATTGAACGGTTAAATCAAAAATATAAAATAAAAATTGTACAACATGAATATGAAGTAAGAAGTTGTAGAGATTTTTAATTCTTGAAAACCCTTCTCATTACCAACAAACCAATCCTAGCCACCCATAACCCCAAGTGATCACAATTACATGACCAAAAGCCGTTCTCATTACCATACTTCATGCTGTTTTTGCTCTCACAGTCCTTGTTCATTCCCAGGATCAATTAGGTTTGACAATCTAAATCTTTTGAGCACCGCTATATTTCAATTGTAGCACTCTAACCAAAGAACTAATCCTTTTCTATTTCAGGCTTCATTGGCATAGACTGATACCAGATGGCTCAAGCTATAAAGATGGAATAACAGATATCAATTACACTTCAGACTCAACCTTCACGGATACTGGTGTAAATGGGAATATTTCAACCGAATACAGGACCAATTCTCTTGAACAACAGTTTTGGACTATCCGCAGCTTTCCTGAAGCAACCAAAAACTGTTACACTTTAAGACCTTCACCAGGCATAGACAATAACTATTTGATCCGAGTGAGTTTCATGTATGGGAACTATGATGGCAAAGGCAAAACCCCAACATTTGATTTGTATCTTGGAGTAAACAAGTGGGACACTGGCAGTGGCAGATGCATCAAGTACATTAACAAAGGAAATTATGCATCTATCCATATCAGAAGACATCTATGTTTTTCATTGTAAACACGGGCAGTGGGACACCTTTCATATCAGTGTTAGAGGTAAGACCTTTGAACAACAATACTTACATACCTAAATCAGGATCACTAGATCTCCTTCGGCGGTTCGATTGTGGTTTAACAACTTATAAAACTTACAGGTAAGCCACTTTCAATAAGCATCCTTCTGGTAAGACTTAGTACAGCCAGCAATTAAGGTACATGCTGAAAAGGCACTTTTTCTTGAACCTTTCGATAAGAAATACAAGATTTACGGATAATAAGGTATAAAAATGTCCAACAATTTTATCTCTGAAATGATATACAACGAATAGTCCGGGTTAAATCAAAATTGGGAGCTCTAAAATTTTAAAAGATGGTGTGGAATTAGAAGTGGAATAGAGATCGGTGTTATACAAAACTAGAAATTGTTCCTCTAATTCTGCAACCTGGGTTGCAAAATTCTCTAGGTCTCAGCTCTAACACTGATATGAAAGGTGTCCCATTGCCTGTGTTTACAAGACAAATATAGATGTCTTCTGATGGGGATATAAGCATAATTTCCTTTGTTAATGCACTTGATGTATCTGGCACTGCCACTGTGTCCCACTTGTTTACTCCAAGATACAAATCAACTGTTGGGATTTTGCCTTTGGCATCATAGTTCCCATACATGAAACCCGCTCGGATCAAATAGTTCCTGTTTTTTTTGGAGAAGGTCTTAAAGTGTAACAGTTTTTGGTCCCCTCAGAAAAACCTATGAACCACGGGTGCGTTTTCCGGATTCGGTCTTGGACACAAAGCAATTTTTTAAAAAGTAGGGTACGGGTGCTACGATTAAAAAATTATTAAAAATATTTTTATTTATATGTTTTATATATGTTTACTATTAAATATTCTTAAAAAACACATTACTATGCCTTGATTCACGAAACAAAGAAAGAAGAAGGCAAAAAACACAAAACAAAAAAGAAAATACAAAAGAAGCAACAATTATTTAGAATAAAATTGAGGAAAGATAGATTTAGGATGTTTGGGCCTCATTTAAAGTCGATTTCAATTTGTTCCGGCATGATTCAAGGCTTATTTTAGCTTTGTTGGCTGGTTTGGTTGCCGGCCGACACGACCCGTTTGATTTTCGGCCGATCGACCCAATTCGGCCAATACGATTTAATTCTCGCCAAATTGTCCCGATTTGGCGAGAATAGAAGTCGAGTCGGCACGAATCAAGTCGAGTCAAAGCGAATCCGTAATATAAAAAAAAAAAAAAAAAAAAAAGCTCAGACGCGGCACCGATGCGTGGGCGGTCGCATTGGACACCACAACTGCGTCGGGCCGCATCGGACTCGAGTATGGCACCCTCCCAGCTGCGTCCATGCTTCATAGAGGAAAACTACGGACGGTCCGAATCGTTGATCAATATTATTGGTCCTATATCCGGGTGCAATATTCCCATTTACACTGTGTCTATGAAGGTTGAATCGATGTGTAATTGATTTCGTTGCTCCATCTTTATAGCTTGAGCCTTTGGTATTCCACGATCGATCTTTGATGAAGCCCTGAAATAGAAAAGCATTAATTTTATGGTTAGAACCCCTTTCCATCTCCCTTTTGTGTGTGTGTGTGTGTTCGTTTCTAAATATATATATATATACCATAAAACCCCTTTCCATCTCCCTTTTGTGTGTGTGTGTGTGTTTGTTTCTAAATATATATATATATATATATATATAATGGTGGTCAAAAGAATTAGATTGTCAAACCTAATTGATCCTGGGAATGAACAAGGACTGTGAGAGTAAAAGCACCATGAATTATTATTGCAAATAGAAATTGCTTTGCCATTTTCAACACAGTTTAGATTCCTTGGCGTGCCTTCTCAGATTTCAATCCTATAAATAGTGCTTTGCTCCAAGTTTTATGTTGAGAAAGTCTTACATCGATGAGATTAAAGTATTTGAGCAACTAGGTCCATTACTTCTGCATCGAAGAATGATATTCCGCTGACACAAATTCTGTCTTTGTCAAAAGACACACCAACATTTCTTTAACCTAAAAAAAATATATATATAAAATTAAAAAGAAATTATATTATATTATATATATATATATATATATATATATATATATTTCCTTTCAAATCCATCTGTTAGCATTCTCTCTAAAATAATTGAACTAAAAGTCCTTGACAGTGAAGGCAAAATTTTTAGAATGGTGTTGACAGACAGCCAAACAAATGCTAGGAGCTGTTTGAAAGCATAGACGGCGTAGTAAGAAAAGTTGTAGACTTTGTTTTTAGAGACTGTCATCCTCGAAGTCGATGGTTAAGTCATTGTATATAACTATATATTATTTAATGTCATAATTACAAGTCTGTCGGTGTGTGTATATATATATATATATAGGATTTATTAAAATGTGTCTTTAGAGCATATATTAATAAGTTATTTTAGAACTTTTTTTATTGAAAAATGAAAAAATAATTAACTATTTTGACAACTATTTTAATTCCTCATAAAAACTTTTTCAAAATTGATGGTTAATACGTGTCGGCACATATTAACCAAACCCTATATAGCATTTTGTCATACTATTCCAAGCCTTGTCCATGGAATCATCTTCATTTAAAACAATCATATTGCAGAATAAATATTTAGAAAGTAAAAAGAATAAGAAATTTGTACTTCCACTTGGCTAATATAGGAAATAAATTTTTTCCACAATATCAATACGCAATAACGAGCCTCTTGAATATATAAAGAAAAATGAAATAAAAAGTTTGATTTCTTCAACTAGTCCTATATTATTAGAGACTTGTTTAGTTCTAATTGATGGAACAGCAACCTTTTTTTGAGAAGAAGATGGAATAGCAACCTGACGTACTTCAAATGAAGTATGGCAATGGCATGAAAATTTCAGCAATCACAGACTCAAAGTGGTCCAAAGTCAGCGTTTTCTCTTTTAATTGTTAGGGCAGGATCAAGTGATATCTTTGATGTCACGCCATCATTCACGATGTGGTACCTCAGTTATCAAATTGCCCAATGGACTATAACTTAATTTTTTATAGTCACAAAACGGTTACTTGCAAATTTTGAATTCATAATTTAGTTGACATGATTATTATTTTTGAAACGTTTTATTAAATAAATGGAATTTTAGGGTTAGGTTCTATTCTAAATGAGGGGTTTCAGTATTCTGACCCCTCAAACATTCAATTGAATGCTCAAGAGCGAAATTAAGCTTCCTAATTTAATGTTTGAGCTTCCAATTTTGTTAGATTATGCCTGAGTTGAGGGATTTTAAAAATAAATAAATAATAAAAAATGCCTGAGATAATAACAAAAGGGGATTTTTATTATAAAACAAAAACATAAGGTCATCTTTAGGGATTAGATTTAGTATGTTAAATTGGGGCTTTATTAATTATTATTATTTTTTAATAAACAATTGGGGCTTTATTTATTTATTTATTTTAAGAGAGTTTTAACCAATGGCAATTGGGACTTCAGATGATTTGTGCAATTAGGCATATAATTGAGATGGCAATGAGGTTTTTTATTTTTTATTTTATTTTTTAAGGTTAGTGAGAAGTTACACACAATGTCACATATGTGTGGGTGTCAGTGATATAATTCATGTGATATAAATAAAAAAGTTATATTTAAATATTTTCAATTCAAAGACTACAATATAGTCACAATCATTATTTGTTTCTCAAAAAAACAAAGTCACAGTCATTATGTAAAATATATAAATATTCCAAGGGGCCAATAATAAGAGTTCAAATTTATAAATGTCAAGAAGAAGAACAAAATCATAAGTTAGGTCATGTACAAAAATGAGGAAGAGAATATAGTCTCAAGAAAGGAAAGCAAAAGCCTCAAATTCATAGAGAATTTCTAAATCCAGAACATTTCAAAGGGATAGACATTGTGTGTAATATTCTCACTTACCTTAAGAAAAACCCATTACTATCTTATCAACTACTAACTACATATATGGCCATAATCCCCAAACCCACCTTCTTATCAACGTTGGTCCAATCGTCTTAGTGATCCTGTGGAGTTGAGGGAGTCGTTAAGGGACCATTGACTGTTGTAGTTACCTAAAAAGGGAGGTTTTGCATTCCATGGATCTTACATTGCCTAGGGAAATACATGGAGATGTTCGTATAAGGAGTGACCTCCCTTTAATATATAGAGGCATTTTCTCCCATTACTGTGTCCTTTAGGAGGAAAACAAAATCATGAGGAATATGAGCCCCAAAGCAGACAATATCTATACAGTCAAGGTCGAGGTCTTTACAAATGGTATCGAGTCATGCTCTAGTTGGAAGTGTAGGCCCCACACGCAAGGACACGTGTGCCGATAAGGGGGTGAATTGAAGTGACCGAAAATAGGGGTCTTGCAATCTATGGAATAAAGAGTGACATTCCTTTAACGTAAGGGGTGAATTGTAGTGACTCAAAAAGGGGGGTCTTGCAATCCATGGAATCCCACATTGCCAAGGGAAGCGTATAGGGATGTGCTTATAAGAAGTGACCTCTTTTTAATGGGTAGAGACCTTTTCCTCCACATCGATTATTTTGGGTTGACACCATCATTGATTTTGGTAGAGTTCCGTACAACAATACTTATATATTTGAATCAGGATCACTAGACCTCATATGGCGGTTGGATTGTGGTTCAACAACCAATAAAATTTATAGGTAAGCCATTTTCAATCATTATCTTATCGGTAAGATACTTAGTACTGTCATTTTCAATCAAGTTGCCTGATATAGTATTCTTTTCGGTACAAAGATGATGTTTTTGACCGCATATGGTCACCCTACATCCAACCCGAGTGGAAAAACATGTTAGGTTCTAAAGATTTAGATTTAAATGTTTAGAATCATATTTTTGTTGTGTTGACAAATTGAGAACAAAACATGTTTAGTCTAAGTTTAAGGCAATGCTTAAAAGTATAGGTTTCAAGTTTCAAGTCCAGCTAATTGCGAAAAAAAGGAAGTGAGGTTCTCGCCTTCCTCGATCGATTGAGAATTAAACTCAATTGATCAAAAATCTCAGGTCTAGGTTTTTGCAAAATTTTTAAACGAACCTAAGCTTGGGAAAACATTTAGGGTTTCATTTAAACTTTTCTACATATAAAAGGGAAACCCTAGCCACATTTTAAAGATTTTTTGGAAGACTTGTGTGTTATTCTTTGTGAGATCCGAGAGGTTTTGTATCTTTTAACTACATAAGAATCTACAAGAGCCAGATCTACAATCAAGTGTTGGTAGAACATAGTTGCTATATCAAGATCATTACTGATGGTTGTAACGTCCCAGTCAGTACAAAAAAAAAAAAAAAAAAAAAAAAAGTAAAATTCAGATTTTTAGTGGACCACACGTGCCCCACCTAACCCAACAATCCCTCACCACTCATTTTCATACCATCCCTTTTCTCTCTTTTGGCCGGCCATCTCTTTTCTTCCTTTCATTTTCTTCATTTTCTCTTTACTTAAACACACACTCACTTCCACACTCACCCACCAAACTTCACTCCAAACCACCATCTCACCATCATTTTCCGACAAGATCACCGGATAATTCTTAAGAACCCATAAGCACCTTCACATCATCCTTTTTTTTTTAGGTAAAAATTTCTAATCTTTTTGATGGGTTTTACACTTTTACTTGAGGTTATTTTTATCTAAGCTTTAAGAATGATACCCATGTGATTTATGAGTATTGGAAGTGATATTTATGTGTTTGTATGTATGGGTTTTGTATTGGTGGAATTCTTTGATGAGTGGGTATATGGTTTGTACTAATGATGACTACTTAAGGTTTATGTATGGTGGAAAGTTTAGGGGTTTTGAGTTATAACATGTGATGGTTGGTAAATCTAATTTTCCCATTGCCATTGGGTTTATTTGGAGTTAGTTGAAGTTCGAAATTTCTTGTCTTGGAGGATATTTTGATTTTGCTTTCATGGGTCTCTTAATGATATAGTGTAAATTTTATGGAAGCTAGTCATGATGTTGGAGATGATATTAAATGGGTTAACTTTATAAATTGGAGTTTATGCCTTGTGAATCAATTTGTTGAGAAACTTAGAAAGTGGAATATATTATTATTGATGAGGTTAAATACTAGGCTTGCCTAATTAAGTGCTTAGTTGGCAATTCCTAAATTATAGCTAGATACAATTTCAAGCTCTATGCTTATTGTAATAGGTTTACTTGATATTGTTTAGGTTCTACCTAATCTCCTTGGAGCTTGGAGAATTAGGTTTTTTGCAGTTGCAAGGTAAGTAGCTTTTTAATGGGAATTTTGAAAAATAACCATGTTATATAAATGTTGTTTTTGGGTTAGACACGCTTTTAGAAACTACCTATGGAAACTATATTTTCCTAAAAACTATTGTGTCGTAACTTTAATATATATATATATATATATGATTATATATGAAAATGCATCATATTTGGTATTGCATTTAGGGAAATGCATGAATTATTGATATGAAAAAATAAGCATATTTTATTTAATCTTTGATAAGGAAATCATGGATTTTATGGTATATTATAAAATTTAAAGATACTTATCTTGTCTTGTTATGTGGGAAATTGATAGAAAATCTCTTGACAAGAATGAAGTTGAAAACCTTACAAACTTTGTAGAGGTTAGATTATTTAATGTTTTTCTGAAACTACTTGGATATAAATTATGTGTTTCAAAGTAATGTAACTTGTGAGCTTTATGTGGTTTTAACACCATGCCATGTGTGATTTCCCAGTGATCACCCGATTTGGTTTTTATAGTCTTTGTGACAACGGAATCAGATCTAGGTTAGTGCCCTTTCACTTTGGATGAAACGTTCTTCTGCTGCCCATGGAGGGAAGAGGTTTATTGATTGTGTGTGGGTGAGGTCATTGTCTATGGGGCGAAAAGACCACATGCAAAAGAGGTCCTATTTGATGCGCTCTCTCTGCTACCCATGGGGGGAGAGAAAAACCTTGAAGGTATGGGTGAGGCTGTCGTCCATGGGGCCAAGAGTCTACATACCAGAGAGGAAAATATCATGCCAGTTTGTGAATGAGTGGATCCCCTAACCAGTCTATGTGGTAGTGTGGTATATTTGTGATAATTTACCTTATGTTAGATATTATAGCTTTGAAAATTATATTGTTGGTGCTCACTGATTATAGTATATAGTTTCAAGGTATTTACGTTGAGAAACTTTGTGTGTCATTATTAAATCATTCTTGTCATAGCATATTATTATTATTGAAAATGAAACTTGCATTTCCCCCACTCCCATTAATTATTCTACTTACTAGGCTCTGTCTCATTCCATTATTTTATAAACTTTTCAGAGTAGGCAATAATCTTTTGAGACAGCTTTTTGGTGGCTAATAGTAGCTAGACTAACTAATGGAGGCTGAATTTTTGTAATAGAAATATTAAATTATGTACATCTTAGAATAGGCTTGACTCATTCTTTTGTATATTATAGTGGTTGTGACATTATTCCCACTTCGATGGGACAAGGCGATAATATGTAATTATTTATTCAGACCTCTATTCTTTTGTGACCAATGGTTCTTGTAATTATTGTTTAGAGCTCGATTTACTTTGAGAATATATTCAATGGAATTATTATGATAATTCTTGATGTGGGTACTTGATATGATTTATGTGGATTGGATTATTAAAAAGAAAAATCTACAGAGGCACTTTGAGACGTCTTTCTCATGCTTTGGACCCTTTGGGGTTTGGGGCGTGACAATGGTGGTTTGAAGCCTTTGAATGAGATTTTAAAGTCACAAGTAAGGCGGCTTGCATTGGAGAAAATCCGAGAAGAGAAAGAGTCCGTGGATTCGGAGCTTGTACGTGGTCTTATTAGTAAGTTACTACTTGAGGTAGAAATAGATTTAGGGTTAAATTTGATTGTAAAAACTTCTCTTATAGTGGATTTACTTTACCTTAAGGATAGTTAGGTCAAATCCTCTCTAGATTTTTTTCTTTGAAATGGTTTGTTTCACAGTTTTCCTAAGTCATCATATCGTGGTATTATTTATTTTCTGCTATTTTGCATAATATGATTTATTTGTGTTTAACCTAGATCTGAATAATTAATATAAGTAATCACTTGGTTAATATATTAGATTAAACAATCTGGTTTAAGGGGTCTAAACGAACAAACAAAACATTTTTACCAATCTCACAATGGATGACTTAGGCAACAAAGCGTACCAAGTACCATCAGTTGTCATGAGCAGTGCAGCCACGAAATTAAATGTAAATGCTTCCATAGGCTTTTTTTGGACACCTGATAATGGTAACACCGTGACCCAATATATCTAGTTGCACTTTTCTGACTTGAAAAGCTTCAACCAAACCAGACTAGAGAATTTAACGTATTTTTGAATGGAGACTTGTGGCTTACTCAGCCTGTGGTCCCGTACTACTTATCCACAACTACAGCATACAGCACAACGGGAACTACTAGAGCAGAGTTTAAGCTTTGGTTAAATAAAACTGAAACTTCCACCCTTCCGCCCATCCGCCCATTCTTAATGCTATTGAGATTTACACATTGAAACAGCTTTTACAAGCACAAACAGACCAAGAAGATGGTAAGTTTATACCGCATAAAAAATTCAGCGCCACATGATCAATACATCATCATATCAAATCAATGTATCGAATAAAGAGAAACTGGCAGGGAGATCCTTGTGCCCCTGAAGATTATTCGTGGGATGGTCTTAGTTGCAGCTACAATGCTTTTGATTCACCCAGCATCATATCCTTGTAAGTTAATGCCTTCTAAGTAAAGTATACATCCTAATATTTTAATTTATTCCAAATTTCAATTTGTTGATCACGCAATTAGGAACTTATCCTCAAGTGGATTGACGGGGAACATAGCTCCTTTCATATCAAATCTCACAATGATACAATATTTGTATGTATTTCATATGAACCAAAAAGTGTCCATTTTTTGCTTATTGAAACGGAATAGCACCCTTTTTTTTCATGCCTGATATTCAACTTGATAGTTTGTTTATTTCAGGGATCTATCAAACAATAACTTATATTGAACTGTTCCCATTTTTCTGTCACAGCTGAAACTCTTGCGAGTTCTGTAAGTTACTCAGAATTCAACCACACTGTTTCTTTTAGTACGAATATAGAGATCATACCTACTCTCTCTTCACAGAAACCTACAAAATAACAACCTCTCAGCGTCCATTCCCATGGAACTCATTGAAAGATCAAATAAGGGATCACTTTTGCTTAGGTATGCTATTTACTCTGAAAATTATCATTGTTTCTGTTTTCCTCTTTTTTTCCTTATTTCCAATTTTTTTTTTTTTTTCTTGAAAGTTGTACTATCATATATGTCTAAACTTTAGCGCCATCATTTAGAGTTCCATATAGCTACTGTTTGTATAAGATAATAGATTAAGAGGCATCAGCTGCAGTTTCAAGTTTTACATACATTGTTGATGCTAGTGTTGGAGGAAATCCAAATCTTGCTAGTATTGGAGGAAATCCAAATCCTTGTGTGTTGAGTCCATGCAAAAAGAAAAAGAATATTGTTGTTCCAGCAGCAGCAGCAGCGGTTGGATTTTTCATCCCCTTATTATGGGGGCTTGCTCTCTTCTGGCAACTTAAAAGGACGAAAAAAGGTCGATTTTTTAAAAAAGATTTAACGGTTTAGATTTTACAAGGATATCATATGCTTCAAATTGTCATGATCTTAGTAGATGTGCCTGCAGGGGAGGTGAACATTGTATCCAATGAACAAGGTCGGGTGTTAGAATCTAAAAACAGCAGTTCACATACTCAGAGGACCTCAGCATTACTAACAATTTTGCAAGCGTTATCGGGAAAGGAGGCTTTGGAACAGTTTATCATGGCTACTTAGATGGTTTTCAAGTTGCTGTGAAGATGCTTTCACCATCATCGGTTCAAGGGTATAAGGAATTTCAAGCAGAGGTAGGCAGGGGTGGAGATAGGAATTTTTATTTAGGGGGGTCAAGTTGCAGCACTAATATATTTGTCAAGACAACCTCCACCTACATATATATATATATATAGACACACACGTTTTTTTATTATATATAAACACACACACATATATATATATACACTTTTTTATTTGATAAATTATATATATACACACCCCCAAAAAAAAAAAAAAGTTAGTATTTTTAATTAAAATTATGTTTGATGACGATCTTTCATAAAATAAAATTCATTTTTTCCATTTTTATAGTGAAATTCTTAAAATATTTCATTTTAAGTACAAAGTATCAAATTTTATACTAAAATAAGTAAAAAAAACTTTCAATTAAACTAATGAAATTTTCAAAAACATGAACGATCCAAAACTTGGATGAATAAGTTAAGCTCCAAACATATTTGAAACTTTCTTGCTTTAACTTATTATATAACAATTAAAGACATATTTCATGTGTAATTTTAGTGATAAGATTTTTTTAATGAGTCAATAACTTGTTAATCGCCACATAACTGGTTAAAAAAAAAATAGATTCGAATATATTTTATGCCAAACTTTATCAAATATTTAACAGATAGAAGAACATATTTTACAATAAAAAATAGAATTACAAAAAATAAAGTTATATCTCTATATCTATTAGACCAATTATTTTTTTGAAGAGCATCACTAGACTAATTCAAATATTTGGGGGGGGGGGGGGGGGGGAAACTCTTATTTTTATAGACTAAATTTTGAAAACATTAATATATATATATATATATATTTTTTTTTTTTTTCAAAATTTTGGGGGGCCACGGCCCTCCCACCCTTCAACATAACTCCGCCCCTGGAGGTAGGTAACAACTATTCTTAATCATGTGTGAGAGTGACAAATAAGTTGATTTTGATGAAAGATAATCACGATAGCCTTATGTCCTAGGCTGGAATTAATCACCTTTAGAGAGAGGGAAAGTAAGAGAATTACTGTGAATGCAAATGAGAATATATTTGGCATAGTATTTTAACCTTAAAACCACGGTAGCTCATGCTATTATCAAGGTTTTCAGACCCGGACCGTTTATTGAATCGTAAAAGGGAAAAGTTCAAGGTTTTTGAGGTCAAACCGAGGTCGAACCAGGATCGAACTGTGATGACGTTATAATTAATTTAATAATTAACTCAAGTCTAAATATAGATATTAAATTTATAAAACTAGCAAAATTGACTAATATATCTATATATGTGAGGGAAATTTAATGATTTTCAAGCATATATTTAATAATTAAATAAGAAAGTTAATAAAATAAAATAATAACCATGAAAATATTAAAATTTATGATTAATTTTAGAAGTAAAGTTGAATATCTTTGAAGGATTTTAATTATATATTTTTTTTATTCCTTGTAAGAGATAGATAATTTAATTAAGTAGAATAAAATTGTGTTAAGTTGTTTTTATTAAAATAAATAAATAAATAAATAAAATTGCTAAGGGGTTGGATCGCACGGTTCTTGCCACCGGTTCTGCATGGACCGTGCGATCCAACCCCGGTTTTAGCGGTTCACGGAATTGTCATATATGCTCGATTCTCTATGCTTAAAAAAACCGAATTTCAATCCAGTTTTCGGTTTTCATGGTTCGACCTCTCGGTTCGATCCTGGTCCGAGAACCTTGGCTATTATAAGACTATGGTAGCCCATAGTATTCTATAAAATTAAGTTCATATATGGAAATATTCTATGAGTTTAGCTTACTTCCAAAGATTTACTTTTTAATGAGAAACTGTCACATCACCTATTAACTAAATAAAATATGGAGATTAAAACTCATTATCACTTGCCATTGTGTATTTAAAACAAAAGAAGACCTCTAGTTAAAAACGTACTAGAGATAAGCCAAATTGATATTATATAAAAGTCTTCAATATCAATTGAATGGATCGAGGCCAACCAAGAAACGCCTAAAAAATATTTCCAAGTGGGAAAAACCCATGAAAGTGAGAAATATGGAAAGACTTTATAGTAAGAGCACAAAAAGATATCTCCAACATTGTATTTTATGGAGCAATTACCTTTGTGAATGTCAGATAACAAACCAGGAACGTCTTTGAGAAGAAATTGGCGCATGAGCTAGCTCTAAGCACATGTGAGACACGTGAAAGGTGCCTTTAGAATATAAAGCAGAGCGAGCAACCATAGGGCAATGTATAATTAGGATTGATTTTTGATTGACCTCATAATATTTTTCTATATCGACTTTTGAGGTCTCAAATTTTATAAAGAATTCTATATAGGACATCTTTTGAGTTCACATGATATATATGAACTAAGATGTGACCTTAATCTACAGGCCAAATTTCTTACGAGAATTCACCACAAAAACTTAACTTCTTTTGTTAGATATTGCCATGAAAACACCAATATGGGGCTCATCTATGAGTATATGGAAACTGGAAACTTGGCACTGCATCAATCAGGTCTTGATCATACTAAAAATCTTTAACCATAAAAATATTAATTTTCTTTCTAGTTGTGAGTTCATTAAACTTTAATAATTTAGTTGGATCTATTTTTCTTGACTCTCTCTCTCTCTCTCTCAATGGTTGCAAGCCACCAATTATACATCGAGACGTTAAGTCTACAAACATCTTATTGGATGAAAATTTCCAAGATAAACTAGCCGATTTAGGGTTGTCTAGATCTATCCCTCATGTATCAACAAAAGTTGTTGGCACCCCAGGGTACCTTGACCCAGAGTAAGTATTTTCATTGCTTAATTTTGAAGGTAGCTAATTTTTATTTATTTATTTATTTATTTATTTATCATTTGATATGTTTTTGTCACACCTTGAACACAATGAATGAGAGTATGCACGTGAAACTGTCCACACCATTAATAAGTTTTCATATTACAAGTATTTAAAACCTTTCTAAAGAGTATCACTGCACATTCTTGGTACGGTGGTCATTCTACAAGTATAAATATTTATAGTATATAAGGGTAAGGGTTGGGGTTCAAGTTTCCAGAAAGAAATTTCACATACATATACACTTAAATTAGGTTAGAGTATAATTTTTATCTTGTAAAAAAAAAAAAAAAAAAAAAAAAAACCTATCTAAAGAGTAATATTTAACCTCAAATAAATATTTAATCGTATAGAATCCAAACCTAAGCTCAAAGAATTCATATGCCAAAAGAATCTATAAATATTTGGAAAAGGAAACATCCAAAACCTCAAGTTCATAAAATACTAAACAACGAAGTTCACAATTTTGTATAATGCTTACAACCCCAGCAAGAGCCTCAAAATTAAGAATAATGCTAGAGATACAAACTATTTTACAAACTACTGATGTGGTGAATGATTATTGATAAATGAAAAAGTGATATTAATGGTAAGCCTAAATGAAAACTAATAAAAAGTTGACCACATCAGCAGTTTGTAAAAATATTGTAAAATAATTTATGGTTATAACATTACTCCGAAATTAATTGTTATTCATCACAATTTGAACAGAAAAAGAAAGAAATGGAGTGAGCTTTACTACTTATTTAGTTAGTATCCCATTTCCTAACAAGCCGAGTTAAGTATAAAACAAAATGTAATCAATTTTCCAAAGCAGTGTAAAAGTCATAGACTTTGCAACATTTCAATAACAATTGTTTCAATGAGGCAATAAATATATATTTTTTTTCAATCCAAAATTCATAAACTAAGTTCATATACTAACAATCTATGAAACTATGGTTACATTCTATACCCGTGACTAGGGTTAGATTAACACTCCATCACAAGATATATCCTAAAATGAACCAGCTTCCTTGGCCAAAAGGATTCCTTTTTCTAGAGCCACTATTTCCAGTTTCCAAGCTAGAATATTGGCCTTGGAGGACTTCACAGAGGGCTGCCACTGTTTCTCCTTTACTGTCTCTAATTATCACCCCTACACTAGATGGACGCCCATCACTGGAAGTAGCACCATCCACATTGATTTTGACCCACCCCAATGGAGGAACCTCCCACCTAGTCGCTTCATTGATTTGGGATCGACAATACACACCAAGCTTCTTCAAACTCCCACCTCATTGTGTTTGCAGAACACCAAATTTGTTCATCCGAGTAACTTACATTCTCAAAGACATTTTTGTTTCTGCAGTACCATATTGTCCAGGCCGTTACAAGAAAAATCTCCAAGTCTTGAACCGTGCCCTCATTCACAATTTTTAGAGCAATATCTCGAAACATCAAGCCGATCTCCTCGCATATTCACCGGGCAACCCTCCCATCTGTTCCACACTTGTAATGCCAAATCACATTGAAATAAAGCGTGGGTTATGGATTCCATCTCTTGATCGCAAATAGGACACAATGGCCCAATTTTTACCCCCCTTTTACATAAGTTCAATCGAGTAGGCAGACCATTCATGCAGGCCCTCCAAGCGAAGATTCTAATCTTTGCTGGAATCTTCAGATGCCACATTTTCTTCCACAAGGGAGTCCTTGGGTCACCAGAAGAGCATTTGCCAATTTCAACAACATCTACCAAACCAAGGGCAATGTAATATGCACTCTTCACCGTAAAAACACCCTTTCTATTTCCTACCCAAATAAGTTTGTCCTCCCGTGAGAATGAAGCTCAGTGGTATGTTTAGAATTGCCTCAGCTTCAAAAGGAAGGAACAAAGTACGAATAAGCTCAGCTTTCCATTTCCTAGATTCAAGGTCTATAAGAGCCGAGACCATTGGAAAATCATCAAAAGGGCTCGGAGGAGAGACGACCTTATATGTAGTAGGGGAAGGGAGCCATTTATCATCCCAAATGTGAATTCGTCGACCATTCCCCACTCTCCATCTTATGCCACACCTTATAACTTCTAGAGCTCGAAAAATACTACGCCAAGCATAAGATGGGCAGCAGCCAAGCTTTGAGTTCAATATATCACCATGTGGGAAATATTTTGCTCAGTAAATTCGAGCTAAAAGAGAATGGGGATTAGAGAGCAATCTCCATCCTTGCTTTGCTAGCATGGCCAAGTTGAAGGCTTGGAAGTTCCTAAACCCAAGCCCTCTTTTAGATTGGATTTGCAAAGATTCTTCCAACTCACCTAAGCAATCTTTGATTCTTGATCTCTTTGCCCCCACCGTAACCTTCTTATCATGCCTTCAATTTTATCACAAAGCCCTTTGGGTAAGAGAAAACAGCTCATAGCATACGTTGGAATGGCTTGGGCAACCGCTTTTATGAGAATCTCCTTACCACCAATAGATAACATTTTTTCTTTCCATCCGGATAATTTCTTTGCCACCTTCTCCTTAATTTCAGCAAAGACCTCTTTTTGGACTTCCCAATAATTGACGGTAGCCCAAGGTATTTGTTGTGCTTTGAATCTTGCATTGGACCCATGACTTCCATAATCTCATCTTTAAGCTCCGAGGGGGTGTTAGTGCTAAAAAAGATTGAAGACTTATCAGCATTTATCTTTTGTCCGAGGTCGCTTCATAGAGGTCAAGAATAGCCATTAAAATCTGACATTCCTGTGTGCTAGCCTTGCAAAACAATAGGCTATCGTCGGCAAAGAAAAGGTGGGTGACCATCGGACACCCCCTACAAATAGAAATACCACTGAGCATATTATTCCTTACTGCATTATTTATGAGGGAAGAAAAGCCATCTACACAAAGGAGAAATAAATAAGGAGAAAGGGGTCCTCCCCGACGAAGACCCCTTGAAGGCAAAATGCACCCCCGTGCCACCCCATTAATTAGAACAGAGTAAGTAATGATGAGTAATGCAACTCATAATAGTGTTGATCCATTTTTCATGAAAACCCAATCGTTCCATAACTTTCTCAATAAAACCCCACTCAACTCTTTCATATGCTTTGCTCATATCGAGCTTGATGACCATATGACAGTCTTTTCCATCCCTTTTATGATCAAGATAGTGCATTAATTCAAAAGCAACTAATACATTATCAGTAATTAACCTCTCATGTAGGAAAGCACTTTGGTTTTCAGTAATGATTTGAGGGAGGATGGTTTTGAGGCGGTTTGCTAAGACCTTAGATATAATCTTATGAACAACATTGCATAAGCTTATAGGTCTAAATTCTGTCATCTTAGTGGTGTTTTTTGTTTTTGGAATTAGAGTTATATTGGTTCTCATTATTATTTCAGCCATTGACATATTAGAATTGAGCACATTTAGGACCATACAACTAACATCATTACCCACTATGTTCCAATATTTTTGAAAGAAAATAGCAGACATACCATCCGGACCAGGGGCTTTTGTGGGATGCATCCGCTTAAGCGCTTCTTCCACCTCCTCCTCTGTGAACTCCTTTGTGAGAAACCGATTCATTTCATCTGTTACTCTAGTTGGAATTGTGGCTATCACTTCCGCTTCCCGGGTAGGATAGGAAGTGGTATACATTTTCTCAAAATACGACATAGCTATGCTAGCTATGTCTTCCTTTGAATTATGCCAATTGCCTTCCTCATCCACCAGGCCCAGCATTGTATTCTTCTTTTTCCTTTCTGATGCTTTAGAATGGAAGTACTTTGTATTCCGGTCGCCCAGCCCAAGCCATTGAACTTTTGCTCATTGTTGCCACATAACTTCCTCACTATCTAGAAGGTCATTAATCTCCTTCTTAGAATATTGATTTCTCTTCCCAGTCGCCATCGTATCTCTTGCAACCATGCCATCAAGAGCCTTCCTTTTGTTCTTGATCAGCTTAGGTACCCACCCGAAGGTTGTTATATTCCACTTGTTTAACTCGGCCGCACACTGGTTTAGACTTTCGGCTATACTATTAGGAGTGCCCTGGTTTACACTGTTTTTCCAGGCAGCCTCAATTATGTTCTTGCACTCTTTCTTTTTTACCCACATAGCTTCAAAGTGGAATCGGCGTTTCCTAGGGAGATTAGGAACAAGAGAATCCGAGACAAAGAGAGCCATATGGTCAGAAGTTGAGTCCACTATGTGGTGAACTCGAGCCTCCTTGTGAATATCAATCCAATTTTGTGTTGCCAGGGCTCTATCTAATCTCACATAAATTCTATCTTCATCCTCTTGCATATTGCACCATGTGAACTCTGACCCGGTGTATCCCGGATCCTTGAAGCTACAGACATCAACGGTGACCAAATCTTCTATTTGCTTTTGAGGTCTTTGCCCTCCTCCCCACTTTTCACTCATAGATAGAATCTCATTGAAATCTCCAAGGCAAAGCCATGGCAGTTGGAACTTTCTATTTAAGCCTTTTAATTGCTTCCATGACTCCTTTCTTCTATGTGTTTCTGGGTGCCCGTAAAACCCAATTATCCTCCACTTGCAATCAGAACGCTCATCAAGAACTATTGCATCTATGAAGTTCCCAGAGTAACCCATGATTTCTAACTTGATCTCTTTTTTCCATAGCATTGCTAAACCCCCACAATTTTTAGCTTTAGGTACAATCAGGCCAAAGACAAACCCAGCTTTCTCCTTTGCTCTTTTCATGGCACTCAATTTCAATTTAGTTTCCATTAAAAAGACAATATTGGGATCCCAACGCTGCATCATTTCACGCAGAGCTCTAAATCGACCTGGGATTCCCCAGCCCCGGTAGATTCAACTTATAACCCTCATTGCTCCAACCATAATAGCAATTTTTTCATACCATACATCATACAAAGCCAATCCAAGAAAGAATAAAAACCAGGGGTACCAACAAAGCATTAAACAAAACCACGAACAGAGGGAAAAGCCCAAAATCGGTCCCCTAATAAGCACTAAAGACATACAAAAATGCAGAAAACAACTCACAATTTACTAGGGATAACCCCCTTGGCCGAGTCACACCAGCTTTGAATGAACCACACTTTCCGGAACACCATCCCACAAAAACGCCCGGTGGCATCAACCGCCCACACCGGTCGGCAGAATAAACACCGGGAAACCAATCGGTCAAAAAAAATGTATAATCTGAATGAGTTTTATATCGGGGCATTTGATTCTTTTTTGAGAATTTCTTGAATCATAGTAAGCGCATCAGATTCAAAACTCATCCTAGCGCAAAGCCTTTTGACTAAAACTCATTCAGATTAAGCGCAAAGCCTTTTGACTAAAACTCATCCTAGCAAGACTATCAGCACACTAGTTCGCTTAATGGAAGCAATGCTTAATCTGAATCTGTTGAATGTAGGAAACTAGCAGACTGTAGTCATCCAAAATAGGAGAAACAATGTTATTTACATAAGGAGTTACCCAAAACATCCACTATAGCTTTTGCATCTAATTCAATATATATTAAGTCTGCAACACAACATAAGCCCTTCCCTAAGACCCTAGAATTCCGCAACAAAACTATTTGTAAAGCCAATCCGTCTGCTAAAACTAACAATTCACCACCCACAATCATCTCTAATCACACCCCCACAGCCCGCTAAACCGGAGTTGCCAATTGGCGTTATTTGTCAATGTTAAGTTTCATCCAACTTGCAAGTGGTCTCTCCTAACAAATTCTCTTTACAACCTTTCAGGTCAACTCCCTAGGGGAAGCCACATAATGAACAAATTCCACCAATTGTTTCAAAATCTCAGCAAGTAAGTTAGGGTTATGGTTACGCCTAATAAAAACAAAACGGTTCCTACTTTTCCAAAGATTCCAAATTGCAAAAGGAAATACAATTTTCCAAGGGGGGCTCGAATTGAGCAAACTACTATTTTGATTCCCATTAAAGGAAAGCCAGTCCAATAAATTGCTTCTCCAAAAGGAATGGTCCGACACCTCATGCCCCAATTGATTCCACACCTACTTATGGAGGATTGTCTCCGAACCTCCCTGGCAGATGGGGCAATTGGTTTCTTGAGCAATACCTCTTCTTTGAAGGTAGACTTTAATCTCAATATTGTTATGGGCACACATCCATAGGAAAGTTTTGATCCTAGGGAGTGTATCCATTTTCCAAATCTAGTTAGCCAAGAAAGGAGTGCTATCTTCAAATCCCATAGCAAGTTTATACGCACTTCTTAATTCAAAGGTGCCTTGAGGTGAACTGGCCCAAATCGGTTTATCAGAACCTCCGCTTGTGATAGAAGTAGGAGTTGCTTGGCCGACTTGCAAAAACTAAAAATCCTAAGAAAATTCATGTAATTTATTGGGTTAATTCCATGCTTCAAAGAGGGGATGTTAAGAATATTGTGGGTCCGAGGTTAGAAGGAGACATTGACATTATTTCTGTTTGGAAAGCATTAGAAGTAGCAATGGTTTGTGTATCTCCCACTTCCATCCAAAGGCCAACCATGACTTATGTAGATGGAATTAAAGCAATGTTTGGTAATGGAATTGACTGGGAAGCATGAGGGTTTTGAGATTGATTCAGACCAAATTACTCGAATGAACCATGTGCATACTGGACAAACTCCCTTGGCAAGGTAGTAACTATAGCAAATATACAGAATCCCACTTGGACCTTTTCTTAAGAAGTGTCTGCAATATGTGTATCACATTGCCCCTCTTTGTGTGGTTTGTATTCAAGGTTGGCTCCCTTCAATATACACTTAGAAAAGAAATAAAAGGCAGTTGTTGTGTGGGGGGAATATAAAAGTTGTTCATGTGTGCTGTATAAAGATTTCGTATTTTATATATTGCAAATGCGAAGTTGGAAAAAAATATAATGTCAAAATTTTTAAGCAAGAAAGACACGGACAAGTATGAAATATTGTATGATATTTAACATCTTTGTTAAAATTGGCTGGGTCCTACATATGACTTGTGAGAAGGCATCATAGATTCGATCAAGAATCATGGCTAATTTCATTCTTTTGCATTCAATTGAATGTTTTAATGCCAAAAATACTAAAATCCCTAATTTAGCGTAGAACCCTAACCCTAAAATTCCAATTATTTAACAAATCATTCAGAAATAATAGTATTGTCAAATTGAGGGTTTCAATAATCAATTAGAGGTCTCAAATAAATTTTTAAATAATCAATTTTTAGAATTTAAGTAGGAATATCAAAACCCCTGAATTAAGCCTGACACATAAACCCTAACGTTACAATCTCTCAAATTGTTACCAAAACTTTGAGATTACATAAATTTAGCATCAAAATTAAAAACAATGATCTGGATTACACACCAAGGAATTACAATTGAGTCAAATAGCAACAAAACCTATATCACGAATTAGAATGCGAGCCATACCCTAAGCAGTGAGCAAAATCTCTTTGGGTAAGGTTCAGCATCCAATTGCGGTAATTTTCTGCTGTTCTTTTCTTACTTATCATTGCGCTTTGCCGCTTTGTAAGTAACCACATTATTATGAGTTAAAATTTTGTAGCTGTAATGATCTTAATGGACTCTCTAAATATAATATAAATGTTGCATTTGAATGCCTAACTTGGGGTTCACATTGGATTTTTGAATCATTGATGGTATACTTATAAAATGGCATTATTAATAGAGACTTGAATGTGCAATATATATAATAATAATAAAAATTGTCAACTAAATTATGAACTCAAAAAAATGCAACTGTCAGTTTTGTGAGTAAGCGAGACTTCAAACAAATTGTGGTCCATTGGATATTTTGAATGAATGATAGCGCCCGGCCATATGGATTATATAACAAAACGCTGACATTCGATAATTTCATGCCATGCAAGTTGCAATTCCATCTATTACTAAATAATTCTCAAAGCATATATGACTAGTTGAAATCAAATTTCTTATTTACCTAATTAGCCAAGTGGAAGGACTGAAGTACAATTTTCTATTTTTATTACTTCTTAAATACTATTCTTTCAGCAACATGATTGTTTTAAATGGAAAATATTCCTCGAAAACATTATCTAGGATTCCATTTATACATCTTGATGGACATGTCTCAACAATCAAGGGTGGAAGTCCGAAAACAAAGTCAACAACTTTTCTTACTCGGCCGTCCATACTTTTAAACAGCTCCTAGCATTTGTTTGGCTGTCAACACCATGGACTAGATACTAAAAAAATTGCCTTCACTGTCATGGACTTTTAGTTCAAGTATTTTAGAGACAATGCCAACGAATTGATTCGAAAGGAAAGAATTTTTTTGAGGGTAAAGAAATGGTTGTGTCTTCGTGCCATGGTGTATCATTCTTCGCCACGGAAGAAAATGACCCGGTTGCTCAAATGCTTTATAGGATTGACTTTCGGATTATCAACTTGGAGCAAGGCACTATTTATAGGATTGGAATCTGTAAAGGAACGCCATGGAATCTAAAGTGCTGAAAATGGCGAAGCATTTTCTATTTGCAATAATACTTCATGGTGCTTTTGCCCTCACAGTCCTCGTTCATTCCCAGGATCAATTAGGTTTGACAATCTAAATATTTTGAGCACCACTATATTTCAATTGTATCACTCAAACCATAGTGTTAACCCTTTTCTATTTCAGGCTTCATCAGCATCGACTGTGGGATACCAGATGGCTCAAGCTATAAAGATGGAATAACAGATATATATTACTCTTCAGACTCAAGCTTCACAGAGACAGGTGCAAATGGGAATATTTTACCCCAATACAGGAGCAATAATCCTGAACAACAGTTGTGGACTGTCCGCAGTTTTCCTGAAGGAGCCAAAAACTGCTACACCTTAAGACCTTCACCAGGCAAAGACAGGAACTATTTGATCCGAGCGAGTTTCATGTATGGGAACTATGACGGCAAAGGCCAAACCCCAACATTTGATTTGTATCTTGGAGAAAACAGGTGGGATACAGTTGCAGTGTCAGATGCATCAAGTACAATATCCAAGGAAATTATTCATTTGTCCTCATCAGAAGACATCTATGTTTGTCTTGTAAACACAGGCTATGGGACACCTTTCATATCAGTATTAGAGCTAAGACCTTTGCCGAACAATACCTACATACCTAAATCGGGATCGCTGGAGCTCTTTGATCGGGCAAATTGCGGCTTAGTCAATCAAACTTACAGGTAAGCCATTTAGATTTAGCATCCTTCTGGTAAGACTTAGTGCAGTCATTTTCAATCAAATGGGCTCACATAACATTCGTTCCTATCAGGTACAAAGATGATGTTATTGACCGCATATGGTCACCCTTTGGCACAAGTCTGTGGAGAAACATTAGTACCATTCAAACGGTTGATTCAAGCTACAATTCTTTCCAATTACCATCAGTTGTCATGAGTACTGCAGTCACGCCATTAACTACAAATGATTCCATAGGCTTGTATTGGTCTCCCGACAATGCAACCTCCCAATATTATTTTTACATGCACTTTGCTGAAATTGAAAAGCTTCAAGCAAATCAGTCTAGAGAATTCAACATCTTTCTGAATGGAAGTCGTGGTATAAAGCTCTTTCTCCAAGTTACTTGGTCGCTACTACAATATTCAGCCCAACATACAGAACAAAACCAGACAATGAAACTTATTTTCAGATTTGGATCAATAAAACCGAGACTTCAACCCTTCCACCCCTTCTCAACGCTATCGAGATTTACACAGTGAATCAGCTTTTACAAGCACAAACAGACCAAAAAGATGGTAAGTTCTTATCACGTGAATCATTATTGATACTTATACATTGAAGTAGCTTTGCTAATGTTCATTACACCACATTAGTTTTCGTAACTTCTTTCATCTGATTTGACACCTATGATACAACTAGTTGATTCTATCAAGAATATCAAGTCAATGTATCGAAAAAAGAGAAACTGGCAAGGAGATCCTTGTGCCCCTAGAGATTACTCGTGGGACGGTCTTAATTGCAGCTACAGTAATTTTGATCCACCCGGCATCATATCCTTGTAAGTTTATGCCTTCTAAATGAATCATATATCCTAACCTTTCAGTCAGATTCCATACCTCAATTTATTGATCATGCAATTAGGAACTTGTCCTCAAGCGGATTGACAGGGAAGATAGCTCCTTTCATTTCAAATCTCACAATGATACAGTATTTGTAAGTATTTTGTATGTATCCAAAAATGTCAATATTTTTCTTATTAAAATGGAGTAGCACCTTTTTTTGTGATTAATATTTAATATGATAGTTTTTTATTTCAGAGATCTATCAAACAATAGCTTAAATGGAACTGTTCCAATTTTTCTGTCACAGTTGCAACTCTTGCGAGTTCTGTAAGTTACTCAGAATTTGAGTTTCTATTAGTAAAAATATAGAAATCATACTTTCTCTCATTTTACAGAAACCTACAAAATAACAACCTCTCAGGGTCCATTCCTATGGAACTCATTGAAAAATCAAATAAGGGATCGCTTTTGCTCAGGTCTGCTATTTACTCACAAAATTATCATTGTTTCTGTTTTCCTCAGTTTTGCGTCATTACCAAATTTTTTTCTTCAAAGTAGTACTATATATCATATATCTAAACTCTAGGGCCAAAATTTAGAGTTCCATATAGCTACTATTAGTATAAGATAATAGATTACGAGGTATCAGCTGCAGTTTCAAGTTTTACATACATTGTTGATGCTAGTGTCGGAGGAAATCCAAATCTTGCTAGTAATGGAGGAAATCCAAATCCTTGTGTGTTGAGTCCTTGCCAAAAGAAAAAGAATATTGTTATTCCAGCAGCAGCAGCAATTGTCGGATTGGTCATCCTCTTATTTGCGGGCTTGCTCTCTTATGGCATCTTAAAAGGAGGAAGAAAGGTAGAAATAGAATAACTCTTTACACATTTTAGATCTCAAAAATATCAAATTTTGTGTGAATGCAAATGAATTTGTTGACAAGGATATCATTTGCTTCAATAAATTGTCACACCTTAGCAGATGTGCCTGCATCCAATGAACAAGGTGGGGTGTTAGAATCCAAGAAACAGAAGTTCACATACTCAGAGGTCCTGAACATTACCAAAAATTTTGCAAGCGTTATTGGGAAAGGAGGCTTTATAACAGTTTATCATGGCTACTTAGACGGTTTTCAAGTTGCTGTGAAGATGCTTTCACCATCATCAGTTCAAGGGTATAATGAATTTCTGGCGGAGGTAGGTAACAACTATTTTAACAGTGAGACTGATAGTCACAATAGCCAGTGTTTTAGGCTGATATTAATCACCTTTAGAGAGAACTGAAGCAAGAGATCGAATGGTGTAATTAGGCCCGACGGCTTACATAAAACTCCTTAATGGTTATATATTTATTATACTAAACTACATACTACAATAAACCCAATGTAGAGTATATATGGGATTATATTTGGCTTTGTTTGTTCACTTTAAAACCATGGTAGCTCATGCAAATATATTATAACATCTCCTCAAGCTCATGTAGGGGAGTAATATTGAAAAAAGTATAGTTTGGAAAGAATGTAAAGGCCAATCGAGTGAATTGAAGCCCACCAAGAAAAGATTGAAAATTTGTCAAAGAGAAAGAAATCTGTGAAGGGCATGATGCACATGAAAAATGTGGAGAGACCTCTGTGGAAAATTTTCTCCAACACGTGTACTTTATGGAGCATGGACCTATATGGAACTTAGATAGTAACTCAAGCATGCCACTAGGATGAAACTGGCACAAGAGTGCTCCATTCACACGTGAGATACATGTAGGATGTCTTTAGAGTACAAAGTGGTGCATGCATCCACAAGGGAGCATATGATTAGGATTGAAATGGTCCATAAGGATGTTTGCAATCCTTAAACAACAATTCTGAGAGGACCTGTATGCATATACAAGGAGTCTAGGTATAGATGGGATCACGATCAACTAGATCTTGAGTGTGAACTCTAATGTTGACAAGGAATCGACAACAAAAGTTGATGAGGAGTAGACATTGTTGCTCTAGTACCATATTGAAATAGAAAGAAAGAAAAAAATAAAATGATGTAGGAGAAGAAAGCTATAGGGAGAAGAACAAGCAATAGAATTAGCTTAGTTTGACCTCATGGCCTAAGTCTACAACTAAAAGTTCCAACGGTTGTATATTTATTATAATGAACCAGTAAGTTACCTGTGCATCATAATGTTGTAATGTTGTTTGTAAAATAGTTTTGGAGAATGTTGTATATGTATTATAACAATCATTATAACAAAATTGTTATAGGACTTTATAAATTGCATAACATATCTATTATAATTATTCAATTGAAGTAATGAGAAATAATATATATATTTTTTAAACAATTGGAGAAATATTGTAGAATAAAGGTTGATATAGAATGTACATTTCTTTCTCCTTAATTCCAAAACAAAATACACATTCCAAACGATTCTGATCAACCACATCATTTACAAAACTCACAATTTTACAACGTTTGACCTTAACATCAAAATTGTAATTGCCATTGTCACTCAATATAAAATGCAAGCCCAAGCCCCCCCTCCTTGGTTGTAGTCAACTCATATGAGTTAGGATTAGAGTTGGGTAGGTGTCATCGAAAAATTGAAGATAAATGACATTATTTTTTGTCTGTGTATATTTGACATGATATGAAGTGAAGAGCTATAGATAGGTATATATAAAGGGTTAAAAGTACAAGAGGTGAAAATGATGAATTAAAATGCAAAAAGTTTTGTGTGCAAGTGTGAAGGATGAAAAATCTTGATACATTGAATTAGATACAAAGAATATTAAAAAAATAATAATAATAGAAAAGTCTTGAAATATTGAACCAATTGAAACAAAAAGTCAATATTTAATTTTTTTTTTTCTTAGTAACAAAACCATGATAATCTATTTTAGGGTTATCATGGTTTTGTAATTTTTTTTCTTTGTAATACAACCCTAAACCATATTAGACTTAGCATGATAACCCTAAAAACATAGTAGGCCATTGTATTACAAAACCATGATAGTCTATTATATTCTACAAAATCATGATCTAAAGATTTATCATTATATTTTAATATATACTAACAATAACGATTTTTTCTTTTGAAAAAAAACAAAAACAAAAACAAAATACAAAAAACAAAAACTTGAACTAGAATGTGACCTTATTTGTATTAGAAACTTACATGACATCTCTTTTGATTTCACATCATACATATGAACTAAGATGTGACCTTATCCTACAGTCCAATTTTCTTACAAGAGTTCATCACAAAAACTAAACTTCTTTTGTTGGATATTTCCATGAAAGCGCCAATATGGGGCTCCTCTATGAGTATTTACAATTATATTATAATTTATATTAACAATGATCATTTTTTTCTTTTAAAAAAACAAAAATAAAACTTGAGATCACTTTTGCTTATTTGTATAGAAACTTACATGACATCTTTTGATTTCACATCATACATATGAACTAAGATGCGACCTTACTCTACAGGCCAATTTTCTCACAAGAGTTCATCACAAAACCATAACTTCTTTTGTTGGATATTGCCATGAAAACACCAATATGGGGCTAGTCTATGAGTATATGGCAAACGGAAACTTGGCACTGCATCTATCAGGTATTGATCATGCTAAAAATCTTTGACTATAAAAATATTTAGTTTCTGCCAACTTGCAAGTTAATCAAACTGTAAATATATAGTTGGATATTTTTTTCCCTTACAATATTCATCGTAGTTCAGCGACTTTTCTTTCATGAGTCATGACCACATGATTTATATTGTGGATGCAGATAAAAATGCAAGTTTCTTGAGTTGGGAAACTAGACTCAGAATAGCGATGGACTCAGCACAAGGTAAGCAAGTACATATTTCACCTCTCTCTCTCTCTCTCTCCACTGAACTATTGTTTCTGAAATTGGGTTTCAATTGTCCAGGATTAGAGTATTTGCACAATGGCTGCAAGCCACCAATTATTCACCGGGATGTGAAGTCTACAAACATCTTATTGGATGAAAATTTCCAGGCCAAACTCGCTGATTTAGGTCTGTCTAGAGTTTTCCCTGGCGAAGGTGGAACTCATGTCTCAACAAAAGTTGTTGGCACCCCAGGGTACCTTGACCCTGAGTAAGTATTTGCATTCCATAATTTTGATGGATACTAAAATTTCTTTCTTTTTCGCCTGGCATGTTTTGTCACACCTCTAACCGACGTACACAATGAATAAGCTAGCCATGCAAATAAGTTTTCACTTTTACAATTACAAGTATAAAAAGCCTTTCTCAAGAGAAGGTTAATATTTAAGCTCAAATATTATTAATCAAATAAAAATCAAAACAAAGCTTAAATAATTCATATTCCAAATTGTTAAATCAATTTTTGCAAGAAAGACTAACAATTTTTATAAATGAAATATTTATTTCTAACAACTTTTATACTAATTACAGAAAAGTTCACTTACCTCATACAATGCATACTCAAATACTCTGAAACTTTTGTAGAATTCTCCAAACTTAACCTAAAAGCAATCAACTTAATTACTTAAAGTCCCCTGAATAATATACGTGGTTATTCTAAGATATTTTTGGTGATATACAACCATTCCTAAACTCCCCAAAACACCCATTATTATTAAATCCTTTAATTTCTTTTCTTTTCTTTTTCCTTTGATCCTAGTATTATAGTTTTTTAACAAGATTCTAACAGTTTGAGCAAAGTAAATAGAGAAGATAGATTAGTTAAACGCACATTTTGGTTAGAGATACTAATATTTTTAAGTTTACAGATTGTCATAGAATTTAAATTACGAAACTAAGCATAACCATGGAATTACGTGATTTAGTTACCTGGTTCTCTTTGTGTTTGGTATAGAATGAGTTATGTCTTTGGCTTACAGGTACTATGCATCAAACTGGTTGAATGAGAAGAGTGATGTTTTTAGCTTTGGTGTTGTTCTATTGGAAATAATCACAGGCCGACCTGCAATTTCTATAAATCCTGAGAAAGTTCATTTAATTAAATGGGTTAGTTCCATGCTTGAAAGAGGGGATGTTAAGAATATTGTGGATCCAAGGTTAGATGGAGACCCCGATATTAATTCTGTTTGGAAAGCAATAGAAGTGGCAATGATTTGTGTATCTCCCACTTCCATTGAAAGGCCAACCATGACTTATGTAGTGATGGAGTTAAAGCAATGCTTGGCAATGGAATTGGCTCGAGGGCATGAGGGGTTTGAGACTGATTCAAACCAAATTAGTGGAATTAACTATGTGCATACTGGACAGACACCCTTGGCAAGGTAGTAACTAACAAATATACAAAATCTCACTTGGACCTTTTCCAAAAAGGTGTCTGCAATATATGCATAAAAATAAAAGGCAACCTGTTATCACATAAACATTGCCCCCCTTTGTGTGGTTTGTGTTCAAGGTTGGCTCCGTTCTTTATTTACGCTTAGAAAAGATATAAGAGGCAGTTGTTTTGTTGGTGGAATATAAAAGTTGTTCATGCATGCTGTATGAAGATTTCATATTGTGATTGAAGGAGATGCAATTAAAGCAGAAGCAGCTGCCATTGTTCGGGCTCTAAATCTTGCTATTGGTGAAAAATTCCAAGATATTGTGATTGAAGGAGATGCAAAACTCTGCTTTGATGCACTTAATGGGGATGTCCAGAACTGTCACTAGAATGCAAAGACCTTGCTATCTAATGCTGTGGATAGCTCAAGGGTTATTTTGCTAACTGTTGTTTTTGTTGGGTTAAGAGAGTCTGTAATGCTATAGCTTATGCTCTAGTTAAGATTGTTTATCCCCTTTTTTCATATTCTCAAGCGTAATAATTAATTCTCTACCTTCTTATGTGTGGGAAGCTTGGAAAGAGACATGTTGCTTGTAAATTCTATTTCTTTGACTGGTTAATGAAATGGAATGTCTGTTTATAAAAATTAAAATTAAAATTAAAAAGTTCTATTTCTTTGACTGGTTAATGAAATGGAATGTTTGTTTATAAAAATAAAAATTAAAAAAATATTTCATGTTTAAATCATGATTTTCAAACTCGAACCGTTCACGTAACCGGTAAGGGGAGAAATTCAAGATTTTTAAGGTCAAACTGAGGATCGATCAAGGTCGAACCGCGATAATATCATAATTACCTTATTAATTAATTAAATACAAATATTGATATTATATTTATAAAATTATATATATGGGGAAAATTAAATGATTTTGAAGCATATTGTAAAGAAATTTAATAAAAGTAAAATAATAAAGCATGAAAAAATACTTTAAAAGTTATAATTAATTTTTGAAGTATAAAAGTATGGATATATTTATATACTCCCTTTTAGAGATGGCTAATTAAAATATATAATATAATAAAATATTATGAATATTAGTTATTGTAGGGGCGGTTTTGGGGCCCCAGGCCTAGCAAGTAAGTGGTTCTAGCCCAAAAGTCCCTAGACAATGAATTTGTAGAGAGCGGGTTCGTAACTAGGGCTAGACGAAGTGAATGTCAGTTAGATATATGCCATGCAACAGTCTGAACGTGAGAATATTTCATTTAAGTTCACAGGATATCGATCCGAGGAGACATATAAGTGCACCTCTTGCTCAGTTACGGACTCAGAATTCTTTTATCTCTCTCTCTCTCTTTTCTCTCTCAATTCTCCGATTCCCTCCGCATGAGGATCTCCTTCTCTTATATAGCCTCCTTCATTTGATAAGGACCTTACACTTGTTAATCATCCGGACCTTCACTTGAGTGCCTGTCCCATCGGATATCCACCTTATCTTTTCGTGAGTTGCTTTGGCCAATGTAACACTGTTCGCCTATCTTCTCCACATTAATGCGGCTGAAAAAGTAGCTTCCTTGCATTTAATGCGACAGTTGTGGCTTCTCTTTGGACGTCTTACCTTTTCCTCTTTCCTCTTGTGTGTGACTCATCCTACTACCCACGTTTATCCGGGATGGCTCTTTCTTTGTGGAGGGGGCGTACATTGGGCCCATATTTGTGTGTCCGAGGAGACATTCCTCCTCGGACGTCTTTTAAAACAAACTGGGCTCCACAGGATTGGGCCATGAGCTTTACCTTTGGGTCGTGGTTGTGCTCGTACGGGGCCCAAGGCCCATTGTTGACTTTGGGAATTTTACCCCTACAGTTATAATATAAAGTAAAAGTAGTAATGAAAGTTTCTTTAATTTATTGGTATGAATTCTATCAAGTTTACTTTAAGTATATTTAGTTTTCACTTAGAGCATCAACACTCAAGTATAGCCTAGTTGTAAGACTCTAAAGCTAACCCAATTCAGCCGAAGTTCTAATCCTAGTAATTGCACTTTAATAATTTTTTCTAATTTATCAAGTAAGGTTGGACCATGATTGAACCGCTACCCGTTCTACCGAACCGGATACCCAACCGTGGGTCAAGTAGTTCGCATGATTTGTTTGAAACCGGTTTTGCTTACTTAAAAACCAGATTTCAATCTAGTTTTCGATTAACCCAGTAGGACCAACCGATTCGATCGATCCGAGTTTGACAACCTTAGTTTAAATATATTTTGCATATGTGAACTTGGAGATAAATATGATTTCTAAATTTATAAGCACCCTCTTCTTGGGTGGCATTGCATGTGATGCGGACTTTGAAAAAGAGAGCAAGTGAATTGAAACTTTATGGTGAACTAGAGATTCTAGATTCGATCCCAATGAATGTGCCAAAAAAACGCGCGATAGCCAGGATTGTTTAGGAATTGAAGGACTAGCTAAGGTACTCTGCGTATTCATGTATATGTGCTATCACGAGAATATGTAAATACCTTTAACATGTAATTTAGGGTGTTCATATAAACACCTTGACAAGTTAACATAATTATTTTTGTTGGGTTAAAATGAATTGACCCCTTGCAAATTAATTAATTACCCAAGTTAATTAATTAGTCAAATTACATGCAATAGCGTGGCAACACAAAAAAATTACCAAATAACTAAATGTAATGGAAATTAAATTTGATACAGTTGATTTGCTTACAAATGGGGAAAACTACGAGGGAAAACCCTACCAGGTGAATTTAAGGTTACCATTCTCGAGAATCCACTATTATCAATCACAAGGAGTTACAAATATAAGGAATCTTACCAAACCCTTTGGCCTATCCCAAAATACCAACCTACAGTTGAACCTTTACCCCAATACCCAATTGGATTTGTATTGTAGCGGCAATCTCTTCGTTTAATGCATGAATCCTAATACATGACTAAACAATGATGCACGAATCTCAGTACATGACTAACTCACCAACTTGAAAAAGATTGTTAGTTGCAAAATTCTTCAATTCATCAACAATGAAGATCAGGAAGCTCCTTGGTCACAAAACTCTTGGCATAAAGACGCAGTAGCTTCTTGAGAGAGAATAATGAACTAGGCCAGATTTTGCATTAAGTCACACAATGCATGCGCGACGGCCTTTAAAATAATCCTTATATATGTTTAGGGTTGAGAGAAAAGAAACCCTACACAAATACATAGGAATATGCGTGTAATCAGATCTAAAAATTTGATTTCGTAATTCTCTACAGATACAACTTGTGTTGAGCTTCAATATCAAATCTCAATAAAAATGATTCTATTAAGACTCTCGTAAAGTTTTAATAAACAACACTTCTTTCACTTGTTTCTTGGTCAGACTTGCATGGCTTCAATACTTAACTTGAACACTTGTTTCTTGAAGTACTAAATTCATCCTAGATCTACCCAATTACAAGTAAAGTGCATTTTATCAAAAGATTAGCGAATTACATAAATATGTCCCTAACAATTTTAAAACTAAATGTTTTGTCTACCCAAATATATATATTTGTTGAACACCACATTTACTTGAGAATTTCTAGAAATTTGGTTCAATAAAAATAATCTTGGTCCCTCAAACATAATTCTTAGCCCGTTAAACAAAAATATAAAATAAAAGTCCAAATAACAACAATAAAAATTAGAGAAATTCTATGAACAAAACAAAACCATTGATTTTAGTTGTAATTGATCTCAATCTAATATTTTATTATTTTATTTTTGACATATGAAGGATTGATATCTCATCTATTGTGACAATTTGTTGTGTCGCCAACACAACTCTAAAAATTAGCTCAAACAACAGCAAAAAAATAGCCAAAAAACAACAAGATTTAGGCCAAACCAAAAAAAAAAAAAAATGAACAAAATATTCAAAAAATAAAAAATAAAACCCCAAATTATTCATATTCATATATAACTAGTTCAACCCATTCCATAAAATAATCTCAATTTATTACTCTCATCTCAGCATTCCCATTCTCTCTTTATTTCTCATCAATTCCTCTTTGCATTTTTTTTTTTTTTTTAGTAAAAGAATATTACAAAACTTCATGTGTTTTGCTCTTTTTTTGTGGTTGTGATGATATATTAATTCAAGTTATTTTCTTATTAATTTTTGTATAATTTAAGTTTATTAATGACTACCTATGAAAATTCCTAGATTCAATATTGGTTAATTAAATTTGAATAAATCATGTCCATGAAAGTGGACAACAAAAGGCATGAAAGTAATTGGAAAATATGACCCCTTTAGTTCGATGGAAATCATGCGTGAAGATAGTTTTCTATGTTTTCTAATATTTGGTAGCATTAGAAAACATGATTCAAAGAAAAACTATTTTTGGTCAACAAAAAATTACGGCTTATTTTTAAATATCGTTTTTTACAAATTTGTTTTGAAAGAAATCTATCTCACAATAAGCTAAATAAATTAACTTTTCCCACTCATTTAAGGTTGTTATCAAATATAAGAAAATGAAATAGTTTTAAATTTTAAAGAATAATCTTTTTTGGAAAATGACTTATTTTTGAAAATGGTCATTTTAACAATGCCTTCATATTTTAGATGATTTCTCTTAAGTTGCTAATTAAATAATATTAAGAATTGAATGGACGAAGTTCTTTTTCTGATTCTTTATTAATGTTAGCAACAATATCACCAGTTGCATTTCTATTTTAGGTTTTCTTGACAAAGTACTATAGGAGACGGAGGTTGGATGACTCAATGTTCGTGCTTGATTTTGTGGAGATTTATATTGTTGATTCCAAAACAAAATCATTTACTAGAGTTAAATTTTTAGTGAAGATATTTGTTTGTGAATATTAGTTTTAAAAGCGCAATGACTATTCTTCTTATGCTTCTTGTGGATGTGGAATGACTATTTGCTTCTTTAACTACGGAGATTTATGCAATAGCCATCAATCAAAGCTATTTATGTAATTTACTTTCTATTTAGTAATTGAATGATTCATATTGAGGATAGGGATATTTGAGATTAGAATTCTAATGTGCAACATTCATTCAGAAAAAAAAATTACAATATTACGTTTTCATGTTAAACTATAATGAGATGATGATTGAAATAATTAAACAAAGATTAAATAATAATTTATACTCAATAGCTTTCCCGTGTATCACACAAGTTAACGACTAATACTTTAATATAACAAAACTTGCATGCTATATACTCTCTCTACTTCAAGTGGCTCAATAAATGTATGTACTAAGATAAATAATTTAGATTTTTAAGTGACTCATTAATTATTATTATTATTATTATTTAAATAATACTTATAATTTTTTCATACAATAGTTAAATAATATGTGCATCACACAGACATACTATTGGTATGTTACAATTTTTATATGTTTAATTGATTTATCAATTTTTTAACATTACTCTATTTCTTATACATATTAATTTTTGTGTAATGTAAAATAAATATTAGTCATAGACCCAAACAATGGGTGGGACAGTTATAACAAAGTCATTAACATAAAGAGCTTGGTTCTTGCAATATTGTTTTGTTATACTAACTATTTTGAGTACTTGTATGAAAATATACATGATCATTCTTGTTAGTGAATAAAAAGAACAATATATTTATATATAAAGGAATTTTTGTAATACTATGTTGAATAATTTATACATTGCCAAATGAGCTTCACATGTCAATAGGAAAAACACTTTCATGTGCTCAAGTGAATCATTTAAAGCTCAAAAAGAATCATAGTTATAGAATCTTTAAATTTCTATCTGACTTAGAAATTTATCTTTAAATTTAAATTATATTATATCAAAACCCTAAAATTTTATAATTCACTCAAAAATTAAAATACTAATCTATATCTATAATAATAGGTGAAGCTAAGAAAAACTCAAATTAGAATTCCAAATTAGAGTTATAATTTTGCGTCATGTGTCTAGATTTATGTGGAGACCACACCATAATTATCCTTCCAAGTGTCCATTATGAATAAATCACTTATGAATTTGTCTTGGAAGAGTACATAAGGATGGTGAACAAAATTAGATAACATTTACTCTCCTACAATCTCAATACAATATTTTGAATTTCAATACAATGTTTATGACTCAATGACCTTGACATTTAGACAGTCTACACTTGGTTGTCTTCTCAACTCCTAAAACCCCCCATTAATTCTTGGCTTTGCTTTTATAAACAAGCAAATGTAGTGGTAGATTCAATCCAAATTTACTCCTCTATTGAAGAAAACTCAGATGTCTCTAGAGATGAATGCACTTGGGGATTAGCTAGCCATCAAAATTTACCACGGTCGATTTCTTCACACAATTGGTAGATGTTCTTCAATCAAGATATTTTATTATACAATATTTTTGTGGCATCCAACCAGTCATCCAATCAAAGTCATGAACATAAATTTTTTCTGAGTTTGATTGTTTGATTAACGTCTCATTGATTTGGGCCTATAGGTTGGCATATATAGGTGGAATATCTTTGAATTGAAAGAGGCCAATTACATCTTCTAATTCTTCTCCGATCACAGCAAATCCATCAACTATAATATAAAAATAAAAAATAAAAAATAAAATCAGATTTTGATTGTTTTTGCTATTGTGGCATTCATTTAGTTTTGGAGGAGATTTGAAAGTAATGGTGTATCACTTCAACGGATTTGGTTTTGATTAAGGTTTTTTGGGTTGTTACTTTTTTTAGTTTTGTTTTGGGTATTTTGTTTAAATTAATTTTGTGTATCTGTGTATTATTTTTATGATTGTCCTCAAATCGTCTCATTTCTAACTTTATTAGGTGAGTTAGAAAATTATTCTATAATTATCTATTTGTTCTCTTTCATATCAGTTTGATTGTGTGTGTGTCTATATATATATATATATATATATATATATGTTCATCATACCCTATGGTTGGGATGTTGATAAATGAGAAGTTGAAAAAATTAAGAGAATTCTTGATGGGTAATCTTATTTGGCTTAAACTTTATTTATATCAGCTTTATCTATTGTATTTATGAAAGTTTTTGTGGTCTAACACTTTGGTGCGTGGATGTAATAGAAGTTGGAGTAGATAAAAAGCAACCCATCTATGTAATATTTGTTCTCCTCTGATTTTTGAAAAGTAAGAAAAACAGTGATTATTCACCTCAATCATGCCATATAATAGTTATATTAGTTAAGTTTAGTTTTGGTTTGTTAATGATTTTGTTTTCTTTTCTTTAAAAAAATTAAAATAAAATAAAATAAAATAAAAACCAATGGTTTTGTTTTGTAATTCTATTTGTTGTATATATTAGCTTATTTAAGTTTATGGATGTTTTAGATTTTGCAAAAGAAAATGGTTTTTATTTCTAAATACATGCTGTAAACTATAATTTTTATAAGAACATCAAATCTATTCTTTTCTAGAGAAAATCCATTGAATTTCAAATGTGGTCTAATTTTTTACCATGTTTCATAAAAAAATTAAAAAACAATTAATTTTGGTGCATAAGTATTTACTACACGCTAAAATTGAGGGAAATAATAAAAAAGGCCTGATAAAATATACATAACATTCTAAACAAGTGAATAAAGATTACATTTCAAATAGAATTAGATAGAAAACTCTTAATTCATATTACTTTCCTCAATAAAGGGGGAAATTCAAACATTGCAATTGTGTACAAGAGATTAAGAATGAGTGGTAAGTTAACTTTCAAATTTGTGATTTAACATCATGTTATCTAATAATATTCCACCATAACATTTTTGCTATTACGATTGATAGATGCAACAAGTTCTCATGTGATTCAATATAATTCCACTATAACATTTTCCTTTTCCGATTAATAGATGCGACACTATATATATATATATATATATATATATATATATATATATATTTTACAATTAACAGATCTAACAAATTGTAGAAACATTAACATTAATATATGACTATAAGTAATTCATATGTAAGAGTTTAAGACCACTTTATCGTCATTGCATACATAAACATAATACAAAACTTTAGCATTACCAGGAATGAGATACTTTTAAATGTGGATTTCAATTTTGTTTTTGTTTCAAATCCCAATTGATAAACAAACAATTTCATTACTTCAAAACTTTTTTTAAGAGATTGTTATCAACCATAGTATTTCAAGCTATCAAATTCCTTATCCAACATTCAAAACAATAATCTACATTTTTTACCCTTGAATAATAATAATAATAATTCAAATTTTAAAAAATTCAAAATGAATACTCATAAAGTTGTTCCATTTGTTGTTCTTCTTTATCAATATTGTTCAACATTTCCATGTGTATGCATGGGTTACATGCTAGTATCAGTTAAAGGGAAAAAAAGAACATAAAAAAAATATAATACCACAAATCATTAAATTAAACAATTAAAAATAATATATTTTTTTCATATATATTTTTTTAATAAAATCATATTTAGAATAGATATTATCAACCTAAATCTTTCTTTTCACATTCTTAAGTAAGTGAATTGAATTGGACTGAATAAACCGAAATTGACTAAATGGACCAATATGGACCAAATGAATTGGCGTGTACCGAATGAACCGACATGGACCAAATTAGACCAAACTAAACCGAATCATTGACCACATCACAAGCCCTCTCCAATCTCCATATCGTTATCAAAATAATGTAGAGGTTTTAAAATAGAAATAGAAATAAAGGAATTAGGGAGATAAGGCTAGGTGAGGTGGCTGAATTTCATTGGCCATTGGAGACTATCTAGGCTGTGATTGGTGGGGAGGGTTTTAATTAAGGTAAGGATTGGATCAATTCGTTAATCAAAGCCCAATCTGTTGGTGTGCAAAATAGGCCCAGTCTGAGATTTGCTTAAGCATGAACACTTAGCCCAACGGAAACCCAGCACACTTAAGCCTTTTTCCCTTCGGGTACACAGAAGCCCAAACTCTATCAAACACACACACAAAGCCCAACTAGCATTAAAAGCCCCATTTAATTAAAAACCTTAAACCCACTCCACTCAGATTCCCTCTAACACCACTCGGCCCATCAGTTTTTCCAAAACCTTCAAATAAAATAAAACTAGCCCAACAGCTCACATGAATCCCTCAACCCCAAAATTTTCCAAATCACATTTCAACCCCCAAACTTTTCCAAATTTGCATATTGACTTAGAATCTTTCCATAATTATGTTTTCACCTAGATTTTTTTAAGTACATCTTTGACCCCAAAACCTTCCAAACTTATATTTTGACTCTTAAAATTGTCCAAAAATTGCACAAAGGCCCTGAGGTCACAAAAATGGTTTTTCTTGTTTTTCCAAAAATAAAAATATTTCTTCAAGATCAATAATTTGTCAAATGACATTGTTTCAGCATCTTTTGAAAGCCTAATATTTATTTTGCTTGTCATTTCTTTGTGTCTTTTGCATAAGATAAATACTTTGGAAAAGAGGAATTGTAAAAATTGCAAGAATGGTATGTTATGCTTTGGCATGGGGTTAGCCATATTTAATTCTCTATGCAATTTATCTTCGTTGAAAATGCCATGCAATTACATGCTTAGCAATGTTTTTTAATCTTGTTTTCTAAAATAAATTGTTCACATGTCATCTTAGGATAGCTTCCTATATACATTTCATGCATTCACATATCACCATTGGGTAGGTTATATGTGTCATTAATTTGCATGTCATCTTTGGATAGATACACGTCATTTTTCACATGCCATCTTAGGATAAATACATGTCACTTCTCACATGTCATCTTAGGATAGATATATGTCATTTCTCACATGCCATCTTATGATAAATTTTACGTGTTATTTTTACATGTGCATATGCATATATGCATATGCACATGCACGTGCACGTGCATATCATTCTTTTCAAAATCAAATGCCAAATATTTTAAGTTGTTCTTTAAATTGAGATGTTTAAGATTAATTCAAAACAATGTACTATCCTTTAGATAGGTATTGTGGGGTACCTAACACAATACTCACACTTAATTGAGCATCCGAGTCCATGTCTTCTAGTTCAAGACATTTTTTTTTCTATTTTAGCTTAGGTGCCCTTAGGGTTTTCTTAGTTAATTTAGGAAGTAAAATTGATTAGACTTAGGTGACCAATCACACCTTAGAATTCCAATGGTCTGTGGCGACTCCTAAAATGTATATAATTTAGGAAGTTCACTCACACACACTCGACCCTAGTGTTGTACACATTGTTGCACACTTTTTGCATTTTTGCACCAAACACTCTCATCACCGAGTGAAAAACCCTCAATGGTTGGGGAATAATGTCGAACATAGCCAAAATCTTATTATGAAACTGACTCTCTCTCTCTCTCTCTCTCTCTCTCTCTCTCTCTCTCTCAATTTTCTTTTCCTCTGGTTGTTTGAATCTTGTTGATGATGGATCCGCTTTCCCTCTCATCTCTCTATTTGAGTGATGGAGATTTGGTGGGACTGGATTTGGGTTTTTTGGCGTGGGTATTAGGAGTTTGATGTTTGCACGGTGGTTGATGGCAAGTTTGTGGTGGAGTTTGGACGTTGGCTAGTGTGATTGTGTTTTCCTTGGTTTCATTGTGGAGGAGAAAAGGGTTTTGTTTTTTAAGGAACTTTTCCTTTTGCTTTTCTTGGCTTTTCTCTTTGATTTTCTAGGCTACCAAATGCAAAGTAGCAAAGTAATTACCTTTTTTTTAAATTTTATTTTAAGAAAAAGAACCAAAGAAAACACTACTTATGTTGTTGATTTTAAGAAGAAAAAAGGAGGAAAATTCAAAGAATGAATCTTTGGGTCCATAAACGAATTATTCAACAAAAAAAAAAAAATTATATAGTTGTGGATGTGCTTGGTATTTCCTCAAACCTCAAGGTAGTATACTATATTTTACCCTTTTTAATTAAACAAATAAAAAAATTATAACATTCTTAACATTACTCTTAACTCTCTAGAGTAATATGATCATTTTATTTGAGTTGGACCCATCTTGTGTTTCTACAAGTCAATAATAGTTGACCCTTTGCTAGTTTGATCCAGTGGCGGCTCTAGGAATTATTTTCAGGGTAGTCATTAAGAAATTTAAATTATACAAAATCTAATAAAAAGAGAACTTTATATATTGACAAAAAAAAAAATGCAAATATATAAAGTCTTATAATCTCCTTCTATGAGTTTTCTTATTTTGAAATTGTAGCATAATAGTCTCATTATCAATGTTGTAAGTTACATCTCTTTCAAAATTTTAATTCAATAAAAAAATTTCTTAGGCTTTTTTTTTTTTTTGGTAAAGGCCTAATATATTATTAAGGATACCAAAGTTTAGTTGCAAATGTAGTTGTAGTTTAAAACTACAACTCTCACTAAAAAAATAACATGACTATATATTTTGAAAATCTAACCATTGAATTGCGTGTTCTTTATGTTCTTAAAACACATTTCAAATTTCATGCCAATCGGTTGTTATTTACTATTCAATCCATAAACTTTATTTTTTTATGTGTGATTTCAGACTATGAAAACTTGAAATTTAAACATTTAATTAATGACATATCTATTGATCTTTGATTTTCTTGAAATTTTACTAGTATGGAGGATAAAAATATATATATATATATATATATATATATATATATATATATATATATATATATATATATATATATATATATATATATATAATCCAATGTTGGATTTATCAAAATTCACATCCAATAAAAAAAAATTTAATTGAGTGGAGTTGTAGCCTTAGCCTACAACCAAATTTGTTTCAAATTTTGTCCAAAATGTAATTTTGTTGGGCTTAAAAAAATTATGATGGTCACAAATTTTTTTAAAAAATAAAAATAAAAATCTATATTTTATAAAAAAATTTACATATAATAATAATAATTTTTTCCATGGTGGTCCTATAACGACCTTTTTCAATGTGGTGCCACCCTTGGTTTGACCCTTAACTAGTTTGCTCAATTAAAAAATGGGTCCTGGTTTGACCCTTTGCTAGTTTGCTCAATTAAAAAATGCGTCCAATTCTTTCTACTGATCAAAAATAAAAGATAAAAATAGATTAGAAAAAAAATAAAAGAAGATAAAAGATAAAATCAAAAATTATACAACGTTTAGCCGAAAACGAATGAAAATGTCCAACTTCGTCTATATCATATTGGTTGGGCTTGGAATTGATCTTAATCCTAATACAATTAATTTATAGAGATGGATATGCGAACCAACACTTGGGCTTCTAAAGTTAGTAGCTTGATGAAGTAAAAATGAAAAGGGAGGTCTCACGATTTTGCTCTCATATTATGAAGTTTGAATAACATCATAATGTTTATTGTTCTTTCTCCTTAGGTTGACCGAGGACCACTTTCACACTTGAGAGGACTTTACAATTTATATTTTAGGACATTTTCTCTTGTTTTTCTCCCATCCTTGTTCATGTGGGATCTCTCCTAGTTGATTTTCATCTCAACCCTCCACTTGAAGGGCTGCTATTCCTCTCCTAGATACTTGCCTCAACTGTAAAGTTGTGATTTACAAATATGTATTTTGTTGGCTTTTATTCCGTGCCAAATTTACTTGTAAGTTTATTCAATCTTTTGTACCCTGTATTTATTTTGAGATTTGATTGTAAGGATTGTGTGATAGAGAGAGAATGTGTGAAGACTCAAGTAATTGAAGCCAGAATATTTCTCGCGGGTAGCTCGCGACTAAGCATCCTGCGAAGTGAAACATGTGTCTTGCACATGATTGGAATGCGAAGAGTTAGTACAGATGGAGACAGTTGTGTTTCGCGAGTAGCTTACGAGTAAGGCCTTCTCGCGAGACACCCGCGAAATATTCTGTTCGCGATTGTACTATTTGATACACACTTTCTGTACTCACACTATTTATACCCTCATTACCCACAAATGTTAAGGAGTGCTTCTGAGAGAAAACCCTAGCCAAACACCTTGAGAGTTAAAGATTATCATACCCATATATCTCTACACATAAACTTGTGGACTTCCTCAACTCCTACCTTTCCATTTCCATACCATTGAAAGGTTGATAGTCTAAACACTTACTACACCCTTTCAAAGTGTCAAGTGATGTTTTGGTGATCTTTGGGAAGCATTAGAAGAAGCCAAGGATGGCGGATGCAACATGAAGCTTGTTGCGGGATCCGGAGAGCTAGACAAGACATAGTTCCGAGAAACCTTGTTGGAGTAGGAGCTTGATGGGCTTAGGTAAAGCGGGTAGATTAGGCTTGGAGGGTCTCTTGCAAACCCATGTATCCCAACCGATTGTCTAGTAGATCGATTACCGCTTGGAAGGCGGCGGAGAGGTTTTTCGCCGAATTTTTCAGTTTCCTCTTCAATAACACATCAGCGTGTTATACGTGTTTGCATTCTTCTTTTCTACTCTTTTACGTTTCATTTCTTCTTTGTGTTTATATGAATATGTGTTAGAGTAGCTTGTTTGTTTATCCGCTCACATTTACACTATTCCGCACTTAGAATTAAGTTAGTGTAAAATCTATCGAGTTGTAACTTTGTTTTGGGGGTCTAAACAATTCTTGTGTTTTTAACACATTTTCGAGCTTTCTATTGGTATCGGAGCAGGTACACTTGTTGTGGTTTAAATACCTAAGTGTGATCCTTGACCCCTTGTGTTTTTTTTTTTTTTTTTTTGCCATGGATAGTGCTTTATATACCTCTATGCATGTTTTGGATGTTGATGAATTAACATGCCACGTGTTTGTGATAATGTCTCTATGAGTGATGATCCTCATGATTATGATGCTATGTTACATGAATCTTTGGGTGTTGTTGATATTCCTAACATCAAACTCTTTAAGAAAAAGGCTAAGAAGTTTCATAAGGATTTGAGCAAATTATTTTGTGAAAATGATGATTTGATTGCTAAGCTCAATGAATCCAACAAATTGGTTGAGTATATGTGATTTTTTTTTTTTTTAATTTTATACTTCATTAATATTAGATTCTTAGTATTTTGTACTCATTAAATCACTTGGCACAAAGATTAAAAAACTTAAGTGGACACATGACACAAACTTAAGTGGATAATTATGGTGTGATCTCCACATAAATTTAGACACATTACACAAAATTGGATTCTAATTTTCAAATTTTAATTAAACTTTCTTTTAGGTTTGCCTCTATATATATATATATATATATATATATATATATATATAGATTATTTATGTCGTAATTGTTTATCGTATAAAATATATATTTTATATGTTTATTATAAAATCATGTAACACAGGACCTTTATCTTGTTTAAAATAAATTTAAGCTAATACTCCCACGTATGATGTAAGTCTCCAGCCCATGTTACGTACACAAACACATGCAAACAAGCAATTCTGTTTGCTCCTCTAATCAGGAACCAACCTAGGATTTTAAGTTAGTGAGAGTCAGAGTATAAAGAAAAAAAAAACTCACGCAATATCAAATGTTTTATTTTTTTATTTTTTTTATAACTTCATTTAAAATAATATAAACAATTCATTAAAATAATAAAGGAAGCGAGAGAATTTAAGTTTTTTAATTGAAGGAAGAGATATAATCTTGATAAAATATTGTATTTTATTTTTAATAACTTTCTATAGTTAACTGGTATTTACATTAGTTTACAGTAATTGAAAAAAATTTAGCTTTAACTTTTTCAGTAGCACATGATTTTCTAGTTCTTTAGTAATAAAATAGTTTTTTTTTGCTAAAATAAAATCACCATTGTGAATATTTTTATTATTTTTGTTAAGTTTTTTTTGTTAGATAGTTTTTATTTTGGTGAAACTAGTTAGGCTTATTATGAAAAAAATGGATCTAAGGTTTTGGGAGGGATTAGCTACAAAAATGAAAAATATTATAACTAAAAAAAAAATTGGACCTATGGGCCCGGGTCCCCTTGGGCCCCCACCTGGTACGTCCTTGCCTCCAACGATATATATAATTGTACAATTCAGAAACTTCACAGAGCCATCAAAAAGGCTTTTTCCAATTCTTTCTTTATAATTTTCTCCTCCTATTTGTTTTGGTTGAAAATTTTGTTCTTAAGTTCTCTTCAAAAAGTGAAAGGTGGTGCATATTAGCATGAGTTTTAGCGTGAGATTCTGATGAATAAGTTCTTGTTGGTGAGTAGTTGATTATATATATTAGCTTTCTAGCTAGAACATCGGCAAACCATGGAAAGTGGGCATGAGAATTTAGAGAATCCGGTTACAAGTGTGATCAAAGAAACGATATACGTTGCGGTGGGAATAGATGTGAAAGACTGCAAATCAACCCTGTTATGGGCTTTACAGAACAATGGAGGAAAGAGGATTTGCATAATTCATGTGCATTCACCTGCACAGCGGATCCCCAATGATTGTAAGTCCTAAAACTTGGATGTTTTGATAGGAATTCAGTTTTTGATGTGGTAAAAATTGATCTATTGTAATTGATCATTCGTTCTAGCTACTAGCTAGCTTAGAGCTTTATGGCTTTTTAGTTGAGAAGAAGACTTTTTTGCTGAATAGTTTAGTTTAGAAGTGTTATTGGTTGACTTTATTTTGGAACTTCAAATTACGAACTTGATTTACAGTTTTAAAATTTACTAGGGTTTGTGTAATTTTTATTGCTTTTTCTTTTTGTTTTTTATTTTTTATTTTTATTTTTATGGATTTATGCTGGAATCGTGAAACTAATTGAAAAGAAACTTCCAAAAATAATTTCGGAGAAATAAATTCGTAGTAAAATACTATTTTGTTCCTTAAACTTTAACAAATTTATTTTTCATCTCTAAAATTTTGAAAAAAAAAAAAAAAAAAAAAAAAAAAAAACCTGTTTACAAAGTTTAAGGATAAAAAAAATAAATAAATAAATAAATAAAAAAACAACTTTCCAAAATTTAGGGATGAAAAACAAATTTTTAATAAAATATAAGGACCAAAATAGTATTTCATCAATTTGGAGAATTTAGTAACTTGGGAAAAATTGGTCAATCTAACATATACAAATTTTGATTGAGATTTAAACTCATGATCTGGTAATTAATATGGAGAAAGATGACTATGGAGAACTGGAGAATTAGTTGGCTCAAAATTGCTATAGCGAATTGCACGTTTGTCTTTATGATTTGGCTTTAATTTTCAATGTTGCATGGTTTTCAGTATTTCAAAGTGAAATATATTTAAGCTTTTCTTATTTTGCAATGGGTGGAGTCGGCCCAGCAAGCTTAGTGGACGAAAAGATTGTAGGAGATTACCGAAAAACAGAAAGCCAAAATATGAATGAGATCCTAGAAGAATACCTATTTGTCATGGAGAGGGGGTAAATCTGTCAAATACTCTTAACAAATCTTCATTACACAAAAAAAATAAGTTGATATACATAGTATTTTTTTTTTTTTTTTTAAATAACTCTTGAGAGATACAAAGCAATTCACAAAATATTTCATACCTGCCACGGTCTCCATATCGTTATCAAAATAATGTAGAGGTTTTAAAATAGAAATAGAAATAAAGGAATTAGGGAGATAAGGCTAGGTGAGGTGGCTGGATTTCATTGGCCATTGGAGAATATCTAGGCTGTGATTGGTGGGGAGGGTTTTAATTAAGGTAAGGATTGGATCAATTCGTTAATCAACGCCCAATCCGTTAGTGTGCAAAATAAGCCCAGTCTGAGATTTGCTTAAGTATGAACACTTAGGCCCAACGGAAACCCAACACACTTAAGCCTTTTTCCCTTCAGGTACAGCAGCCCAAACTCTATCAAACACACACACAAAGCCCAACTGGCATTAAAAGCCCCATTTAATTAAAAACCTTAAACCCACTCCACTCAGATTCCCTCTAACACCACTCGGCCCATCAGTTTTTCCAAAACCTTCAAATAAAATAAAACCAGCCCAACAGCTCACATGAATCCCAATTCAACCCCAAAATTTTCCAAATCACATTTCGACCCCCAAACTTTTCCAAATTTGCATATTGACTTAAAATCATTCCATAATTATGTTTTCACCTAGCTTTTTTTTTTAAGTACATCTTTTACCCCAAAACCTTCCAAACTTATATTTTGACTCTTAAAATTGCCCAAAAATTGCACAAAGGCCCTGAGGTCACAAAAATGGTTTTTCTTGTTTTTCCTAAAATAAAAATATTTCTTCAAGATCAATGATCTGTCAAATGACATTGTTTCAGCATCTTTTGAAATCCTAATATTTATTTTTCTTCTCATGTCTTTGTGTCTTTTGCATAAGATAAATACTTTGGAAAAGAGAAATTGTAAAAATTGCAAGAATGGTATGTTATGCTTTGGCATGAGGTTAGCCATATTTAATTCTCTATGCAATTTATCTTTGTTGAAAATGCTATGCAATTACATGCTTAGCAATGTTTTTTAATCTTGTTTTCTAAAATAAATTGTTCACATGTCATCTTAGGATAGCTTCCTATATACATTTCATGCATTCACATGTCACCATTGGGTAGGTTATATGTGTCATGCATCTACATGTCATCTTAGGATAGATACACGTCATTTTTCAGATGCCATCTTAGGATAAATACATGTCACTTCTCACATGTCATCTTAGGATAGATACATGTCATTTCTCACATGCCATCTTATGATAAATTTTACATGTGCATATGCATATATGCACATGCACATGCATATCATTCCTTTCAAAATCAAATGCCAAATATTTTAAGTTGTTCTTTAAATTGAGATGTTTAAGATTAATTCAAAACAATGTACTATCCCTTTAGATAGGTATTGTGGGGTGCTTAACACATTACTCACACTTAATCGAGCATTTGAGTCCATGTCTTATGGTTCAAGACTTTTTTTTTTTTTTTTTTTTTTTTTCTATTTTAGCTTAGGTGCCCTTAGGGTTTTCTTAGTTAATTTAGGAAGTAAAATTGATTAGACTTAGGTGACCAATCACACCTTAGAATTCCAATGGTCAATGGCGACTCCTAAAATGTCTATAATTTAGGAAGTTCACTCACACACACTCGACCCTAGTGTTGTACACATTGTCGCACACTTTTTGCATTTTTGCACCAAACACGCTCATCACCGAGTGAAAAACCCTCAATGGTTGGGGAATAATGTTGAACATAGCCAAAATCTTATTATGACACTCTCTCTCTCTCTCTCTCTCTCTCTCTCTCTCTCTCTCTCTCTCTCTCTCTCTCTCTCTCAATTTTCTTTTCCTTTGGTTGTTTGAATCTTGTTGATGATGGATCCACTTTCCCTCTCATCTCTCTATTTCAGTGGTGGAGATTTGGTGGGACTATATGTGGGTTTCGCTGGCGTGGGTATTAGGAGTTTGATGTTTGCACAGTGGTTGATGGCAAGTTTGTGTTGGAGTTAGGACATTGGCTAGTGTGATTGTGTTTTCCTTGGTTTCATTGTGGAGGAGAAAAGGGTTTTGTTTTTAAGGAACTTTTTCTTTTGCTTTTCTTGGCTACCAAACACTACATGGAGGAGATGAGACTTTTTCAATGGCTTTTCCTTTTGATTTTCTTAGCTTTTCTCTTTGATTTTCTAGGCTACCAAACTTAAAGTGACAAAGTAATTACCTTTTTTGTTAAATTTTATTTTAAGAAAAAGAACCAAAGAAAGCATTGCTTATGTTATTGATTTTAAGAAGAAAAAAGGAGGAATATTTAGAGAATGAATCTTTGGGTCCTTAAACGAATTATACAACGTTTAGCCTAAAATGAATGAAAATGTCCAACTTCGTCTATATCATATACTGTAGGGGGTCAAAAACCATGACAAGCCTTATCGATTGGGTTTGGAATTGATCTTAATCCCAATACAATTAATTTGTAGAGATAGATATGCGAACCAACACTTGGGCTTCTAAAGTTAGTAGCTTGATGAAGTAAAAATGAAAAGGGAGGTCTCACAATTTTGCTCTAATATTATGAAGTTTGAATAAAATCAAAATATTTATTGTTCTTTCTCCTCAAGTAGACCGAGGACCACTTTTACACTTGAGAGGACTTTACAATTTCTATTTTAGGACTTTTCTCTTGTTTTTCTCCCATCCTTGTTCATGTGGCATCTCTCCCCTTTTATAGCTAGTTGATTTTCATCTCAACCCTCCACTTGGAGGGTTGCTATTCCTCTCTTAGATACTTGTCCCAACCTTGCATGGCTAGCGGTGATAGAGTAGGTTACAGTCTGTATAGACATTGTTCAGGTGTCATTTTGCTTCTATAATTTCAAAAGTTGATAAAAATCTTAATTTGATTACAATCCAAATTCTTCATCTAATCATTTTCTTATTATAATCTATAAGTTGATAAAAAAAAAATATCAATTTGATTATAATCCAAAATCTTCAACTAATCCTTATAATTATAATTTAAATTATATATATATATATATAAGCAATGATGTCAACATAAAAATAAATAAATAAATAAATAAAAGAAGAAGAAGAAGCAAGGTTGTATATGTTAAAAAAAAAAAAAACAAAAAACAAAAAACAAAACAAAACAAAACAAAACTATTGTTAGTGTTTAAAATAAAACACTAAATTCTTTGGATTTCCTCTTCACACAACAAGATTTTTTTTTTCTTTGGATTTTCAATTCATAGGCCACCTTTTTTTTTTTTTTTTTTTAGATTTAGATTTCAACTTCACCCTTCTACAAATTAAACTAACATTTGACTTTTTGTTCATATCAATTTCTTCAATGTGGAGTGTATATATATCAAATAATTTATAATGAATACCTACCATGTGATTCTTTTTCTCTGTTCTTCTCTTCTTCTACCAACAACCTTGCAAGTATGTATTTGTTTACTCTTTTCCATTAAATTGAATAAGTTTTGTGTATTTTTTGTCTTTTGTTTAACCTAATTTGCTTATATTTTATCCAATTCATATGATTATGGTTTGAGAATTAATCATTAAATATGTTTAGACATAATTTTTTAAAATTATTTTGTGTTTTATGACATGGATTCCAATGGTGATACATTGCTTTCATCCACTCAATTTTGATTTCAAGAACAATCTTCTTTTTAGCTTATTATTAAGCATATCTTGATATAAATTTGATGATAAATTGTTCATAACAATTTAATTTTTTTTTCCTGATTGATCGAAATAGCTCTGGCTAACTATTAGACTTGTATACTTTGACCTACAAAAGAAGACAGTATGTTCGTTTAGTTTTATTTTTATTTTTATCCATCATTAAATATATATGGTTTGACATGATTTTTATCAACCTTTAAATTTTCTAATAAAGAACAATGACAAACAAGAGAAAAGATATACTAAAAATATAGTATACAAAGAAATATTCAAGAGTCTCTCAAAGATACAAAATTCTCATTAGAGAACAATTATTATATTATAAAATAATAATTTTTTATTTAGGTGTTAACATTTTAAATTTGATAGTTATTATACCAATACAATTTATTCCTTTTGTTATTATAATAACTAGCATGTAATCCATGTAAACGCATTGATGCATTTAAAATTAAACACAATTTTTATTATAAAAATATAAATAATTAGTCAAATTATTTTAAAAAATAGAATGTGTGGGGTCCAATAATTTGTGGCCCTGGCCCATTTTTACGTTGGGGCCCAAGACTCGAGCCGAGGAAGGTTATAGCCGAGGATAGGTAATAAAAGTCCAAATAGTCTTGGGACATAGCCGAGGATGATTCTGTCCTCGGCATATCCGAGGTCTCCCTGGAAGAAAGGGCAAAAACGGTATAGTAACAGTTTGGGAAAAAATCTAAAATATCTAGGTCAATAGAGAAGGGTACGCTGGATAGTATAACGACTAAGGACAAAGGGAAAGCTTCCCTTACAGCCATTCAATATTCTCACTTTTGTGAGCCATACTTTTCGACTTTTACAACCACCCCAACCACTCTGGGTATGGGCTGATGGGACAAGTATCAGTCCTGGAAAATCGAATCCACACGTGGACGTTGGATAAGAGATACAGGCTAGTATAAAAGGAAAAGTAAGCAATCCGGGGAAAGGGACTGGGAAAAATGGCCAAAAACCAGAGCCTCCCGGCCCGCCTCTTGGAGAAAGACTCCTAGGGCGAACACGATTTAAATTATGTATGAACACCACGAAAAACCCACCGTCCGGTGACCAAGGCCTAGCCTCTCAAACCCACGCTCTATAAGTGATATTGTTTGGGCCTTTTTACGTACGAACCCAATATCATTTCGGGTCATTACAAATCGTGTCCTTACAATTGGCGTCGTCTGTGGGAAAGACTTGTGTCTTGGCACGGGTGATGGGTTGAGACAATCACTCACATCATTTCAAACAGCTGGGTGTAGTATTTTAGCACAAAGTTCCACTAGGGGCTACATTTCTTCACTAGGGGTTACGCTTCGTAGCGTCGACACACGGAGGGTTCTAGGGGCTTGGCCGAGGAGCTAATCCCCCTAAACCAAAGTCCCACGCCATAGCCGAGGGATTGATTCCCCTAACTACTTAAATATCAAGTTTTGGATAGAACCAAGGTATTGCATGGTCCTCGGACTTAAACCTATGGGGAAATCAACTACTTAGAAATCAAGTTTTAGACAGAACCAAGGTATTGCATGGTCCTCGGACTCAAACCTATGGGGAAACCAACTACTTAGAAATCAAGTTTTGGACAAAATCAAGGTATTGCATGGTCTTCGGACTCAAACTTATGGGGAAACTAACTACTTAAAAATCAAGTTTTGGACAGGACCAGGGTATTACATGGTCCTCGGACTCAAACCTATGGGGAAACCAACTACTTAGAAATCAAGTTTTGGACAGAACCAAGGTATTGTATGGTCCTCTGATTCAAACCTATGGAGAAGTCAGTTACTTAAGAAGAATTCTAAGTTGCTCAGTTCTCGGACCAAATACCAGAAAAGGTTAAGGCTATGAAAGTTATTAGGAAGATGGCGAAACGCCTTATTACTCAGCAACCTACAGGGGCTGTACATTTTTGGGTTATATATCCTCGGATGATTACCTCCTACATGGCATCGAGCATTCAGCCATCACCTCGTTCAAGTTTGGGGTATACAACCCATTTTCAGGTCGGTCTTATTATACACGATACCTCTAATGAGTTCATAATAACATTTTTCTTTTCTTCTTAGTAAGGATTTTTGTCCAAAGTATCATTTGTTCAAATCGGCATTATTATGCCGGATAGTTTCAATAAGCACAGAGCAAGGTCTTTTTATTAATTGGGATCTCGCCCCCAAGCATCGTTCATAGTATAAAAATAAAAAAGAAGTCATAGGATAGTATGTCTATTCACGACATAACCATTTCAAAAAGAAGAGATAGAATATACGAAATAAAGCAATGACGACTTTTATTAATATAAAGAGGTATTACAGTGTAGAATGAAGGGTTTAAACAAGCCTATATAGAAAACGAGTTACAAAAACAATTAAAAAAAAAAAAACAACAACAACAAAACAAGCAAACAGCCAGAAATCTTTTTAAGCTCTGCTCCCAAGTCTTTCCAAAATCTGCTCCAGTAGCGCCCATATTGAGAGGAGGACCTTCCTTAGAGGGAGAGAAGAAGAAGAGGAAGAAGGAAAAGTACCAGGATGGATCTGGTGATGGGAAAGGAGAAGAAGGAGAGGCAAAAGGAGGCACCAGTGAAGGAAGAGAGGAAGAAGCGGGGATATTTTGTCCCTGCGTCAATCCCGACTCCTAACACGCTGATGCCATGTTAGCTATTCTCATAAGAGAGCGACTGGTGCTGATAATGGGTGACCCCAGCTCGGTCGCACCAAAAGTTTGACGCGACGAGCCCCTGCTTCGGATTTTGGCTGAAGGAAGGATGAGAAGTATCTTGAGTCTCTATCATCTCTACCCCGACCGAGCCATTTTGAGTTTCAAAAGAACATGGCATTTCTGGGAAAGGTATGGTCCCTTCATTTCCACTCCTATCTCAAACGTATCACAATTCAAAGTGTAAACTAGCGGATAAAGGAAACTCTAGGGGAGGCTAAGAGTTTCGGACTTTAAAGAGATTAAAAGGGTCTCTGCGTAAGAGGAGTAACCTCTTGCATTTCTTCTTATATGAAGGGCAAAATGGGAGGCATTTAATCTATCCAAATTTCCAAGACAATCAGTAAACGAGAATATACCCATTCCACTTTCCTGCGCCGTCAATAAGCGTCGAATTTAAATGGTCTCGTAAAGGGAAATCATTAAAGGCGCGTTTCGGATAATGAAACGACAAAAATGCATCATAAATGAATTCAGAGGAATGTCTCGTAGTCCGGTATGTTTCCTGGATAGATGAAGAGACACCCACATTAATGAAGGGCAGATCTAAGCGGATCGCGATAAAGGTGTGGCATTACCAAAATTCTCCTCTCCGACCAAGAGGTCGGACAGCGAGATTTTGAGGGGCTATTGTGGGGTCCAATAATTTATGGCCTTGGCCCATTTTTACGTTGGGGCCCAAGACCCGAGCCAAGGAAGGTTATAGCCGAGGATAGGTAATAAAAGTCCAAATAGTCTTGGGACACAGGTGAGGATGATTCTGTCCTTGGCATATCCGAGATCTCCTTGGAAGAAAGGGCAAAAACGGTATAGGAACAGTTTGGGAAAAAATCTAAAATATCTAGGTCAATAGAGAAGGGTACGCTAGATAGTATAATAATCAAGGATAAAGGGAAAACTGTCTTTCGCCATTCAATACTCAGACTGACAGAGCCATACTCTTCGACTTTTACAACCACCCCCAACCACTCTAGATATGGGCTGATGGGACAAGTATCAGTCCTAAAAAATCGAACCCACACGTGAACATTGGATAAGGGATACAGGCTAGTATAAAAGGAAAAGTAAGCAATCCGGGGAAAAGGGCTGGGAAAAATGGCCAAAAACCAGAGCCTCCCGGCCCGCTTCCAGGAGAAAGACTCCTAGGGCGAACGCGATTTAAATTATGTATGAACACCACGAAAAACCCACCGTCTGGCGACCAAGGCCTAGCCTCTCAAACCCACGCTCTATAAGTGATATTGTTTGGGCCTTTTTACGTGCGAACCCAATATTATTACGGGTCGTTACAAATCGTGTCCTTGCAACATGTAACACATGCATTAATACATACATATAAATACATTTAAAACTAAACACAATTTTTATCATAAAAATATAAATAATTAGTCAAAATATTTTTTTTAAAGTAAAAGTTATTAGTCACATATTAAAATTCTTACCTAAATTTAATACTACTTATGATAATTTTTTTTTTCTAATTTTTAATAAGATAGAACGTGAGGTGATTTTTATTGAGTGCATGTAATTTTTTTTTTTTTTTAAACTTCATTAATATTAGATTCTTAGTATTTTGCACTCATTAAATCACTTGGCATAAAGATTAAAATACTTAAGTGGACACATGACACAAACTTAAGTGGATAATTATGGTGCAATCTCCACATAAATTTAGACACATTACACAAAATTAGATTCTAATTTTCAAATTTTAATTGAACTCTCTCTAAGGTTTGCCTATATATATATATATATATATATATATAGGTTATTTATGTCGTTATTGTTTATCGTATAAAATATGTATTTTATATGTTTATTATAAAATCATGTAACACAGGACCTTTAACTTGTTTAAAATAGATTTAAGTTTAAACTCCCACGTATGATGTAATTCTCCAGCCCATGTTACGTACACAAACACATGCAAACAAGCAATTCTGTTTCCTCCTCTAATCAGGAATCAACCCAGTATTTTAAGCTAGTAAGAGCCGGAGTATAGAAGAAGAAAAAAAAAAAAAAAAAAAAAAAAAAAAAAAAAAAAAAAAACTCACCCAATGTCATATGTTCTATGTTTTTTTTTTTTTTTTATAACTTCATTTAAAATAATATAAATAATTTATTAAAATAATAAAGGAAGCGAGAGAATTTGAGTTTTTTAATTGAAGGAAAAGATATAATCTTAATAAAATATTGTATTTTATTTTTAATAACTTTCTACAGTCAACTGTTATTTATATTAGTTTATAGTAGTTGCAAAAAATTTAACTTTAACTTCTCCAATAGCACATGATTTTCTAGTTCTTTAATAGTAAAATAGTTTTTTTTTTTTTTTTACTAAAATACCATCACCATTGTGAATATTTTTATTGTTTTTGTTAGATAGTTGTTATTTTGGGGAAACTAGTTAGTCTTATTATGAAAATATCTGGATCTAAGGTTTTGGGAGCGACTAGCTACAAAAATAAAAAATATTATAACTAAAAAATGATAATTGGACCTATGGGCCCGGGGCCCCACCTGGTCCGTCCTTGCCTCTAATGATATATATAATTGTACGATTCAGAAACTTCACAGAGCCATCAAAAAGGCTTTTTTTGGTTGAAAACTTTGTTCTTAAGTTCTCTTCAAAAAGTGAAAGGTGGTGCATATTAGCATGAGTTTTAGCGTGAGATTCTGATGAATAAGTTCTTGTTGGTGAGTAGTTGATTATATATATTAGCTTTCTAACTAGAACATCGGCAAACCATGGAAAGTGGGCATGAGAATTTAGAGGATTCGGTCACAAGTGTGATCAAAGAAACGATATACGTTGCGGTGGGAATAGATGTGAAAGACTGCAAATCAACCCTGTTATGGGCTTTACAGAACAATGGAGGAAAGAGGATTTGCATCATTCATGTGCATTCACCTGCACAGCGGATCCCCAATGATTGTAAGTCCTAAAACTTGGATGTTTTTGATGTGGTAAAAATTGATCTCTTGTAATTGATCATTCGTTCTAGCTACTAGCTAGCTTAGAGCTTTATGGCTTTTTAGTTGAGAAGAAGACTTTTTTTGCTGAATAGTTTAGTTTAGAAGTGTTATTGGTTGACTTTAGTTGCTGCCATAGTGTGATAGTTGCTGCCATAGGATTCTGTTGGAGTTAGTTACATTGATAGGTGATAGGAGTCAGTTAAGCTGGTTAGTGACAGCTGTGTGTAGTTAGTTAGTTAGTTAGTTACAGAGGGCAGAGTTGAGAGAGTGGTATAAGAATAGCAACAACTTGTACAAAGAGGGGAATCAAACAATTTATGTCTCAATACTCTCTCTGTGTTTCCATTCTTTCCTTCAATTCTTTTCCTGTTCTTGGGAGGCCTAGCTAACCTCGAACTAGCTACAATCATCCAATTCTTCATGTTCTTCACACTATTCTTACCCCTTCTTAGGCCTATGGGACTTCCTGTTGTTAATTCTGGCCCATTGGGCCTTATTTCTTTCTCTCTTTTCTTTCAGACTTTTATGGCCCCTTATTTCTGCCATTACTTACTAATCTCATTTTTCTCTATCTCCCTTTGCTGGTTACTAAGCTTTTTTGCTGTCCTCTTTTAATCAAAAAAAGGTATCAACATTCGGCTTCTTGGGCATATGAATTGTTCTGCAATTCATATACGAATATTTCTGTTTTTTCTTTCGCGAGTTTTTTGAATAGTGGTCCCCATCCTTCCTCACTTTCTTTCTTCCATAAACAATCCCTTCTTTTTAGGTTTCATTATTTGACAATTATTTCGATGCAACACCTTTGCTACATTTAATGCGCTGCCTCTTTTGGGGAAACGTCTCGTCGCTTCCCTTCATTAACTACAACACAACTTTTTCTTTTCCTTCATTCTCTTTACTTTTCTCTTTTCAAGAAATCTCCCTTTCTCTCTTCGTTCTCCACTCCATCCTTCTTCTCACTTCTTGCACATTACCCATTTTCCCTTCATGTTGCCGATGAAGAGCGAGGGTTCTTCCTGCTGTAAAGGGAAAGAGGCCGTCGTTGATCAGTCGCCTATCAAAAGTGAGGGAGGCAAAGAGGTCTTTCTCTTTGAATTAGAGCATTACGAGGAGGAGGGGATGGCTCATGACCTCGATAGTGAGTGCCCTCCTCTCATAGACCGGTGGTATGATGTTCATTCACATTTTCCAATGGACTTGGTGACTACTTGTCCCCACCAGCGAATCGTGTTTGGTTATCTTTGGAGTAACGGGCCACCAATATGTCTTGGGCACCGCTGCCGACTACTATCCTCGATCTTACCGTTTGCCGTGGAGAAACCTTGCCGATCCCCATTCTATTTAAGTTCGAGTCGAGTACATCATTGGGTTGGAAGGATTAGGTTGACCATGAACTTTCCAATGTAGGTTTCATGGAGGCGCTACAAAGATGGGCGGCGTCTTGAAGGCCGTTTTTTCCTCACGAAGTTACAAAACTACCATGACATGTTCAATCTCTTGCATTTGGTCCATCTTTGGTGTAGCGCGACCCACACATTCTTCCTTTCCTATGGGAAACTAAGCGTAACGTTGGAAGATGTGGCTAATCAATTACTGCTTTCCATACTTGGTGACATCAAACCTTCGGACATCCAACTTGTTGCCGATGAGGAGGCCATGAAAGTAGAGTTGCATAAAGGGCTTGGCGGTGGCAACACAAAGCTATCTAACTAGATTAGGGCTTTTACCAAGGCTTCTACTACTACTCGTCATGCTTCCTTCATCATTTTTGGGTTATGTAAGTTTGTTTTTGGCTCCCATTCTCATTTGGCTATAAAGCCTGTATATTTTCAATTAGCCATTAAGATTTCTACTAGGGTGAGTTTTCCACTAGCTTCTTTGTTCTTAAGCCATTTGTACATTCAGTTGGACATTTTGCAAATAATGAGCAGGAAGGGGGTTTCTGCCATATAGTCAACTCTTCTGTCCATAGCACTATTCTGTAGAATTTTCTTTGGGAAAGCTATTCTAGGCATTTGTCTAAGTGTAAGTATGTTCGCTATGCCAAGGAGAAGTTTCAAACTTGTCCCAAGGTGATCACTAATTTCTATGGGGGCTTTGTTGATTAGTTCCTTTTGGCCTTTCGTTGGGTTGGGTTGAAGCTCATTGGTTATTCTATTAAGGAGTTTTTCGATAAGGGAGTGGGATTTTCATAAAGGGCTTGTAGGAATTTTGAGGCTGGCTATACTTGTGTTGATTCGGTGATAGGGCCTTTCATGAGTACTGCCGCATGTCTGACCACTCTTTCAGTTGCTTATGATGAAAGGGGACTCATGTATCTGACCACCACCAATGCTGGATAATTGCCCTATTTGGCTAATTAAGGGATGAGGTATGTGTATTATTCTGTGCATAGGGTGAGAAGGCAATTTGGCCTTGACTAAGATGTGCCTAATGATTTCACTTTGGTTCAGGATTCTACTACTTTGGTTTGCCCTTTTCTTTGTCCACATTCCTTTGATTATTAAAGGAAGCCCTTTATCATTGTTACCATTCCTAGCTTACAAAGAGTGTGTTACACCCCAAACCTAAAAGGATCCAAAGCATGAGAAAAGAACCATCAAGAGAGAAACTGTAGGATATTTTTCTTTCCTTTTTCACATAATAAGAATATATAACCATACTGAAATCTCCACATTACAAGTTAGAGCTCTATAGCACATTCACAAACAATAACTAAAAATCATGTGCCTCCATATAATACATGAATATATTACAAAACTCCAAATGGATTACACAAGGTCACAATCTTATCAAGAATAGACAACTCAACATCAAATCTAGGCCTACCATGCCTAAGGCTAACAAACCTGAAGTGCCCTACCTCCAATAGAGCTAATTACGACCTCGTTGAACATAGCAAGATTGAGTCACTAGCCATTTACAGCAAAAGTCTCTCAATTTAACATAGCACTCCAATTACCACCAAATAAAGTAAACTCCATACTCGAGGCATAGCTAATTGATCCGAAAAACTATTAGAGGATGGGATGAGCTAAAGCCCAGTAAGTAGCATAATTAATGGGAGTGGGGGAAATGCAAGTCTCATGATAATGAGCATTTTACAAAACGTGTTATAATTTGGGAATTTCTGTTTGGATCATGCAAATCCATTTTTCTTAATAATATGACAAGAATGATTAAAAAATGTAGCACCAAGCTTTCTCAAAATATTTCAACATGAAACTACATACTATATACTATAACCTATCAAAACACCATTTGAAAACCTGAAAAGTCCAACCCAAGGCCACATGACAAGCCCACCATAAAGACGTTAGGTATGCCATGAAGACATTAAGTATACCACGAAGACATCGGTTATTCCACAAAGACATCAAATTATGCCACGAAGACATTAAATTATGCTACGAAGACATCAAATTATGCCATAAAGACATCAAACCACCACAAAAACAAGGTGCCAAGATACCAATGTCACAAAGATGCATGCATTTGGTGGGGTAATCACACCTGTCACGGCACAAAGATAAAAACAAAGCTCATAGCTAAATGAAATTGAAACCCATAGTTCATTTTTGAGTAGTTTCATATAACTTTATAATATCCAAGCATTTCACAAAGTTCACGAATTGTTCAAAATCATTTCTTGTCAACAAGATTTTCTATCAATTTCTCAAATAATACAAGTAAAGATAACACATCTTTAGTATTCCAAATAATACCATAAATCCATGAAATCCACTATCAATATGCTTTTCTTTTCCATGCCAAATATTCATGCATTTCCCTATATGCAATATTAAACATGATGCGCTTTCATATATAATTATATATAGTAGGGTCACACCACAACACTTTTTAAGAAAACATGGTTCCACAAATAATTTTTCAAAATGTGTTTGACCCAAAAACAGTGTTTATGCAACATGGTTATTTTCCAAAAATCCCATTAAGAAGCCACTTACCTTGCAACCCACAAAAAGTCTAATTCTCCAAGCTCCAAATGAGATTAGCTAGAACCTAAACAATACCAAGCAAACCTATCACAATAAGTATCAAGCTTGATATTGCATCTAGCTACAAATTTTAGATATCACTAAATAAGAGATTACTTAGGCAAGCCTAAGTATTCAACCTCACAAATAATGCATTCCACTTCCAAAGTTTCTCAACAACTTAATTTACAAGGCATAGACTCCAATTTATAGACTGAAATCATTCAAGGTATTTTCTCTAACATCAAAACTTCAACACTTTATAAGTAGTTCCCACAAGATTTACACTACATCAACAAGAGACCCATGATACCAAAAATCACAATATCCTCCAAGTCTAACAATTTAAATCTTTAACTAGCTCCAAATAAACAATAATAATTATATTTACCATCTATTTCACATTAGAAAGCCAAAACCCTCAAATTTTCACCATAACAAACCTTAGATAGCCACCAATGTAGAAACCATAAACTCACTCATCAAATAAATCCACCAAGACCAAACCTATACATATAAACACATGAATATAACTTCCAAAGCTCATAAATCACATAAATATCATTATTAAAACTTAGCTTAAAAGGACCTCAAGAAAAAGCGTATAAACCCACCAAAATATTTGGAATTTTTACCTCAAATCATAGAAATGAGTGAGCCTTAGCTTTTTCCTATGGAGTTTTTCGATAAACTCCACTAGAAAAAGATGGTGCAGGTGGTGGTATAGAGGTACACCAGTGGGAGTGAGAGGGAAAGTGAGAAAGGAGTATGTGTTTGTGTGAAAAGAAAAGAAATGAAGACAAAACAAAATAAGAGGGAGAGATATTTGTGAGAATTGTGTGGTTGAGGGGAAGGGTAGGTGGGAGTCACATGGGTCTCTAAAGTCTGACCATTCTTTTTTTGAACCTAGGGCATTACAAATTGGTACTGCCCCTATGCATGCCTATTGGCAGGCCGTTATGACTTCCTTTTGCGAAGATATCATGGGTAGTCATGGCTTCTCACTCATACCTCCTCAAGGCTTGCATGCTTTGCTTTCTCCAAACCCACACTTACTTGTTCCCATCGGGTTCGTGATTGCATATGCCAAGAAGCAAAAAATTTCTGGCATATTTGAGTGGTAGGAAGAATAGCAAGGGTGGTTTCTGGTATACAAGTGAGTATCCCATGGGTTAGGAGAGGAAAGTGAAAGTCGTGAACCTCCTTCCATCTGCACCAAAGAAGAGTTCGGCCTCTAAGCCTGCCAAGTCTAAATCTGTCAAAAAGGGTAAAGGTATTGTTACGGGTACCCTTAAGGTTTGTTCTGATATAGTTCCATATGTGGGGAACCTTTCCCCTATTGGCAATACAATTCTTGAGAGCACTCCTTCTTCTGCTGTGAGGTCTCGTTCCGCCAGGAAGTCCGCCACGGTCAAGCCCGAGCCTCCATTGCTGAGACAACCTTTAGATGGTCCTCCCTCTAGCAAGACCTGTGGCAGCAAGAAAAAGACTTCTCCTTTAGTTTCGTCTGCCCCTTCTAAGAGAAGAGTATATTATCTCTAAATTTCCACGTCCTTATTTTAGTGTTTTGATGTCTTTACTTATGGCTAACTCTGTGTATGCACTTCTTTCTTTTGCAGTCTAAAATCAAGGAGGTCACTTTTGCCACACGACATATTATACTTGACGAGGTCGAGGTAAGTCTCTCTTCCATTTTTGTTTTTGTTTTTGTTTTTTTTTTTTTTTTTTTTTTTTTTTTTTGTTTTTTGTTTTTTGTTTTTTGTTTTTTGTTTTTTTTTTTTTTGTGTATCATTACTCCTCACCTTACTTTCTTTCATTTCACTCTTCCTCTTACTCTTGTTATATTCAGATTAAGGCTGAGCCCATTTCTTCTTATGTTCCTATGAGCGAGGAGGCTCCCATTAGGCCCACTGTTGACACCGAGGCAACTTTTGCCAAGGATGGTTCACATGAGGAAGGAGAGGTTTCTACGGCGTCTAATGCTTCCATGAAGGGATTCTTTGCAGATGCCAAGATGATTGCAAATGCAATGGCTGTTGCCACTGCCGTTGCTGTTGGTGATGTTTCTACCAAGGCCCGACTCCTTCACGAGCCAATTCTTGTTGAGAAGGAGCCCCTGTTGAAGAGAAGATTCCAGAGGGACCCGGTCTTATTACCAAGGGGATTTTATTTGAGGTTTCCACTCCTCCAAAGGGTGGTGCTTCTCCCACAGTGCTCAAATTGAGGAGGCTTCTTTCACCACTCCTCATGTCATATCCTCTAGCGATCCATTTGCTACCCTTTCTCAAGTGGTTAGAGGTGGGCCTTCATTAGTGGTTACTCCATCTTCCATTCCTGTGACTATAGGTACGAACTCTCTTCCTTTGATTTTTCTTCTTTATCTTCTCTCTTTTTTTTTTAAATTTTTTTTATGTACGCTTCTTCCTACCATGAGTGCCATCGTGCCATGTAGGCCTCGAGGTCCCCGAGAAGCAAGAAGTTGCAAGTGTTCTTGCAAAACCTACTCCTGCTAGATCTAGTAAGTTTACTTTTCAACTTTACCTACTCTCTCTAACCTTTTTTTTTCTTACCCTCAAGGCTTATGTGTCTTCTTTCCGCCCTTTTCAGGTTTTTTTTGCTAAAGGGAGCCCAAAGTGTTGTGATGGAGGCTAGGAGTAGTTCTCGCCACGTTCTTTCGATCTTAAGGAGGAGGTCACTTCTTTCTTTGTGCGTTTTGAGCAGAGGGGGAGAAATGATCTTTACCCCATGGATTTTTGGGGTATCAGTCCTCCTTATGTGGACTTTCATGGATACCAAGTGCCTAAGGACTGTTTAGATCATTTGCAAGCCATTTACCAGGATCATGGGCATTTCATGCAAAAGTTCCCCCTTGGTCGTTTTGCCGGGGAGCACTTCCTCAAGTTGTTAGGCTATGTTTTGAATGACATCCAACATAACTTTATTGACATGGTTTTTGTGTGAAGATCCTACGGTGGAGGGCGGTGATCCAAGAGTTGATCTGTGTTGAGTTTGAGTTGGGCTTTATGCTGGATCAATTTCGAGAGATTGCTCGTGTCTTCTTTAGGAGGAAGGTTCAACCCGCTATTGATGCCATTGATGCCAGGATTGAGAGCTTGAAAAAGGAGATAGCAGACTTGGAGGCTCATCGTGCACAACTTCTTTCTAACGTGGCTGCCCCCGATGATTTCCAGGATAATCCTCTTATTACCGGCCTTATGTGATTTCTGCTATGTACTTGACTATTTTATTTACGTAGTTGTGATTAGCTATTCGTGGTTTTCTCCTCTGTCTCTTTTCACAATACATTTATTTTGCTTAGCACTTATTACTACTAGTATGTGACATTGTAGTGTTGCTATTGATGTTAGCTTGGATTATTGAACATATAAGACATTAGTTCGACCAGGACATTTGGAGGTACTAAAATGATTTTTCCTTGAAATTTTTATGATATTGGCTACCTCAATTTTCTCATTACAGTGCTATTATATATATATTAGACAGCAAATAAATATTTACTACAGTTGACATCTTGAATAGATGATTTATGATGTCACTAAAGTCCATTGGCCTTTATCGAAATTGTTCCATATCAAAGACAAAAAATTTTTGCTAGTAATTATTCCAAAATTACCCACATCACTATGTTTCAACAATTTTTGGAAAAGAAACCGCAAAATTTTCTTTGGCCATCCCTATTCAATCAAACCAAACACATAGATCAACACTATTAAAAGAACTAAAAGATCAAAAACCATTTCCAATAACTACACTTCAAACTTCCATTCTATATATACAACATTTGATATGGCTTTGAAAATGTATTCGCCACAAAAATGAAATGCCCCAGGAAATCATTCATGCATGAAGCACATACTTATTCTTATTGTAAACAGATTTGGATATCATAAGCATGTTTTAGGCTAAATTGAAAGCATGAAAACAAACCAAATGTTGATGTGAACCATTTGGAGTTATTCAAAGTATGTCTACCAAACCACTTATAGAAATGCAGGTTTTTAAATTAAATCCTATTTTTTTGTTACATGGTGCATATTTAGATAACCACATTCTAAATTTATCATTGTTGGTTGAATTTAGTCTCTTAGTTCTAAAAGGTCATCCAAAAGTCAACAAATCCAAACAACTAAAGGCCTATGATAATGGAATGAAAATTTAGGAGAAAGAAAATTCGAAAAATTACTCAAAGGTGAAAGTCATTACCAACTGAAAGTAAATTTTAGTTAAGTCAAGCATACCTTTACTATTTCCTAGCCCAAGATGTTTTTGGCTTCAAAGTTCTCATTCTAGATGAAATTTGCAAATACTGCACCAACCGATTGTTAAATCTTAAAGTAAATAACAATTTGAGCTATTCTCTTAATCCTACTCCTGAATGAAAAATAAATTCTAGCATTCTAAATAAATGGATTTATATAGTGACACACTAAATCTATCAAAACATCCATCAGACCTCCAACAACAACACCAACAATTTTGCAGCTACTTAAGCCTCCAATGAGCAAAGCACCAACATCGATTATGCAGCAACTTAAGTTGAAAATTATTGTGGGTCCAGCCATCATAAATTTTGAAAATCAGTCTCATTCTTTAAAAAAAAAAACCAAAACACAAAAGATCATTGCATCAAATCAAATATTTGTCAAAGTCAAAGAGAATATTATGCAATAATAAATCATGACAGATCATAGTTAACCTTTGCATCAAAACTTTCCTTGTAGCTTGCATAATCCTACTTGTACAGCTATAAGTAAACATCAATGATAGTCATTCCAGTGTGGAGAATTATTTCCAAAAACCTTGTACTTTGATTTTTTATGTTATACATAGTTGAGAATCATTTAAAACTCTAGAACTTTATTTCAACTTACTTTTCTTCATTTTCTCATTAACCAAACAAAAGGTAAAAAAGAAAAAGAAAAAGGAGTAATGCATTATTTTAAAAATTAAAAACATAATAAGCTATTATATTAGTTAACAATATAGAATATGTTAAGAGTCATCAAGCAATGCCAATGATGTTGCTACTATAGTTGACTTGATGTCATATCTGTTATTGTTGATGTTGCTTAACATAAACTTGTCCTAAGATGCTGCATTAGAGTTAGGGAATTGTTAGTCTTTTACCATAGAAGTTGTTAATATCTGTTAGTTAGTTTCTCTCCTAATCTTCTCTATTCTCTCTAAATTTTACTTCTCATTCTTGGAGGTCAGTTTCCTCAAATTAGGTATTTTTTTTTAGAACCTACTCACTCTTGGGTGGATTCTTATCAAAATAGCTTCTATTTTGACCATGTTGTGTGTTTAAAGTTAATGGAATTCTTAAAATAATCAGATATGAATTACATATTATTTTAAAACTCTAATCATAAAAGTTTGTTAGAAGTAAAACAATGTAAAACAATGCATGAACATTATGAAATCCACCCTTAATATATGATCTTTTTACCACAAGGGACCAACATCCAAATCAAATCATCAAAAGAAACCAATCCCATACAAAAATTTGACAAAAAATAAGTCTCCCCAACCCCTTTGATGAAATCTCAACCAAGAGCACAAAAACTCTCCAAAACATAATCTAAGGATCAAAATCAAATAAAAGAGTTTAGAATTACCTTAGAGATGTTAATGGAATGAAAAACCATTCAAATTAATTGGGTTTTGATATAAAAGTATTGAAAGAGGGGTTTAAGAGAGGATGGGAGAGGTTTAAAACAAGTTTCGCACAAAAAGCCCTTTAAAAAACTGTTTTTGGGTGTTTTGCAACTGGTGAGTCACGAGATGAGTTGCAAGTGAGTCACGAAACCATTCTGTGTAAACTCACTACTGGGTCTCGCGACCGGGCAAGTCGCCAAAATGAGTAGCCAAAACTCGCTACTCATGAGAGTAGCTAGTATAAGTAGCCAAAAATTCTGACACCTGTTTTTCAATACAAAACATGCTCAAACAATCAAAAACAAAGTAAGCACTAAACATGAACACAAAGAGTAATAAAAATCACTTCAAAAACATATAAAATGATTAAAAAAAAAAAAAAAAAACCTTTTTGGATTGATCCATATAAAATTGAGCACACACACATCACATTTAAACAAGTATAATCGAACAAATGAATAAAGCATTCATTGAACATTAGACATATGTGTTTTGTGTGTGTATCAAGTGTGGAATAATCCTTAGTCTAGAATGAAACTTCAATGATCAATTCAATCAAGTCATACACAACTAGTACTAAGTCAAGTGGTCTATCTCAATTATAGAAATGAACATATATGACCTCCCACAAGAAAATTATTACATATCTTTGAAGCTTTTCGTTTGGCTTCTTTACAATTCATAACATTTAATCATTTTGAATCAATACATCTCATTTTGAGATTGATACCTGAAATTTTTTATATTTCAATTTGATAAACAAGTCTTTGGCTTTTGGGCATCATACATTTTCGATACAAGTCACTTTCTCTTTTTCTTAGTCAAATACTAGTATGTGCGATGGCTTTTGCAGCTCATTATCTCTTTTCATTTTGAGATTTACATTTGTTGAGCTTTTTAAGCAAAAATATAAAAGAGTGGGAAGATATATAGGTACAAGTCTACGTATGTATCAAAACCAACATGACAATTGATTAATCATTCATGACAAGCTTGAAGATCGATTTACAACAATCACACATAGATGTCAAGATTTTTCCCATAGAGATATAAGTGCATAAAGAACAAACTAAGCTCGTAAATGCACAAAACCATTTAATAGAGGTACAAGTCAAAACTCACATGTGATATGTGCTCAAACATATACGATCAAATTTTTTGAAATTTTCACTTTTTATGTGGTTTTGGATTTTTACTCACATAAAACTAAAATATAAGAGGAAGATCAAAAAAGAAACAATGCATAAAAAGAAATGTGAGATGCACAAAATGCATGAAGATATGACATTTAATGCATGAAGAGTCCTACAAAAATCAAAAGAATTAGATCAAGGTCCAAAAGAGCAAAAGCTCAATCATAGGAACTCTTCCTCATGCAAACGGAACGATTGTTTGGAATGAGTGTCTTATGAAAAGTGAGACAAGGGTTGGAAGAATGAGAACCCGAGATACACATAGAGAAGGAGTTAAAAGCAGTAAACACTTTCTTTAACAACATACTATTTTCACTCAAATCCGGTTTACCCTTTTTAGCACAACTTCCATGAAGCTTAGGTTTCTCTTTTCTTTTAATTCTTTTAAGAGCATGAAACTTAGAGCAGTGAAATCTTAGATGACCAGAAGCACCACAATGGTGACACATAATGTGTTTAGGGCCACTAGGCTTTTTGGGAAGGGATCTAGCAATATGGTTTTGTTCCCTCTTTAACTTATGACATTGAAGTCTTATATGACCAATCACACCACAATGGTGACAAGTTGGAATAAACTTAGATCCATCCAAAGCCTTAGATTGAGACCTAAACGGAGGCTTTGACTTAAGAGCCTTTCTTTCCACCTTTTGATTTCTTTTGTGTGAAGGAATGTATACTGATTTGCCCTTAGAGGTAGAACACACATTAGGCACAAAATCGGGTACCACAACATGATTGCAACATATATTATCATCCTTTTTATCAATAGGTTCAACAATCAAACACTTGACATGCATCTTAATAGATTCATTTTCACATTTTAGCTCATCAACAAGTTTGTTAAACAAAAAAAGCTTAGCATCCAAGTCCATATTTAAACAGTCAAACTCTTTTAGCTTTTCAAAAGAATTTTCAGCAAGTTTCTTATATTTCTCAACCAATTTGTTAGATTCATTGAGCTTAGCAATCAAATCATCATTTTCATAAAATAACTTGCTCAAATTTTTTTGAAACTTCTTAGCCTTTTTTTGCAAGAGTTTGTCATTTGGAATATTAACAACAACAAATAATTCAAGTAACATAGCATCACAATCATGAGAATTATCACTCATATAGGCATTTTCACAAATACGTGGCATGTTACATTTATCAACATTCAAAACATGCATAGAGACATACAAAGCATTATCCATGGTAATTAAACACAAGGGATCAAGGATCACATTTAGATATTTAAACCACAACAAGTGTACCCGCTTTGATATCAATTGAATGTTCAAATAGTGTGTAAAACACCTTCAACGTATAGACCCCCAAATTACAAATTATCAATTCAAGCTTATTATTAAACAATGTATGTGAAGAATACGAAAATAAGCTAAACCAGAATTGATAAAACAATCTAAACCAAATAAAATCACAACCGTAGCAAAAATTAAATAGCAAAGATTAAGAGAAGAGAGATGCAAACACAAAGACAACACAACGATGTGTTATCGAAGAGGAAATCGAAGTCCTTAGCGTAAAACATCTCCGCTGCCTTTTAAGTGGTCAATAATCTACTAGAGAATGAAGTTGGGATACATGAACAGTAGAAAACCCTCCAAGCCTAATCTACCCAGTGTACCTAAACCCTCTAAGTTTCTTGCTCCAACGAGGTTATGCCGAACCTTTGTCTTCTCTAACTTACTGGATCCCGTTATAGCCCATAGCATCAACCAATATCAATTGGTACCTTCCTAATTGCTTCCCAAGCACCAAATAGCCTCCTCACAAATATGGGTATGGTGAAAAAAGGTTTTGGCTAATGTACCTCTCAAGGATGTATCAATAGAGAGGGTGGGAGTAGAGGAATTTGGAGAATCAAATGATGAAGATTGTGGATGAGTCAATCTTGTTTTTCTTTAGGGTTTCTCTATTAAAATTCTCTCTGGAAGCTCTCTAAAATACGTGGATATAAGGGGTATTTATACTGGTGTGTGTTTGGAATGCGAAAGGTTAGTTTTTCCCAAACAGAGTGGTTCAGCGACTTAACCTCGCGACTTGACCGAGTCGTGAGTCTAAGTTGCGAGCTAACCGCCTGGCCAGACGGGAAGTTTTGTCCTGTAGTGCTCCAGGTGGTGTGACTCTTGAGCTCCTTTGCATGCTACACACGTGTGCCAGCTTTGGCGACTTGCCAACCGCGAGCTAGTCGCGAGATCCAGTTGTGAGGCCCTGCCGAGTGCACACTCTTGAGCTTTTCTTCACACTTTCTCACACACTACCCTTACATGAATCCTACCTAAATACAGGATTTCTAAATGCTAAATTATAAGCAAATTTGGCACGGAATAAAGCCAACAAGATGGTTGATTAAATTCAACCTTATAGTAGCAAATATTTATTTGCACATAGGCTACTATCAGACATTACAATAAATATTTGGCATTCAAATATGCTTCAAAATACAATTCTTATACATGGACAGGAGATGTTAGTAAAGAACTCAACCATGGATACCATTATTTGATTTTTTGTGAACACGTGGAAGAAGAACAATTGAATGTGTGAGGAGGGGACTCCATTTTTTGTGATACTGACTTATATGTATATATAATAAGTGGTTGGGATTTACTATAATGCTTTATGCTCATTGTAAAACAGGTTACTCATTACATATCCGATGAGCCAGAGAGAGAGGTACCAGTCTCCAAAGTTGTGAGAATGTCCCTGCAATATCAAACCAGATTATTTTAAATATGTTAATAGTACTATAGAACGTGAAATAGATTATTATAATTAAAAAAAAAAAAAAAAAAAAACAGCGATTATTGCAAAAAAAAAAAACACAAATTTTCCAATTCCTACGTCTAAAGGCAACCAAAGGAAAAATACATACAAATACAAATCCACCAAAATTTAAACACTTAAAAGCATATCAAGTAGAAAGACCTATGTGAGATAACGTGTTGAGCTAAAGTGTCTCTAATCAATTATTGGGCAACCATTGTAGGAGTGAAAGAAAAAGGGTTTAAAGGAGGGGTAGAGGGAGGAGTTCAAGAGATTCAAGTATAAGGAAAATAGATTTTTTTTTTTTTTTTTTTTAAGTGAAAGGATTGGAGTTGTAAATAAAAAGGAAAGAACCCAAATTGATTGAAACAACACAAGTTTGGCCTTTGTGGCATGTGCAGCTGAGAAAGACCAATAGAGAAAACCTACCCTTTCAATTCTTTTCATATAATTCTCCTCCTTTTTCACATCTTCTCCAACTAGAATTCAATCATGACCTTCTTTTCTTTCTCTCTCTCTCTCTCTCTCTCTCTCTCTCAAGACTTAGCGCTGGAGAAGACACGAAATAGTGTCATATATGAGGATGAAGAATTGAAGAATCTGTGAGTTAACAAATTCCATAGTAGATAACTCAATAGACTCCATAGTAGATAAACACAATCACCTTGAGAAAAAAAAATTATACATTAATCATCAACAATTATTGGCTACTTAAAAAAAAAAAAAAAAAAAGGTTACATATCAAAATCCAAACTAAGTATTAAAACAATAAAACCCTCCAATTCAACTAATTTGAACATTTTCCTCTGTAGATAGATACCCAAAGAACCAATCCGTAAATAGGAACCCACCTTGTAAAATGACTACGCGCAGAGCGATGGAAGAGGAAATAAAGTTTTCCTATGGTTGGAAACTAATGGTAATGTCGGCCCCGAGATGTCTCTCTTTTTCCCCTGTGCCTTATCAATCTCAAATAGTTTGTGTTTCTTAATAGTGATACATTATTTAACGTTCCACACCAAACGGTACTCACAAATCGATGTTTATTCATAGCCCCTAATAATACTATTTTCTCAATCTGATTGCAAGCATACAAACTTGATTTTCATATTCAATTTTTCAAAGTTAGGTATTTTAAAATCAGTTTTAATTTCTTTGCTTAAACAAATGAGGTTTTTTTTTTTTTTTTTCCCTCTCTTTTGGGTAGCTTTTTTATTTTTCTTGGGTTTCTTTTTATCTTTTGTTGTGAATATGTTGGCTTAACCACCTAAATGTTATAAAGGCCAAACTGCATACATTGAGTACTTTTTTTGAAAGAAAAAAGAAAAGAAGAGGAAAATTGCATTAGAAAATAAAATCAATTAGGCTATGCAAACCTTTCAACTTGTTTGGGTAGTTCTTCTAGTGCAAAACAATGTCAAAACAGGGCTCTTAAAATTGAATTATAATGTAATATTAGACACACTTGTCAATATATATTAAAAAGGGAATTGATGATACAAACCTTGAAACTTTTTCTAGTCATTCAAAGCAACAAACATACTCGCCAATGAAGCCAATAATTGGTTGGAATTTTCAAAACCCACTACATCTCCAACCCCATCAATCTATGAATTCAATTTCTAATTCACCCATCATCCAAGTCTATGCATAACGAATTAAAATTAACAATAGCCAATACAATAGAATTAGAAGAAGACAAAAATTATTAAATGATCACCAACAACATTGTCGAGACATTGAAAAAAAAATTGGAACCTTAACTATTTTAATTAATATCTATTATTTGTTAATCATGCTAAAGAATAACTTATACAAACCTACACCTCAATCATAAGCAAATTCATAATAGAAAACTTTCTTGGAATACTTAAAATGAATTTAACCCAAATATCCAAAAGAAACACAGATACCTGCTATTAAAAACCATTCTAAACCAAATTTCTTACTCAAAACCGATCAAAGCCAAAACATGAATGCAATCCAATCCTACTTAATCAAAATACCCAGACCTAAATCATATTTAAACCAAATTTAAAGAACCTAAACCAAAACACAATACAATTTCACAATAGTACACTCACCAATTAGCACCATTTTGGTAGGGATAGAACCCAAAACTATGTCGTATTTCATTCCCGGATCTAAGAAGAAAAAAAAAAAAAAAAAAAAAAAAAAAAAAACCTACTTTACTAGTGGTAGTTTCAACAGTTTGATGGTAAGTGCTTGTATATCTATGTGCCTGCAGTTTCGATGGTCGGAGTATGGCAAGGGAACAAGTGGTGGTAAGAAAACTAATGGTGATGGTTGGCCTTTAGTTATTTCTATCTTGATGTGGCTTACGATTATAATATCTTTTCTCTCGATCTATCTTTCTCCTTTGATCTCTCTTTCTCCTTCTCCATATAGCAATCCTTTTGATTGTAATTTATTGATTTAAGCAATTAGTTTTCTTTTTATACTGAGATGCTCTCAAACAAGTTTTTTAATTGTAGTGAAACACTATAATTTAATACTTTTTAATTGTGAATGTAGCAGAATTTAAAGTAAGCATTTTTTCCTATGTGGCAGCATCTCCTTAATTGCAAGAAAAACCTTCTGCTTTTATATATAGTATTTGATTCTACTAAGTCTAGTATAACTTATGCTTTTGGTTTGTAACTTATTACTACTTCTAATATAATGATTGACATGCTTTATAATACAGTGTATTTTCTACTAATACCTCATTTGTCATGATGTCACTTTCATTACTTTCTTCTCTTCACATGATAATGCTTACATTACAAAATATTGGATTACTTGCTTGTGACACGATATCCCTTACAAGGGCAATCACTTGGAGGAAATACAAAGAAAGGTAAAATTACATACTACTACTTAAGCATAATATTGTTTGAGCCATTTGCCATTGATGGGATACATCAAGTCATTCCCATTCACCCATTTGCATTGGCCTCCCTTATCACAAAGGGTCCTTTCCATTTGGGCACAAACTTGGATGGTCTCGCCAATCTTCTTTTGACATGTTTTGCCATTCTCAACATTAGTTGTCTTTCTGCAAACAACCTCTCTTTCATGGCCTTTCCATAGGCTTCCACCATCCTCCGCTCGTGCTTGTGGCTATGCTCCTAAGCTTCTTCCCTCTTCTCATCTAATCCTTCCAAGTTTTTGCATCTTTTGGCCAGGAACACATCTTTCTCATTTCCCTTATTTTGTGCATGGAGGACTCTCAAAGAAGATATCATCAATTCTCTAGGGGTGTGACTTCTATTCCATATGCTAGTGAGAAAGGGGAGAAAGCTGCAGATAAGCCCATAACGTGTTTGCCAGGTGTGACACCCATCCTCCACTATATTCTTGACTCATTTTGCTAATGATCTTGATGAGGGTTTTTTTTGTTGCCTCAGCTTACACATTCCCCTATGGGTAGTATGGTAAAGATTGATGGTGCTTCACTTGATAGTGTTCTAACATTCTCCTAACTTCCCTATTTACAAAGGGTGTGCCATTGTCGCTTATAATTCTTTGCACCTGCCAAAGTGCACTTCCTTCAACATCTCCTTGGCTTCCTTTCGACCCCAGCATCGTAATGGGTCTCCACCAAATCCTTTCTTGAATGGTATCCCCTCATGTAGGAAATAATGGGTCACCAATCTTTTAAGCTTGTACTTGCCTTTGTGTTTCAGCGGTAAGATGCCACCGGCCAAATATTCAACAAAAGGGTTTCTCCAATCTTCTTGAAGAACACAAGCATAAGTTTCCTTCCGATCTATGGCCATCCGGTAGGCTTCACATTGACTTTGAGTCCGATCCGCCTCTTTTCTCATATTAGGCCAATAGAAACCTACTCTCTGCAGACTGCGATATAAGCTAACTTCCCCGCAAAATCCACAAGTTCTATCGTATACTTCTTCCAATTTCTTCTGGGCCTCTCTATGTCCAGCACACCTCGCGAGAATTCCACCAGGCATTCTCCGGTAGAGCTACCCTTTCACAAGGGCATAATCCTTCACGCTCTTCAATCCTTCAATAGTCCTTTCACTTAACAAAGCTTCTTTTATGGGAATCCTCCAGTCTTCCCCACATTCCTCTTCTTTAACAAACTTTTCCTTGAGTGTTTTGATAATGGGCTCCTTTCTCTTCCTAATCTCTGTCGTGGTGCTATTCACTTCTATTAATACCGTATTTTGTCTAGCCCCAATTCACATGATGAAACAAAGACCATAAAAACCAAAAAAATTAGAAAATGTGCAAAATAATGGATTTCAAAGGAAAAGAGGGAAAAAATAAATACAACATGTTTGAAGGGTAAATCAAAAGGTCACAACATTTGAAAAACCCGTTTTACAAAAAATCTTACTAAAACCTTAACTTATTATGGTAAAAAAGTTGAGTTTTTGATCCAACCATTGGATCATTTTTAATTTTGGACCATCTCGTAGGGAATATTTTTCCCTTCAAAATGATAGTTTATGGACCAAAATCAGAGTTAAAACAGATGAGATATCACAAAAATACCAAAATACTAATAAAGTCTTCTTTGAATTTTTCAGGAAAGCGGTAGTTTTTTACCTGGCTTCGTGCAATAAACTGTATCAATTGGGCAAGAACTGAAATGAACGGGCTGGACCATCTTGAATAACAAGGTCTTAGCTAATTTTCACCAAAAGGGCTCGACGATATCAGATCCAGATTAAAAGATATGAATTTTTCAAGGAAAGACGTTCAGAATTTTTCAACTTTGCATCACCTCCCTTTCGAGCATAATATCTCGACGACCGTAGCTCTAAATCGAACAAAGCTAAAACCATTGGAAACTAGATAGCTAGAGCTTTCCATGCATATAAAATTCAAAGAAACCAGAGCTCGAAAAGGTCTCTAAACAGACATGCGAATTTCATACTAGAAATAAGGAAAAAGATGAAAAATCTTGTGAGGCGATGACGTGGCAAATAAGGATGGAGTTGGCATTGGTGTACCAAGTGTCATGCTTCAAGCCCAAAAGGATCCAAAGCATGAGAAAAACATCTAAAAGGTACCTGTAGATTTTTCCTTTTTGACAATTCAATTCAAATAATTCATATCAAGTACTAATATCAAGAATTATCATAATAATTCTATTAAAGATACTCCCAAAGTAAGTTGAAGACCATTGGCCACAAAAGAGTGGAGGTTTAAATAACTATAATTACATATCATTAACTTGTCCCATCGATAGAAATAAAGTCATAACCACTATTAGATACAAAAGAATGATCGTCAAGCCTACTCTAGGATGTACATCATCTAAATATCTCCATCACAAAAGTCCAACCTCCATTAATAGTTAGTCTAACTTCTGCTAGCTACAAAAACCTGTCTCAAAATGATTGTTGCCTACTCTGAAAAGGTTTGTAAAAGAATGGAATGAGACAGAACCCTATAAGTAGCATAATCAATGGGGGGTTGGGGAAATGCAAGTTTCATGATAATAAACCATTTACAAAGCATGTTTTAATTAAGGAAATTTCTAACTGAATAATGCAAGATCATTTTCAATAATAATATGACAAAAATGATCAAATAATGAAAGAAAACTGACTTCTCAAAGTAAATACCATGAAACTATATACTATAATCTATGAGCACTAACAACATAATTCCCAAGCCATGAAATCTAATATAAGGTAAATTATCACAAAGATAACACACTACCACATAGACCGGTCGTGGGATTTACCCATTCACAATTGGCATGATATTGTCCTCTGTGGTATGCAGTCTCTTGGCCCCATAGGCAGCAGCCTCTCCCATACTCTCAAAGTTTTGTCTCTCCTATGGGCAACAGGGAGAACACGTTAAATAGGACTTCTTTTGCATGTCGTCTTTTGGCCCCATGGTAGCAACCTCACCTATACACAATCAAAGGACCTTTTCCCCCCATGGGCAGCAAGGAAGAATGCGTCATCCAAAGTGAAAGGGCACTAATCTAGATCCGATTCCATTGTCACAAACACTACAAAAACCAAATCGGGTGATTACTGGGAAATCACACATGACATAGAGTTAAAACACCATAAAGCTCACACGTTACATTTCCTTTCAAATACATAGCTTATATCCAGGTGGCTTTAGATACATAACAATCAAAACTTCCATAAAATTTGTAAGGTTTTCAATTTCATTCTTTGTCCAAAAAGGTTTTCTATCTATTTCCCAAATAATACAAGACAAGATAAATAACCACCTTTAAATTTTCCAATATACCATAAAATCCATGAAAGTCATCATCAAAGGTTAAATCAAAGATGCTCATATTTTCCATGTCAACAATTCATGCATTTCCCCATATGCAATAACAAATATGATGCACTTTTCATGTATAATCATATATAATAGGGTCACAACACAACACTTTTTAAGAAAACATAATCCACAAATAATTTTCCAAAATGTGTTTGACCCAAAAATAATTTTCCCATTAAAAAGCTACTTACCTTGCAATCCGCAAAAAACCTAATTATCCGAGCTCCAAAGGAGATTAACTAGAGCCTAAACAATATCAAGCAAACCTATTACAATAAGCATAAATTTTAAAATTGTATCTAGATACAAATTAGGAATTGTCAAATAAGCAATTAATTAGGTAAGTCTAGTATTTAACCTCACAAATAATATATTCCACTTCCAAGGTTTCTCAAAAAATTAATTTACAAGGCATAGACTCCCATTATTCTCATAAATCATTCAAGGTATTATCTCTAACATCAAAACCTCCACACTTAATAAGTAGTTCCCACAAGATTTATATAATATCATCAAGAGACCCATGATACCAAAATCATAATATTCTCCAAGACAAACAATTTAGAACTTCAACTAACTCTAAATAATCAATAAAAACTATATTCACCATTGATTTCACATTAAAAAGCCAAAACCCCCAAATCTTCCCCGCTTAGATAACCACCATTGTAAAAACTATAAACCACTCATCAAATAAATCCACTAAGACAAAATCAATACATGTAAACACATCTATATCTATATATCTAAAAGCTGAAGTGTAACATTTATTATTGCTATGCTCTTATTAAGCCACATCAATGGCAACATCATCTACCTATTTCTCATTTCTCTCCACTACATCCAATTGTAATATCTCTTTTACATTTTCATCTCTCCACTGCTCTTAACCTTAATGTCACTCTTGATTTATCTCTTCCTTTTCCTTTTATTTTGACCCTTCTTATCCCTCTTATATTACTATAAATATGACATTCTTTATCTCATTCTATACATATTTTCTCACATGAAAAAGGTTATTACTATCTCTCTCTCTCTCTCATGTTTTATTTTTGTGTGAATTTTTTATTTTTTGTATCTCTACTTTAGATTGATGTACTTATACGTTCTTTAGAATTTTACTTTGGGTTGCAATTTGGTTTTGTGTTTTTAAGTTATTATCTTTTTTTTATTTTCTATAATTGTTAAATGTTATTTTATTGCATATAAATATAGTTTGCAAGAATATAATGTTATTCTATTATATATCATGGCTTGGATAATTTGGTGTTTGACTTATGACTATATTTTTTATTTGATACTTCATTTTCTCATTTTATTTTCTATTTTTCTCTCAAAAAATGTGATTACTCTCTCTCTCTCTCTCTCTCTCTCTCTCTCTCGCTATATATATATATATATATATATATATATATATTCTTTTTTGCAACTTTACTTTAGGTTGCTGAATCATTGTATTTTTTATATAATACTATTTTTGGTTAATAGGATTTGATAGTGTGTTTGATTTTTAAGTTTTTTCATCACAAGTCTTCTCTCTCCCTCTTTTAGCTTTTGTTTGATTTTTTTATTTTTTATTGACATAATAATTAGTTATTTTGGAAATGAGATTTTGAATTTATATCAAAATAAAATGTTGGCTATGTATTTGAATGTGTCTATCAACTATTAAAATTAAACAGCCCAAGATGAATATGTATAGACAATATTTTTATTTTTTTTTCATTGATTTATTATTTAGTTATAATATCAAAATTAAAGTAAATGAATATGTAAAATTAAAATGGCCTAAGATGAATTTCTAAAGCCAATATATTTATATATTTAATATTTTCAAAAAATTAAAAGTAAAAAATAAATACTAAAAGGAATAATGATGTGACCAATAATGTGACAAATGAGAAGGCTCAACAGTAGCGTAGTAACAAAAATGCGATATGAAGATCCAGTCAAAGGCAATAAAATCTTAATAAATAAAAGTGTATGTAATAAAAAAAAATTAGATCATGTTCTCTTAATGTTATACTGATTATTTTCTTTCACTTCGATAGTTGAAGTGTCCAATTTTAGACATAAAGTCTATTTTTTTCCTACATATTATTTTAAATATTAAATTTATAATATGGTATAGTCACTTAGGAATGTTTAAGAAATATACAGTTCCAATTTCATGTATCTATATTAGTAAAGAAAACCCAATTAATAGTTCGAAACTAATCCTATGATAATAAAAATTATAAATATAATAATCTTTTTTTAAGTGAATGAAAATTTTGAATAATATATTTGAAACTCAAATAGTTTAGTTGTACAGGAAAAACAAATTAGGAAAATATAACACACGATAACATAATTTATCAAAATATGGACCGTCTAAAAAATGAATAATATCAATCAAATAAATCCAAATAATAAAATGATGATATATTTTTTGGGATAAATAAATGAAAAATAATTTTAGAAAGTGTTTAAGTTTTTGGGAGAACAAATTATTTTCCACAAAATTTAGAAAACAAATTATATATTATACCATAACTAAAATATAATTATTTATTCTCATGCATCGTGTGGATATGTGACTAGTGAATATAACTTCCAAAGCTCATAAATCATGTAAAGTTGTGATTTACAACTATGTTTTATGTTGGCTTTATTCCATGACAAAATGTGTTGTAATTGATTTAATTTTGTTCCTTGTATTTTATAGGATTTTATTGTATTGGGTTTAGTATTAAATTGGTGAAGAATCGAGCATGTATTGGATGAACAAGTGGATTTCATGAGTGTCTCGCGAGAAACTACTCGCGAAAAAGCCATGTGAGAAGTACATGCTAGAAGCTCAAGAGTCGTGTCAAGTTGTCAATTTCGCGAGTGACTCACGAGAAGGGCCAACCCACGAGATATCCGCGAAATTCTCTGCTGGGAGGATTTTAAGTGTGACTTTCTTACCCTTTACCCATATTATATATACCCTCATTACCAACAAAAATATGAGAAACCATTCAGAGAGAAAAACCTTAGATAGGTTTTCTACAACACAACACACCAATCTTTTAGAAAGAGAGAGCTACTCATCTTTAGTGAGAAATCATTGTAGCCTCTTCTCCTTCCCTCTCCCATTGTCATACCTTGAGAGGAGATTAGTACCCAAATACAACCCACATCTTTTCAGAGTGTAGAGAGTGTTTTGGAACTTGGGAAGCTTTGGGGATTTGCCAAAAGAAGCTAGTAAGGCTTGTGAGATGCAATCAGGTGTATTATGGGATCCAGAAAGCTAGAGAAGACATGACTCTGAGAAATCCATTGGTAGTAGGAGCTTGGAGGGCTCAAATATATTGGGTAGACTAGGCTTGGAGGTTCTTTTGTTATTCGTATACTCTAACTTTATTCTCTAGTGAAACGATTTCGACTTGGAGGGTCACGGGGCGGTTTTTCGTCGAGTTCTTCGGTTTCCTCTTCAATAATATGTCTTGGTGTTATCTTGTATTTGCATCTCTCTTCCCTTACTCTTATACTTTACTTTTATTGTTTGTTGTTCATGTTTATGCACTAGAGTAGTATCGGTTCATTGCACACATTTACTCTTGTTCCGCACTTTGATTAAATAAGAGTAAAAGCAATTTAGCTGTAATTTTTATTTTGGGGTCTAAATAAGCTCTTGTGTTTTCACACAAATCTGAGCTTTCAAATCACATGAGTATCATTATCAAAGCTTAGAATAGAAAACCTCTAGCAAAAGCATATAAACCCATCAAAAAGCTTAGAAATGTTTACCTCAAATAAAAGATGTGAAGATGCAAAGGTTCCTAAGAAGTTTTTCTAGTGCTTGTCAGAAAGATGATGGTGGTGTGGAGTGGGTACCGTGGGAGAGTGTGAGGGAGTGATAGAGATGAGTGTTGAATGAAAAATAAAAAGCGGAGGATCCTATGTTGACCGGCCAAAAGAGTGAGATATGAGATGAAATTGTGTGGTGGGGAAGTAAAAGGGGTAGGTGGGTCATGTGGGAGTCTCAAAAATATATGACCATACTTTTTCATTATTATTAAACTTAGGACGTTAAACCAAGGTACACCAATGCTGGCCTCTCCTTTCCCTCACTTTCCCTTTAAATACCCTCCTTTTTTTTTTGAAAAATCATGTAGAAATTAGTGTAAGGTTGGATGCAAAATTTTTGTGAGGAAAGAATAGAGAAAAAGTGAGGAAAAAAAAAAGAAAAAAAAAAATCAAGAAGTCAGAAAAAGAAAGGGAAAAATCAAGAGAAAAACCCTCAAAAAAAAAAAAAAAAAAAAATTCTCTCTCTTTCTCTCTAGGAAACCCCACACCAAAAACTCCATCATTTCTCCGTTCTTATAACCTTTTGTGGGTAAGGATTTAGGGATGGGTTTAGTTCATTAATAACTAAACCCATCCCACCCCTTTTGTATATTGTAATCATCTTTTCATATATATATATATATATATATATATATATATATATATATATATATATATATCTTTCCTTTACTTTGTTGTGTAAATAGTTGTTTTATTTGACTAAGTTCTTGCATATATTGTGTTTGTTTCTAACCCCTTTCTTTTAATGCTTTTAATATTAATGTTGGATATTATATTTGTATTGTTCATCCTAGATGGGTATTGGACCATCATCCTAGTTCATGAACGGGAAGTACCCTTAGGGGATCCCATACCACCTAGGCATCTAGGACTTTATATATTTGCCTTTACATTATTTGTCATCCCTTTTATTTTCTTGCAACATCCCCATCCCCCTTTACATTTCTTGTAATCTCTTTTATTTTCTTGCAACATCCCTATCCCCCTTTACATTTCTTGCAATCCTTTTTTTTTTTTTTTTTTGCAACATCCCCATTCCGTTTTACTTTTATTGCTTATATATATATATATATATATATATATGTATGTATGTATGTATGTGTGTGTATATATGTATATATGTATGTCTGTATGTCTGTACATATGTATGTCTATACATATGTATGTATGTCTGTATCTAGACACCTAAAAAGAAATGATTTTCTATTATGTGTATTTGTCACAAGAGTGGTGATGGCTTAAGAACTCCCACTTCTTTATGTTGATGGACGCATAAGGCTTGAAAGGGATTAAATCCTATTTAATGGGAAAATAAAACATTTTAATCAACTTTACAATAGAAAAGAAAGAGGCAAAACATGAAGAAAAAAAAAATAAAGAAGAAAGAGGCAGCAGCAGTAAGCCAGTAAGATTTCCAAAAAAAAAAAAGAAAAGAAAAAAAGAAGCAATATTAAGAAATGAATGGGAGGGTAGATGGGTAATTTCACATCAAATCCACTCCCTTCCCACTTTTCTTTCTAGTTTTTTCTCCAAATTGGAGAGAAAAATTTTTCCTCTTAAATTGTGAGCCCAGCGAGAAAACTCCACCATCCCTATTCCCCCCCACCCCCAAAAAAAAAAAAAAAAAACCAAACGCCCTCCTCTCCCATTTTCTTTCCTACTTTCTCTCCCCCTCTATCATTTCACCCCCACCCAAACATACCAATAGGGATTAGCATCTTGAGCTTTCTCATGCCTTATAGGGACATCACATGTCTATTCGTACTACCGTCAGAGCTAGCCCATATTTTTTCATACAAAATGTGGCAACATCCTTATTTGGTGCAATGGAATTTAAATGGGATAACACTATATACATTCTCAAATCTATGGAAACTAAATTTGACCCTAATTAAATTGAGTTGGATTCTTCATTTGAAATAGAGAGGATCATGATCAAGCTCTCCTAGTATTCAAGGAACCAAGATCTCAATATAAAAGGACACCTTCTGTCTCTTCAGCTGATCGAGAAGCCTAATGACCCCATTGTTTCACTCCTTCAAGTGAAGTGCTTTTATTTCTATATGAAGAAGTGAAATTGGACATCCAAACACTAATATTTGACAAGCCAATGAATTTCACGGTTTTCTGATATTTCATTACATTTCATAAATATAGGATTTTAATCATCATAAGTGCAGGATTTATTTGAAAGGATGGTTCTATTGTTCGGCCCAAAATAAAACCAAGAATACCATGAATAACAGCTTTGGAGATTCTTAGTTTAACAATCCATGGGGACTACAACCTACCAGTGTAATTGTGAGTCTAATTCCCTCCCACATTCCTCTCTCTTGGACTGTTGAGAAAACTTTCCACTATTGAAAAAGAAGTTACCAACGGTATTTGGTGAATCTCAATATAAATGAATAAGAAAAATACTAAAATTATAAACAAATTTTTGTAATTTTTTTACAAACTACTAATGTAAGAAGTGATTATTGCTAATGAATAATAGCATTTAGCAAGAACTCATTGCAGCCAATCCTTTCCTATCATTCGTGACACCTGACCTCAAGTAGTAAATTACCGCAAAATTACTAAAAAAATAATGGATTAATGGTTATTATCACTTACTTTCAACCAATATCAGGTTATTGGTGAAACAGATATATGGATGAGCCCAACCCACTGAAAACCCCAACATAAGAGCAATGGGCCTGCAATTTTAAGAAGACCACTATACTGGGCCTTAAACAATGAAGAAAATTAAAAAAAAAAAAATGAAAAAAGGATTGAAGATCACAAGGGACCTGTAGCAGCTGTTTCTAACCAATCAAGATATGACACCTGTAGCAGTAGTCAGCTTATGAGAAAGTTAGAAACTGTAGCTGTCCTCAGCAAACAACAGCTATACATCACAGCCTGAAAACAGAGTCAAAACTCTCCCACTTGTGAAAACCTACAAAATATGAAGTTGTAAGACATTCTTACACACGCAAATTGGTTATCATGTGACCTATTGTTGACTTTAGAAGTGTAAGAAGAAAAGCCAAGCCAGAGATCTGGCTTTTTTTCAAAACAGAAAGCCTAAATTTAGAAAACAATCCCAACCAAAATAACCTATTTGATCATTTTGAAGCCAACCTTTCCAACCCTTTAGAGGCAAAGGCAAACAAGACCCACATATCAAATCATAGTCCCACATCACTATTTCTGTTTTTGATGGTCATAATAAACAATGTACCAAAAGGGAAAAAAGTAGCGCACATGGTGTGTTTTATACCTACCGAAAATATTCACTTAAAATACAATTTAAAGTTAATCAATTTTTACTGTAGACGGAAATTAAATCCTAGATTTTTTATATAATCATTAAAAACTTTTTCAGTTGACTTAACTGAAACCCACTGAGCTATGTAGATTTAATACACTAAGTGCGCAATAAACATTACCTATATATCATAAAATACGAGAAGAAATGGTTTTAGATGAAGAGAAGGATTATAAGGGAACATTTAGTATTACTTTTTTTTTAAGTATAATTTTTTAACACTATTTTTTAGTATGTATAATACTTTTAAATAATCCCATTTTCAAAATAAATAAATAATTAATTAAACCCAATATACAAAAGTTATGCCAATTGGAAGCCCGCCCCACATGCCAAAAAAGAAGCATAAAATAGGCGGTGAGGCTTGTCATTTGTATCATGGTTCTCACTGGAGAAAGTCAAGCTATATCTAGCAGAACCCATTATGAAAATCAGAAAACTAACCCACATCATCATACCCTAATTATCAATTTCATCATGAATAATATCATTAGCTGCATAACCCTTATGATTTATTGTAATTTTCAAATGGTTTTATGCAGCCTGCCAAAAAAGAAGCATAAACACGTGCTAAGCAATGAGGTTGGAGTGATTTCCAAGGGCACGCTTTGGGTTGAATCAAGGAGACAGGACCACTGACTGGGGCTCACAAGTCTTAGAGAATGTCCCTTGCTTTGGTTAGCTAAACAAATTACATTAAAAAAGCCATAAAGATAACTAAGAAAGTGAGCTTTAACTACATAGATCACATTTAACAACAATATAACAAAGTGCCAATCACTTTCTTGGCATCCATCTTAATCATAAGTGTTATAATTGCTAAGCCTTTTTGTACAGAAAAGGTTCACGAATAGCTTAGCAAATTCCACCCCTTACTACCACTTCCACCATAATCATCTTCCTTCATTGAACAAAACACAATGATGGTAGAAGTAGCGAAAGCAAAACTAATAAAGGGTAACATACAGTGAAGCCAAAAAACTCTGCTTGCTGTTGGGCGGTGGGTCTCATGATGGTGATAATTAGGAAAAAGCCATTCTCATCAGTTAAAGAGTTTAGAACATAGTAGACCACATAGACATATAATAATGAAAATTCTGATATGGGCCGGGCCACAATAGATTTTTCAAACTTTTTTTTTGGGGCTAGAAAATGGGATTTGGGATGTTAATGATTGGTACTGAAATGATGTTGAATATGATTAGGGGATCTTTGGTTAAAGTATCTTAATGCAGCTTAAGGGACTTGATAGTACAATGGAATTTTTTTTTTTTTTTGGGGGTTGGTCACTGTTTTCAACTCTGTGAATGGTGGATATGGTTAGGGTTTTGGAGTGGTAGATGGGTTTGCATGGGAAAAGAAGGGTTAAAAGAAAAGGCAAAGTCTGCAGGAGGACAATAATTCATTGTGTCAAGTTTGTGGCCAAGAATTTCTAGTGTTTTGACTTGTGACCTGAGAAACTTGAGGTAGTTTGCAGCCTCATCAAGCATTGACGCAGTGTCCATCTTGCTTCCACCAGGAACCAGCCTCTGCAAAACCCTAATTCTCTCACTGATTCTCTCCCTCCTTTGCCTTGCAGCCACAGTTTGTGGATCTGTGGATATTTTAACATTCTTCCTCTTTGGCTTTTCCATCACCTCCAAACCCAAGTTCACTGGCCTAAAAGCTGCAGCCCTATAAATCATTTCCTTCATTTGTGCAATGGCCTCTGGATCAGGTTCTTCAATGGAAGATGATACTGATGAAGTTGACTGTTGAAAGTTGATGTTGGATGAGCTTGGTTGCTTGTCTGATCTGGGTTTTTTGGATTTTGGTGGATTCTCAGAGATGAGTTTAAAACCACCTTCTGAATGATCAGAATGATCATTTTGAAGAAGATCCAAACAATGATAGTTTGGAACAGCTGCCTTGAGCTCAGTTTGATCATTGCTTCTCTTTGTAGAAACAGGCTTGCATTCTTGAACTTTTTTTCCATGATTGACATAGAGATCCGAGGAATTTTGAGACACAGTCTCATCAATCTCATTACAGGGCAGTGTTGCATGTCATTGTTTCTTGCATTATTGGAGGCATTATTCTCGGACTCACCTGATGAAGCTGCACTGCCAGAACCAAAGCTCCATAAGTTTCTGCAGTCAGAGAATAACATGGAAATCCCATCATCTTCGGCCGATGTGTCTGTATTGCTATTGGTAGCTGAGAGCAGGCAATCCAATGACTCAAGTGAGCATGTTGTTGCTTGAGCCTGGCCCTTTTGTAAGCCGTTAATGACTTGTGATTGGAGTGGCAACCTAAAACCCCCATGACACATCTCGGTGGGTTCATGCTGTAAGGCCTATTGATCAAAGAAGAAGGATATAATTGATCAGATGTTAAACTTGTCCCAGCTCCTAATTTTGCAACCATTGTTTCTCCACGTAACATCATAGCTTCTTGCTGGTGGGATAAGTTGTTCATGTTTGACTCAGCTCTCATTGAATCCAATAGGACAGCTGGTGGCTGAATCATGTCACTCACTCTTTCAGAATTTGTATAATTATGAGATGTTTGAGCGTGTTGGAGCACCTGAATTGGATTGAACAAACTGGAATTTGAGTTGGACAGAACCAAGCTTTCTTCAAGACCATGATGGTGATTACTCCACAAGGATGGTGTGTTTGTGCCTTGTAAGCCATCCCAACCCAAACCATCCATTGATAATTACTAATATTCAATATGACAAAGTAGGTAACTCAGTCAAAGAAATATCATCAAGAAAGAGAGGAGGACATGAATATGAGATAAATCAAATAAACAATCAGATTCATGGGAGATATGTCATAGTAATATATGCCAAATATCTTTGCAAAAGAAATGCATTTATATGAACAAAAAAAGAATAAGTGTTGTACATAGGACTTACCAATTCCAGGATTAGCTGCCTTCTAAAGAGGAATACCCAAGAACAAGTCAAGTCACTTGTTTGAGTCTTTTTATGCCAATAAGAGAAGGAAAATGATCAAATTAGCCTCAGCTTTATAGCAACTTGTGCCCAATCTGGTATTGGCCAACCAACCTCTTAAATCCTATATCATGAAACCTGTGATCATAGAAACGGAAAAACCAATGCAAACGTCAGTTTGAGCAAACAAATTTTGTCCACTATTATAATGAAGACAACCCCAAAGAAACTCAAAAGAAACCGCTTCAAGAATTCACACTAGCTAGTAAACATGAAAATAAAAGCATCCCAAGAAAGAGAGAGGACAGAACAAGTATATAACAGAAAGTTGGCTTTCTTTGATTTAAATTGCATTCCAAATTAAATACGCAAAAGAAAGATAACAAAGAAGGTTTTTTTTTTTTTTTACCTTGAGCTGCCATGGAGAGCCAAAATTGATACAGTGTTTTGTTTGTTGAAAGGTATGCTTATATAGATGGGAAGAACAAATGGTTCAAGTTTATAATGCAACAAATATTGGTAAGAGTACTTGAGCATGTATGATATGAGAAAGGGAGAAGCCTAATAAAATATACTGTTAATAGTTGAATGAAGTATAATGGGGTTCGAAAAAGATAAGGCTTTTTAGTCAGTTTGGTGGGGTGTGAGAGTATAATATATTTTTGCAGATGGGGAGCATGAGATTTCAGAGAAGCATTTTAAATCTTAACTAGTTTAATTGTTTAATACATACTATGTGGATTTATGTATTTCTTTAAGTGGGGAAAGTCTGACCTCCTTTTGTTGCTTATGTTATGCTATTCCATGCGCACTGTAAAGTTTCAATAAAACTGCAGTGAGAATGAAAATAAAGGCATCTTTAACAGTACCACTTTCTTCTTAAAAGGATTTCCTTTAATCATAGTTTTAATCATAACCTTTACTGCTTCACTTTCTACTACAGTACTTTTTATTTTGGTGAGAAGATGTACCTGGTACCACTCTTTTTCTTAAAAGATTTCAATTACTCATAACTTTGAGCAATCTGTCATTTTTATAACCGTCCATAGGATGGAAACAAAAGTCTAAAGCTTTATTGCAAAATTTGTCCTATTGAACTATTTGTGGTTTGTGACGGTATGTATGTAGACAATTTTATGAGTTCAAATCTTATTATTAGACTTCACTTTAAAACAAACAAAAACAAATGCATTATGATGGGATGTAAATTTAGACATTTTTTGTTTTACTAGTTATAGGTCTGTGACAAAAGTTTACCATTAATAGGGGGATTTACTTGTTTTTATGTGTACCTTTCATCCGTGCAATAGAACGATGTCAAATCATTAGCTTCATGATACACGAGGTGTAACGGTTACAGACAATTAAACTCTTAACAAGCAAGGACAATAATCACCTGTCAATTTTAGCTTGTGAGTTCCACATGTACATGTAATAATTGGACAAAAAAAATGCTTATGTTTCCTTCAGCAACATTATACCTAGGTAGATTAAATTTGTACCTTTGTTGATGTAAATAGTGAAAGAAGTAAATTTCACAAACACTATAGTACATGAAAAACCTGAAAAAGATATGTGGGTATGAATCTTAGGATTACCATTTTGAACAAAAAAAAAAAACTGGCAGTGGGACTGGGATGTTTAGAGCATAAAAGATATTGCCAGGCAAGTGGAGGTAGGCAATAGCAGAGAGAAGATATAGCAGAAGCAACTTGCAAAATGTTAACAGAAATTTGTCTCTTCAAAACCTTGATTTTTCACTTCATTTTTATCAAAAGAGAGAGAAACAGAAAGGTATCATCTGGGTTCTGAAACCTACCCACATGCGCTCCATGATTACAGTTCGGTGAATGGGTTCCCATAGTATTTGCTTATAACATCTCTAATTGTCAACTTTCATGTATTTCTTCACTTCTCTGCAGATCAACATACAAATAAGTAAAACTTAGATTTCCTGAAAAAAATTTAAGGAAAACCCAAGAGAAAGGGTGAGAGAATTTAAAGACTAAAAAAATACCTAACCAGTCATATTCCTTTGCAGTATTGAATTGACAAGTAATTATTCAGTTTTTCAAGATTTATTTTCACTCCTCTCCTATAATAACAGGTTTTATTAATTAAATTTATGACGAGAGGGATCCACTATTTAAGAAAGATGGGATCCATCATTTATAAGAGAGAATAAGCATTAGTTCCTTGATTTGACACCACTTTTTGTTTCTTTCTTACCAAATTTGAAACCCTATTGATATATCACACAATGACATAAAATTTTGAGAGAGAATAAATAAAACCAATTTATGCCACGCAAACTGGAAGTTATAGGGACAACATGTTCAAGAGTTTTGTAAGCTGACTTAATGATGAACTATGTGTCACCAAATTTGGCCCTACTCGTTTGTAGTTTGAATAAAGATGTCAATTATGAGCTCACATTGAACATAGCCTAGTATTACTAATACATGTACCTAAAGGTAATCAATGTGAACCCTCCAAAGTTCTAAGGTTTCGATTGACTTAATGCTTTTCCATTACTAAAACTTTTATGTCGAAGTCATATATAGTGTCATCTTTTGTTCCTCCCCTCACTATCTTTATAGTAGCATATACTTAAAATGTCAGTTCTAAAATAATGACTCTTTACTATCATGTCAAAATAGTAATGGATTTTTATTTTTATTTTTCATTACCAAGGGAATTTGAATACATGTTCACTATTTAACTATGAAATATTTTACCAATCATGAATAGACTAAGTTAGACACTTAACAATACTCCTATGGTTAGCCAAAAAGAAAAGATATAGTACTATTTCAATCTTTCTTCTTCTGTTTTGTCCCCCATTTTCTTAACATAATTTCATAAGAAATTCCATCTTGTTAATTGAAACAATACCGAAATAATAATAATAATAATAGCCGATGTTCAAGATCATAAGTAATAGTTTCATGATCTTCTTGTAATTCTAAACTGAAAATTACATGGGAAGTAATAAACATAAACCATAGTAATTTCATTCACAAATCATTTTGGTTGTCGAACATTCACGTGTCTTATTATAAAGATTGCAAGTAGCCACATTAAACCTTTAAGACTCAAGAGTAGCATCATATAGGCTTCCAAAATATTCCAGTCTTTCTCACACAAAATTTGTCTCTAAATTAATTTGGAATAATTTCTTTCAATTTATTATGTGGTGATTTAAAATACTATCCATATATATTATTTAAACATGTCATAGGATTCGTTAACTAAGTCATTAAACTAAAACAACACATGATGATCATTTTAATTGTCATATAGTAGGTAAAGGTATTAGATACCTCTTGACGTGTCCCACTGCAATTTACTAATGGAAACGAACATATAAATTAACCCAAAGATTATTGGTAACTTAATTGTTTTTAAAATTTTATATATATATATATATATATATATTATTAGTAACTATTAATCTTTTTATTTTTTAATTTTTTTTATCATTCTTATTGTGTTTTTACTACCATCTTTATCTGGTCTTTCATAAATTATATATCTTGCCAATGCAACGAGTTAAAATTATTTTTGAATTACTAATTCTGCCAACCATTCTATAATGTAGAATCACCATTTAAATTGGTTTAACAATTATTTTTTTTACCACCCGCTTGTTAGGCAGGAGCAGGATGAGCTTAGGAGTTGAGGGGAGGAGGTGTTGGGTTCTATTCTAGCTCGAGGGGAGTTCATTAGAATATATTAGGATAAATCATTTTTTTTTTAAAAAAATCAATCTAAATAGCTATTTTCTACCCAAAAAAAAAAAAAAAAAAAAAAAGAATCTATCAATTTTTTAGATTTTTTCTATTTAAAATAGAGAAATTTGGAAAAAAGTAAATTTTAAAAATAAAGGAGGGAAAAATAATTTTAAAAAATGATTTGGTTTATTTCTAATATTTTTTCAACTTGACATTTCCTCTTACTTTTAAATATACAATAAAAAGTGATAGTGAATTTTAAACTCCACTTTTTATTTAGTTAGTGGATGATATAATAATTTATCATTAAAACAAAAAGAAATTACAGTTTAAAAGCACTGAAAGTAAGTCAAAAAAAAAAAAAAAAAAAAAAAAAAAAAAAATCCATTTTTTATGCACTTTCTCCTACTTTTTCCATCCAAATTTTTCTTTACCTAAAACACAAACGTCAAACCTTCCTGAAGGATACATGTGAATTGAGAAGTCTCTCTCTCCCTCGGTAGAGAATGTCAAAATTGCAATTAATGCCTTCTGTTCCCTCCCGCGTTATTTCTGGCTTTAGTTCTTATATCAGCTTTACGTAAATTCTTATCGGCTCGGCTAATAATGGTCCCCGCCGAGCGAAGCCCAAGCTAAAGAAACATAAAGGGCCCACGGCTTAGTCCAATTTTTTTCCTTCTAAAATTCTATTATTACGGCTGGGCTGGGCTGGGCTGGGCTAACACGTGAACTACAGGCTCCCATTCACACGTGGTCTTCTGTCATTGGCAGCACCCCTGATGGGATGGCACTCTCCCACTTGGGAAAATCCCAAACACCTTGCCAATTGGGATTTTTGGGACCATCCCTATTCTCTCATTCATTTCTATCACAACAACAACATCTCCAAACAAATCTCCATTCAATTTTAACATTATCTCCATCCAAGCAAATCTTCATTCTCATTTTTATGATGTAGATGTGTATTACATTATTTTTCTTTTCACCCTTTTTTTTAAAAAATATAAAAGATTGTGCCTTCGTTTCTTAGTAATTTTTTTTTTTTTTTTTGAATTTAATGGTGGTATTATTATAATGGATCATTGACATTTTAAATGTGTAGAGGTATTATTTTTCACCAAGATAGTGTGAGCAAGAAAATTTATAATATGAATATATGATAAGTAAGATTTTCAAATTTTTGACACGAAATCTAAGATTTGTTGGAAACTTGGAAATAGCTAATATTTTTATTTTATTCAATTGGGAAATAGTTAACATTAATAGCTCAATAAATATCGTCATGCATCTATATGATTTCTTAAATTTTTTTAAACAGTTTTAAATTTTTAATAGGATTATATTTATTGGCTCTCTTTTATGTAAAAAGATGAGATTTTGATTCTTAGAAAAAAAAAAAAAAAAAAAAAAAGATTAGATTTTTATTGGTAGCACTTGAAGTTTTCAATGGAAACATCCAGAATTTGAATCTTCTCACAGTTATCAAATTATTAAAAAGGAAAATAGAAAAAAAAAAAATAGAGTGATTTTAACTATAAGTTGTATTTTCGGTTTTACAAGTATCAAATGAAAAGTATAACTAAGATTGAGCTACCTTCACATAAAAATGACAAAGTATTTAAATATATATATATATATATATATATATATATATAACAAGATTAGATATTATCTACAACAATTCTGTGTATTAATGTTGTTTACAATACGTCAGACCAGACAGCAAACTTGAATTTTAGATGGACTCGTGGCAAAGCTCATTCTAATAAACTCATTAGAGTCCTTGCCAAAAAAAATTAATAAATAATAAATAAATCACTCTCACGTTTTTCAAGTTATTATTATGAGATTCAGCTAAACCTCATTATCGAAGTTATGGAGAATATTTTGTTTTGATTCATTGTCAAAATTTTCACCTTGCTATTATTAAAAGAAATACAATTTCAACTAAAGTCCATTGACAAAGAATATATTATTATGATAAGTTATTAACACACTTAAATCAAATTTTTTTTAATCACATTTTACACATTATTATAGGTTTTATTTTTTCTTACACATTATTATAGGTTGAGATCATTATTACAGGAAAATATATTGTTATTGTCAATGATATTACCCTATTGGACGGTGGCCTAATAGTACAAAGTTCTTATGAGCTATTACACTTGCGAAATCAAGAATTGTGAATTTGAGTAGTGGAAAGCGTCATTAGTGCCTAGGTGGTCCCTCACCTGCAAGCCCCTTTATTTTATTAAAAACAAAACAAAAATAGGAAACAAGCTGAGTGATATTTCTTTATACTTCTATCATCTTCATCATAAGAAGAACATTAAGGCAACACAAAATAATGGTCCGTGGACCAAAATATTATATACCCAAGGAAGCACATTAAAAATCAGTATGGCCCAATTGTCGGGAAATGCCTACCAAAACATGGCACATTACCATCTAGATCTACTGGCATTGCTCTTGAGAATTTTTTTCAATGGTTGTGCAGCTCCTAGCTAGTAGAAATGTCAAACGGCATGTCGGGCATAGAAGAGATAAGAGAGGGATGTGAACTGTGACAACTGACCACCACCACAATCAAAGAAGAGGCGGAGGAATTACAGCGACCGGACAACTTGTCGTGGTCGATGAAGACCATCTCTTCCACAATTCCACAATGTGGTAACTGGGTTTTCAATTTCATGCGTATAAATGTACGTACTGAAGTTTGTCAATTGTCACATTCTCAATGGTCTTTTGCTCAACAAGCCATATGGGGCCAAAGGCCCATGGGATGGGGAGTCCTTATCTCTTTGGAAATCAACCATCATTTTCTTCATTTATTTTTTTAGAACTAACTAGTATAATCCTATAGAATTCTCAAGCAGGCTGGATATTGATGCTGACCCCCATGTGCATTACACGCTAGGCCCACATGATAACATTTATAAAGTTTTAAGTCCGGACAAAATTTGGTAAAAATTGGGCTCATATCCAACTTTGTTATACAACCTGATGGAATTTTGGCTTATGGGTCAAAAAAGGTATCCTATACTTGTTCCTCTTAACTATATCAAAATAATTGAGCAGATTTTCACTCATTTAATGATTGGGTTATGTTCAAGTTATCCCGATTCTTATCAAGTAAAAAAAAATCTTCAAATGCTTTCTTCTTTTACCCAAGTTTAGGTGGGTTGATAGATGTGGATTATAATTTTCCAGTCTATAAACATATACTTCTTAAGGGATGGTCTTGAACTTACTAGAGATTTAGAAATCACCCATTTTTTGGAGGAATTGGATGCTAAAGAACTTGTTATGCTTCTTAATAATGAACACTCACCTAATTTGCTGATCCGAAGTATTGTATCATATTACAGGAATATCAGCCAAGCTTTCCATAGCTTCAAAACAAACACAACTTCAGAGAAGCACACAAGGGAACTAATGCCTTAGCTAAAAGAGTGTATTCCCAAATGGCTGATTTTAGTTTGCATGAGGCTTGCCCTCCCGATATTTTATTTTTTATAGATTTTGATAACTCTGACTTCGTAGTGTTGTAGAGTGTGCTTATTATCTTTGGACCTTTTCCTCTTCAAGCAAAAGCTTGCCAAATGTCATAACAAAATGACTAGCTGTTCTATTAAACTCATAAAGAACTTGGAGTTGGCTCGGCCAGAAAGCTAGTCATATCCATACATGATTGAGAATGCGGACAAAGCAATAAGTTTAATGCAGTTATGACTTGCACAAGTATAAAAAGTATAGAAAATCTTGTGGATGTTGGTGATACTTCTCAAAGTTACAAATTCGTTCAATGTTTTCCAATCATGGCTGGCTTATAACAATCATGTTAAATAGGAGCAAGTGCAATTTGTGTATCAACAATACTACACCAAGACATCTTTTGGTGATTGTATTGAATTGGTATATAAGAACTATGCAGATTCATGTTCATAATTCTGTCAAAAATTATTAAATAAAAGGCTTGATGAACGTTTTCTTACATCCTACCCCTTAATATGGCTTCTGCCTTCCTCACCTGCTTAACTGGTCCAATAATGAACACCTACAAGAAGATCCATGAATTGGCAACAATTAAAGTATATGGAGGGCAGGAGGTGATTTTTCATGAATAATAAAGCTCCATAAATATTGTAGCAAGTAATTAAAAAGTAAAAAGTCATAAATGTGAACTTGTTGAACGAAGATTGTGAACTGACCTTGTCAGGTGGTCCCTTCTCACCTCCAATAAGAATTTCAGCACTGCAATAATATGCATGCCAAATCAATAAACCAGTACACACAAACAAACAACAACCTCCCCCACCAACACATACAGAATGAGGACTTACTTGCAAGAGTTTTTGATTGACAAGATGGATGCTCCTTTTCTACCAATTACAAGTCCCATTTTTCCAGGAGGAATGTTAAGCACTGATAAAATCTCTTGTTCAGGAGCAGACTCTTCCACAGTGATGTAATCTAACAAGACAAATAATAGTATTCGGTTGATGCTTTCATTAAAGCTGAACAACTTGCATTACTATGTCATGATAAATATTCCAGGTGCATGAGAAATGTGTCTAACTTCAAAATAGTCATAACAATTATCAAAAAAAGAAAGTGAGAGAGAGTGAAAGGGGGGAGGGGGGGGGGGGTGGCAGCACAAGTATGAAAGACAGGAGTCCCCTGTGGCAGAACAGCCTTATTTTCTATTGTGTTTTAATTTTTTCTTTGAAAAACATTGATGTTTTCACCCATATTCTATCACCACTCTGTCTCAAGTGGTGCAAAAATAGCTTCTCTCTGGAACTTCCATCCTTCTAAGTTTTAAGCCGCATATATGGTACCCAAAATCTAGACTATACAGAAATCTATAAACTGTTATCAATTGTATTCCATGAATATGAAACCATCTGAATTGTATACAGATGACAATGTACTCTAGAGAGGAAATCTTCAATATTTTGTCTTGCTTAAATCATCTCAACATGCTCTTGAAATTAAGCTTAATCTCTCCATAGGAATTGTTTCCAGGATTTTGTATCACCTTGAGCTCAGCCCAGACAATAGCAGCATTTGCTCAGCTCACCCAAGTTTCAGTCTGACTGACCAGTGACCAGCCAGACTAAAGACGCAACCAATGGACATTTATACACTACTAGGATATCTATATGATTGAACAATTGTATGATTCAAACATCACAAATTGAAATTCGAATTTAGCTGAGACAGGAAAGACTTGGAAATGAAGCTGTTGAGGTCTGCTTCTTGACGCATACCTTATGGAAACTTTCAAACTGCAAGCCTTATAGGCTTATCAATACAAGTATATTCATTTTTAAATGAATATTCAGCTCTCCTCTTAAAGCGATTAATCCTCATGTATATCCATCCTAGTCTATAACTGATGCCAAGATAATGAGGTGGGATCGCTTAAGTATTTCTTCACTAAAATCTTTAACTGTATGATTTTGTTTCTAGAATTGCCTTGCTTATGATCAATCTTGGTCCAACGTCCAACTGATATTTGAACCTGTTGAATTCAAAAGCACCATTCCTGAATACATTAGCATTTTCCTAATCTAGCCTCATTAATGGACATCAAATAATCTGTAAACTGTATATGACATAGTATGATAGTATCTTATGCCTGTACATATTATTGATCCATCCTTAACCTGTGCAAAATAATTATGGCTCATGTTAATATTTGGTCCAGACTGGATTTAACTCGGACCCATTTCTCTCCACTACTTGTTTTGCGCCAATGTATATACCCCTATACATTCATTCGTGTCATCAATACATTCATGAATGATCATGCCTGGTTATATATTATAACAACCATCTCAGAGAGTAGAACAATTCAATAGGCATCAGACAAACATTCCATCATTATTATAGATTTCCACAAGTCTAAAGATAGCCTCCATAGACAATGCCTTGAATACACAGTTGACTTCCTTGTTATTTACTGAAAACTTTGCTTAGTGACCTACTCACTCTCTTCCAGTTTATTCTGCAACTTAACTCTTGACCTTTTCTTCTATTCCAGGAAACTCTTATTGAGCTGTATAACCCTTTTCAGAATCATTAGACATGGTCACCAATATAAACTTGCTTCCAAAACACTCAATAGCCAATTGCAATCGTTTTCTTACATATCTAATGTAAACAATCTATAGTTCCTCCACTGCTCCCTAGGACCTGAATGAGCACTTTTCTCATCTTCTCTCATTCCTAGCTTACTGTATAGTATGTTAACTTAAGACTCTTCTCTACTTGCTTCCTTAATTTCCCATGTATTTAAGGATGCAGTGAACTTACAACGTACTGTCCAAAGGAACATCCAGGTAAAACTGTGGCCAGCTTAAACATCAACATGTTAAATGTGTTCCTATGCAGAGTATCTTGGTTTTAATCTTACATATCAAGAATAGCAATAAATTTGAGGTACTAAATATTTAGGAAAACCCTCAGTCAAGATTCAAAATGATATTACTGCAGCACAAAGAGCTTTTAAATCCATTTTAATGGAATTTAAAATCTTAAAATCATGTATTGCTGAGGAAAAATAAAATGCCTCTAAGAGGCTGATATCCTAACTTCCAATAAAGAAATAAGAGTATACATTCTCTATGTTCTACAATAAATGATGACCCCAGAGTAACAGGTAGAAAAAAAAAACCTGGAATAGTGGGAATTGAAGGCCAATCTGCATATTCATTATCAGTGTAGCAAAAACATCGGCAATAAAGCGCACCACGAACAGCAAGTTGCCATAAAGATCTTTCATTCAACTTTTCCATCATCTTGTAGAAGATATAGAGGAGGAAGCGGACATCATCAGTAGCTGCGCGGACCATTGATTCAGATAGGGGTCTCCGTGTCCAAAATTTTGGATCCTGGATATGAAAGTTAAGATAGATATTATCAGTCTCCAAACCTACCAGACTAAGGTTACAGAGGCTTCTGTCCAACAAAAATAAATATAAATAAAATAATTATTTATTAATGTATGTACTAAAATAAACTAATTCTTTGTCCAGTTGTACCTGGCTTTAAATGACAGACAGGTTAAGTAATACAGCAGACAATATTATGCATATAATGTTGCAACGGGATTTCAGGAATCTATCAAAGAATTTTTTCGGATATGGAGAGATCAACGGCCTACCCATCATTTCTAAAGAAGTAATACGCACAATTAGAGTAACAGAAAAGATCTCATATGTATTGATGAATTTACAATGACCTTTGGGTGTTGATTTGAGGATTGAATAGGGACAAAGTGTGCCAAAACATGCAAAGCAGAGGGAAAATATATGCATGAGCTGAGTGACTCTTCACCTTTAGTGGAGAACATTATCATGATTTTATTTTTGCTAAATGAAAAGTTACCATTAAAAAAAAAAAAAAAAAAAAGACAGAGTGAATCAAAACTAGCATTCCTCCCCAACAATTCAATGATTGAGTAATATACCATTATTACTCCAAGATATGAAACTATGCTGCAACTGACCTGCTTTAGAAGGACACGAACCTCTTTCTTCTCCGTATATGATATACCTATATTTACATGCCCGTAAGTAAGATAATCAATGAATACAAACAGGACCAAAAAAATCTGAGAAGAAAGAAACTCTCCACTTCAGATTTTTGGAGATATTTGTAGATCAAAATAATGTCACAATAATAACATCTATGAATAACTAGTGAAGCATGGAAAAGGTTCAAATCATAAGTTCGTAAATTGCACCTCACAATCCAATTGCATCCCATAAGGGGTTATTTATTAGACATAAGATTAGGAAATCAGGACAAAACCAGCATACTCTAGATTCCTCCATAGATATGCACATTACATAGTTCTCTTAGTTATGCAAGTGACAAAAAATATGCTGGTTCAAGTTACATGGTTGCAGACTTCAAAAATGAATTCATCTAGTGGTGGCCAAAATGGAATGTGTGTCTGTTGCCTGCCTGTGTCAGTGTGCATCATACAAGATATAGCAAGAAAAAGTCATTTCTGTCTAGGTGGTAAAAAAGCTGGCAGTCAAAAATTAGTTCCTGTTTCTTAATTTACATAATTTCATCTAAGCTGGTCAGGTTAGAATCTGAAAAAAATCCTTACTGCATCATCTTCAAATTATTGTCCCTAGCAAAATAATGTTCAATACAGTAGAAACTAAAAAGTGCAACTATGATGTACAACACATTATGAACTGGTAAGTTAGCAAAACAATAACAGAATAGGAGCATTAGAAAGTTAAACATAATTCAAGCTTAAAATCAAATAATAATGCAGAAAAGATAACATTGATCAATAATGTTGTTAGACCAATAATGAATTTTCCTCAATTAGAGAGAGAGAGAGACAAGACAAAAGAGAACACTAAAAGAAATGAAAAATTCTGTAAGAACATTATACCACAATAGCGTGGATCAGCAAGGAGTCCAACAAAAGAAATGTAGTCATCTGGCGTTCTTGTCCGTCCCTGTTGTTCCTCTATTACGTAATATGCAATCTGTATGGCCATGGATGTATAGACATCGGAACAAAAGCAATCTCCTATCAAGCACTCATGATGTAAGTGCACCCAATCAGGACTATATACTTTAAATTAAACAATTGGAAGCAACACCAGTGTAGTATCAAATTTTCAATACAGACAAATTTTTCCTTTGAAGTGGGTTGAAGGATATCTCGTCATAGTTCAAATGACCATCAACATATATTTGATTTGGATGACTCATCATGTCATCCAAATAAGTCACGTGACTATTAAATGGGCCATTGGTGGTCATTTGACTAAAATCACACATGAATGCTCACATAATTGCCACATAGTGGGTTTGAAGGAAATTCTGTCCTTTCAGTAATGTAAGGCAGCCAATGTAGCCCTTTGACAAAGTATTAAAGGTGTGAACTCCATAAGTTGTATGAATAAATGATAAAAGGTTTAATGATGGATTGCAAACTTAAATTAGATTGTGCTCTCACATTACTCAATGACTGATGGTAAAGATTTGGGGTAAATTGGAACAGAAAATGCCCTCTCATGGACACTAGACAAAAGTTCAAGATAGAAGTCAAGTTAGAACTCATTCTTGAAGCTCATCACAGCCACCCAAGAATAATTACATTAAATTACAAGCTTTTGATTTATAAGCTCATTTGCATTCAAGTGCAGCAGTATTGAATGTTATTGCTAAAAGGGCTCTCTGAATTGAGTTGTCTAATAGCAACAAGCCCTTCATACATTAGCATAAAAGATCCAATGGGCAGACATAAGCAGGATGATCAATGTTAATAGATTAGTATCCATTGACCCATTTATGTCAAGCCTAACAACCTACCCTATGTCTTCACTTTTTCAGATTTTGGAACCCCAGCTGCCTCATCACTGCAACCACCCCAATTTCTCCCCTTAAAAATGAAAAGAAAATATAGAAACTCACCAATAGAAAACAAATAAAGGAGGAGTTTCTTCCTCAACTTTTTCTGTTTTATTTAATTTTTTAAGAAAAAAGGAAAGAAAAAAAAAATATGCTTAAGTCATGATGAGTTGCCAATGCAGTCTTCTCTGTTTCAACAGCCAGGCCAGACTGGGTGGATTGACCATAACTAAATAGTTCCCAAGGTTCCCATGTTTCTAGGAACGCAGCTAATTAGAGTAGAAGAAATATATGAAACAATTTTCCCCAAAAGCGTGAGGGTAATAATTGAACCTACCTGAGTATCTACCACATTATGCAACTTGATTCCATACTGAAAGTACAATGCCTACAAAATATGAATCATAATCAAGGTTGAGCTTAACATGTAATAGCATGTTCCACAAAAGCCATCAAAAAGTAATTAATCAGACCTCACTATCTCGCTTGCAGTCATGAATAACTTTTGTGATGAAATTAGATTCAAGAGCTCGCTTACAGGCTTTCATCAGCTTCTCTCCTCCCTGAACGGCATCAACCAAATATATGGCATCTGAAAATGCTAGCTGCCCCGGATAACACATTGGTCAGATGTCAATCAATAAATTTATATCCCTCATGATTAACAAAGAAAGATAACAAATTATGAAATTGAAGAGAAAATTTATTGATAACAAAAGAACTCATATGGTTTTTACAAAGAAAATGGCTAATAACCTTTTACAAGAACTTTTTCTCCCAGGCTTAACTAATTAGTTTGCAAAATAATCCTCCCAAGATATATTCTACGGTAATAATCTACAACAGGTTACCACCATTAACCATTTGCAACAAAATATAAACTCGCTCTTTCTTAGTTGTTAAAACAGTATAGATTTACATTCAAATTAGTTGATTTATTTAGCCACTTAACATTACCACCCTTTTTTTTCAGGCTCCTAGGCTAATACATGTTCATTGTACTAGAACATGCATGCATATGTATATTTATACAAATCATGATATGAAATGGCCTATGAACCTAGATAATATATAGAATGAACTCGTGTTTTAACAATTGAGTTTGTGTACATAATTGAGAAGAGATTAAGTTAGTTAAGCAAAAAAAATCACCTGCATGATGCAAAGAGCTCCATAACGGCACAGGTCAACACCCTCACAATCAAATCCAACAACCAATTGCTTTTCAGGAGAAGGAGAAAGAAACTCAATTGGAAGTTGAGAAGCATGAGTTACTATGTGAATTGGAACCAGTGACAAATGTGCTTCATGGCCATCATCTTCGCCACCTATAGAAATACAGTAACAAACAATCATGCAGCAATGAGAAGACCATCAGCTAACCTCTACCTTCAAGAAAGAGAACAATCAAAGGGAATATAACAGGTTACAGAATAGAAGATACTGTCTGATCTTATTGAGAAGTATCTTTGATTTCACTAATGTAGCAACTGTCCCAAATATGCATAAACACACTTTCATTCTAAGTAATATTCATGAGAAAATATAATATAAGATAAATTTCAGTTAAATAATAAAATTAATAAAAATATCCTCTTTTATCAGGGAAAAAATAAATAGAATATAAATATTTACCTCTGTATTTTTACCAAGAGAAATAAAAGAAAGAGAGACTAAATAAATAAATACGTATTTCCTACTACTTTATCTCAGATAAAATGAAGAACTCAGGACAGCCAAGAACTCTGCATTTGCACTTGATTCCCCCTTTTTGATAAGTAACATTTGAAAAGTACTTGAGTTAAATTCCTTCATTTCTTTTCCTCTCTTTTCATATTTCAGGGGAACCAAAGTAATAAAGGATTTAAAATTTCCTTCATTTCTTTTCTTTTGCTTTCCTTATTTTTCCACAACCAAGAGGAAGAATTTTGGACATTAACACAGTTTCTAATTGGTACTGAAATTAATTTCCCTACTTTCTCACAAATGAAAAATGGGAAACATTCAAGCTGAAAACAAGTTTTAGTTCTTGTAAAATCCATATCACACATTAAAATTTTTTTAAAAAAAAGAACCAAAAAAGAACACCAGTTACGAGCAAAAAAAAAAAAATGGATATAGTAAAATAACTACATAAGTATGAAAAAGAAAAATGAATACACCCACATAGCAACATCAATAGAAGCAATATACAAAACACAATTAACAGTAATACCAGCACAAGGTCGACCCAAAAAAAAAGAGGAAAACCCCCAAAATAATAAGTCAAAGTAACACCCAAAAGTTGCTAATAATCAAAATCCACAAAGCAATAAGCTTTAAAATATTTGAAAATAGCCCCAAAATTACATGCAACACCCTCATTTAGAACCTACTAATAATCAAAACCCAGAAATCAACACTCCCAAAACAACATACTAAAAAAAACATAGTTTGAACTAAGCCGAGCTTAAAAACAAACAGGTAATCATCATAACAACACTGAAAAAAATGTACAAAATTTTTTTTATAGAAAATGTCCACATTTAGAAACCAAACCCACATTCCTAAGCTGCCAATAATCAAATCTCAGAAAGCAAAGCACCCAAAAAAGAAAAATCATATCTTTTCACATCAGTTGGAAACCAAACATAAAGCTCAAGTATATATAATACCTGAGTCAGAAGGCAAAGGTATGTATGTCTGGTAGGGTGAAGCAAAAGCCATGTGTGACCACCAAAGTCCAAAACCCAACTCTCAGATTTGCCAAGTGTTTATTTTTGCTGAATGAAATTATGAAACACAAGAAATGATCCATTTTTACAAAAACATTATTGAGCTTTATAAGAAACATGCATGCACATGATAAACATGCATGCACATGTTAATGCAGGAGATCACAAATAGTAAAGCTTGACTGACAGGGCAGAGCATATATACCGCATTAAATTTTCGTACATTATGATGATTATTTGCCTTTGTGTAATGATAGCTATCGGATTCATAGACATAATGTGGGAGTCTTGAGACAACAAGACTAGTGTGAGTATGGTTCATGCTTTTAGTTTAGGTTGGGCTCTATGTTTTGTATTGAAATTTTATTTTTTTGGGCTCGATGCTGGTTCTCTCATGTGTTATTTGGACTCTATCTAGTAAGATTAGGGTCAAATTATGATTGAATTTACTTAGTTTCTTCTGAATGTTTTTTTTTTTTTTTTTTTTGATATAATTAAATCTGCTTTTATTATATACTAGCCACAAATTCATATGACATGTGGGAATATATATATATTATATAAAAAGTAACACATTAAGTACTGTCAATTTTTTAAAAAGATTTCTACAAGTATTTTTTTATTTCATTTATCTCTACAAATATATTATTTTATCCTGTGTGTTAGATTAATATATTTTTTTTTAAGGTGAATCATATCATTCTAACTTATGTTGTAGTGTGTTATATTTGCCTAATATACAGCTAAACTAGATAAGTTTCAAATTTATTATTCAAAATTCTCATCTCTTAAGGAATAAGGAAATTATTATGATAATTAAAACTCATCACAAAATTACAATGTTATCTTGACCAAAATTAAAATAAAACCAAAGTAGTAAAAGATAGACTTTATCATAATTTATTATTCAAACAATTGGTAGGCATATTAAAATCCGCATCGCGCACCCTTAGCGCAATGGTCACTCCACAAGTATAAACGTTTGTGGGGTGTGGGGGTTCAAGTCTCCAAAAAGGAACTTCACACACATATACACTTAAATTAGGTTAGAGTAAAATTTCTATCTTATATATATATATATATATATATATATATATATATATATATATATCCATAGTCATAAAAGGGGGAGAGAGTAGAGAGAGAAAAGACTTTATGATGGGAAATTTAAAAAACACATATTAATAATAAAAAATAAAAATAAAAATAAAAATAAAAACTATCAGCCTTAATTAGATTTATAAGAAAGAACAAAAATTCACCCAAAAAAAGTAGAGAGAGAGAGAGTACTCATAATTTTTGTGTGGGAAAAATATGGATTGAATGTGAGAAATGATATCAAATTTATACAAAATAAAATGGAAAGAAGAAGAATCAAATTATAAGAAAATGAAAAAGATGAAGGAAGTGTAATGGTGATGCAAACAAGAGTGGGGAAGGTAAAGAGGCAAAGAGGGAAGAGAAAGGTTTGAGAGAGTTTAATTGTAGGTGTGAACTAATAAGAAGAAGAAGATGTTTTTGTTTTTGTTTTTGTTTTTTATTATTATTTTTTTGTCAAGACTCAAGAGCAATGAGAAGAAAATTTTAAAAGAGAGGGAAAAAAAAAACAAAATAAAAGAGGTAGAAAATAAGTAAATGATATGGCTCAATGATTGAGTAGCAAAATTTATTGCATATATTAATCTATAGAAGAATGGAAAGAAAATGACACTCAATGTTGAAAGGAACTTATAATATAGACAATATTTGTGATGGCATGTAGTGCATCATATTGGCCACAAAAAATTAATTTTGCAATAGATATGGCAAAAGGGGTCAAAATTTTCTAACCCGACCTGACCCGACCCGACCTGAAAAATACTTGACCCAAACCCAATTTTTTTGGCCCAAAACAAAAACGAGTTAACCGGTGACCCGACTTTTTTTTTCTTGTGGGTCAACCCGACTAGACCCGCAACTCGACCTGAACCATTTTTTAAAACTTTTTTTTTTGTAAAAATATTAGTTTAATTGTTTGTTGTGAGTTTCAAGGAAACAATTGAAACATTTATATAATCGCATGCAAATTAATTGAAAGATGAATAGTTAAACATTCTGTAATGAGTAAAAAAATTTAGATATCAAATAACAAAGTACATGCCAAGATAATCTGGTTACAGTAGAGTTAAAAACATAAATGTAAAATTATAGACATGTGTGAGAAACATTCACAAGTGTGAAAATAGTGAAGCCAAAGTATCAAATTAGCATAAATTATGAAATTTTAGACCTAATTTTTTAATAATTTATGTCCAAAATAAACGGATTTTCAAAATAAATTATGATATTTAATAGAGTGTGTGTTATTTAACAATGATATGATATTCATAAAAGAGACCATGTATAAATAAATAAACAATCAAACTTTAATGTATATCTCAAATTGAAATAAAATACCAACCACAATTGATAATAAATTATAAAATTTATTTTCAAAATTGTAAATTTCTTATATGTTTTTCTTCTTTGTCAAATGAGTTATCCATCTAATAAGTCATTCGTAATTTTGTTTTATATTTTGGGATGTTAATATTGTGTAGAAATAAAACTTGTGTATTTGTTTTATTTATCTTTGTGTTATTTTGTTTTAGATAGCAATGTTAGGATTTGTATAATTTTAAAATTATTGAGTATTAATAAGTTTAAGCGAGTTCATTCTTGATATAACTGGTGAATTCAAAGTAATGCATTCTACATCAAATAATTTGTTGCATGACTTTCCAAATAGCAAACACATGATTTTTCTAAAAAAAAAAAAAATCATGTGAAAAATATGGGTCAGCCCGACCTAACATGCAACCCGATTGACCCGAACCCATTTTTAATCTGCTTAAAATGGTCTGTTTTTGACTTGTAACCCGTTTGACCCACAACCCGATTGACCCAGCTCAAACTGACTTGCCCATTTTGCCATGTCTATTTGGCAATAGACAATCAATAAAGATGGAAAACCAAAAAAAGAAATATATATATATATATATATAATTATGTGGCCACCGATGTAGCTCAATAGGAACATAGCAACAATAAATAAAAGGAACTTTGAATATAAACAATAAATAATTAGAGTTATGATGTGTGTAGTGTATCACTTTGGGTGTAGTGCAATAGACGATTCTAAAGGTTCTTCTCTCTAGGTCTTCTACGAAGCCTAGAGGTGAAAAATAGGCTTGCCGCACGGCAAAGATTTTCTCTCCGTTTCTAGCATTGGAAACCGGTTTCTCGGTATTAATCAGGGCGATATGGAGGACATAACAAAGAAGTGCGTAGGGTTACGTCTATCGGGAAGAGAAGGGAGTGAGGTGGACCTTAGTCCACCGGAGAATGGAGCGGGTTTTGTCCTTGTAAGAAAGTTTTGCATGAAGAGGAGGGTGAACTTAGAATCGGTGGCGAGGGTTTTCGTACAATATGGAGGACAGAGAAGAATTTTGAAGTTAGCGATGTGGGTGAAAATAAGGTCTTGTTCCTATTTCAGCAGGAGGAGGACTTGGACAGAGTTCTCATGCTTAGTCCATGGTCTTTTGACAAATACCTCCTAGTACTACACAAGCTAGAAGCTAAGGAAGTGGTGAGCCAACTCAAATTTAACAAAGCATCCTTCCGGGTCCAAATCCATGGCCTACCCACCATGAGCCAAACAAAAGAGGTTGGTCTACGCATCGGTGAGTCTTTGGGAAGAGTGGAGAAGGTGGACGTGGAAAACAAAGGTTTTTGTCTAGGGAATTATCTCGGATTCGGGTGTCAATAGATATATCCATGCCGCTATGTCGAGGTCGATTTGGTTCGAATGGGAGGCCCCATTCTTGTCATGGGTGGATTTTAGATATGAACGATTACCCATCTTCTACTATTGGTGTGGGATGATTGATCACGATGAAAAAGATTGCATGCAATGGATGCGTAGTAAAGAATCACTCAAGGCGGAAGACAAGCAATATGGACCATGGCTATGGGCAATGTCGTAGCGTGTTCGGCGGCCTCAACTGGTGGTTCCATCAAAGAATGAGGGGAGGAAGGAACACAAGACAGCGGCGGATGAGGTGTCCACAAGGGTGGAGCAGGTGGTTAACACGGGGAGGGAGTTGACGGCGGCCGCCATACAAAGTGCACATGGAGATGATGACGTGGCAACACGTAGGGGCGAGGTGGCTTCATCCAATGAGCCACAAAGGCAGGAGATAATGAGGATTCCATGTAATCCGCAATGCCCAGGATTTGAGGAGTAGTTAAAGGAGATTGATGAAGCAATATTTGGAGAAGTTTTAACAAAGGAAACAAGTACGAAAAGGATGGCCGAAGAGAAGGAAGCATTGAAGGAGATAAGCCAGCTAGAAGTTACAAATGCTAGCCATAATGTGGGTAAAGCAAACGGGAGTGGGCTACTTTTAAAGCACAATCATAATGAGGGCCAACATGAGGAGTCTTCGGACCAAACAAACCAAGCGCCTAGGAAGGGAGGATTGGACTAGGCTTCCATGAAGTCCGGCAATATATTTACTATGGGCTTGTGTACACAAAGGCCCAAAGGGGAAATTAAAACAAGAAAAAGCAAAGGTTTGGCTCAGAAACAAATTAAACTAGACAAGGAAAATAATAAGAAGGAGGGTGGCAACGTTATACAAGGAGAGGTAACGGAAATGGAGGTCGTGATGGGGATTAAAGATGATGGAGTGGGAATGAAAAGAAGGGTAAGGACACCGTTGAACAAAATACTAGACAATGGGATGACAAGGAAACGGTCAAAGGTAGAAGGAGAGGTTTTGACTCTCAGCAAGCTAATGGCACGACAACTTGGAGCGGCGGAGGCTGTTGGACAGCCCCGCCGTGAGCCATGAGTTCGATATGTTGGAACCGTCTTGGGGCTTGGGAACCCCTGTACAGTTAACACTCTCGAGAAAAAAGTTTTGGAGGAAGATCCCATTTTGGTCTTTATAATTGAGACCAAGTTTGAAGTATCGGAGATGGCAAGTATCAAAAGGAAATTGGAGCGGCAACAAGGCTTTATGGTGCCGAGTGTTCGACGTGGGGGTGGCTTGGCACTTTTATGGAAAAGCTCTACAAGAGTGGATGTTCAGACATACTCTCCATGCCATATTGACGCCATTGTAATCGAAGAACAAGGAAATAAGAAGTGGTGGTTCACGGGGTTCTATGGCAATCCGGAAACAAGCAAAAGAGAGGAGTCATGGAAACTATTAAAACAACTAAGCAGGTCTTGTGATCTTCCATGGGTATGCATGGGGGATTTTAATGAAATAATGCACTCTGGTGAAAAAGAAGGTGGCGGTGCATGTCCAAAGGGGCAGATGAGAAACTTTCGTGAGGCGATAGATAGGTGTAACTTGAGGGATATGGGATATATTGGTCTAGATTTTACGTGGAGCAGGCGATTGGGATCGCGAGGTTAGGTTAGGGAGAGGTTAGATAGAGCTTTTGTGTCCACAAACTAGGCTTCGTGTTTTCCACAGACAAGGCTTCTCCACGTGGCGATGTCGACATCAGACTATTGCATACTAGTCCTCAAGACAAACAAGATCTGGGTCGGCGCAATGTCGGGCGGCCAAAACTCTTCAGGTTTGAATCTATGTGGCTGAGGGATGATAGGTGTGATGAGATAGTAACAATGGCTTGGGAGAGAGGGATGCATGAGGAATTAGAATGGCCGTTTTCAAACTGCATAGAGGAGTGCCGCACTTCCTTAGTGTCTTGGAACAAAAACACATTTGGGCATGTGGGGAGGAAAATATCCTCTTTACTGAGAAAGCTTCAATACCTGAAGGAGAGGAGAAGCAACAATGCGGTCATGGAGGAAATTCAAGAAACCAAGATGGAGTTGAACAAAATGCTAATGGCAGAGGAGGACATGTGGCACCAAAAGTCAAGAAATTGTTGGTCAAGTCGGGGGACCGTCATACATCTTTTTTTCATACAAAAGCATCGAATAGAAATCAAAGAAACATGATCTCAAAAATCATGGACTCTAATGGTGCTTGGCAAGATGAAGAAAGAGGATAGATAGCATTTTTGTGGAGTATTTTGAGAAGCTCTTCACATCATCGCAACCGGTCATAAGCAATGAGATGCTTGATGCTTTACATACTAAGGTGACTGATAGAATGAACTCCATGCTCATCCAAGACTTTCAAGCCCACAAAGTAGAGAAAGCATTAAAACAGATGCATCCAATGAAGGCACCGGGACCCGACGGTTTGCCTCCATTATTTTTATCAGCATTTTTGGCCTCATCAGTAAACTCTATTGTTATTCAAACTGTTCTTGGTTTCCTTAACCATGGAATAGCACCTCTTAGATTTCATGAAACGCACATTGTGCTCATACCAAAGACTAAGGACCCAGCAAGTGTTACTGACTATAGACCAATAAGTTTGTGTAACGTGGTCTATAAGTTAGCATCCAAGGCAATGACCAATAGGCTAAAGGTGGTCTTACAGGACATTGTAGGTGAGAACCAGAGTGCCTTCGTTATGGAGAGACTTATCACGGACAATGTGTTGGTAGCTCATGAACTAATGAACCATGTCAACAGGAAAAGGAAAGGGAAGACAGGTGAGATGACGCTGAAAACTAGACATAAGTAAAGTATATGATTGAGTGGAGTCGGAGTGCTTGCAACAAATAATGAGGAAGCTTGGTTTTCATGAGAAATGGACTAGGCTGGTTATGAGTTGTGTGTCTTGAGTAACATATGCGGTGCGGGTCAATGGAGTTCCCTATGGACAGATTTCACCTACACGTGGACTGCGTCAAGGGGATCCATTGTCACCCTACTTGTTTCTTATTGTTGCCAAAGGTCTGTCTAGCTTACTACACAAAGCCGTTCGAGAAAAGAAGGTGAGGGGTGTTGCAGCTTCGACAAGGGGCCCAAGAATATCACACTTATTCTTCGCCGACAATAGCCTCATCTTTGGAAGAGCCACTACAATGGAGTGTAATGAGATACAAAGGATACTACAAGTTTACGAGACATCATCTGGACAACAACCGAATCGAAGTAAGACATCGTTGTTTTTCAGCCCCAACACGGAAATGAGCACGAAGGAATCAATTCAAGCCATGTTTGGCGCACAGGTTATTCAAGCACATGAATCCTACCTAGGTCTCCCGTCATTGGTAGGCAAGTCAAAAAGAAATACATTTGCTCGGTTGAAATAAAAGGTCGTAAATAAGGTCTCGAGCTGGAAAGAAAAACTTCTATCTAGTGCCGGGAAGGAAGTACTGATCAAGGCAGTGGCTCAAGCAGTGCCATCATACACCATGAGCTGTTTTAAACTCCCAAATAAGGCGTGTGTGATGAATCCAGTGTCCAGTGAGACAATTCTGGTAGGGACGGTGAGGGATCAAAAGAAGCTAGCTTGGATGAGCTGGGAAAAGATGTGCTTACCTAAGGAGAGAGGTGGGCTGGGGTTTAGAGATCTTAGAATGTTTAATCTTTCTCTCTTAGCAAAGCAAGAGTGGCGATTCTTGAACAAACTCATCTTCATTGTTTTACCATGTGTATAAAGCCAAGTATTTTCCTAGGTGTGATTTTGTGGATGCAGAATTGGGTGGACAACCATTTTATGCCTGGAGGAGTATTCATGCAGCCCAAGCACTAGTGTGAAGGGGCCCGAGGTGGCAGGTGGGTAATGGGGAAAATATCAGAATTTGGAGGGATAAATGGCTTCCTACACCAAAAACGTACAAAGTAGTAACACCCGAGAGAGGCAATACGTGGTTAACAATGGTTTGTGATCTCATAGACAATGAAAGCAAGGAGTGGAAGGACGACGTGGTGCGCCTGAATTTCATAGCTCAAGATGCTAAGGCGATTTTAAGCATTCCGTTAAGTGTTAATGGCACTCGGGATAAAATAGTGTGGGCAAAGAATAGGAATGGGAGTTTCTCAGGAAGGAGCGCAAACAAGGTGGCCGGGGAAGACGGTTTGGATGGTGCGGTAGCGAGTTGTTCTAGTCCATCCGAGTTGAGGAGAGTGTGGAAAGGTTTATGGGGAATGAATATACCAAAAAAAGTAAAACACTTTGCATGGAGGGCGTGTAGAAACATTTTGGCTACTAAAGAAAATTTACGTAAGAGAAATATCACAAAAGATGGTCTTTGTGACTACTGTGGGGCCCATGCGAAGACAATCAACCACCTTTTTTCGCACTTTGTGTACACGTCAAAGATATTTGGTCTTCAAGTAAATTGTCCTTACCTTTTGAGGTGCTGCCATTGTGGGATTTCATGGAGTTAATGTGTCGGTAGCAGAAATGGAGTGACTTTTTGCCGGGTTTGGTGGAGCGGATTGTAATGATTTGTTGGGGTATAGGAAAGATCGAAATGAGATATGTCATGGAGGTAAGGGTAGGCCTGGGAAAGTTGTGGTGCATAGTGCTTTAATGCTCCTGGATGAATATCAGAGTGTAAATGGAAGTCCCGAAGCTACTTAGGAGAGTACACTTGTGATGAAGAAAGTGGAGCCCACCGCCGCAGTGATGGTACAAGGTCAATGTTGATGGCGCCGTGTTCACCAAACGGAAGCAAACAGGGATCGGAGTTATTATTAGAGATGACACAAGGGCGGTGGTTGCTGCGATGAGCAAGAAGATGGCAGTCTCGTTAGGAGCGCTGGAGACCGAAGCGAAAGCGATGGAGACGGGAGTCCATTTCCCTGCGGAAGTGGGAATACGGGATGCGATCTTTGAAGGAGATTCAATCTTGGTGTACAATGTAGTGCATGGCTCGGGCTCGGCGTCAATGGCGATCCAGAATATCGTCACCAATATACTCCGTCAAGCTCAAGGCTTTAGAACGTTCGCTTTCTCACATGTTAAACGGCAGGGGAATGTCCTAGCCCATGTACTAGCCCAGTATGTAGGCAACGTTGACGACTATGTCACCTGGCTAGAAGAATGTCCTAACCATATTGAATCTGTTTGTGCCCAGGATGTACGTGGTGTCTAATTTTCTGAAATAAAAGTTTTAGTCTTCTTATCAAAAATAAATAAATAAATAAATAGACGATTCTAAAATAAAATAAAAAAAATGCAACAAACAATCAATAAAGATGGAAAACTAGAAAAAAAAAAAAAAAAAATAGTGACGTAGCCGCTGATATGACTCAATAAAAGCATAACAACAGTAAATAATACGCTTCAACATACATATATAGAAGCTACTATGATTATGTCAAAATAAAAAATAAAAAATAAAAAAAAAAAAAAAAAAAATTAGAAATATGAGGGAAAAAAAGTGTTGGTTTGATAGTGCCTTTACCTCTTTGTATATACCTTTGTAGTGTGAATATTTATTTTATTTATTTCTTTAAAAACAAAAAAAACAAAAACAAAAACAAAAAAGTATACTAGATTTTTCAATTAAATTTAAATATAATTATTGTACTATGCAATATGCATCAATCTAATGATTTCAATTAGAAATTACAAAATATTTTCACAGACTCACGAAGAGTGAAAGAGATTAAGGGTTTAATTTTCTTATAAGAATATTAAGATTGAACATTAATTATGGGATATAATTTCTTCTACAAGAAATATTACTACTTTTACCAAATCATCTACAAATTAAAGGTTTTACGCTGGTTAATTCATTGTTTGATATGACAATTAATTAATAACTAATAATTTGGTAGAGTTTATATATACAATTGCATACTTAAATTTGTAAGTTGGTTCTAGTTAACTCAATTAGTAAGGTCTCCGATAGTTATATAAGAGATTTGGGGTTCAATCTTCGCCTACACCAAAAATTGATTAGTGTCTTGATCTAAGGAGAAAGAGCTATCATTAGGAGTGGATGTCATAATTTGAAATTCTAAAAAAAATTGTAAAATTAAGTTTAGATTTAAGAAAAAAATACACATACACACTCACACAACTAGACTTTGTATTTATTTCTAAGGAAAAAATTATGTACCATTATTTTGGTGTTGTATATCCTGGTCTTTTAATTAAATTTAAATATATTCTTATATTAACCAATAAAACATGTTGTTATTATTATTTTTAAATAATTAAATTTAATGTAGTTATGTATTTGAATTTAATCCAACTACCTAATCTATTGGTCTTCAAAAAAAAAAAAAAAAAAAACAAATTTCATTTAATTTAATGAAAATTGTGTGTTTCTTCGCAATGCATTGTTATGTGCTACTAATACGATGTGTTTAATATATTCAGGATAGCAATCGTATCACAATGAGGAATCTTCGTGGATATTTTGTGATTGTATGTTATATTACTTTTTGGCTGTTCATGAATAAATATTGTACACATGAATATTATTCTGATATTATAGACAAGTTGATATGTAGACAGGTCAATCACGCCATTTAAAGATTGACAATCTTTTTTGTGAACAAAAAACTTTTTAGTTGAATCTCTTCTAGAAGAACAACCAAGAAGATTAAATAGTGAAGTCATGCATTGTTCTCACTGTAAGTTTGAAATAAATAAATTTTACCGTTTCATAATTTTAAGTACTTTTAGATGGTTCCACATTTGTGTACTTTTGTTGGATAAGAATTTTTCCATTATCACTCATGTTGATCATGGCAAGTCTACCCTTGCTGACAAGCTTTTGGAGCACGCTGGGACCATTAAGAGAGGACATGGTCAGCCTCAATACCTTGAGAAGTTGCAGATATATTAGCACTTTTAAAAAATTTGTTTTTGTTGTTGTTTAGGAAAAACATAAATTGGGTATTCAATGGAATTTGTATTGTTTTTGAGTGGGCTTGTTTATGCTTGCTGACTAGGAAGAGACATGCATTGGGAATGATATGAAATTTATATTGCTTTTGAGTGTATGATGTTTTTCATGGGTTTGTTTTTGAGTGAAGAGTGAAGTATATGCTTGCTAAATTGTTTAGGGAGATACATGAATTGGGTATTCTATGGAATTTGTATTGCTTTTGATGAGTTTGTTTCCGAGTGAAGTTATAGACTCTTCCTACTTGGTTAGAATTATAACAAAAGAAAAGACGAGTTTGTGGTGTTTTTGAGTTTCTGAGGAATTTGCATTGCTATTGAGTTTGTGGTGCTTTTGAAGAGTTTGTTTCCTAGTGAAGTTCGAGTGTTCTTAGGTGATTAGAATGAAGTTATATATATATCAAAGTTTTTTTTCCTATTTCTAATTAACATGCGAAGCCCACAGAGGAATTTTAGACTCAGTTAAAAGGAAAAACAGCTTCACGCTTATTATATGCAATCAGTGCAAGACAACAATAAATTGACAGTTTTTTTTTTTTTTTTTTTTTTGAGAAACAAATTGACAGTTTAATATAGTCCCCTTTATTTATTTATTTGTTTATTTTGAGAGCGGTGTCTATTGTAATTGCAATGGTGAATGAGTTTTCAATTAGCATTTGCACTTATTTTTTAGGCATGCATGGTCAGACACAGACTTTGAAACTGGCATATACCAATGGACTCAATGCTAAGAGAGAGTAGGTTGCAACTATATATGGTCATGTACACCACCTTATATATATGGCTTATTCTTCTTCATTTGTTATGAATGACGGATGAGCTACCATAAATGGATTTCTTATGTGATTATAAGAAGATTTGTAAACCAAAACAAAAGGAAAAGAAAAAGGTAGACAAATAGTATTGTATGAATTAAAGGCGTAATAATAGACACAATTCACGTGAATTCTCTGTTCGTGCTTCAAAGTT